>OX418219.1:34734563-35437840 GCA_948455865.1 Conomelus anceps | reverse complement strand
GAGAATATAGTGACATATTTTATGTTGAAGGAGAAAAACTATCTTTTACTAATCAAATAAAGCATGTGATAAGGACAACAGATGAAATTCCAGTCTACACTAGAAATTATTGGTATCCAGAAATTTATCAAACAGAAATCAACAATCAAATTGAAGATTTGCTAGCACAGAAAATTATTCAACCAAGTTCTTCTCCATGGAATAGCCACTTTGGATCGTCCCCAAAAAAGCAGATGCTTCAGGCAAGAAGAAATTCCGAATGGTAATGGACTTCCGAAACTTAAAACTCCAAGACAATAGATGACCGATTTCCATTACCCAACATCACGGACATATTAGATAAGTTAGGCTGATCACAATACTTCTCTGTCCTTGATCTATTTTTGGGATTTCACCAAATTGAGATGGATAAAAACAGCATTGAAAAAACAGCCTTCTCATCAGATACGGGACACTACGAATTTTTGAGAACGCTGTTTGGCTTAAAAAATAGACCTCCAACATTTTAGAAAGCAATGAATAATGTCCTAAGAGGTAGTAAAAACTGTTTAATTTTATTCCGTATTTAATTTGCTTTCAACAGTTTTATTAACTTGAATTTCTAGTATTCGATAATAGTTTGAGGTATTTTGTGAGTTGGTGGATTTGTGAAATTACTGTATTGGTGAAAATTACCTGAATTGTGACTGTAGAGTTCTGAATCGTGATTTTAACCTACAAACTTTTGGCCGGTTTTTGAGCAGTGAGTAAATCTGCTTCTGCTTTTCTTTATCTAATTATCAACTCAAGACACGTTTGTTGACTGTTGTTTGTGAACTTTTCAACTGTTGCCTACGTACTGTTCGTGTTTCAATTAAATTGTTTTGAGCGGGAAACTAGATC
Organism: Conomelus anceps; assembly: GCA_948455865.1. Classification (NCBI taxonomy): domain Eukaryota; kingdom Metazoa; phylum Arthropoda; class Insecta; order Hemiptera; family Delphacidae; genus Conomelus; species Conomelus anceps. Next base: position 35,436,958 of record OX418219.1, on the reverse strand, counting down.
AGCTGTGCGAACCCGGACACTGTTGCCAAGGCAACGGTACAACAACTACTGAACTGTTTGAATGAGTGACCCTGACCCACTGAGCGCTTATTTACAGAGATAACAGAGGTAGAGTGATATTCGGTTTCTGTTTTATCTTTTCTCGCTCGGCATTGGACGTTTTATATGGCACTAAATTCGAATTTGTGTTAAACAATGAAAAGATGAAAAAAGCTTATTTTTCTAAATGATCTATTCTGAATTGAATTGAAATCATTCTAGCATATTACTTATATCCCAATTCTCAATCCAATTCCTTTTTTTCCATGAGCTACCCTCTTTTGTCCTGCCTTGATAGCTCTCTTAGCACTTCAATCCCTCTCTATTTTTTCCTGTCCACAATATTAACTAAGTAGAAGAGATAAAAATGACTAGAACCCGAGGCGAGAATGAGAGAGCAAATACTTCAGCACAACAGAACCTAAATAATATGAAAAATGATCTTATTCACCAGGAAGTTGCTGACATTGCGGTGACTATTCACGGAATACTCTCTGTGATCTGTGTCAAATACTCAAGCGATGCTATAATCGACTTAGTTCTGGAAATCACATCATTACTGAACAAATATGATGCTGCTATAAAGGTAAATAATGATTTACAGAATTGTATAAGTGGTATGGCTGAAGAGAATAAATTATTAATGAATTCTTTGAAGTCAGAGAAAAACAAGAGACGAATTGATTTTGAAGATTCATTGCAAAGTGAAGAGGTAGCGGAAGGCGAAATTAAATCTCTAAAAGTGGAAATTGAAGAGCTAAAAATGAGTCTGCTCTTATTAAAAAAAGAAGTTAGTGACAAGGATGCAATCATCGATCTACTGAGAACTGACTGTGAGAGATTATCTTCCACAACTCATTTGACTGATTTGGATAGCGATTTCGTTGTACCTAAGCATACAGCCAAACCAAAAAAATGTGTTGCTAATCTCTCGTTACCGACTAGAAACAGATTTTCAATATTGGAGAGAAGTAATTTAGATAACATAGAACATTCAGGGGAAGTTGTCCGGACACCAACTAAGAATCAGCGAAGTCATTCAGCAAATCATTCACAGGATAAGCCATTTAATGTGCGTTTCTATGCGGATAGTCAAGGAAGAGATGTTCACAAGAATTTCAAGGGCGACAACCATAGGTTCTCGGCTATGGTTAAACCGGGGGCTCGTTTTAGGGATGTTGTGGTGGAATCTGGTCAACTGAGCGATAATGATATCAACGTGTACTTGGCCAGCACAAATGACATAGCCTGCAATGAGAGAAAAACTACACTCGGCTCTTAGAAATAAACTGATTGATCTGCAACACCGGAGGGCTGGTAAAGTGATGGTGTTTTCTGTGCCTCACAGGCATGACCTTCCACGCTGGTCTGCAATCAACAAGGAGATTCGGAGGGCGAACCAAGAAAACTCAAGATTGTGCAAACATTTCAGTAATGTTTCGTTTGTGGATATCAGCAACTTGGGTAGAAGATTCCATACATCACAAGGACTCCATTTGAATGCATTAGGAAAAAGATATGTATATGATAAAATTATGGACGTGATAAATGATCTAGCTCATAAGAAGGAAACATTGCCTGTCTTAATCCCTCTAGATTATCAGTCTGTTGCGATAGATAGTGATTGTGCCATTGAATCATTTCCATCTCGTCATGAACAGGACTTGATTATTTTAAACTAAATGCTAATGACAAAGCACATCAATATGCTGCCAGTGATTCTACTAAAGTCAATATCAATCATTATAATGGTAATAATTTATGTAATTTAAGGTCTGATAACTGCTGCAGCTTACTGCTATGGAATGTTCAGGGGCTGACTAACAAGATTGATGATCTTGCTCTTATTACGACTCAATATAGTTGTGAAATTATTGCCATAACTGAGCATTGGCTCACAGTCACTGAGATTAATTATATTTCAATTCCACAGTTTAGTCTTGTATCATTTTTCTGTCGTTCTGATAGGAAGAGGGGTGGAGCCGCTTTATTTGTCAAAGATCATATTGTAACCAATGAACTTCCAGAAGTGAATAAATTGTCTATCGAAATGGTATGTGAAGCTTGTGCCTTAGAATTCCCGGAAAGTAAAGTAATAGCTGTTTCAATTTACCGGCCATATAATAATGATTATGCTACTTTCACTGCCTTCCTGAATTGTTTTTATGAGATTCTAGTGTTAATTTTTAAAAGAGGTTATTCAATAATTATTGGCGATGATTTTAATGTCAATTTTGATCGTGAGAGTAGAGAAAAAACACAACTCTGCAATATGATGGATAGTTTTGGTTTATGTCCTACCACAAATAGTATTACAAGACCAGGACTAATTAATCCGGGTTCTTGTATTGATAATGTAGTCACAAATATTCATCACAGTAGATACAATGTGAATGTCATTCATACAGCACTCTCTGACCATAATGCCTTACTTTTCGAAGCTGATTTAACAGTTAAGCCTGTTCCTGTTTCCTTAAACAAGAGAACTAATAAAATTAGACTAATGAATTACGATAATATTACTTATTTTTTGAATCTTATTGGATCTATTGTGTGGTTTGATGTCTATATAGCTGACAGAGATAAAAAGTTTAAGACGTTTCTAGATATTTATCTGAAAGCTGTTAATACAGCTTTTCCTTTAGTATTTTCCAAACAAAGAAATGCAAGGCCGGATACCAAATGGTATACAAATGAACTTAAAGTTCTTAAAGAAGAATGTGATGATTTGTACTCTCTTTATCAACTATATAGGTCACAGTGTTTAAAAAATCTGTACAATTCAACTAAAAAGAGATATAAGAAAGCAGTTAGGAATGCGAGAAAAAACTACTTTGGTGACATGATTATTAATTCTCGGAACAAATGTAGAACTACTTGGAATATAGTAAGATCGCTGTCCAATGTTAACACCAGATCTAGTAATGTAAATTGCTCAATAAATGCAGAAAACTTTAATCAATTCTTCATAGGACACATAGCTGATCTTACCAGTAAAATTCCAAAAAGCAACTTGCTTTCTTCTGAGTATTAGGAAATATTATGAAGCCTAATAGTAATTTCTCTTTTAAGTCTGTCATGGTAGAGAAGGTCTATGCAGTAATTTTTAAGCTTAGTAATAGTAAATGTCTAGATATATATGGTTTAAATTCTCTTCTATTGAAAATCTCTTCTAAATATATATGTGAAGTATTAGCTTATCTTTTTGAAGAGTATGTTGTAAATGGTTCTGATTTTCCACCTGAGTTAAAGAAATTTAAAGTCATTCCTATTCATAAAAGAGGCTCTAAGGAGGATCCATCAAACTACAGACCAATTTCCATAGTGCCTATATTATCGAAAATATTTGAAATGTTAATGCAGGAGCAGCTTTCTGAGTATTTTGAAAAAAATATACTACTGTCTGATAAACAATTTGGCTTCCGAAAACAGTACAGCACAAGCAAGGCTCTACAGAAACTAACAAATCATGTTGTTATGGATCTTGAAAGCAAGTTTCTGGTCACTTTCAGATCATTTGATATAAGTAGAGCTTTTGACACAGTCCATCATGATTTGTTGATAAGAAAATTGGAATATTATGGTTTAAATATGAAATCTGTTAAAGTGATTCAATCGTACTTGAGTGGTAGGACTCAGTTTGTCTACCATTCTGGAGTTTTGTCCAGTGGTAATGAAGTATTATATGGAGTGCCGCAGGGCTCCATACTTGGCCCACTACTTTTCATAGTCTATATAAATGACTTACCTTCAAATATTGATTGTGCCACGAGAGAGGGCTTCCTTTTTGCAGATGACCTTGCATTGAAGATTAAAGCTAAAACTAAATTAGAGCTGGACCATCTACTAGTTAGTAGTACAAATATTGTGACTGATTGGTGTTCTGCTAATAACCTCACCCTTAATGTAGAAAAAATCTGTGATATTAGTTTTAGTTATAATAATAGGTTACCTGTTACTACTGAATCACTCAAGTTTCTAGGAATATATATTGACACTGGACTCAATTGGAATTCACATGTAGAGTATTTAAATAAAAAATTGTCGAAAGGTCTTTATTTATTAAGAAGATTACGTGGAGCAGTGAATGTAGATGTTTTATTAAATGTGTACTATGCACATATATTTTCATTGTTGTCTTATGGTATTACTGTATGGGGCAGTTGCTCAAGGTCTATTGAAACTTTTAGACTTCAAAAAAGGGCTGTGAGAATTATCATGAATGCACCCCAAAGAGCTCATTGCACGCCTTTATTTAGAAACCTGAAACTGTTGACATTGCCTTCCATATATATACTGAGCTTGCTGCTTCATGTCCATCAAAATAAAGGAGAGTTATTGACAAACAATGAAGTTCATAATTACAATACTAGGCACAGGAATGACCTGAGAACTGAATATCTACAATTTGCAAGATCTCAAAAAAGTTGGCTTTACACAGGAATAAAATTGTACAATTCCTTACCAATAGTTGTGAGAGGGCTTCATGGTATAGCTTTTAAGAACATTGTAAAAAATATTTTACAGGAAGAATGTCTATACAGAGTTGCCGATTATTATGAAATCAACTTTGAAAATTATATAAGAAGATAAATATTGACATAACTTATACATACTGTACTTCTATTTTCTGTAAATTATTATATATTTTGTGACTATCAAATTGTTTTTGACGTTGACCATGCATTGTAAAAATGTTTTATGTCAATAAATGAATTTCTATTTCTATTTCTATTTCTATTCAAAATGAACTTTGTTTAGTTTATCTCAATGATATAATCATTTATTCAACCAGCCTCCAAGAACATATCAATAGACTTCATGAAGTGTTTGAGAGATTACGAAATGCAAACTTCAAAATACAGTTAGATAAAACAGAATTTCTGCGTAAAGAAATTCTGTTTTATCTAACTGTACTTTGAAGTTCGCATTTCTAGGGCACTTAGTGACCAGCAATGGAGTAAAACCAAACCCAGAAAAAATCGAAGCAATTAAATGTTACCCAATACCAAAAACAGTTAAACAAATTAAAGGATTTTTAGGACTATTAGGATACTACAGAAAATTCATCAAGAATTTTGCATCACTCACAAAACCCCTAACAAAATGCTTGAAAAAAGAAGCAAAAATCAACCCCGATGACCTAGAATACATAAGTTGTTTCGAAACATGTAAAAATATTTTGACAAATGATCCCATCCTACAATACCCAGATTTCAACTTGAAATTCAATCTTACAACAGACACAAGTAATTTTGTAATTGGAGCTGTATTGAGTCAATCAAAAAATGGAGCTAACCTACCAATTGCTTATGCTAGCCGAACTTTGAATGACACTGAGACTAGATATTCAATGATAGAAAGAGAACTTTTGGCTATTGTTTGGGCTACCAAACATTTTCGACCCGAAGGCCAGAAATTCAACATTTTCATGGATCACAAACCTCTCCAGTGGCTTTTCTCAATTAAAGAACCGAATTCAAAAATGTTGCATTAGAGACTCAAATTGGAAGAGTATGACTACGATATTCAATACAAAAAAGGAAGTAAAAACCAGAATGCTGATGCCCTTTCCAGAATTCACCTAAATAACAATAACACCAATGCCCAGGATGCACCCGGAATTTTAAGTGAAATTGATGCTATAATCAACAAGGCTATTGACGGTTTAGTGAATATTGGACCCAGTAATGAAGAGACACCTGCTAATGAAGATAATAACAAAAACCCCTTCCGAGGTTTCGACTTTGAAGGCAAAACTCAATTCTTGGGATTTGACAATGAGAATCAATCTGTATTAGCTAATGTTGACCAGAATGAGAATCGCTTAATGGACTTAGGTGAAGTAGAAGAAGAAGAAGACAACCAAACCATCTATACAAATGCCGAAGATAATACGTCAGCAGAAGTAAAAATATTAGATGAACCAGTGAACTATGGAAAACACCAAGTACTACTCACCCTGGTTAAGTACAACCCTCAAAAAGTGAAAGTGAAAAAACTATTCGATAAAACAAGACTAATTGTCAAAATATCAGAGAACAATTTCGAGAAGGATATAATAGAATTTGTAAAAGCACCAAAAATCAAGTACTCACTATTCTTTGAAAACGATTTTTTTGAAAGATTTTCTGTTGTTATAAATACATATTTCAAACGTCCTGACTTAATACTGGTAAAATGTTCAACAAAGCTGCTTGATGTCACAGATGAAGAAGAGGTCAGAGTTATCATATTAAATTATCATGAAGGAAAAACAAATCACAGAGGGATTCAAGAAACCTACGATCGGATAAAACAAAAGTACTATTGGCCTGGTATGAAAACAAGTATACAAGATTTAATAAATCATTGTGAAATATGTCTGAAAACAAAATATGAAAGAACGCCCTTGAATCTCAAATTGAATCTTACAACAACAGCAACAAGACCTTTGCAAATCTTACACATTGATAGCATAACATTTGATAAACAAAAATTCTTGACAATTATCGATAGCTTTTCAAGATACGCACAAGCATATCAATTATGAAGTGCTCAAGGTATCAAAGTCATGAATAAATCAATAAAATATTTTTCCCATCATGGAACTCCAGAAACAATAGTGTCAGACAATGGAACAGAGTTCAATAACACCCTAGTAAGAGAACTGCTACAAATACATAAAATAAAAATTCATTTCATCAATACTCAACATCCTCAATTGAATGGCTGAAAGATTACATTCAACATTAATTGAACATATTCGACTTTTAAATAATCGTGTCGAATTTTCGAAGTTTTCAAAAATTGAAAACAAAGTGAGTTATGCTATTATCACATACAATAATAGTATCCATTCAGTGACCAAACTTACACCTTTCAAAATCTCCTATGGACACACAAACCAAAATACACTTTTTGACATTGACATAGAAAAACAAGTAATGAATGATTACATAAGTAATCATAGGAATAAAACGGAGAAATTGTATGAAGCGATCAAAGAAATTAACAAGAAAAAAAGGAATCCATTCTTACAAATAGAAACGCTGATAAGGAAAACCTTCCAGAAATTCCTCCAGAAGTCTACATGAAAACAGTACAAAAACAAAGCAAGATGAAGAACAAATTCAATAAAGAGAAAGTAATTTCAGTAAACCCCAAACAGAAAACAGCGGAAAAAGAAGCTCGACATGCTAATACAAAGATGAAAATCCATCTTTCAAAAATAAAAAGACCAAGAAAAATTAAGAAGAAACTTGGAAAAAATCATGAAAAGCAGAACGACAATGAACAACCAACTAATCTGAATCCCCATCCTGTTCTAGGTCCTTCCTGTTCTTCGGAGCGGCCCATGCCAGAGACACTCCCGAAATAACAAATATCACTCAAAACGTAGGTGTTCTTCCAATTAAATTGGGAGCTGCCAAGCTGATAAATTCTAAGCACACTTTTGTACATTACTATGAAATAGATGGAATATTCCAACATGTTAATAACTTAGATTTGTTTTATAATAATGCAGTTGAAATTGCCAATACTAGGATAAGTAACTTTAGCGATAAGATAGAATATGTAACCAATAATGGTAGTAAATTGAGAGATATTGTGAATTTCATAAGATTTATTAATCATTCAAGAGAAATGATAATAGAGAAATTAGAAATAATTAATGTGAACAATGAATATGTTCCAAGAGTAAAAAGAGGATTAATTGATGGCCTTGGTTCAGTAATCAAAGTTATAACTGGAAATTTAGATGCTTATGACAGCCAAAAGTATGACAAAATATTAGAAAACTTGAAAAGTAAAGAAAATGGAATTGAAAGACAAATGTCATTGCAATATTCAATGAATATGAATATTATTGAAGAATATAATAAAACTTTGAATGTTATTAATGATAATTTTAATGAACTTGTTTCAAAACTTAGTTATGTAGATCATAGATTAAGTGATTATATTGAGTTAGAAAGATGTAGAGATATTTTTAATCAATCGTTGATTTCGTATAATATGATTTTAAGCTTGATCCAAGAAATAGAAAATTCATTGACATTTTGCAAACTGAAAACTATTCACCCAAGTATTATCTCTACAAAAGAATTGTTCACCGAAATAAATAAAATATCTAAATATTATAAAAATAAAATGCCTGTAAAGATTGATTTTGATAACATGTTTAAAACTGAAAGAATAATGAATGTTGATTGTACTATTGATAAGAAGCAAATAACTTATTTTATTGGATTGCTATTGACAGATGAAACAGAATTTGATCTTTACAAATTGATGTCTATTCCAAATAAAGCTGAAAATGATTATGTAACTGTATTACCTAGAGTTAAGTATTTGTTAGAACCAAAAATAGAAAACTTGAAAATATTAGGTTTAGAAACTGATTGTAAAACTGTGATTGGAGACAAATTTCTTTGTTCATCTACCAAATTGTCAAATTCCGATCTCAGTTGTGAAAGTTCAATTTTAAGACATAGTTCAACCAAAAATTGTAAATACACCGTTCTTGTAGTCAATGAAAACTTTATTTAATGGATCCCTGAATTGAATCAATATTTAGCAACTTTTCATAATCAAGAAACTTTGAAAATACAAAACCTGAAAGAGACTAACAACATTATCCTCAAAGGTGTATTCCTGATAAATGCAAATGATAATAATGTTACTTTTAGAAATAGCTTATTACAAAACCATGTATCAAAATTGAGAGGACACCCAAAGTTTTTGGAAGTGTTGAATTTGGACTTGGCAAAATTCAAAAACATGATTTTACTGTACAACTTGAAAATTTAAACTTTGAAAATATTGCAATGAATAATGTAAAACCAGTTTTCGAAAGTGACCACTTGACAGCAAGTCTATGGACTTCTCCTCTCTACACCGCTCTTCTATTGGGTGTGATTATCGTAGTATATCAGAAATTCTTCAAGAGAGTGCCACCCGTTCAAGATGCTCAACCACCCCCTGATGTCCTTTTTAGGGATGGAGGAGTTATATAACTAAATACAGCAAACTATCATTATTTCCCATGTTTTAATGTTAAGTCAGCAATTGTAACTAGGCAGTAGAATCTTAGCAATAAGTCAGTTCTGTTCAGACCATCGAGTGTCGCAGACCTCCTCTGCATATGTATATCAGAGTTATTTTGTACTTTTATTGTAAAGGTGTTAATAAAATAATAAATTGAAATCTTTTTAAAAAGTGTTTCGTTTATTATAAAAACATAAATTGTATCAATAATATTGCCACAGATATTCATCACAGTAGATGGGAGAGTAAAATTGTATACACTGCTTTGTCTGATCATTCAGCTATAAGTTTAAGAGTAACTGTTGATAAAAAAAGTTAGTTGTTGGTCAGCACGAAGAGAAAAATAAAATTCTAATCAGACAAATTAATGAGAGTAGGACAAGTATCTTTCTTGCACACTTGGAATCGATAAATTGGTTAGCTGTTCATCAACTAAATGATATTGTTGAGAAGATTCGAAAGTTTAATGATCTTTTTTATGGTCAGTTAACTCAGCCTATCCATTAAAGCTTGGGAAAACATGTTCAAATAAAGATGAAAATAAAAAGTGGTATACATCAGAGTTAAAAACGTAAGTGTGAACAAATGTTTCATTTGTATAAAGACTGCCCGGGCAACACAGTGAAGATAGTTTATAATAAGCATAGAAGTTATTATAGGTCTGCAATTAAGAAAGCTAAACTGGAATACAATTGTAAAGTTATTCAGAACAGTAAGAATAAGACTAAAGCGGCTTGGGAAATAGTAAGTAGGCACCTTTGCAGAAATAGTTCATCATCCAAAAAATCTTGTGAGCTACCAGTTGACGATATTAACATGTTTTTCTTAAATAAGATTGACCAACTAAGTAAAGAAGTTCCTGAGAGTAGATTTGATTTCAACTATTACATTCAAATGAGGTCAAAACCGAACTCTAAGTTCAGATTCAGGCACTTCAGGGTCAAGGAGGTATTTGAAACCATAAATAAATTGAGTAACAGCAATTGTTTGGATATCAATGGACTGAACTCTGCTATTTTGAAGATAGCTGCTCCAAACATAACAAAAGTTCTGACACACATTTTTAATAGATGTTTAGATTTAGGAATATTCCCGGATGAGCTTAAGAAAGTAAAAATGATGCCTGTGTATAAGAAAGGTGACAGGACAAAAATAGAAAATTACAGGCCCATTTTCATTGTAGAGATTTTGTCCAAAGTTTTTGAAATTCTCCTTCATAAACAATTAGTTGCTTATTTTGAAAACAACAAGATATTGTCAAAAGACCAGTATGGCTTTAGAAAAAATTTAAGTACATGTGATAATGTTTTAAATCTTGTAGAGGGAGTTATCAAGAACTTAGAGCAACAAAATAAAGTAAATCTAAGAGCTTTTGATTTAACTAGAACTTTTGAATCAGTTAAGCATGAAATTCTATGTAATCAACTCTCTTTTTATGGCATTGAAAAAGCAGCAGTAGATCTTATTCGTTCTCTCCTTGGTAATAGAATGCAATTTGTGTTTAAGAATGGTGAGTTCTCAGGTGGTAAAGTGGTCAAGTATGGTGTACCACAAGGTTCCATACTTGGACCGCTTTTGTTCATAATCTATATTAATGATTTGCCAAATATTATAAGTAATTTCTGCAACAACAGTTGCCCTTACCTGTTTGCCGATGATTTGGGTCTGAAAGTCAGTGGCTTTGATGAACAGCATATTGATACATTGCTTGAAAGAAGCACATTGACTATTGAAGATTGGTGTGCTTCTAATAATCTGAGTATCAAGAAACGTAATGATTCGTAATGATCGCTTGTACAAAAACGGTGGAGGGGTTGCTGCGTTTGTGAAGCGTGCTCTGCTGCCGGCTCATAAGTTTTCTTCTGACAACTCCCATGATGTGAGACCTGAATTTATGTTTCTTGAAATCCAATGTTATAGTGTCAAAATGTTGGTAGGAGTATGTTACAGGCCTCCACGCATTGGATATATGTTGGAGTTTGATGAAGTGCTTTTGGATCTGATGGTGCCCTACAAACATGTAGCTGTCATGGGTGACTTCAATACTGACTTACTTGGACCTGATACCTATGACAAAATTCAACTGACTACTATGTTTTTTGCGAATGGTATGACCATACTGCCTCTCCAAGCAACGCATCACACTTCTACCTCAGATACTTTGTTAGACCTGATGGTGGTTTCAGATAGGAGAGCTGCAGTGAGCCATGAGCAGATTCCTTTTCTGGGACTCTCAGCTCATGACATGGTTTACCTGGTGTATAACATCAAGAAACCTAAACCTAAACCAAAAATAGTTTCTTATAGAGATTATAATAATATCAATATTCCTAACTTGTTCAATGACGCATATAATCTAGACTGGCTGAACATTCTTAATACCAATGATGTAAATGTTATACTAAAATTGTTAAATGATAACATCCTATTTCTTTTTGAAAAATATGTTCCCCTCAAGAGTCGGAGAGTTACTAGGGATCCTGCTCCATGGCTCACTGATGAAATTCGCCAGCTGATGCATGATCGTGATCATTGATGTAGGAGAGCAAGGCATACTAAAATACGTAGTGATTATAATCAATATAAGCACTTAAGAAACAATTGTAAGCAGATGATCCGGAATGCTAAAGCTGCTTTCTACCGCAACTTGATCTCCTCAAAGCGATCATCGATTTCATCCTTGTGGCGGGCTCTGAGGGGAATTGGAGTTGGCAAGGAGAGGCAGGAGCCAACTATCTCTCATTCACTGGATTCTCTGAATGATCATTTTACTGACATTCCTGTGAGTGTGGACCGCGCCCAGGCTCACTATGATTCATTACATCACTGCCATCCTCATGAAATTTTTCACTTTTCTTCAGTCACTGAGCATGATGTTTTTTTAGCAATAAATAAAATCAAAAGTAATGCCATTGGTGCAGATGGTATCCCAATCAAGTTTGTTAAAATCCTTTTGCCTCTAATTCTCCCTTTCCTCACTCATTTGATCAATACTTCACTTCTTACTTCTACTTTTCCAGATGATTGGAAGCTATCTCTAGTTCTACCTTTAAACAAGATTCCCAATCCCCTTTCTCCTTCTGATTACTGGCCTATTAGTTTATTATCTGTCCTGTCTAAGGTTATGGAAATCATTGTGTACTCACAAATGAGCATTTTTATTTACAACTCTAAATTAGTCAGTGACTTTCAATCAGGGTTTCGAGGTGGGCATAGCACTACCTCTGCTCTGGTGCAGGTCGCTGATGATATCCGGAAGGCAATGGATAACAGAGAGTTGACTATTTTAGTATTGATCGATTTTAGTAAAGCATTTGACAGTATTCTCCACCCAATTCTTTTGCATAAGCTCCGTAACTTGGGATTCTCCAGCTCCTCAGTGGAATGGGTGCGGTCTTATCTGTCAAATAGGTGTCAGTGTGTGAGGGTGCGGGGTGCCTCTTCAAGTTGGTGTCAAGTGAATAGAGGAGTTCCTCAAGGATCAGTCTTGGGTCCTCTGCTATTTAGCATTTACATAAACGACGTGAGCGACTCTCTACTCACAACTAAGCATCATCTATATGCCGATGATTTGCAAATATATGTGCATTGCAAGAAAGATAACTTCAATATTGCTGTTGAAGAGATCAATGCTGATTTAGCTCGAGTGCTGAAGTGGTCAGATAACAATGCTCTCAAAATAAATGAGAGCAAATCAAAGGCTATAGTTATTGGTTACTCTAGACTTCTGAATACCCTTGACTTTGAAAATGGACCATTCATTACAATCAATAATATAAGACTAGCATTTAGCTCAGACGTTAAAAATTTAGGACTTACAATTAACAGGACTCTTGACTGGACTAACCATGTGAATTTGACATGTAACAGAGTTATTGCTGGTATCAGTTCTTTAAAGAGGATAGCAGATTACATTCCTTTTTCAACAAAGGTAATGTTAATAAAGACACTGATTTTCCCTATCTTTAACTATTGTGACATTGTTACACTTGACAATTGTGACATGACAGTACAACTTCTCCAGAGAATGCAGCGCGCACAAAACTACTGTGTGCGCTTCATTTTCAATCTCAGATGTGATGAACATGTGACAGAATACTTTGACAGACTGAGAATCATGAAGCTGCATGAGAGTAGATCGTACCATGCTATTTTATTCCTGTACAAACTCTTGAAGACTCAATCTCCCAAATATCTGGCAGTAGGGTTCCGTTTTTTGAGTGATGTTGGCCGTGGTGGAACAAGGCATATGGTTCTGATCTGCTGGCTGTCCCAACTCACCGTACTGTAATGTACAATAAGTCTTTTCGAGTGACAGCCTGCAGATTGTGGAATAAGTTGCCTGGTGAACTGAAGCGTATGGAGGAGCATCGTCGGTTCAGCGCGGCTGTTTTGCGGTGGATAGAGGGGGGAGGACTTGGCTAGACAAGACGGGGGATGAGTAAGTAGTATGCTTTTGGTGTGTGTGTGTGTGGTGATTTTTTTTTCACCTTTATTATATAAAGTACCTGAAGATATTTTTTTTTCTTTTTTTTTTAAAAAGCTCAATACATTTTTTGTTATGAATATTGCACAGGATTTGTTACATTTGTTGTATTTTTCATTGCTTTTTTTCACAATTTTTAATCGTTTATTTCTTTTTCTATTTTTTTTCTCAACAAGTTTGCTCATATGTATTTTTTCCTCAACTTTTATATTTATTATTTCTTTTTTTCTTCTTATCTCATGTATATATATATCTGTGTAAGTTAGAACTGTATGGGAGGCTTAAGTGTAAGAGAGGGCCGGCTGCGCCCTAACTTCGCCCTCCCAGGAAAATAATAAAGGCAGTCAATCAATCAATCTCAACTCGTTAAAAACCAGTGACCTACAGTTTAGTTTCAACACAAGGTTTACTAGCTTAGGTTCTCTCAAATTCTTAGGTCTTGTGCTGGACACAAATTTAAATTGGAAGTGCCACATAGATTTTATATCTGGTAAGCTCAGTAAAGGGATATTTCTTTTGCGTAGACTCAGCCATATTGTCAACCATGATGTGTTAATGAGTGTCTATTATGCTCACATATATAGTCACTTGGCCTATAGTGTCCAACTATGGGGAAATTGCTCCACAGCTGTTACAATTTTTAAAATACAAAAAAAAAGCCCCAAGAATTATTTGTCATGCACCACCACTTGCAAGTTGTAGACCTGTTTTCCAAAAATTAGGTGTGCTGACTCTTCCTTCACTGTATGTTTATGTCTGTTTGGTGTACATGAAGAAGAATCTGGGCAAATATGTTGTAAATTGCAACATACATAATTATCCTACTAGAGGCAGGGAGGATGTGAGAGTGGATTTGCACCATTATGCTGGCACTCAAAGAAACTGGCAATATATTTCAATTAAATTATTTAATAAACTATCTCTTGAGGTCAGACATTTGGAAATTAAACAATTTAAAACATATATTAAAACCATTCTTTTAAATAAATGCTTGTATTCGATTGAGGAATTTTCGGTATAGAGACAAATTGTTTGTTATGTGTCACAGCTTTAATATTTATGAGTGTTATGACATGTAGACATATGTAAAATGTTATAACTGATTTTGTGACGATTGTTTTAACATTTTAAAATGTTTGTGGCAATAAAAAATGATTGATTGATTGATTGATTAAGCAAAGAATAAAAGTAATTCGTTCTGATAATGGTACTGAATATACAAATTCTTTTATGAAAAATTATCTTTTATCCAGAGGCATACAATTGCAAACTTCTGCTCCCTACACACCCCAACAGAATGGTAGATCTGAACAAGAAATTATGACAATAGTTGAGAGTGCTAGGTCCATGCTTGTTGCTAAAAATATTTGCCCAGAAAATTGTGGGCTGAAGCAGTTAACACTGCTGTCTACATATTGAATAGAGTTCCCTCTTCTCAGACCAATTCAACAGCTTATGAAAATTGGTACAATAAAAAACCACAACTTGCTCATATGAAAATCTTTGGATGTGAGGCCTATGCTCATATTCCAAAACAGTTTAGAGGTAAGTGGGATGCAAAATCCAAGAAACTAATTTTTGTAGGGTATGAAAAAGATTCTAACAATTATAGACTTTTCGATTTGACAACTAATGAACTGAAAATTTCACGTGATGTAAAATTTAATGAAAATTTAAATCAATCAAATGTAAATGAACAAAATCAAGTATTGATAAACTTGGATGTGAATGAATATGAACAAGTAGGCCTATCTGATAAACCGAATGATGTAAGCAATATCGACAAAAATGAAAATTACAATGATATTGATAATAATATTGATGACAATGAAAATACCAATGAAATTGCAGATCCCACTACTAGTTCAAATACTCAAGGCCCTTCAGAAGACTATAGTTTTAGGGATAGGAAGTCAATTAAACCACCTGTCAGATTTGATCTTTGTCTTGCATATTATGATGAACCTAAAACATTTAACCAAGCTATTTCTGATGTTGATGCTAATAAATGGAAAATTGCTATCAATGAAGAACTTCAAGCTCATGATGAGAATAATACTTGGAATATTGTTGCACTACCTGAAAATAAGAAAGCAATCAATTATAAATGGGTTTTCAAAATAAAGAACTCACTGACATCAGATGAGCCTCGATTTAAAGCACGATTGTGCTAAAGGTTTTTCTCAGAAAGCTGGTGAGGACTATCAAGAAATTTTCTCTCCAGTTGTTTGCTTTGATTCAATTAGAGTATTGCTAGCTATTGCTGCTAATGAAGATTTAGATATTGCACAATTTGATATAAAAACAGCATTTTTAAATGGTAAAATAGACAATGATATATACATGAAAATACCTGAGGGATTAGAAGTAAGTGACAAGAAATTAGTTTGTAAGTTGAATAAGTCATTGTATGGTTTGAAACAGGCTTCAAGATGTTGGAACATAACTTTTGATTCTTTCTTACAAAGATTTGAATTAATCAAAACTAATGCAGACCCCTGTGTGTACTTTGGAAATTTCAATAATGAAAAATTGTATTTGGCGCTCTATGTTGATGATGGCCTTGTGTCAGTTAGTTCCAGACATATTATTGATGAATTTATGAATACTTTATGTGCAACATTCAAAGCAGTGCGTAATTATGAAACCAGATTGTTTTGTAGGTATGGAGTTGATTCGAGACAGATCAACTAAAACTATTTACATTCACCTGAGCACTTACATTGATAAAATTATAATTAGCTGACCCACATGTAAATTTAGTAAAATCAAATGACAGTGAAACAACTGATTCAATACCTTATAGAGAGGCAGTAGGTTCTCTTCTATTTCTTGCAATGGTCTCCAGGCCAGTTATAGCATATACTGTTAGCATAACCAGTCGATTTTTTAATGCATACAATCATAACCACTGGCAAGCAGTTAAAAGAATTATAAGATATTTGAAAAATACTAAAGACATTGCAATAGTGTATAGAAGCAATGGGAGTAATTTGAATCTAGTAGGATTTTCAGACTCTGATTATGCTGGTGATCTTGATACTCGCAGATCCACCACTGGTTTTGTTTTCAAATTAACCCGTTCACTGCGGCGGGAGTCACCAGTGACGCCCGCCTGCCTCGCCACTGGTGCGGCAGTGTAAAGCCGCTACCTCCCGATTTTGCGGAAGCGACCATTTGGACACCACTCGGTATTTTCACATGCTGATTTCGCTCCATGTAATGGTTTTTGAATACGGACTCACAGTTATTTTATTCTTACGGGAGTCACCGGTGACTCCCGCCGCAGCTGACTAATCATTTTCATTATATGCGGCAGGAGTCACCGGTGACTCCCGCGTAAATAAGATGCGGTACAGTCGTTGTTCAGTGCTGATTGAACCTCATAAAATATGCTTTCAGTCTAGTTTGTTGAGACCTCTCTTTTTCCCAATGTTCTTAATTTTAATGGCAGAGTCCAGGAGATGAGGCATTCTACATGCTGGAACTCTTCTGTCATAATTTTGATTGTATAACAATAATTACATCCATTCTTTTATTATTTCTCAGAGACCCAGTTCTACGACAGATCAAATAACCATATATAATTCTTTTAATCGGTGATTCATTATATAGACTATTATTTTTACTGGTTAATCCCTTACCCTCCACCCCCCAACAGTTCAATGAATCTCCTGCCTGACTAATCTTATTATAAGAGTAAAGAGTATTCTCTAAATAGTATAATGCAATATGCTTGTGTTGATTCTTCTGGGTTTATACCTATCCATTTTTAGGGCATTAGCATACCTACCGGTTTTCTTTTATTTTTTTGCTGATGATGCCCACATGAGTCCGAGACTTGTGCTTTGGTGTTGAGGTGAATGATAATGAGCCAGCACAACCATGACAGGCTAAACAGGAATCGCCGGAGTAACAGCTAGTAAGTATTATAATGCATAAAAAGGGATTCATTGTTCTATTTTCGATACCAGCTGAATTAATGCTCGATTCAGTTTAGCTTTTGTTTCATAAATCAAACTGGGAATAATGTTATATTTAAATCTTGAACGATATATTATTGAAAAATCAGATCATTACTTTTGTAATATTATTTTGACCATTATTTTATCAATCAAACTAGTTTCATGTTGAAAACTGAACCTTGAGAGTTTAAGAAAGTCCAAGAAATATATACTTTTTGTTAGTGCTGATAGATTTTTTTCATCTACATGAATTCAATGGAATATGAATGGCATAATCCAATCAATACTCTCACTTTGTTTAACCTTGTTTTATAAATGAAATTATTATTTATGATGAAGTTCCATACTCCTTGTGTAATGATATACTGCTTAGCCATTTTAAGATTCGCTTTCAAAACATAAGGACTCCACAACTTCTTTGACAGTAAGTTGTTGTATTTGGTAGTTATAATACTTATACTTCAGAATAAGGGTTTAACCAGTAAAAATAATAGTCTATATTCTACACAATGAATCACCCCTAAATTAAATTCAGATATAAGATGATGATTCAGTTGTTAGTTATTACTTTTTTATAAAGTTAGCCTGTTATGAGTCATTTACAGTGTGTTAACAGAGTTGATGATAAAATTTACATGTCTCTGAATTGAGTTGCATATTTTAAGGTCAAGAAGATGCAATAGAAAAATTGAAAACAGATATGTTATTTTGTAAAATATTCTTGAATTTCATTATCCAGGGGTGGGGTGGTTCACCCGTGACTAACAAAGTATTAAAAAAAACCTTTTTTGGAAGATGAAGCCCACATAGGTCTGAAACCTGTGCTTGAGTAATGGGGTGAATGATGGTGATAATGAGTTGGACCTTTTATTTATTTATTTTTTTGTAGATTACGTCTTGGAGACTCCAGTTAAGGAGTATAAGACAAGTCAGATCAACAATATTATACACTAGATACCATAATTACTTCAATTAGTTGAGGTGAGGCTTAATTTTGATGTGAAAGGAACTCTTGTACACTATAAAAAGCTTTATCAACTAAATATTTTTTCAATTGTTTTTTAAATATTTCTATATTTTCAAGACTCTTCAAAAACTGCGGTAGCTTGTTGTAGAATTTCCTACCAATATAACTAGGTTTTTGTTTGAATAAGCTACTATTGTGACTCACCAAGTGATAATCTCCTCGGCTTCTTGTATTATAATCATGTACATCAAGATTTTTATCATTCGTTTTTACATAAAGTAGCTTATAATACACATATAAGCAGGGTACAGTTAGGAGACCAAGTCTCTTGAACAACGGCCTACATGAATCTAATCTATTTACTCTTTCTATACACCTAACCGTTTTCTTTTGGATCTTAAACACCCTATCAAGATTTTGTTTTGATGAATGGCCCCATATTAAGATAGCATACCTATAGTAATTCTTTACCTTGCAAAAGTTCTAGGTGGGTTCTGACCCACTGGAAAGTGATTTAAAGCAGATAAGGGAGTCATTGCGGCTGATCAAACCAAAAAAAAAGTGGTATCAAAGTGGTCACAAAAAAAATGAAAAACATGGCATGATATAAGAAAACAAATGTTTGTATTACTTGTATGCGGCGGGAGTCACCGGTGACTCCCGGCCATATGATAATTGTAGAATACGAATTATCCTATGAAAAGTAGAGGTCCAAGTAGTTATAAAACTTTCTCATAGAGCGTTGTAGCTCTCCACTCCAATAAAATTCACTGAAGTTCATCTCTGTCGGGAGGCACCGGTGATGCCCGCCGCACACAAGTAATACATACCGGGAGTCACCGGTGACTCCCACTGCAATGAGGGCAACGTATTGAAAAAACACGACGCAGTGAACGTGTTAAGTAATGGTTCAATTACTTGGTGTTCAAAACGCCAAGATACTGTTAGTCTCGGTACTACTGAAGCAGAGTACATTGCAGCCTCTACTGCAGCAAAAGAAGCTATATGGATTAGAAAACTTTTGAATGATTTAGGTTATAGATCTGTCAATCCAACCAAGATCAATGTTGACAATCAAAGTGCTAATAAACTAGTTGCAAACCCTGAATTTCACAAACGAACAAAGCATATTGATGTGCGCTATCACTTTATTACAGAGAAGTTTGAAGCTAAAGAAATTAGGTAGAAACCTCTACCTAAAGAAAAATTTCTCTACCTTTGTGGTCAAATAGGTTTGGAATGATTTATTGAAAATGATTGAAATGCTCCAAGAGTGGGAGTGTTGAGAATGTATTTAAAAATTGAAATTATGCTTTTCGCATTTCAATATTAATTTTCATTTTATTATTATATCTGTATTTTTATTTAGTGTTATAACTTGAGTTTTGTATTTTGATTTATTATGTTGGTATTCTGTGCCTTGAAGAATCAACGCTTGATAGTGAGATTGCAAGTAATGTGTATCTGATGGCTGGTGTCTTTGTATTAATTAACTATTAATAATTGCTACTGTATTATTTGTATATATAATTTTGACATGAGTGATTGACATTATGAATCCTTGAAACAATAATACCGTATTGTTTTTATTCGAATAGCAATTAGCACCAACGGCTTCCAATTTTCTCAATAAATCATACCTTGAATAAAGAGCAATTATACCTTGAATAATAAATAATTGAAAAGCCTGAGCACATTTTCACGGGCTTAGTCTGAGCTAAGGTCCATGCATCATCCAGCTAGTCTCAAATGGAATAAGCAGCCAGAAGGGTGCTGTGCAGCTATCAGCAGGTGAGCAATTGTAGCATATGAAATAAAATAATGAAATTTATTCCCTCATAAACAATATTACAATAGTTGTCAAAATGAAATACAAGTATTCTTTTGGTCACATTTTCCAGTATTCATGGCACAAAAATAAAATGAAAAATAATATAACAAATAAGAGTACACTTTATATGAGTAAAAGTCACTTCACATAATCAACTCACACTCCATGGCATGTATGAATATTTTTGAAATTTTTATGTACAGTA
Source organism: Conomelus anceps (assembly GCA_948455865.1). Classification (NCBI taxonomy): domain Eukaryota; kingdom Metazoa; phylum Arthropoda; class Insecta; order Hemiptera; family Delphacidae; genus Conomelus; species Conomelus anceps. The sequence continues at coordinate 35,416,435 of OX418219.1, read as the reverse complement.
CTTGAAAATTAGGCTTAATAATTGGTTTTATTCTATCTAGATTAAAATTAACCTTGATCACATCCACAAGTGCTATCACACACTCACATCAATGAGTGGTTCAAAAAATCAAATTCTGCATTGAAAAGAGCCAAATTTTAAGTTGCTTTAAAAATAAATTTAAGCATTCAGATGATTTTATATTTAAAGTGGTAATTGATTAGAATATTTTGGAGCGATATTTTGAAATGACTGTTTAAATACAGATTTATTTACTTTAGACAGTCTAAAAATCCTTTGTGAAATTCATCTTGTTTGATAAAATAGATTATCACTACCAGTATTGCCTCTCCTAATGAAGAATAATTGCAAAACTTTTAAAGGAAACAGATGTTGGAAAGTTAACACTCTCAAGGAACAATAGATTGGAATAGAACTATCTCTTATATGCCTTTTCAATATTATTCTTATTATATGGCTTTGTGAGGTTTTTATAGTTTCTCAGGTAGGTCTTACAAGTACCGCCCCAACAGCTAATACAGTATCAAGTCAGATCAACAATAAATTATACTCTTATACACCAGTTACCATAATTACTATATCAATTTGTTGGGGTGAGGCTTAATTTTGATGTGAAAGGAACTCTTGTACACTATAAAAAGCTTTATCAACCTAAATATTTTTTCAATTGTTTTTTAAATATTTCTATATTTTCAAGACTTCAAAAACTGTGGTAGCTTGTTGTAGAGTTTCCTACCAATATAACTAGGTTTTTGTTTGAATAAGCTACTATTGTGACTCACCAAATGATAATCTCTTTTCAATCATGCTTAAAAATACGTAGAACTTAACATACGCCTTCGTAATATTATGGAGAATACAATAGTCGAAGCCGCTTTAAATTCTATCAAGTAACAACAAAGGTATGCCAGTTTTTGTTCACGTGTTCAAGGTAGCTCCATATGAATTGTAAGGCTGCAGCCGCACACGGACTAGTGGTGGGGGAGAGCCGAGTGGCCGGACCGAAACTCCAACAAACAGCGCGCGATCCAGTTGTAGTAATATAGATATCGATGGATGTGACTGAGAGCCTGTTCACACGCGGCGTTTTTTGGTGGAGCGTCTGTGGCGCAGCTGGTGACGAAGCATTGTCTTATATGGGATTTTCGTGTTCTGTTCACACGGCACTTCGCCACGAATTTAGCTGCTCATCGGCTGCTGGCTTCGCCGCAGAAACTCGCCACAAAAAGTGGAGCGTCTGATGCCGAAAGGCTCAGTGCCATTAGAACTAAATGGCAGCTGCCGGTTGCTGTTCACACGCTTGCTACTTTTTCAGCTACAAAACGGACGCGTGTAGACGCGCGGCTACGCGCCACTGATGCTTATCTCAGTTTCCAAAATCTAAATTTGGTGAAATTTCGGGTATTTGAACTTTTTAATTGCCATTGTGTTCTATATGTTCAACACTGTTCATATCTTTTTGAATTTTCTTTCTATCAGCAAAATTACCCTTTTTATCAAGTATAAAAATTTCCTTCTTTAAAGACATTCAGAAAACAACAATTCAGTTAAGAAATTATAGTTTTGGCTGGGTTTACAATGTGAACAACTTCACAAATTGTGAATGATATGGATAATGAATGAATAAACAAATATTTATCAGTACCGTATTAACATACTTCAAATGTTATTACTATCTGAAAAGAAGAGATGTATGAGAATGTTTATTTTTTTCAGTCCAACAGAATTATTTTTGTGAGTCTGGTACCTTTCAACTTTAATGAGCTCTACTAACTTATATTAATGGAGTCAAAGTAGCAGACAATGAACAAATTCCACAAATGAATAATACAGTAGCTTCCATTCTCGAGTGACCTTCATTCTAGTCTAGACTATCCTAGTTCTAGTTATTTTAATGTTTCTTGAGAGAGTATGTATGTGTGTAGACTATATTGACACTTGTTCTCTCTTTTTTTTGTAGATTACGTCTTGGAGACTCCAGTTAAGGAGTATAAGACAAGTCAGATCAACAATATTATACACTAGATACCATAATTACTTCAATTAGTTGAGGTGAGGCTTAATTTTGATGTGTAAGGAACTCTTGTACACTATAAAAAGCTTTATTAACTAAATATTTTTTCAATTGTTTTTTAAATATTTCTATATTTTCAAGACTCTTCAAAAACTGCAGTAGCTTTGAATTTCCTACCACTATAACTAGGTTTTTGTTTGAATAAGCTACTATTGTGACTCACCAAGTGATAATCTCCTCGGCTTCTTGTATTATAATCATGTACATCAAGATTTTGGTAAATATCATTCGTTTTTACATATAAAGTAGCTTCATACACATATAAGCAGGGTACAGTTAGGAGACCAAGTCTCTTGAACAACGGCCTACTTGAATCTAATCTATTTACTCTTTCTATACACCTAACCGCTTTCTTTTGGATCTTAAACACCCTATCAAGGTTTTGTTTTGATGAATTACCCCATACTAAGATAGCATACCTAATATGTGACAGTAAGAGCCCATGGTAAGCTGTAAAAAGTAACTTTTTGTCATTCAATCTAGTGAGCTGTCACAGAAAAAATACCCCAGATGAAATTTTACAACATATTTTCTCAATGTATGGATTCCAGGTCAATCGTCTATCCAACATAACTCTTAGAAATGCAATTTTTTCTTCCTGGTCTAATTGATTATCGTTTACAAACACGTTTATAGCCCTATCTTCATTTAAATTATGTTTGTTTTTGAATTGAAAGTATTGGCATTTTTTACTTTTTATAGTTAATTTCAACTGATTTAAAAATTGGACAATGGACTGCACACCTATATGGGCACTTATTTCTAAATTATCTAGAATGGAATTGCTGAAAATGAGTGATGTATCATCAGCAAATAAGAGGGCTCTACCACTAATTAATTCTTTAGGTAAACGGTTGACATATAACAAAAAAAGCAATAATGGACCTAGTATTGACCCCTGAGGCACTCCAGCTTGCACCTCTTATTTATTAGATTTATTCTTTACTATACTATTACCAACTACTGTAGTTAGTTCTACACATTGTTTTCTCCCAATAAGATATGATTCAAACCATTTCATAACTATATCACAACTTGAGTATAACATTTTAAATTATAGAAACTTCTCTGATCCTATAATGTTTAAATTTCGTCTGTAACCTTTGAATGTAGACTTCATAAATTTGATGAAATATGTAAAATAAATTTTATAGTATGTCACTTAATAGAAAAATTTCTGTCGTTTGTTGTAAAATAAATAATCTTCATATCTATTCTGAATAAATTGTAATACTGTGTATTGTCACTCTATAAATTTTATAAATAAGTATTTTTGTAAATTTTGTTTTACATAATTTGTGAATGTGATAGTGAGAAAATATTCCTGTACACAAGTTTCAATTTTTGATATAGTCAAACTATAATTCCTTTTACAAACATAAAAAATTTTCCTTTTTCAAATTTAATTTCTCTGCAACTTTTTTATATAAATTTTTCAAATAGGAAAATTTTTATCACTAAGGAGGAGGTATTTGTAATGATACATTTTTAGGGTCACAATAATAATACTGTAATAATTCTTTATTTAAATTAAATAACGTTAAAAGACATTATAAATAAGTCGACCTAACCTCTTTGTACAGTGTATCCAATCGAATAAGTAACTATAGAATAAATAATAACCCTAAAACTAGCTCGATATCATTAACATTTAAGATAGGCTATTTGAATATTCAGGGTATGCGTGGAAAACATGTTGTCCTAAATGAGTTTGCCAGGGATAATAAGTTTGATTCTCTGTGCTTGAGTGAGCACTGGAGCAGAAAAGATGAAATTTCTTTTCATATACTGGAAGACTTCTAACTTGTAAGTAGTTTCAGCAGAGAACATCACATTCACGGTGGTGTGGCAATTTATATTAAGAAAGAATTAGTTGAGAGTAGTAGTAGGTTAGATCTAAGCTTTTTTAATATTGAGCTGCATTTTGAGGCCACAGGAGTATTTTTCGAAGAGTTGAAAATTATTGTTGTGACTCTTTATAGGTCACCCAATGGTGACCCAAAAATATTTTTAGAGAAAGTTGAGGACTTGTTACACTTTTTTCTTAATCCTCACTGGAAGAAGTATAATATAGTGGTAGGTGGAGACATGAACGCCGCTTTTGATGTAACCAAAGACACTCATTACATTAAGGAATGTGAAAATCTATTACGACAGTTCAATTATCATTTCACAAATTTTAAGCCAACAAGATATTCCGCCTGTCTTGATAATATATTCACAAATATTGTTAGAAGCGTAATACGTTCTGATGTAGCATCATTTGCCTTTTCAGACCATGATTCAGTGTGGTTGGAAATAAATAAGATTTGTCCAAATATACAGAACTGTGAACAAAAAGCGCCTAAACTGATCACCACAAGACCAATAACACAGGACAAACTGTTCAATTTCAAAAATGCACTTAATAACTATGATTGGGAAAAGTTTCTGAATGAAAATAGTGATTGCTCAGCAGATATAGTCTTTGAAAGGTTTTTTCATATTCTCTTGAATAAATTTGAAGCTAATATTCCCCAGCACAAATGTAAAGTTAATCCGAAGGTACGTGATGTTAAGAAGCATAATAATAACGGAAACGCCTGGTATACTCCTCAACTAGCCAATCTGAAGAGTGCATTAAATTTTCATTTGGAGATCTACAGACTAAACAGAACAGATGAGTTGAAATCTAATTACTTGAGAGCCAGAAAAAACTATAAGTATGCTGTGAACGAGGCTAAGAAAGAGCAGAACCTCCATTGTATCGATTCATCCAATAATAAATGTAAAGAAGCTTGGACTATAATCAACTCAGTGGCCAAAGGTAAACAAAAGGAGTCTGTAAAAATAACACCAAACGATTTCAATAACTTTTGTGTACAATCAGTAAATGAGGTCTGTGAAAGTATAATTAGGCCTCATGAAACTGTGGAAGAACTGTTGACCATGCACGGTGTTAATCGTCCACTTGGGGATGATTTTTATTTTACAGAGGTCACACAGGAAATGGTATTGGATGTAGTTAAAAATTTGAAGCCGTCTGACAGTGTAGACATCTATGATTTTTCTAGCAATATGCTGAAAAATATAATTAGCTGTATAGTGCTCCCTCTCACTTATTGTATAAATAAATGCTTGACTGATGGTTTATTCCCGGAGGTACTCAAATTATCTAGAGTAGTTCCCATTTATAAGAAAGGAGAGAGAGATTGCCCCACTAGCTATCGTCCAATATCTCTGACACCAATTCTATCTAAAGTCTTAGAGTCTGTTATACATTACCAGGTGTGTGATTACTTGAAGAAACATAAAATTCTTTCTGATGATCAATTTGGATTTCGAAAGGGCAAATCAACCATTCACGCTATTGATTCAATGATTAAACAGGTGCTTAGGGCTTATGAGGAGAAACATTTTGCGCAGGCCACCTTTTGCGATCTAAGCAAAGCGTTTGATTGTGTTGAGCATGATTCACTCCTGAGCAAGCTGATCTATTATAGAATTACCAGAAGCAAAAAAGAAAATATATTTGAATATTTTCTTAGTAATCGTAAACAAATTGTGTGCATTGGAAAAGAAAAATTGGAAATAGTTCATATAAAGTGTGGTGTACCTCAGGGGTCAGTTTTGGGACCGTTATTATTCATATTGATGATTAATGATCTACCATCTTACATAAATTCCAGCTCAATTCTTTATGCTGATGATACCACTTTTGTGAATGCCAGTACTGATTACAATACTGTCAAAACTATGACTGAAAACACCCTGACTTGTGCTTCGATTTGGTTTCGAGCAAACGGGTTTTTACTTAATGAGAGTAAAACCCAACAAAATGTATTCACTCTGAAAAATGTACCTGCAGAGAGTAGTCTGGGCAGTGTAAAGTTTCTGGGTGTCATGATAGACAGTAAATTGTCATGGGAGGCACATATTAAATATGTTAGCACAAAATTGTCCAGAGTCATATATTTATTAAGAAATTTGATAAGCTATGTTCCAGAGTCATATGTAAGGTCAGCCTATTTTTCCTTTTCCCAGAGCACTTTATCCTATGGACTTTTGCTATGGGGTAACAGTGCACATGTCCAGGATATCTTGCTGCTTCAAAAGAAGGCCATAAGAACCATTTCATACTCTGATAGGCTGGCTCACTGCAGGCCATTGTTTGTTAAATACAGAATTCAAACTGTAATAAATCTCTATATTTACTCTGTTCTGCTGTACACAAAGAAAAACTTGACTGAACACCGGCTAAGGAAATATATACATTCCTACAATACAAGAAGTAATAGAACTATTGATACACCTTTTTGTAGGCTATCAAAATCGCAGAACAGCTATGAAAACGTTGGCTTAAAATTATTTAACAAACTGCCTCAGGAATGGATGGAAGGTCCAGCTGATTTATTCAAACAGAGGGTGTATAGCTGGCTACTAAAAAATCCCTTTTACTCACTTAATGAATTTTTAGAATTACAAAGTATTATTCTCTGAACTGTTTAAATTATGTATGTGTATGAAACTTGAAATGTATCATCTGCATCATTGCTATATATCATTCTGTATCATCAAGAGTAGCATTTTAAACATGTGATTTACATTTAAGACATTTTCATTCATAACGCGATTTTGTAAGGATAAAATATTGAAATTGACGACTGTATTCAATTGAAATTAACTAGTGATTTATTTTTATTAGATATGGACTTCATATTTTAAATGTTTCAATTTTAATGTACCTGATTATAGCCTAATTATGTAATTTTAGACAGGGTCATTTTTCCAACCCATTATAATATGACTTCACTTTAAAATCTATATGTAGATGTATGTGTGTTTGATATTGAATTGGAATTTGTAGTGTTTTGAATTGAGTTTTAATATGACGTTGTCTGTAACTGAGCAGTTGAATGGCAATAAAATTATATTTATTTATTTATTTATCAATAGTTCATATCAATATATCGATTTATTGTAGTCAACATCAATATATATTGACTTAGTGAAATCGATAACAAATAATTGACTATATCTTGTAAGGTTATATTATTCCTTCTTGAATCGTTATATAATTTCTTTATAACGTTGGGATATTGAATTGGATATTTAATAAAATACAAATTAATGTATTAAACTTCAATTCTGTCATTAGTTTTATTATTGATGTAATAATTATTTTCATTTTATATTTCCTGACTCAGCGACATGTTGTAGTCTCCAGAATTTTGTCTAGGTATTGCATGTTTCTTGGAATTCATAACCAAGGAGCTAACGTGGGAAATAACTTGGGTGGTACTGGTCACTTGCCGAATACATCTTGAACTGAATAGACGTGTGTAGTAAAAGAATGATTATACCTTTTAGAAAATCAAGGCTTTTATTAGCTAAATAGAACTGTAGTAGCATAAGCAGTGATGAGCAATATCGAACTGAATATTTATTTATTGCATTGCTATGAGCTGGTTGCTATGGGCTCGTTAGTATGCAGATGTTGAATATCACCACATTCTTCCCCGCTGAATAAGGTATTTGAATTAGGTAGTGGTGCAAGATGCTGCAGACTCACTGTCGACTCCCGTCCATCTTTATGTCGTATGAAAGCATAGCTCGGGTTCACTTGGAGTAATTCAACCTCTTCGACTAATGGATCACTCTTCCTTCGCCTTGCTGTTCTTTTCAGCCACACTGGACCCGGATTTGTGAGCCAAGTAGGCAATGATATCCCGTTGTCTGATCTGCGAGGATGTATAAACATACGTTCATGTGGCATCACATTCGTTGAAGTGCACAAGAGTGAGCGTATGGAATGGAGTGCATTGGGGAGGATTGTTTCCCACTGGTCTGGTCGTAGATTAAGTGATCACAGCGCTAGAGTTACTGACTTCCATATGGTTCCTACGTATCGTTCCGCCTGGCCATTCCCTGCCGGATTGTAGGGGGTAGTCCTGCTCGTAGCAATTCCTTTGGAGACAAGGAAATCCTGTAGTTCCGCTGATAAAAAAGATGTACCCCAGTCGGAATGGATGTAAGAAGAGAATCCAAAGATGATGAATAGATGTTCCAAGCACTTGATTACAGTTTTAGCTGTCATATCAGGACATGGATAAGCCCAAGGAAATCGAGAATATTCGTCAATGATAATTAAAATGTATTTATTTCGTGTAGATGAGGATAAAGGGCCTTTAAAATCTATACTCAATCTTTCCATGGGTCTTGTAGCTTTAATTACGTGTCCTGAAGAACGATAAAAACGTGGCTTTAATTCAGAGCAGATTCTACACTTTGAACAAACAGTACGGACATCATCTACTGAGAAAGGTAGGTTTTTTGTTTTAACCCAATGGTATAGTCTAGAGACTCCTGGGGCCTATTTCACAAAGCTACAAGTATGTAGCTGACAGGTAAATCTTCACAAGTTTGTAAAAAAATGTGGTCACAAGTGTTTCACAAAAGCAGACTTGTAGACTTGTAATTACAAGCGAATTCTCACAAGTCTACAGGCGATTCGCCTGTTACGGACAAGTCTACTTAGGTAATTTACAAGTGTAGATTACAAAATTGTAACCAACACTTGTCCGCAACTGAGAATTTTCTACTATGATAGAAAGGTAGGTGAGCTCGTTTACAAGTGTGGAAGAAGCATCAAACTTAACCTATGAACTTGGTTACTGAGGTGTATTTGTATTTGACCGATATTGCGATCAAATCACAATAAACTCCTTCATTAATTAATTATAATTCAACGTAATTAAAAATAGAACAATGAACCCTTGATAATTTATGTTCTAGAAATTGAATAAAGCGCTAATATTCAACAGTAGCGATGATGATTTTTGAAGAAATATAATTATGATGATGACTTATGAAGAAGTAAAATATGTTTTTAATGAGAAAAATTAAGAATCACGTATTCATATTGTAAGTTACTAATAGATAAAATGAGATATTTGTTGAAAAACATCTATGTTATTTAATAAATTTTCCATTTTGACCGATGACATTCGGAAACATTCATTGAATTCATAAACTAATTCAAAATTGAAATTAATTCTATCTCTAAACTCTCTTCTTCTTTTCTGAACTGGCTCATCCTCATCTGAAGATGATGAAGTAAAAAGCATTTTAACTTGAATATTATTGACATGAAGAATAATTGGGCTATACTTTTTATAGAAAACATGAAGAATGATGAAGTAAAAAGCATTTTCACTCAAATGTTAGTAACATGAAGAATAAATGGTGACAGTATGATGATACTATGACGTCGTGAAGAATAATTATACTTTTTATAGAAAAAACGAAGAATTATTAACATTGTACTAATGAATAGATTGAGATTTTCCATGGATTCAAAATTGAAATTTATTCAGTATCAAAAAATCTTTTGAAAAAAACTTGGCTCATTATCAAAGAGAAGATGGTGTTAAAAAGCATTTTCACTTCGAATATAGGTTATACTTTTCTAATAAAACATTGTAGCGGACAAGAGTAACCAACCATGGTAGCTAACAAGTGTTTCATGTATTTCACCTGTAGCGAACAATTGTAGCATATTCTCTGTGAAACGCCTGTAGCTAACAAATTGTAATTACAAGTGCCTGTTACGGACAATTGTTACTAACAGGACTTGTAGCTTCGTGAAATAGGCCCCTGGGTGACAAAGTTGGTTGTGGTAAGTTTCCAGTTTTCTAATATCTGGATTGTTACAGCCAACAGCTGAACAAATTCGCGATAAAGCATCAGCAGGAATGTTATCCTTTCCAGGTCGGTAAATAATATCAAATTTAAAACAGGATAGTTCAAGTCGCCAATGCAAAATCTTTTCATTTTTTATTTTACTTGATGCTTTGGAACTGAACATGAAAGAAATAGATTTTTGATCAGTTATAAGAGTAAAATGGCGGCCTGTCAGGTAGTGTCGCCATTTTCGTATTGATTCAATGATTGCTTGGGCTTCTTTTTCAATAGAAGAATATTTGAGTTCACTATGATTGAGGGTTCGTGAAAAAAATGCAACAGGCTGTCCATGTTGTGACAGAGTACCTCCAATAGCGTTATTTGATGCATCTGTCTCAACAGTAAATGGACTGTCTTCATCCACATGTAATAGAACCGAAGAAGCAATCTCTTTTTTTAAGGATTGAAACGCGATTTCAGCATCTGGACTTAGAGGGAATGAGGATGTATGAACGAGTGGATGAATTTTTTGTGAAAATTTTTTAATCCACTAGAGTAATATATGTGCTAGCATTCCGAGAGCTCTTTTTAGGGTTTTTCCATTGGATGGAATTGGATACTTCAAGAGAGCAGTTAATCGATCTGGATCTGGTTTGATTGTACCTCCTTCAATTAGGTATCCAAGATAGTTTAAAGAGGTTTTAGAGAAATTACATTTTTCTTTGTTCAATGTTAGTCCATACTTCATTGCAGTGTCAAGGAACCTTTGGAGGTTAACATCATGTTCTTCTTGGTTCCGCCCACAAATTGTGACATCATCTAAGTAAGCAAATGTATCTGTTAGTTTTTCTGTTTGAATGATGGAATTTATAATTCTTTGGAAAGCAGCGACACCGTTGGTGACTCCAAAAGGGATTCTTGTGAACTGGTATAATTTTCCATCAGCTTCAAAAGCTGTAAAAGTAAAAGGTTTTTCAGATTCAAGGAAGGGCACTTGGTGATAAGCACTTTTCAAATCAATACTGCTAAAAAATTTGTACTTAGACACTGTGTTCACCAAATCTTCTATTCTTGGCAGAGGGAATGCATCAAGTAGGGTATAACGATTTATTGTTTGGGAATAGTCAATTACTAGGCATTGTTTTCGATTTTCAGCTTTTATAACAAAAGCCTGTGCACGCCAAGGAGAATTGCTTGGTTCTATTATTCCATCAGATAAGAGTTTATGTAATTCATTTTGTACAAACATTTTATCAGTCTGAGAAATTCGTCTGGATTTTGTTATTATTGGAGAGCAATTTGGTGTAAGATTATGAAAGAGAGAGTAAGGCTCTACTTTGGCTGGAAGGAGAGCACATATCTGAAGTGCTGGCCTGTCTCCCCCAAAAGCAATGTTTACTGTTGAGTGTTTTTTTAAAATATCTACTCCCAGGATTATGTCTGTACATAGTTCTTTCATAACAAGCAATGTCACATCCTTATAAGTTTCTTCATTCAGTTGAATTGTAGTTACTACACAGGTTGTAATATCAGTACTGTGTAGTTTCGAAGCTAGGCCAACAGTAACTGTATTTGCTGGAATTAAAGGTATGCCAGAGCGAATAGCAAAAAACTTGTCAATAAAGCTTACTGTACTTCCAGTGTCTATTAATGCATTAGCAGCATTACCGTTGATAAGGATTGAGATAATAGTTTTATTTTGAGAGTTTGATACAGATGCTATAGTTGATACAAAGTTGGGTTGATTATGTGATTCAGATGTAGAGATAAAATTGGGTAGAGCAGTAATTTTCTTATTAGATTGACTTGATCGACAAAGTTTGGCAAAATGACCTGTTTTCCCACATTTATTGCAATTAATTAATCTGGCTGGACAATCAGCACGATTATGTCGTTTAGAATTTCCACAGAAGTAACACGACCACTGTGGTTTAATAGCTGCTACTGAGTCGGATTTAATTTTTACTGATTCAAAGTTCATTTCAGTTTCATCAACTACTTTACCTGTAACAAGCGCATTAACATCCAAAACATTATGTTTGTAAGATTTATTGAAGATTTCGGCTGCTTCCATTAAACGTGATTGATCTAAAGCTTCTGTCAATGATAGTGAGCGTTTCTCTAATAATTGTTGCCGAATCTCTGAAGAATGGAGTCCTGATATCAATGCATCTCTGATATGGTCATTTCTATTTTCCTCTGCAGTTACACCCCGAAAATTACAGTCTAAGCTTAGTGTTTTGAGATCTAAGAAGAATTGATTGATAGATTCTCCTATTTGTTGTTTTCTAGTGGCAAGGCGATAACGGCAATGGGCGTTTTCACACACACCGACACGGCGCCGGCACGACACCGGCACCGGGCGCCGATATCGTCACGACATCGTTGAAGCATTTCACACTTACCGACACGGCATCTGGCTGTCGGTGACGAACTAACCTTATTTTGCAGTGGGCGGCACAGTTCAAAACGGTACGATGGCTGATTACAACCAGAGAGTATAGTAAAAGAATTACTTCTATTCTCTCTGATTACAACAGGAGGTTGTATTTGTTATATTTATTATATCTACGACGTAAAAGGCACAGTCGTAATAGACAACTTTGAATTGACCCAATAATAAAAGTTCGCTATTTGGATGGCTTGTATTACTACACCTTATTTGATAAGCTAGTGACAAACCCAAACAAAATTTTTTAATTTTTTTCGTATAAGTACTGTAAGGAAACTTTCGACTATATATTAGTGAATTTAAGTGATGAAATCAAAAAACAAGACTAAGATCTTGTTCTTATTTTCTTCTATAGTTTTGTCCCATAAACAGGGCTCGGATTCGACTAATTCAATTAGGGTGACAACATCATACCTATCAGCCATCGTACTGTACCAGACGTTTTTTTTCAGTAACTAACCTCAAACTGTTGACAAAATGACCAAATTCTGTTCAAAACTATGGACGACACACAAGTGTCGGTGCCGGCACCGGCGGGAGCTATGCTGCCAACGACATGCCGGCGCCGGCAGCCGGCTGCCGGTGCCGTGTCGGTGAATGTGAAAGCTGTTCCATTTGGCAGCATTGTATCTCAACCCCCACGACACCGGGACGACATCTTGCCGGTGTCGTGCCGGCGCCGTGTCGGTGTGTGTGAAAACGGCCAATGAAGCTCATTTTTTGTTTTAACAAATGAATCCTCTAGTGAATTAATTGCTGCAGCATAAGTAGTGCATTCTGTTATTATATTGAAAAGAGCTGGAGATATAAAATTGAATAATACCTTTAGTTTCTTGTCTTCACTTATCTTGGACAATTCCAGGAAGTTTTCGAAAGTGATTTTCCAGTGTTTCCATTCCAATTCTGCTGCTGGAGAATTCGGGTCAGAGTCCAGTCTAGTTGGACGAAATACATTTCCATTTCCGTTGCCACATAAATTCTCCTTGTCTTCTTCAGGCGGTTTTTGTCTATGCCTTGACATAGTGAGACTTTTATTTAGCTAATAAAATTGTAGTAAAAGAATGATTATACCTTTTAGAAAATCAAGGCTTTTATTAGCTAAATAGAACTGTAGTAGCATAAGCAGTGATGAGCAATATCGAACTGAATATTTATTTATTGCGTTGCTATGAACTGGTTGCTATGGGCTCGTTAGTATGCAGATGTTGAATCTAACGTGGGAAATAACTTGGGTGGTACTGGTCACTTGCCGAATACATCTTGAACTGAATAGATTTTTTATTGTTGCACTGCGTGAAGCAACTTGAATTATTAATGTAACTTTGTTCTCTCTTTTGTATTAATCGTTTTTATTTCATTTTGTGTTCAAGATGTATGTAAAATCTGACCAGGAACACCATAATTAAGATGAGTATATAGTATTAAGTTGTGATTATGATGTATTAATTTTTGTCTCGTGCGTATTATGTTAGGGTGTAGTTATTTTATTAATTTCTTTTGTAATGTTGACTTTTAGGTGGCAAATCGACCACTGCATTAAAATTATATGTATTTAACAAACCAATCTCTTTCATTTTGTTCATGAATTGCAAAATCACCCTTGCCTACTCCAGTATCATATGAAAATTGAGGAACCGATAGCTTTTATTCGTTAGACACAGTGTTCATAGGCCAACCCGTACAATAGAAAACCTATTGTAAAAAGGGGGCATTGCAATGTGTAAGAGTGTTGACATAGGTTTCCAAGATTGTTTTCTGTTTTCTTCCTTTTATTGTTTCTTTTTTTAATTGAAAATAATGTAATACCATATTCATAGCTTCAATCTTGTTCCTAGAAACATTAATTTCTTGTGATATACCATACAGTAATATTGTTAAATCTCAAACTACACTCGCCAAATTTATTACAATCTTTTCAATCTGTCCTGTTTTCTTGAGTCAATCTTTGTGTTTTTTGAATTTGCCGCTCTCCAATTCATGGCGTTGAACGTTGCACTGCCTCCTGTTATCGGCTCCGTCTATGCAACTGGTTTTAATTTGAATTGATTCATCATTAAACTTATTCTCCTTATTGGCCATGTTTTATTCAATCTTTAATTACGTTCATTTTCTATTCCATTCTTTCACTTTCATTGTGAAGTTATTAGTCAATTTGCCTTTACTGTGCCATGCCTTAATAGGTTGGTATGACTCAGCCAACTTTCGTAGAAGTCTTCCTTCCTTTTGCCACTCCTCGAGTCTCCACCAAAAGATGTAGTTGTCAATTTCTGCTGCCTTCAAATTTTCTTCATCATCGGCCCTCATCTTCATCATTATTCTGTTCTATCATCTTTAAACTAAACGTCAGTAATTATGAACATTTTTCAGTGCTTCAAACCTTTCAATTTCGAACAATTTCACAAACTTTAATGAAACTTAGTTATCCAACCTCTACGACCAGACCATGTTGCTTCAATTTTTCAAGTATTTAAATTTCCACGATTTGATCTCCAATTCATCTACAATTTATTCAAGTGTTTCAAATATTCAGTGAATATTATCTGACAACAATTACTGATTTCTTCAAGACATTTTTTGAACACTTTTCAACCAGCACTTCCTATCATGGGTTATGTTTGAACATGTTGACTCCAAATTTCAACTATCAGTTTGCATTCATCAATGAACTTTATACTATTGGAACTTCAAGTTTTCAATCCAATCTATTTGAAACAAAACTTCAACCTGGCGAAGTTTCTTCCTACTGCAAGATCACATGGGTGATTTCATCTTCTATCATCATAGCTTGGGCCATTCCACTTCTACATCGTTCACTATCCATGCTATTTGAGGGCCTCCTTCTTCCTACTCAACTTGCCGCTGCTCAAGCTCTGCTGGGACCATATCAAACAAGACACTCGCCAATTCTGCTTCACCAAAGTTGAGTATTACTATCATTCTTACAACTTTACTATTTGCCTATGGGGCCTGGTATTATTGCATATCTGTGAATCATATCATCAATCAATTTGACTTCAACTTGAATTTAATTCTGACTTCACTATTTTGGCTTTCGAGCCTCTTCAGCATCAAGCTGACATTATTACATTCTTGTAATTACCATTTTGGCAATCGAGCCTATCACAACTTTGTCTTACTATTTTGGCAATCGAGCCTATCACGATTTTGTCTTACTATTTTGGCAATTGAGCCTATTACAATTTTGTCTTACTACTTTGGCGATCGAGCCTCTTCAGCATCAAGCTGACATTATTACATTTTTGTAATTACTATTTAGGCAATCAAGCCTATCACGATTTTGTCATTCACTACTTTGGCGATCGAGCCTTTATTACATTCTTGCAATTACCATTTTGGCAATCAAGCCTATCACAAATTTGTCATACTATTTTGGCAAATGAGCCTCTTCAGCATCAAGCTGACATTATTACATTCTTGTAATTACCATTCTGGCAATCGAGCCTTTCACAACTTTGTCATTACTATTTTGGCGATCGAGCCTTTATTACATTTTTGTAATTACTATTTTGGCAATCAAGCCTACTACGATTTTGTCTTACTACTTTGGCGATCGAGCCTCTTCAGCATCAAGCTGACATTATTACATTCTTGTAATTACCATTCTGGCAATCGAGCCTTTCACGACTTTGTCATTACTATTTTGGCAATTGAGCCTTTATTACATTTTTGGCAATCAAGCCTACTACAATTTTGTTTTACTACTTTGGCGATCGAGCCTCTTCAGCATCAAGCTGACATTATTACATTTTTGTAATTACTATTTTGGCAATCAAGCCTATCACGATTTTGTCATTCACTACTTTGGCGATTGAGCCTTTATTACATTCTTGCAATTACCATTTTGGCAATCGAGCCTATCACAATTTTGTCATACTATTTTGGCAAATGAGCCTCTTCAGCATCAAGCTGACATTATTACATTCTTGTAATTACCATTCTGGCAATCGAGCCTATCACAATTTTGTCATACTATTTTGGCGATCGAGCCTCAGCGTTAAGCTGACAATATTATATTTTTGTAATTACTATTTTGGCATTAAGCCTCTCAGCATCAAGCTGACTATCAAGACTTTGTCCTACTATTTGGCGATCACGACTTTGTCCTACTATTTTGGCATACAGCTGACTTTACTATCTTGTCATTACTTGGCATGCAAGCCATTTATTATCAAATAAAATATCAATCACTACAGTGTCTCAATTCTTGTTATGTACAATTTTAACAAGTGTTTAATTTTCAATAATTCAATTGTTTATTTTCATAATATATTTATTCAGCAAATTATTACATTCATTCTTGGTTAATCTTTCTTGGTTAATCTTAATTAAAAAACTACAGCAAAGCACCCATTATTTTCATTCAATTAATGTTTGCAATTCACATGTTGCATTTGTATTTTCATCAGTTGACATTTTCATTTTAATTTTGTTATTATTCTCTTGGCAAGCAAGCCATATTCCAACTTACATTACTACCATACATCAATGAATATTTATGAATAATTAATACATGTTTAATTATTCATCCTTTGCCTTTTCAACTCTGCTTTACAGTTTCAATGCATTTTCAATATTATCATAATTTGATTATTACAATATTTCATCAATACCTATTTATTGTGGCCTATGTGCCTATTGTTGTACTGCAATCTAGATTTAATTCAATTAATTAAATCTAAATTAATTGTCACATAGTCTATACTTTATTTCAAGCTCCTGATTCTTTATCTAGCTACATACACTTCAATCTTATTTTTGGACTCATTCTTGTTTTAGATTGAGGCCTGGTCCTCCGGATTTTTATTTTATTTTTATTCAGCTTATGGTGTATTTAATGTTGTGATTGGAAACCTTGGTAATTTTCATTTACCACCTCCAAACACCACAGTCCACTGCTCATTCCTTTCACGGCGTTGGATACAACAAATATTATTACATAACTTTTAATCAAGCTATTTCACTTAATTTGCAAATAATAATACATATTTATTTATTCATAAAGAACATAATATTTTCTTTGGTGTTGCAGTTCCATATTACTTTTTCACTTGATATTTGAACGTTAATGGTATTTGGAAGTTCTTCACTATAGAGTTTAACACTTACATATTTGTGTGATGGCAATTTTGCAATGATGTAATGCTATCTCAGACATGGCTGGAGGCCTACGCAATCACAATAATAGGCTACCTTGTAAAGCACACATAATGAATCAGTTTATTAAAACATCATAAAATTGATTCAGTAGGCCTCCAGCCATGTCTGGTGTCTGAGGTAGCATTACAACAATGCAAAATTGCCATCACACGAATAGTTAAGTGTTAAACTCTTTAGTGATGAATATCATTAAATATCAAGTGAAAAAGTAATATGGAACTCAAACACCAAAGAAAATGTTCAAATAAATAAATATATATATATTAAATTTTTCAGGCAGCATATGCTTCAAATTACAGTAGGCTCATATATAAATTCATATTGAAAAGCCCAAGAGTGCTCACCACTGCCACTGCGTTTCATATAAAATATATAGCTACAGTACCATATATAGCAAATCAAGCAAAATTGCTTGATTAAAAGTTATTTAATAATGATATGGAAGAAGAAAGAAGTAATTACTGCTGTGTCAATATGTCTTCTGGTTGCAATAAGCAGCGTGTTTTGTTTGCTCTTTCCCTGTTCTCCCATCATCTGTGGTTTGTCTGGAGACCTTTAGAATGTTTACTTAAAACTTTATGTAATGGTCTCGAAAATGGAAGAATGTCTTATCTGTTTACTTTAGAATTTGATAGAAAAATATATAACTCTCTTGTCCTTCCCAGAATATTACAAATGTATATATAAAGCAGAATCTCTTTCAAACATTAGTCAGTTGTGATTTGAATATTAGTGGCTCTACACACTGGTGTCTTAAGACATGTGTCTTAAGGCATCTGTCGTGTCGTACGGAATTGAATAAGACAAGGATGTTTTATGCATGTCTTATGTCTTACGTTCGTTGCAGATGGCTAATTGTTGAGCTCAGTTGTTGACGGCTCACAGCCTCATTGCTCAGGCGACGTGCGCTAGTGCGCATGCGCCAGGGCGGTTGTTGTAAGTCATGACTTACCAAACACCGACCAACCGGTCTCATGCGACACATGTCTGAAGCAGGGATGTCGCACTGATGTCTCAAGCGGTGTGTAAGTCCTCCATTTAATAACATGGGTTGGTTTTTGATAAAAATGCATCAGACATGACAGATGTCTTAAGACACCAGTGTGTAGAGCCACTTAATGTGATAAAATGACAGTGACAGTTCCCTCTCATACAAACCGGATTTCCAGTGAGCACTAATGCAGTATATTGAGACATATTATTATTCAGGCTTCTTTAACTGTTTATTCAGTGACTTGTAAGTGCTTTGTAGTGTTTCAACTGTATGTTTTAGATTTTAGATCAGTGGCGTAGCCAGGGGGGGCCCATGGGGCCCGGGCCCCCCCCCCCCCCCGAAATTTCAGAAATAAAAAATTCTCAAATAACTAATAGATAAGGACTTATTAAAGTCAAAGGGTTCTATCTGTTTTGTTGTATTATAACGAACAGATTACAGAAACCCTGTTTGTGTAATGGAATATAGCTACAGTTATAGTCAGATTAATGCATTTTTCAAATTTTTCCTCAATATTTACTCATATAGAAACGTGTTAGGTGCTCAAATGGATAATTTTGATTTAAAATGATCTACGAAATCGAATAAAACATGTTAGAAAACTGTGACTACCATAATTATTTATTCATTACATTAAATAAAATGCAATTTTCAAGTTTGAAGTGGATTAACTTTGTTAATTATTAATAAATCACCTTTTTGAATAAACTCATCTTGTAGAATATTTAATTTTGAAGTTAAAATTCAGTATAACCCACTAGCCTGAACGCACCCAAAGTTCATAAAATCGGGATTTTATCAATGAAAACACACAAATAAATGCAAGTTCTATGCAAGCGTGTAAAATCAGTGTGCTATGATAAAAAATTCCGATTTCATGAACTTTGGGTTGGGTACGTTTTAGGCTAATGACATAAATTATATGAAACTTAAAATAATTAGTATTAATTTTGAGATTCAGTACATAAGTTAAGTATGATTAGTTCCAATTCAAGGGTTTTGACTCAAAATAGTCACAGATATCGGTATATCAAACTTTATCATTTCAAACCTAGCCACCTAGGTTCTTGGGTAGTAATTTTTCAAAACTTTCTTTTGAACTTTAGAGCCTAACAAGTTGTCTAGATTAGCTTTTCACACCACTAAATTTAAAAAAAATCCGGACCCTCCTATACCCTATATCTCCTATATTTGGTGAGCCCCCCCCCCCCCCCCCGAAATTTGATCCTGGCTAAGCCACTGCCCACACCCCCCCCCCATAGGTGAGCCCCCCCCCCCCCCCCCCGAAATCTAATCCTGGCTACGCCACTGTTTTAGATGCTTCTTCTTGAATTGTTGGAACAGTTTATTGAACAGTTATTATTTAATATTTGATCAGCCTTTTAACAGTTAGTGATTGATTTTTTTGTAATGACATATTGCAAATTCTTTATTAGCTGAACATTATCGATTTATCTGTTCCTGATTGATCTCTTTTGTGTGAGATATAACTGATTAGTGCAAGTTGTCAGTAATTTGTGTTAATAAAGAGCGAGTGTTGATTTGAAGTGTTGCCAGCATTATTTTAGAGATAGAATCCATAGCAATTAATTTACTGCATGGCATATCACGAGTAATTAATGCTTATAAGGACAAAATTGAAGTGATGAGTATGGTATTACATTATTTCTAATAAAAAAGAAAGGAAACAAAAAACAATCTTGGAAAGCTATGCTAACACTCTTAAACAAAGACAATAAAACGATAAAATTACTGTCATAAACCATAAGGTTTATAAGGCTTGACAGTCCCCTAAGCACAAAAAATTTTAAATTATAAAATTTATTTTATTAATGGCTAAAGAACGCCAGAAAGCCATTTTGTGCAGACTGTGTGTGAAGAGACTGAGAAACGAGAGTGGTGGAGCTATCCAGCCCCTTGTGCATCGCCTCCTGTTGACAAGGGAAATGGTCTGGAATCATTAGCACATTAATTTATATTTTAATCTGTATAATGTTTTATTAAATTATGACAAAAAAAGGGTGTAAATTTCAAAGAGGTAAATCCTCAAGTAATTCAATTAAAATATTAAAAAGGGAACATGAAAACATAATTTAATAATTATAATATATTTTAAAGACCATTTGTTTGGAACACAAAAGACATAGAATATTACAGCAATTTCTTGTTTTAACACTATACCGGTATGTGTTTTAACACTAGATCATGTGTTATATTTTTAACTCTGTATGTCAATTTATTTGATAACCAATAAAATCTTTTTAAAAAAAACATTGTTTCAAACAAATATTTTTGCTCTACCATCTACAGGAACGCATCTCCCATCATTTGTACATTTTCTTCCCATCTGGGAAGTGGTGGAGCCCCCAATTTTAAAATCAGAAATTGATAATTTAATTGCAATACCCTACAAATTGTGGAGATGCATTTTCATAATTATTGCATCCTACATTACTTGAAAAGAAGGCTTGCACTGATTGGTACATCCGTAATCACTACATGAAACAACCATGTTACAATAGTATATTTCGCACCTAGGGCCGAAAATGTGTGTTTGCCAGCTCGAGATCGCGGTTTTCAAGTTTGAGACGAAGTCGAGAACTTGAAGCGTTTGTGAGCCAGCAGAACATTGTTGCCCACGTTGCAAATGCTATTTTTCACCACACCACAAAAAAAACAACAATGAAAATTTTGAAAGCAAAATTTTAAGGCTATGGTACTAGCAAAAATACAAAACATCACCTTTTTATCCAACCTACAGCATTTTGTCAACTACTACAACTGTTCACCGAAAGGTTACTTGGTTAGGTTTTTTGTTGTTATTCCTGTTCCTGATTCAAAACCTGCATAAAACAACCAAAAACCTAACCAACTAACCTTTCTATGTCAACAGTAATTTTTACCAACAGTTGCAGTAGTTGACAAAATTCCTAAAAACAAGAAACCTAACCAACTAACCTTTTGGTGAGAGGTTACCAACAGTTGTAGTAGTTGACAAAATTCCCACCCAGAGCTCTGTAGGTTGAATAAAAAGGTTCTATTGTTTGATATCAAAACTACAAAATAATACATATTAAGTTATAAAAAGTGATCATTTTTGACATTTTAAATACTATGTACATATTAAATGATAAAAAATAAACATTTATTGATGGTTTAAATCTTTTTGTTTTACATAAAAGTTGGAAGGATTCATTTTTACAATCATGACTGCTGTATCCAGACACAATCAGCTGTCATTCAAGGTCATTTTATTTTCCGCCCTAGGGCGGTAAACGTTTACAGACCTCATCGGAAACCAAGCACTTTCGGCCTCCATATGATGCAAGAAAAACAGCTCATTACATCCTAGTGTGGCGAAATAGTATATTAAGTTACTAGGCTGGAAAATAACATTTTGCCGGTCGAGCATATGATAGTTTATGAACGAGGCGCAGCCGAGTTCAGAAACGTGAATATGCGAGAACCAGCAAAAGTTTACAGCCGTGTAATGTACGATATTTTTTGTTACACTTGATAGAAAGGCATGTTCCAATCAGCTGGATAATATGCTAGACATTCAAAAGTATTCAAGACAATTGAATCAGCTGCTTTATTTAGATTCAGAATTTGATGGGTGAATTCCCAGATATAAACAAAAATAATGATAATTTCGTCTTATTTTTCATTATAAATAATGATAGCTTAGTGCAATCAGCTGGTTGATATTCTATACAAGTATTGAGTCATAGATAATGTAATGAGTTGACTATATCTATACATATAATATATATATGTGAGTCACCGGAAAAATCTTTGCCACACTCCATATGTTTTTTCCTATCTTGTATGGCTATAAGGCCCTATTTGTCAGCTGATTTTTTCCATCTAGTACGGAAAAGAGGCACTTTCCATACATGACAAATCTCTGGAAAGTAGCTACTTTCTATCAAGTGCAACAAAATAGTTATTTATGTATTAAGAGCATGAAATGTGACTTTATCGCTCGAGCCATAACATTTACTGCGTGACGCATAGCGGAGTGCAGTAATTTTGCGAGAGTGATAAAGAAGCTTCACGCGTGAATTGCATACAATATTTTTCCTAAAACTGCAGTTCTGGATTCCAACACAATAAAAGTTTGTAGTTTGTAACATCACAGACCATGTGCGGCTTTGGTTAGCGTTCGCCTTTTTTGAGGTTATGTGAATTTCACGGATTCAGTGATCTACCAATGAGAAGACATCAAAATCAAAACAGAAGCGTAAAGAAAACAGCTGGCAAGTGTAAAGTACTTTACCACTTGCGGAGCAGTAAAGAGGTATTTTACAATTAGTTTTCAGTACGTAAAGAACTACTTTACGAGCAGTTGTAGGCATTTCACATCACAAACAAGTCATTTTAGCACTGATAAAATACGGGTTTTTTCCATTGCCGCTATAGGCGATCTGGAGATCGACCAACAGCACTCCGAGCGGAGGATCTTGCACTAACTTAGTGATTCAAAATCTGATCGCCATTGATTCTTGTGCTAAATTGTCTCACTTCAAATACGTTTTTTCAGAAAAATATTTCTTTAGACAAACATACAAAAAATGTCCAAGAGCCGTATTATGTGTTGTGTATATGGGTGCAGTAATACCTATGAGAATACAGAAGGAAAAGGTGTTTCATTTTATTCATGGTCCTGGTCGACCTTACGAAAAGGATAGACAGGAGAAATGGATCTCTAATGTTCGAAGGATCAAGTGAGTTGTATTATATTTACAAATTATTTTATGTTCAAAAGATTGCTGATTGATGAAAATTAGACGTTTGCTATGCACTTGTGTGATTGATATTTGTAATTAAAGAAATCAATCCTAATAACAGCTTTGAGGTTATGTTTTTGTTATTGTTGCAAAATATCAATTTATTGTAAGCAGAGGCGGATTTAGGCAGTTGCCACCTCTAGGCAGTAGTTGGCTTTTGATAAGCAAAGTGGAAATGTTTTGACAAAAAGATTGTAAAACAACATTGATGCTAGTTTGTCTCATCACTTTTCCATGCATAATACCTTTGCACTCCTCCACATCAAAAACATGATTACTCTCTACAAGGTTCTTTCCTTCTTCTAGATTAGATTTCCTTGAAAAATCGTAATTGACTTCTTTAAATCCTGTTTTTATGATAATTTTCCCAATTCTAGCCATTATAAACAATGCAACTAACTCACTACACCGCTGCCGATTTATGCCGCCCAGAGTTCGCGACGATCGATCTTTCAGCCAACTTCTGATCGCCTATACAAATTTCCCCCATTTTGGCCGATTTAGAAGCGGGTGACACTAACGCTGTGGCTTCACAACGGATCCCAGTGCTACTCATCTAGTAATATAATTATAAGTAAATAGTAAATTCGTATGGCTTTTCGTGGTGGGGAGGAACTAACCTTACGGGTAGTTCCACCTCGCCGCTTTTTTAACGACTGCTTTTTTTTATATGCAACCGGGACCGACGGCTTAACGTGTCCTCCGAAACACGGGAGTGGCTCGAGAAAAATATCTTGTACTCAACTGGGATCGAACCCAGGACCTTTGGCTTATCAGACCAGCGATAAGCCAACTCGGCTACGCCGACTCCATATAATTATAGAATATCTATCAATGCAGTCACCATTGTTCATAAAGGCAACCTCCGATTATGTCATCGACTTGGAAACCAGTCATGACACTGTATTAGGCAATTTGAAGAATATAATATCGTTTATTAATTAATAATTTCTCATTTATTTTTCAAAATCATAAAATGGTATCAATTAAAATTCTGAAAAAACTTCATGAATCTTGCACTCATCTGATAAAAATGAATACTCACATGCATAGCCTTTTGAATAGTGACGACAGCAGAATATTAAAATTTTTACCAGCAATTCCATACATTGAATTTCAGAGATTTATTGTCAGAATCAGTCTTTGAAATGCATTTTCCCAAAGAGTATATTAATTGATAAAACTTTATCGATATTAAATTTGTCGGATAGCCTTCTTCTAGATCAGCGCGGGAAATACTTGCATACCAAAGGTTAGCCTATTGTGTTGTTTTGGTGCTTTCTGCTAGAAGACGACTACTATCATCAGATATCATCTGTTTCATAATAATTAATTTGGTGAGTGTTTTATCTCCATTATAATTTCTTAGTAATTAAATAATTTCAATATAATGTTTCAAATCAATCAATCATCACTCGTCTGAAACTGTCATTAGAGAATTACTGGTTGTACATTTATGATGCACGACTTTTATTTTTTTTGTATTTTGACAATCCACGTTTATTGTGCAATCATTGACAAAATAGAAGGAAGTAAACATTGTCTGCATACGTGTTGTTATACATTACGAATACCTCGTCTGTGTTTTTGCAAGATTCGCAATAACGGCATTGAAATTATAATTTCTATTTAATAAATAGGAACTCATTTTATAATTGAAGAAAATCAAATTATTTGATCGTGTTATTTTCAAGGTTATGTTTGAAGCAAGGCCACTGTTGTTTACCAGGAGTTCAAGGCCTAATAGAATGTAAATTGAGAGCTGTATTACATTCTTGTTTGTCAAATTGGTGACATGAATCAGGTAAATAGCCATAGATTTTTAAGTTTTGTACGTGCGAGTGTTTGATATCAGTGATATTCATGATTGTTAAGTTTCGTGAGCTGAAACTTGAAGTGAAGTGCTCGTTTTAATCATAATTTATCATGAATATTTTTCTAAGACACTTCATTCTGTTTGGTCTATATTCATTGTCCTTTAGAGACCACATTGTACATTGTTATTACTGTTATTCATAAACAATGTGGCAACAAGCTCTCTAGATTCAAGTCTGGTTGAAACTTTCATGACCTTTAAAAGAATGCCTAGTTGACCAATTTTATTTAGAGCATTTTAGTAGTTTTTGTGCTGTAATAGAACTCTCTCGTTTAGACAACGGAAATAACTGCTCTTTTGTTTAACATTGTCACAGATTCATAAATTTGGCAATAGCCTATTTATGCTGAAAGCAAAATTCATTTGTTGCAAAGGATTCGTTACAGAAAATCAAGAATCTTATAATTGTTATCCAAGTTCATTTAAATTTGAGTTCCATTCAAATTCACGTTAATTCAGTATTCAGTACTGAATTGCATTCGTTTTTTGGTAAGCTATTTTCCAGTTGAAATAGCTTTGCAATTTCTAACCTATATATTTGTCCTAACCTTGAAGGAGATTGTTTTAATACAGTCTTCTATGAAGTTTTCCTCAAAAATACCGTACCATATTTCATTCCCTACTATTTTATGGTCGTATGCTATGGAAGGATGATTTAATTAAAATTTAAACTTGATTTTTAATGGGAGGGAAGCAGTAAGCCTTTAAGAATATCTTATTTGCGTATATTGGTTTTCCCCAACTCGTAGTTTATTCCAAATTGCGATTACAGGTAACTTATAGGTTGCAGTTCCGTATGGTGTCCAGTGAATTAATTGATCGACTGAGAGAGCCGATAGTCGGTCGATCTGTACCAAACCTGAAGTTGAACCTAACCTATCGATTATTTCACTGGACTACATACGGAACTGCAGCCAACTTATAGTCTGAAGTTATTTCTATTATAGTCTATAAAAAATATAAATTGAATAATTTTTGTATAAACAAATCTTACTTATGTGGACTATTCCAAGACAAACACTATTACAAGTACAGTAGACTATTTGTTTTTATTTATTAAAAACATTAAGAACTGCGATTGTAAACAGGCGCTGTGCTTGTGGACCTCGCAGCAGCATATGACTGTCTGGCGTATTGGTCTGCTGATTAAACTGATGAAAATAGTTCAGTGTAGAAGAACAGTCAATCTGATAAACAATATGATGGCTGATTGGTCCTTTCATGTAACAATTGGAGATGACTCAAGTGTGGTGAAACAAATTGAACAATGAATTGCCTCAGGGCACAGTTCTGGTCCCTTTCAATATTCAAATGCTCTAGATTGATTGCACCAGCTGCTGAAGCAATTTAGAAAATGTAGAGTTTCTAATATTGTGCATTTTTGTTAGTCTCGTCACTTTATCAAATTTCATCAAAATCTGAGATGGTGAACAAAAAGTGTTTTGATTTGACTTGGAACGACCCTACAGTAGCATTTTTTATTTCCGCATTTTGTTTTCTTCAATTGATTTCAAGTGTAATACATATATACAAATCCACAATAGCATTTCAAAATGTGTCAAAAATACAAAGATACGTAATTAAATATTTCAAAAATATGGTCCCACTATAACCAAAATAACTATGAAATGATAATTATTAAATAATGATGAAAACCACTGAAATAAAATAATTATTAATACTATATATTTCTTGCTAGGTTACTGGAATAATTTTTGGATATATTTTTATGTTGAAATGTATCTTAATATAATTTTTTTTTTTTCAGAAAATGGTGAAATACTTGCAGTTGACTGCAATTGTAGTTCACTTCTACAGCTAGATATAGTGACTTCGGTGCTGTGCTATTTGATAGCAGAGTGTAGTACAAAATGACTGATCCAATGTATTCGAATGAGTTTACTGTAGATTCAGGATTTGTTTCTGTAAAATCTGAGCCAATTCCGATGGATTCATCAATGACAGGTTCGAGTGCTTCAGCCAGCATGCCAATACCAGTGCGTAGTCGTGTGACAGATATGGCTGATATGCGTGATTTTAGTTTGGATTGTGATATATCAAACACATCGTTCCAGGATTTGGGCATGGGGCCGCCGTCATTGTACTCAAGTAATTCTCTTTGGGGCACTCGTCTAACGGAGAATGATGAGATCAAGTTGGAGTTGTGTAGTAAAATGGAGGATGATGATATATTTAAAGTGGACAAGGCTGATCTGATTCAGGGCCCAACTCTGGCGGAACTCAATGCCAATGACGAGACGCTGCTGGAGGATTTAAATTTCGATGATCTGCTGCTGCCAAACGAGCGCAGCTGTCTGTTGAACGCAGTGGCCGCGGCGACCGCCTCCAGCCGGCTTAGTCCCACACAATCAGCATCTACTCAGTATGCATCATCCTCATTTCCTCCTGATGGAGGATTGACTTTCTACAAGGACAGCTTTGGTGCATCATCTAGTGTGCCTTCCAGCCCATTGGATGTGGCTGTTTCCAAAGGTTTCCAGTCAACAGTTTCTCCAGCTAGTCAACACAGTTCTAGTTCCTCGCTGCCAATTCATTCAGCAACATCATCGACCACGCCTCCACCGCTTGGCATCAGTCCGCTGCAGCAGAAGCACAGCACCCTGCACGAGCTGCTGCTGAAGAGCTCAGTGTCGCCGGACTGTCACACACTTGGCCAGTCCATGCCCGGCCCAGCCAGTCCTCTGGCATCTGCTGTGTCTCCTCTGCTGGCCAAGAACAGTCGTTACTCACCTGCCTCCAGGCTTTCCTCATCGGCTCCAACACATCTTAGTCTCGATCACATCTGGCAGCGTCGCGAGCCACGGCCACACCTTCTATCAACCAGCTCTCTCGCTGAGGCTGGCTCCACATCTTCACTCTCAACTGGTCAGTCTCATTTTTTCTTATTAATATACTTCTGGTGTGCTATTGTTTTTTTTGTCATGCCTATAATACTTTTTTATGAAAAGTCTATGGGTTTAGGACCCTTGAATTAATTTTGCAAATCAATTGGTTGATTAGCATTGACAAATGTTCATCCACTCCACATAGAGATCGCTTTAGTGGTAGTTTAATTGTATGTTGTGTTTCCTCTTCTTTTTTTATTGTTGCTGATGATGCCCATATGAGTCTGAGACTTATGCGTCGGTAATGAATTGAATGATGTCATGAATCGTAGAATAGAACTATAGTTTTAGGTAGATTCCGAACCATCTGGTCAGTGATAATAAAACTGATAATATCATGTCTTAGAAACCGGTCACCCTTCCAGGCACAGTCCCAGATACTCGTGACAGCACCACGATCGCCCTGACAACACGCTTTGCGACTGGCTAATCACATCAATTTATTCCATTGAGTAAAACTAGTGTGACAAAGTAATAGTAAATAACTGATACTAGCGTTTAAACCCGCCATTTCCATTTCTTCGGTTACACTAGTGTATACGGTCCTTGTTTCATAATATGAGACCATCATGTATGGTCTGTCTATTTGCTGACTGTTAACATAAACATTTTGAGTAGATATTGAGCAAGCTGCATAGAGCCAGTCAATTCCAAATAGAGCCAAAAAGTGAAGAGTCAGAACCACAACACAAAAAGGCAGTTTGCAACCACCATTTGCCAATAAAAATTCCTGACTCTTTTATACAACTATATTAAAATGAGTACGAATTGATATTATTACAGCCACATTTATTATTTTTATAATGCTTAAAATAAGTATTGCTCATTTCCTCCTTATTATAGGCTACAGTATTATTCCTCATTACATACATTATACAGTAAATAAATTGTTTCAATAATAAATGAAGATTAAAATGAATTGAGTGAAAGATGTTTGTCTCAAACTCTGAAGCAGTGAAGCATTGAATATAATCTAGCTGCAAAAACTTTTCAATTGACATAAATTATCTCATTATTAAAGACCGGTTATAATATTCTATTGACAAAGAATCTAAAATTACGTACTAAAAGGTGGAAGATATTCCGTTGTGATAGTACAGGAAGTATCCACGGTACCACGGCCTGTTAGAACACAGAATCGCATATCAGTGATACAAGATGAAACTGCTATCATTCTCTCCTATGCCTAACATTACATTTAATTCATCAATTTGTTCTCTTCATACACTAGAAAAAAATGTACCATATTCAAAACAATATAGCCTACTCTTTATTTTGTTAAAAATAGGGTTTCTATCTGTAATAATCCAAAAATAATTAATCAACATTTAATTGATTTTCATCAGAGAATTACTTCTTATAAAAAATGGGATGGTAAACATTCTCACTTAATACCCCACAAAGTTTTATTCCAACTCTGTAATCACTTCACTAGGTGCCGGTACGTCAACTGGGGTTACGTTAGACTAACTTTATTCCATTTCCAGAAAACGGATAAATTCAATCTAAATCTATTTTCAGGTAGCATTTATGAGCTTGCGACTAATTTCATTTTCATAATAGCAACCCTGATGTCCATCTCAAGAAGTTCTATAACAATGTCCTTCATTTTTACATTATTTATGGGCGATAGAAATTGGATACTGAAATATAGATGGGGAAAATCAACTTCAAATGGCGTTTTTTTCACTCCAATCAATGATTTATATGTTATTTACTTGTAACTTTTAAGTTGTCTAAGCCCGTCTAAAGGGTAACTTTACCACAAGTTGAATTTATGAATAAATATGGAAATATACATAAAAATCAACAATAGAATTTGTCGGAACATGTTCTTCAACTATTCATTATAGAGATGATGGTGTATTTTACTTTTTATTCTCATTTTATCACACCCTAAACTGGAAAATTATCAACAAAGTGCCGAAACTGGAGTAAAGTAACCCCGGTTGACTGGTATTCGAATATGTGTAAAGGTTTCAAAGATTTTTTATTTTCTTGATGTTTGGGAGAATTTTTGCTTTGGATGTTTGAATGTTCAAGTCTACTCAAAGCTTGTGAAAAGCTCTTCAAAATAATAAGTAAAATAATTTCTATTTTCCTGTCATATTTTAAACCATAAAAATTTATTTTATGATTCACAAAAGAAGTTGTTCAATAAAGCAAAAATAACAGAAACTGAATTACTCACTTAATTTTTAATTTAAATTATTATTTCAACTTAACCGATGCTCTAAAATGTTCTTGTCATAATTGCCTAATATTTATCCATCTCTATACTGTAGGCTAGATCTTTCTGCTTTGAATGCCAACCATACATTAAGTTAATGAAGCGATATCGATTTTTTATTATTGAATTTTTTGTTTTCAAAGTAGACAATAATATTATTCTCTGTGTTGGTCAAGCAGGTAGTTTTAAAAATATTTCAAGAGATGAGTAAATGAGAAATTATTGGCTTTCCGTATATTTTTCAAAATGAAATATTTTTATGCTAATTGTTTAATCTTTTTAACCCAATGCATGATTACATATTTCCAATAAGTTCTGTATTCTAGCGTTGAATAACCCTTCAGTCTGATGCCAAGCATGACTGATAAAGTCTTGTAAATATCAACTCATTCGTCCAGCCTTGCAGCTAATGGTCAGAAACAAAGCTTGGTGTTTCAGAAATAGCTCGGAGTTCTTTATTTGATAACTATTGGGAGAAAATAGATCTTGTTCTATTTCTTTTCTGTGCTCTTCTAGTTCCTCCTAAAAGACCTGCATTAACAAGTAGTATTGGCATCTAGCGAATTTGGCATGTTTGGGGAGGGCTACATTTGTACATGAACAAAGAAACTTTATTTTGTAGATTAGTTTCATTAATATAAATTCTCCACGTCTATGAACAATTTTTACTTCTTTTCACTTCACAATCAAATTATTTACTTATTTACTACAAAATCAAAAAAATGAAGTGGAGAATAAATTGGTCTAAGCATCAGCCTTTGTAAACCTGTTTTTTAATTAGTCCTGTTTTCTATATAAACTTGAATTATTTACCATTTTAACTGCTGTAAGGGTAGTGATGTAAAATACCCGGGTATTTATGAAATCGAGCAAGATTAATTTATGTTTACCCCTTAATATGTTATTATTATCATTGTATGATATATTGGGATAGTCTATAACATGGCCTAACTGAACTGACGTGTAGGGATAATATTAATAGTAATAATAGGTTTATCATTGTAGATAAATATGCAGCTATACAGTGTTACCTCTTACCTCCTAATCCCTCTTACCTCTTAATCTGGATAAACCTATTTTGAAAAAATTCCTTCTGTCTTTTGGTTTAATTTTAATTTTAAAGCTTAGTGTCAAAGAGTTTATAAAAGTATGTTTTATTTTAGTACTAAACAAAAGATCTTGAACAAAAACCCTTTTAAAATATTTTTATTGAATCTTACCATCCTACAGACGTTTTTATTATTTCATTGGGTTAGTTTACACATACTAGGTCGAATTTTTCTCTCTTAATAATAATTATTACTTTTATAAACTCCTTTTGTTATTTTCAATAAATTCCCCACAAAAAAACGAAGAATATCATTAACTGGGTATCTGGGTGTACCTGAGTATTTATGTTGATCATGCTCAGAAGTAAAATGCTAGTGGGGACCATATGAAAGAATTTTTAACACATTTTATCATCATTTCACTATCCTTACAAGATAGTAATTGCAAAAAGACAATCAATCTTCTCTGAACTTGATAAAAATTATGAATATCAAGTTCTTGGGTATTAGCCCGGACCTGGGGTAAATACCCGGATAAATACCCAATTTATAAATACCTTCCCACTGGGTATTTACCCGGCCCACATCACTATGTAAGGGATTGTTTGAATAAATAAATTTGTTTATTTAATGTCAATGTTTTGATTTTCACCAGCCATAACTTACCTAATAACTACAACTAATAGTGGAAATCTGTTTTACATCATAGTTATGTTTATATTCGAAACCAAAATCAGTAGCGATCTCACTGGGACTAAGAGGAAGCTATATAGTTTCAAGAGTTCATAATGTGTTGCTAGGGCACAGACGGACGGACAATGTGACGATTTCAATACACATGATAATATTATAATAATACTAATTTGGCCTTGCAAATTTTTGTGTGTTGGGTTTATAATTGTTTGTGGCGCGCTACTGAAGAACGTCCTCTGTCACAAACCACACAACAAATGTGTTAGTGACTTATATTGTCTTGAAATGTGGTATCTATGACGAACTGCGCGTATCACTAATAATTTATGAGTAATTAATTGCACGACTATGCAGTCAATTTGACTGCAATTACTCATAAATTATTAGTGATACGCGCAGTTCGTCTTAGATACCACATTTCAAGACAATATAAGTCACACATTTGTTGTGTGGTTTTTGACTTAGAGGACGTTCTTCAGTAGCGCGCCACAAACAACTATAAACCTAACACGCAAAAATTTGCAAGGCCAAATATGTATTATTATGTATATGTATTATTATGTATATGTATTATTATGTATATGTATTATTATGTATATGTATTATTATGTATATGTATTATTATAATATATATTTTGTATTATTATGTAATATGTGTTATTATAATATTATCATGTGTATTGAAATCGTCACATGTCCGTCCGTCTGTGCCCTAGGAACACATTATAAACTCTTGAAACTATATACATGGCAACTATTCTCAATAAAAAATTGATTTATTGAACATATCTATTTATAATCCTTTCATTCAATAATTTCTGAAGCTTAACCAACATTAATCATTATCATATTTTTCAATGAAGTTATACTTGATTAATTAGCAGATTATCCAGATCGATTATGCAGGTGATTTATGAGTTGGATAAGTTTTAGGTGGGTTCCGAACCAAATTTAAAATTATGATGGAAATGTAGTGAGAATATCAATTTCACAAGACCAAAAGAATTATTTACAATGATTCTTTATAACAAATATATACCAAATTGATCGTCAGTCCATGTATAAAATGACAATTTAAGTCACAATATAATAATTTATGAGTAATTGCAGTCAAATTGACTGCATAGTCGTGCAATTACTCATAAACTATTAGTGACTTATATTGTGATTTTATACATGGACTGACGATCAATTTGGTATATATTTGTTAAACAGAATCATTGTAAATAATACTTTTGGCCTTGTGAAATTGATATTCACACTACATTTCCATCATAACTTCAAATGTGAATGAATTTCATAAAATAATTTAACATATTGCCCCGATCTGCGGAATCTGCTAATCAATCAAGTATAACTTTATTGAAAAATAATATGATAATGATTAATTTTGGTTAAGCTTCAGAAATTATTATAAATAGATATGTTCAATAAATCAATTTTTTATTGATAATAGTTGCCAGGGAGCAAGAGACAAATTAGTAGGCCTACTGTCAAATTGAGAGAAATAATTTCCAGAGTTTTGAAAATTGTCACGGTTTGTCCTTGGTACATATGTTTTTGAAGAAACTAGAGTCCTGGTGGTGGGGGCCCGAGCTATCTTGGGGGGCCTGTTTAGGTGACCCTTTTTATTTTTCTCTCTTAGCTCTCAAACTATAAATTGTAGCTTGAAATTGTTTCATAGAAAAGTTAAAGATTACAAAATTTCCTACAAAAATAGTCCCTATCATTTTTCACATTAGACGAACCATTTTTGGGTTATAAAGTCAAGAAAAAAAATTTCATTTTCATTCCCTGAAAAACTCATAACATCTAATGCTTAGCTCTGATGCTGAGGAGTGAGCCCCTAGACCCCTTGCGCCCTCGGTAAACATATTTTACTTATCGTATTATAAATTATCGTATATATATATATATATATATATTATTATATACATAGTATTATAAATATATCGTAAAAACATACGTATTTTATCGTACAACATAATATTTTACTTAATAATAAAATGTAGAAAAATGAAATTTTGTTTTTTTCTCTTGACTTTATAACCCAAAAATGGTTTGTCTAATGGGAAAAATGATAAGGACTATTTTTGTAGGAAATTTTGTAATCTTTGACTTTTATATGAAACAATTTTAAGCTACAATTTATAGTTTCAGAGCTGAGAGAAAAAATAAAAAGGGTCACCTAAACAGGCCCCCAAGATAGCTCGCGCCCCCACCACCAGGACTCCAATTTCTTCAAACATATATACCAAAGACAAACTGTGACAATTTTCAAAACTCAGAAATTATTTCTCTCACAGTAGGCCTGCCTCATTCAGCTCCCGCAACTGCAGTTTACAATTTACAGTTTACATGTGAATAACCTGACTCGAGGGATATCTATGAATCTGATTCCAATTGCATAATTATGATGGAGAAGATCATTATAAAATTTATATGTTCCTATAGAAAAAGGCCCAAGAGCCTTACTTTTTCCCCTTTTAAATATCCTTTAAATGCAAGCAAATTTCGAAAATCCTTACACACATCGCTGGGCATTACTAAAAAGAAAATTCATGCCAATTTTAAAAGAAATCGGTTCACTCGTTCAGCCTAGAATGGTGGTGAGAAGAGGTGTTATAATAGTGCGTAAGCAAAACTCAATCCAAATGCATACATTTCTTCCGATTGTGTTGGGCGGGGATCTTTACGTCACACTATTCCTTGACTCAGGCCGATTATTATATAAAAATTATAAAGTTAAAGGTTTAGAGAAAATTTAGCTTTCATAATAAAATTGAAAAGCCGATTTTTCCCAAATATTACTTCATTTTAACTCAAATAACGTTCTAAACAGGGCGAAATTCATATCAAATTAAAGGGGAGAATGTATCTGTTCTATTGGTTCTAATATTTTCTTCAAAATAAATTGAAATGTCCATCAATGTCGATACGATTGGAACAGAAAACAACGAATTTTCAGCATGATAGAATTTTGTTGTATTCTATGATAAGTGGGTGATGTCAGCGGAAAAGTTGTTTAAATATATTTGAAATTATTTTTCCGAACATCAAAAGCGATAATTTAAGGATACCCAAGTCCTTTTAGAAATTCAAACAGAGAGGATTGCGTAGAACCCAACCCTATTTGCGTGAATTTTCCAATCATCGCCATTCAAGAATGAAATTATAATCTATAGAATTTGGTTCTTGTTTGTAATAGAAAGTATTATTCTCTGAACGATATAAAATTTTCAAAATATATTTCTGACGAGTAGTTTTGAAAAAGTATCCACAATTAAAAAGTGGATGTAAGCCTATAATTCTAATTTTAAAAGGATCCACTTTACTGTCACAGTCAGTTCAGTCAAATGGTAGAGAACTTCATTTCCCCCGAGAGTGATTTTGAACTACTAATTTAGGTCTTACCATTATTGAGATACACCGTAGTAGTTTTAATTATTGAAAATTAAAAATTATCAATGTTTCAAAAAAATTCACCAAAATTGGAAAATGAAATTCTTTCTAATGATATGATATTTTTATCTGATAATGACTGCAGTTCAGTAGCTAATATCCACCCCAACATTATTTCCTGGATCCGTCACTGTTCCATGCAATCCTTTTCAGCTTTAACCTTTTGTATTATAAACTTTGTTTCAACTTCCAGGTGGTGTTTTGAGCCCAGAGGCTCATGATTTTTCACTAGATGAAGGCTTTGACTCTGAAGATGACAGTGACCATTATGAGGACTTCTCTTCTGATGCCGGTAAGGCCACATTATTTTACTACCGTACTAATTTCTTTTCGTTCTCCAATAATATTTTTTCTTGTCAATTTTCCATTTTTATCAATGGATCCACTCGCTTACAGTGATAAGAATGAAGTTAACTGCTGATTTGAACATTTTCGAATTATGATTCACAATAACCAGGTAATATTTCATAATTATGAGTTACAAATATTATCAAAAAATTTGGAATTACTTATTTGATAATTAATTTATCAATCTGATTAATATAAATGATTAACTACTTACTAATTCGTTTTCTTATTTATAGCCTGATCAATAAATCTAATCCACTAATTTATCTTCCTCAGTCTCCGAATATTCTACAATTTTGCTTTAAATTTTTGGCTACGTGTCTGACTATATTACTTCATCTTACTCTTTCTGTTTTTTAGATTTAAATTGAATGGTTTGTGAATGACTGTCGTTGACCTTGGGAAGATTTCTATACAACACATTCATAGCAAATCGTGTTTCAAAAGATAAAAACGGTTCTAAATCTTGTTAGAGGGACTCTTGATTATGCTTCTCCGCTTGTCGAAAATAATTGTGTCATTGTTTCGATTCAGAGACTATCAGTCCATTGACATTCTTTTAGGCTCAACATAATAATTATTACTATGATTGATCACTGGAATGAATGAACTGATAATAGGCGTTTTATATTAAATAGCTCTTCCTTATCCGTCTAATCAAATAAATTCAAGCGATATTCACATTCTCTCAGCTTGCTTCTGAACCATTCTGCTAAAATTTACTGATTTCATAGCTTACTGCCTCTTGAAATACACATTAGATGCAGAAAAATTCCAAATTCTCCAACTTTGTTTAAATCTGTAATTGGATTGAGTAGGAGGATAATGAGCTCATTATTCAGCTCATTCCTCTCATCAAAATAAAAAGAAAATTTCAATCAATCTAGTTTACTTCTTTTTACTAATTAATTTACTTTATAAACGTAAAGTTGTCAGGTTTTATGTAAATGAGCTGAAAAATCGAATTAAACATGTTACAAGTCTGTAATTATTGGGATATCCAAGAACATTTACAAAAATGACTATAAAAAATGCCTTTTTCCATGTTTGGAATAAATTAATTTCTCTTGCACTAGAATGTAGACATGAAAAGATTTTCTATCAATGCCAACCAAAACAGGGATTTTTTCTGTGTATTCATTTATTATATTTGTGAAGCATCAGTAGCCTAGCAGTTGATCTTACAATAAAACAAATTTTAAAACAAAAAAAGAAACCGACTTCAATGAAATGATACTCAAACATTAAATAATACTCACGTACTAAAAAGGTTAAAATAAAGTATTTACTTTAAACGGAGAAAATTTTAAATTTCATACAAGTAATCTTTTGAAGTCGGCGCCAAATTTCCTATAAACTTCTAAAATATAACATAATTACTCTGAGATGTTTTCCATGACAAAATACTTGAGCAATCAAATATCAAAACTGACACTGTATTTCAGTAAAAGTGGGTGTAAATCCGGTGGTTCGGAACCCACCTAAAACTGTCGGTCCAACTCATCAATCACCAACATCCAATTCATTACCCACGCAAAGGACTCAGACCTATGTGGGCTTCATCCTCCAAAAAATACAGTGTTAGTTTTGATATTAGATGGAATTTCTTATCAACTTCATAAAATATTTGGCGCCGACATCAAAAGATTACTTGTATGAAATTTAAAATTTTCTCTGTTTAAAGTAAATACTTTATTTCAACCTTTTTAGTACGTGAGTATTATTTAATGTTTGAGTATCATTTCATTGAAGTCGGTTTCTTTTTTTGTTTTAAAATTTGTTTTAATTTAAGCTTTTAAGATAAATTTTCAAATTTTGAAAACATGAGAAATTTCTTAAAGCCTACATTATGAAATATTTATCAAATTAGCAAGCCAATATAACATCCAAACTTAAGTACGGTAACTAAAAATCCACCTATTAGGATAGATAAACTAAGGAAAATTCTACAATGCTTTATTTAATGTGGAATATTATGTTTAGGAAAATTATAATAGCAAAATGCTATAAAAGTGAAATGGCTCTTGATTCATTTTGATGTGGTCCCTTTCAGAATATACGGTACCTACACTGAAATAGTAGGCCTATATTATGTTACTGTATTTTGTGTTTACTGTATGATAAGTTAATGCATGAGACGAAGTCGAGTGCGCTATTATCAGACAAGTACGGTAAACATCTTCCCGGGCGAGTTACATACAATATATTTCGTGATACTAACTTAGTCTAAAATATAAAAAACATAAACTTTGAGCTAGTACACCAAGCTTCATCAAACATAACCTCAAAATCAATCACATCAGTGAAACTAAAAATACTTCTAAGATCAGCTGTTTTTCCAAATTCTTTGTGAATTGGCGATTATTATGAAAAATTAATAACTTTGAAGAATATTGTTCAATTATTTTTTTGAAATGAACAATTTCAAAAACATTTTTCATTTCAACTCATGATTGAAACTAAATAACTTTATTCCTACGACTCCATAACATGAACTAAATTATTTAAAATTTTCATATGAACATATGAACAGAAATATTATGTTCTTCTTATTCTCAATTCAAATTAAGTTCACGTGATTGGTCAAAACGGGACATTACAGGCTTGGTTCACACTGAACCAGCTTTGGATAACCGATGTCGTTTACCCGGCATAATTGCATTGCATCATATGATTTCGAAAACCGTCTAGATGTGAAGTGCTCCATATGATACAATGATCAGCCTGGTAAACGACACTGGTTATTCGACTGGCGGTTATGTATAGAACTATCCTATTCAAACTTGATTGAAATGAAGACATCGAAGAATGCTCCTTTTTGTTTAATATTGGGGTAAGTATTGGACCGATCCTTGCGAAACTTGGATGGGACCACCGCTGAGCGATGCTCTTTCATTTAAAAAAAATTCATCAAAATCGGTACAATAGTGTTCGAATGATTTATGTACAAACATAAAAAACAGGTCGAATATAGAACTTTGTTCTTTTTGGAAGTCGGTTAAAAAACGTTCTCATTGTGGAAAAAGATTTACAAATAACGATCTCATTGCGGAATAGTATATCCTCTCCAAAAAATTCTCCAAAAAAGAATTCGTCACCCGTCCTCTACCCCGACCCTATTGAAAACTCTGGTGTGGAAACTAAAATTTGTGTACAAAAAAAAAGTCAAACAAAATTTTATATAAGCTTTCTGTAAGAAAATGTTTTGATATAAATAAGAAACCCGTCTCCTTTTGCAATATACATATGTCAAAATTTGGAAGAAATTTTGGGGGAGGGCGAGGGCGCTCAATCTCACCCACTTAAAAATCACGAATTGGAAAGATGGTAAACTTTCAGTGTTTGAGCTAACAAGTGTTTCTGAATTTTTGAAATTATTCTGACTTAAAAATCACGAATTGGAAATATGGTAAACTTTCAGAAATCAAACTTTCAGTGTTTGAGCTAACAAGTGTTTATGAATTTTCTAAATTATTGAGCGCCCTCGCCCTCCCCCAAAATTTCTTCCAAATTTTGACATATGTATATTGCAAAAGGAGACGGGTTTCTTATTTATATCAAAACATTTTCTTACAGAAAGCTTATATAAAATTTTGTTTGACTTTTTTTGGTACACAAATTTTAGTTTCCACACCAGAGTTTTCAATAGGGTCGGGGTAGAGGACGGGTGACGAATTCTTTTTTGGAGAATTTTTTGGAGAGGATATCAGTTTTTTTTAATTACCTACTTGTTATAGAGGTAAAAAAAAGAAGTAAAAAGTAAATTCGTATGGCTTTTCGTGGTGGGGAGACCCTTACGGGTAAAACACTGCAAACACAATGGATGGGGAGAGAGTCAATTTTTTTAAAACAGTGAAATGCTATGTTATTTGATAAAAGATATTTATCCTCACTGGTTGCTACAAAATTATTCCAGCTATAAGTGAGCCAGTTATGGTTAATACTGAATGAACAAACATGACGTTGTGACTGTGTCTGTTGCACCACACCTTAACATTTACTATCCAGACTTTCACGTCATATCACTATCACTGTAGCAACATTAATTTATGTATAAGCAGTTAACAACAAAGTTTGTTAAATTAGATTGAGATTGAGAAGAGACTTTGTGATGACATAAATATTGAGTCCAGTATGCTTAAGGTGACCAGATTTTTGAAACCCCAAGACGGGACAACTGGACGTATTGTCGGTAGGGGGGGGGGGTTGAAAATTGATCATAAAAAGGGGAAAAACCTTTTTTTCTTTTCTATACAAAGATATTTTTGAAGACATTCTCACACATCTTAAAAAAAAACGAGACCAACAATCAACATTTTTAATGCCATCAATGTTCACCATCCGAAGATGACCGAAGAATAATACAAGTACGCTCATAATAACGAGGGATTTTGGAGCTAAGGTTCAATTGTAATTAGACCTCACGTTTAGCTTTTAGATCATTTAGAGAAATAATAATTATCAATAAATGAAAAAAGCCGTTTCATGAAAAGAATATTAGTAACTAATATTGCCAAAACGGGACAAATGCGTGTCCCGACAAGAATGGTGGGGACAACGGGACATGCCTCTCAAAAACGGGGCTGTCCCGCTGAAAACGGGACGTCTGGTCACCTAAAGTATGCTGGACACACGGCCTGGGCCCAGATAAATGTAAACATAACCTAATCTGTTATTTTCAATTTGAGTTATTTAGATTATTGAAATTTATTCCAATATCATTGACTTTGAATAATCAATCAGTATAGCAGGATAAAACAAGAGAAAACGTGAAATCAATCATATTAACAATTTGGGACTGAAGAGGATAAAGAAATTAGATACCTAATTTGAGAATTTTTCACAAGATTTCAAAAATTGCAATAAATTGCTAAGTTTAAATACATACCAAAGAACAATTATGACGACAAACGTCGTTGCATTGAGAGCACTCTGACAGCGAGGTGAAACAGTCTAATTTTTCACAAAACGAACATTTATCAAACTGTGTTAAGTATTTGACTTCCGTAGAACGGTTGCTAATTAATAACCGACTACGAGTGAGCACACTGGCTACGCTGCTTATTGAAAATGTCGAATTTGGCGGTGGCAACTGTGTGAATCACTTTTCAATTTTTAACCGCTAGGATCGCGACATTTACATTCGATAAAATGTTAAATTCAAAATATTGCAACTTTCAACTTTCAGTTATTATTCGGACAGAGCTACAGAGCTTCATCGGACATTAAATGATTTGAAATTTTAAATGTAAATAGTTTAAACATGTCTTCAATCGCTTTTGGTAGTCCGAAATCTCAACTCATTACAGATTTTTCACATCAAGTGCTCAAAGTTGACCAAAATTTGAAAATTCACGAAAATTTGAAAATTTCCCCAGTCTCCCCTAATTATCCGATTTTTTTCAAATTTTCTATACCTATACTATAAAGTCCATCGATTTCATTTTTGGAAAAAAATTTCAAAACTTCAAAATTTTGGGGCCCCAAATGGGGGGGTGAAGGGGCAATTTTCAAAATTTCAT
This sequence comes from Conomelus anceps, assembly GCA_948455865.1. Classification (NCBI taxonomy): domain Eukaryota; kingdom Metazoa; phylum Arthropoda; class Insecta; order Hemiptera; family Delphacidae; genus Conomelus; species Conomelus anceps. The sequence goes on along the minus strand of OX418219.1, from coordinate 35,375,199 downwards.
TCAATTGCGGGCATCTACTCGATGAACAGAACCTATATCCCAAGTTTCATCGAAATCTGTTGGATAGTTTTGTCATTAGCTGTGTGGAAATAAAAAGTCCCAAAATTAATAAAATGACAAAATACCCGCATATGGTATCTTCGCGAATTTATATCGTAGAAATTTCGTTCTGGTCTTAAATGAAAGCGCTCAAAAATCTAAAAAAATAATGTTATTACAACATTTTAAAATGTTCACTACCTTCCGCGTAAATTGAGATGGCGGCATGCGCACATCAAAGGGAAGTTGGTTACAGAATATACAGTGGCGTCGGTCTTTCATTCGTGTCGGGCGGGGACGGGTGGCGGAACGACCGTTCCACTGGATTACGTTACTAGGCTGGAAAATAACGTTTTGCCGGTCGAGCATATGATAGTTTATCATATGATAAAAAAGAAACGTGAATATGCGAGAACCGGCAAAAGTTTACAGCCGTGTAATGTACGATATTTTATGTTACACTTGATAGAAAGGCATGCTCCAATCAGCTGGATAATAATTATGCGAGACATTCAAAAGTATTCAAGACAATTATTGAATTAGCTGCTCTATTTAGATTCAGAATTTGATGGGCGAATTCCCATATTTATATAAACCATAATAATGATAGCCTAGTGCAATCAGCTGGATAATATTCGAGACAGGTATTGAGTAATGTAATGAGTTGACTATATCTATACATATAATATATATATATGTGAGTCAACGGAAAAAATTTTGCCGCACGCCATATGTTTTTTCCTATCTTGTACGGCTATATGGCCCTATTTGTCAGCAGATTTTTCCGATCTAGTACGGAAAAGAGGCACTTTCCATACGTGACAAATCTATGGAAAGTAGCTACTTTCTATCAAGTGTAACAAAAACGATTTTGCAAATAATGTTCTTATTGTGCAAAAACTCCCAACACTTTCTTTCCCTTATTTTATTTTGTAAGCATTTCAAATACACTGAAGTATGGTTTACTCTTAATAAAAAATACTTAGTTTCCTGTGGCTTGTGAAAAAAACTATTGCTCTCGTGCATCTACAAGCTTATCAATATTATAAGGGATGTAGTTGATAACACAAATTAGGGGTTCTAACACTAAATAATGCTATTTTCAACATTGAAAATAACACTTTAACTTGATTTACACAGTTAACTCACAGCAGTACCTCATTATCACCCAAGCAAATCAATCAAAGAAACGGGCAGTTCAATAACTTTTAACTAACAATGAATGTTTCTAAAACAAAGTCAATTGCTGTCCAGAACTAGTTTATAATTTTCAAAAGGCCGATCAATAATTCAATAGTAAGTGTTCTATAAACTGTCTAATAACCTAACCTAACCTTACATTATCATTATTAATTTTCCCCTCTCCATATAAAAAATCATTAATTCCTCCATTTTTTAAAAAAAGTATTGATTGTCAAGTATAATAATATATCAATAATAATAATAGCTATTATTCAATTGTTATTGTTGTTTATAATTCAATGTAATTTCATTAGAATTTTAATACGCGATATTTAGTAAATTGATTATTTGTGTAGATTATCAGCATTTCACTCATCACTGATGAAATAATAGATAAATAATTGAGAAAAATAATTTCTGAAAGAACCTGTTAAAGCCCAAACTATTGTAAAATGAACTAAAGTTTAAATTAAATTTATTCGATTCTCCAATTTTATTAAGTGCATTTTAACTTTGAATCGATTGTCTTCATTTTATTAATTAATCTTATGTTATTGATTAACTTTCATGAATATTGAGAGAAAAATAATTCCTGTAAAATCCAAGTTTATGCCTAAATGACTTGAATTTCAAATATTTAATGATGATCAGAAAGCTCTACCTCTAAGCGGCTCTGTTAGCACAGTTGGTTGAAGCGCTTGTCTGTGATCAGATAAGACTCTGGCTTGCTTTTTTTCCTTCAGTCTTGAGTTCGTATCTCATTCAGCTATGTTTCTCATCATTCACCCATCGAATCCATCCAAAATAACGAGAAGGAGAAGCATGACTTCAAGGCTGACCAAGGTGAATAACAAGCAGGAGACCTAGTCTGGTTATACAACCCAAAGAGGATTCGTGGCTACTCTCAAAAACTCCAAAACCAGTGGGAGGGGCCTTATGAGGTTGTGACTAGGATCAATGATGTGATAAAGAAACCTTCAAGAGTGAAGCCAAGATTAGTTCATTTCAATCGTTTGACTCCATTTCATGAAAGTAACAGTGCTGGGGAAGGACATGAAGCTCAGGTTTAGTGCACTACATCCCAGAGGAGTCTGCTGATGATTACAGTAAAGCACCAGGAGGAAAAATGATCCAGACAAGTGAAAGGGATCTATTCATCCTTCTCAAGGAATACCAATGTGTCACCAGCAACTTAGCAGAATCCCGGGGCATTGCTACAGTCTTAAGGAAGAAGTTTGATGATCTCAGAAACCTGGAACAGCAAGCACCAGAGGAAGGAATTTGTTCTTCAACTGCAGCGGCATGGTCAGCATCTCTGCTATCTGCTGATTAAGGGGCAGTCTGAAGTCATCCTTATGACACATTGTGGTCGTGCTTGGTCCAGCTGAGGGACAGGTTGCAGCAACTAGGAGTGAGGAAACTTAGTATACCAAGGCATGGAAGTGGATATGACGGCTTGGACAGGAAAATAATAATTGCAAAGCACATTGTGAAAGAAGTGTTTGAATTCACTGGCATCCAGATTACCATTTGTATCTTCAACCCTTGGATGATCAATTTGGAGACATCCAGTGGTCAAGGCAGACTTTAACCACCTCAAGTGCTTTTGTTCTGGGACAGAACAATTTCTTAAGGTGAAGATGGTGTTACAGGATCTCATAACATATTTGTGTTATATTCTTGGAAAACAGATGTAAGCTACAAAAATGACATTTTCAGTAGTGAAAAGCTAAATGTAATGGCTCATTTTGATGCTAGATGGCACAATACGTTTTTATAGTTTGTGTAACTTATTTGACTAAAACGTTTGATAAATCCTACAAAAAATGGCATTGTCATTAAGTAAACTCGATAATTGTTTCAGTAGCAACATTTTCGGCGTTTTTGGTCGTATGCAATAACTAATTTTAAATTTAAATTAGTTCTTTGCATGCTATCGCTGTACTGTGGGTATGTTGTACTTCGTTTATCAAGTGTGTGATGTAACACGATCCAGTAAGTATATAAAATATATATATTAGATTAGTAGTACCTTGTATTAAGTTAGCTGATATTTTTGCAGAGTCTGGCAGTGATGGGGAGGGTGGAGTGGGAGGTAGAAGTTCAAAAAAGGAGAGGTACTTCTGGCAGTACAACGTCCAAGCAAAGGGTCCAAAGGGACAGCGTCTCGTTCTAAAGACTCGCAGTGAGGATCCTCACTTTTTAAATCAGGTCACCGACCCCGTTTTCAGTCCTGAGTGCTCTGTTCAAGGCATTAAACACAGGTGAGCTCATTATTACTATTTTTGGGTTGATTTCTTGTTGATAGATTATTTTTAGACTATTAAATTTATATCAATAGATATAATGTCAGCTATTATATTACCCAATCCACACATGGCGCACAAAAGGGGGGCGGACGAATGGGACCGTTGCTCCCCCACTCAGGAGTTTTTTGTTGGGCATGTATTTTATTAGGTGAAGATAGGTTGCAGGAGACTAGATTTTAGCTTTATGCTATGCCACTTCATTAATATTGTTATGGGTTCTATCTCTAAAATAACGCTGGCACCACTTGAATTTAACACTCGCACTTTATTTACACAAATAATCCACAACACGCACTGATCAGTTATATCTTACACAAAATAAAGAAATCAGAATAGATAAATTTATTTATTTTTACCTGAAGAACAGATAAATCGATAATGTTCAGCTAACAAAGATTGCTGTATTAGTGTAAAAAAATCAATCATTAACTGTCAAAAGGCCGATCTAATATTAAATAATAACTGTTCAATAAACTGTCCAATAATAATTCAAGAAGAACGTCTAAAACACAATTAACTTACGTAGCACAAGTCCGTCATAAAATAATAGCTGAGTAGTATCCACTCGTATAAATTGTAAAAGATAAAAGAATTCTCACTAAGAGTCACAATATTTATGACGATTATCACTTTCACAACAGAACTGCCATTACTTGTTATCTCAATAATTTTCAAAGAAGACTGAACTAACTTTTACCTATGCACTCGTTTTAAATAGGTTTTATTTGATCTAGAAAGACAGAGATTTTTCTAAAATGTTCGATGGAATTCTAAACAAAGAGATAAGACTATCTAAAATATTTGATACATTTCCATGGGGTTCTAATTAAATATTCTACAAAGTGCTAAAATATTCATAAAAGTGTCAAAAATAAACTACAAGGTTAAGAGAGTACAGAAGAAAAGTAATTGCTTCCGGAAACCAATATTGACAGGCAGATAACGTTGAAAACTGTTCCTTCTTTTCCATGTCACAACACTATACAATTTATTTAAAGTAATGGTAAAGTTTGAACAAAAAAATAGAAGAGGTCTGATGAATAACAGAAGTATTCAACTGAAGTACAACTATTGTACTGCTGAGCAGCCATTTTCTACTTTAAAATAAACCACAAACAAGGGATTACAGTATTTAAGGACCCAACAAATTCACATTAAATAGAATCAGTATGTTGATGTAATAGGCCTTTGCACCATCAAACTTCAATGATTTCTCAAAACATTATACTATTATGCTTCCCATATATAGTTCACTCTTATTTTGCACCTCCAACAGCAGAATATTTTAATAATCTATATATATAAAATTAGAGTTTTGTCTGTAAATTTATCAGAATTATATATTTTTTGGTTATTTTTACGTTTTATGCATTAAAGAAGCCGAAACAAGTCTTATCTCAATTTCTGTCTGTCTGTCACGGCCCCGAAGGCATTTTACGCGGCCTTCTCCTGAAAAACGAGAGCATCGATCGGGATTAAAGTTATTTATCAGTATAGAAAACCTTTTTGACAATGTCTTTAGCTATAAAAAACTAAATTAACTTTTTTTTAACAGAATAATACATTTTTAAAAGCCAAGTATTGTGCGATTTTGGATACATTTCTTCCAAGTTTTATTACCACATAAGAACAAATCACGTAATTTATCATGATATATCAATCAGCTGTTCTCAAATATTCTCTTATAACTTACTGTCACTGAATTTTTTACGTTCTAAGTTGTTTACTAAGCTACTAACAACTTCATGATCGTTGCTATCAAAAAAGCCGAAACATATTTAGTCTTATTTCTAAACATAATCCGTACGAAGGACGGGTACAATAGCTAGTATTAAATAAAAGTGTGAAATTTTGGTCTATTTTAAAGGGATAATTCAACTTCAAATTCCTGTCCAACTCTAATAATAAATACAAAACTTGTAAAGAATTTAATTCTAAAAATAAAATTTCAAATAACTTTATGGTAAAAAATGTATACAAAGTTCAGAAATCAGGTTTTTGTATCAAATAGAGATGTGACCAGATAGAGCGAGTCGTTCAAAGTAACTGACTCTTTAAAATGAACTACGAACTTATAGTTCAAATTCAGAAAGTAGTTCGTTCATTTTTGAACAGCATTTGTGTTTTCATGGAATACAGTCAATACACCATCTAGTGAGCGCTCTTTGAATTAGCAGAGCAGTGCAGCGGGTGCTATAGGCACTGCTGCCAGAGCGGGACCCCGACAAACCATCCCAACGACAAAGCATAACAACGACAACCTGGTCCAGATTTTCTGGACCAGGTTGTCGTGTGCACGCACCGACAACCTGTACCACTCTGGAATGTGGACCAGTTTGTCGGTGGGACAGGTTGTCGTTCGTTGACCAAAACTGATTTGGACGAGTTTGTCGTCTACGCGCAGCGTCAACCTGTACCACTCTGGAATGTGGACCAGTTTGTCGGTGGGACAGGTTGTCGTTCGTTGACCAAAACTGATTTGGACCAGTTTGTCGTCTACGCGCAGCGTCAACCTGTACCACTCTGGAATGTGGACAAGTTTGTCGGTGGGACAGTTTGTCGTTCACTGAAGAAATGTTCAATATATTTATCTGGCCAAGCTATCGATATACCAACATATCGAACTACCTATTCTTTAATAATCGGTATGTTGGAGATATCGATTCTTCAATAATTGATGTATTGGGGAAATCGATATTACAAGGAGTATTCATAAAATAAGTTTCCCTATCCAATAAAAAACTTAAAACAAATCTGAACACCTTCAAAACTATTGATTATAATTCTGTATATCATTTTTCAACATAGTTACCATCCCTTTTCAAGCACTCTTCATATCTATTCGGTAGCTTTTTTAGCCCAGCTGCATACCATTTTGCCGCCATTGGTTTAAACCAAGTAGTGTTAACGCTTTTCGCTGCTCGTCATTGACCTTTGACAGCTGAAGCTCTTCATAATGCTGTACACAGATGTACGGCTTAATTCAATGTTTGGTGGCAATTGATGCATGATTTCGAATGTGATACTGTGATGCGCTTGTCGGATTCAACAATGGCTTGCACAGCAGCAATGCAGTAGGTCGCCGAGGTCGGCCACTTAGCTCATCATCGTGCACATTATCCCATCCTTCCAAAAAAATTACTCGCCAAAGATCAACCATTTGTAGGCTACAGACAATCAGACATGACATTTTCACCATATACATCACAAATTCACAAATCTGACTGTAAATTGCAGTGGCAGTCAAATTTCTTGCAGTCAAGAAACTCGTAAAAGCTAAAACATTCTCAAACATCATAGAATTTTTTTTCAATTCAAAACTACTCATGTATGCTCGCTCTAAGGCCGCTGTTATACGATCACTTATAGGTTCAGAGAATTAGGATCATAGATAGGTCTAATCTTTAATTTATTTACTTTTTAGAAGTTAGTTCAAAGTTACTGACAATTGAACAAACTGACAAATTTACTTAAACAGAATTTATTAATTTCGAATTCCTTTAATTGCTATCAGTTTATACTGAAGACTTCCGCAATGGCGGATATTGACAACAGTATTTAATAGCTGATGGAAATCGATGAATGCTACTGTACAAAAATATCAGTCACCACCGGGAATCGAACCACGGACCTCCCAATTGCCGGTCGGGCGCCTTAACCACTAGACCATGGAGACCTTTCTGCATATGTTGTCAATATCCGCCATTGCAGAAGTCTTCAGTATAAACTGATAGCAATTAAAGGAATTCGAAATTAATAAATTCTGTTTAAGTAAATTTGTCAGTTTGTTCAATTGTCAGTAACTTCGAACTAACTTGTGAGATACGAGCCGATATGGCCAAGTTAAAAATGAATGCTGCTATGCAGAAAGGTCTCCATGGTCTAGTGGTTAAGGCGCCCGACCGGCAATTGGGAGGTCCGTGGTTCGATTCCCGGTGGTGACTGATATTTTTGTACAGTAGCATTCATCGATTTCCATCAGCTATTAAATACTGTTGTCAATATCCGCCATTGCGGAAGTCTTCAGTATAAACTGATTACTTTTTAGCTCGCAATATTTTATGAAGCATTTCTATTTTATTCAATAATAGTGAACAAACAATTTAGTTACATACTGAAAGATCACAGTGATTTAACACGTGAAATATTTCATCTCAACACATACTATGGAGCAAGGAGCTTTCGCACATAATTATGAAATTGGTTATTATAGGAACTATAGGAAGTTGTGTATTGAAAAATATAGCTTATTGTAGACTCTACTGTAATATAATTGTCCAGTTAGGCCTAGTTTTATTGTGTGCGATGTGCACTGAATAATGAGAGTATCCTATAGCCGGTATTCAACCATAAAATATCTTATAAAGGTTCTTTTAGTTCTTTGACTGTAAATTGCCATATTTAAAAGGCCATACACATCAACTTATAAAGTGTAAAATGCCATATTTTATAAAGTACGTATTTACTTCTCCAAAGTATTCTAATCCATGACATTTAATAGTTTGGCATTACATGAAGTATACTGAAGAACTTTGAGGTTAGATATGTTTATATATTTTATCAAATTTTTTATAGTGGAATATAATCCCAAGGTCACCATCACACAATTATAAAAGGGTCTAGTATTATAAATTGGTCTCGTCTTATATTTATTGTTCTGCAATTTTTTTTGAGTATTTTATCTATTCAATACAAGTAATTCATTTTATGAAATTTAATAATTTGTCATTATATTTTATAAAATAAATTGAAAAATTACTGAATATGGGGTTAGATCTGGGAAGACCTACGATCCCTGGCCCCTATGGGGTTAGATTTCGCTGTGATGGCGACCTTAGGCTTATTACTGTCAAAGATATTCTTGTAAGAGCTTTTATAATGGAAGATATTTTACAACATAATTTACTATGTTATAGTGGAATACCGGCCTTGTACACAAAAGTTTAGAATTATCATTCTGATAGAAATAGCTTCCGGGCTTCTCTGACAAAAATGATGACCAAGAAAAAAATGTTCCTCTCAAGTGCCGCATTATTATCCAGAAAGGAGTGGTCTACTTACAATATTGTATCAAAACTTGAATTATATTAATGTAATGAATGTTATAATCTCGTGCATCAAGTTCTATCATGCTGCATTTACGTACGCAAGAAAAGTTTCAACACATAATATGTGTTTGTGTTCTTTGTAAGGCTGTTCTAATTAATTGATAGAGAGTTTTGCATAGCGCTCAGAAGGCTTTACAGTATCACGACGTTACTGGTGATTTAAGCCGTTCTTCGCATGCTCTACTCTCTAATAACAGCTTGTGGTATACTTTGCCATTGCCGTACAAGATCACACGGTAAAGGGTAGTCACAAATAAAAAACAAAATAAATGTATTTAACAGATTTTTAATCATAATATGATAACATACATTAATAAATAAATGAGAAATAATGAAAGACCCCTTCAATATTCAACTTAAAAACAACTACAAAACCCATTGTAACATTGAACTAACTAAGGTATTTAACATCACTTTAACCACAAATTAAGAAATTGTAACTAAGGTAAACCAGTTCAAATCAACAAATTGGTTGAAATAAATTTAGTAAAAGTTATAATACAAAAAATGAAAATATGGCAATACAGTTGAACATAGACTAAATGCTTTATTCTATAAATAGTCCATCAATAAAATTGATATTAAATACCAGTACTAGTTTTTCCGGTTTTATAATTACGAATTTTGTGTCAGAGAGAATAAATAATATATTATGGCAAGAGGTATTTGTGTCTGACACCACCAATGAGTTTATTATAATCATTCAAGTCTCCTCTATGGAATACATATCAATATTATACATTTAAGTCAGCAAAAAATTGATTTATATGTTACCGGCTATAGAATGCCTAAACATTTTAGGCAAAGTATGAAATAAAATGAGTTTGCTAGTTCTTCACATGCACAGTGTAGGACGTCTAGACATTGAATATAATGCCTAGGCATTCTATAGACGAGTACTCACAGTTCTGCGGCAAAGTATACAGAGTGAACAGCATTGCTTGGTAAAAGGAGCGTATTTAAGGTGGGGGAGTGGTCTTTGAGTCCGGCGCCCGAGTCCCAAGAAATAACTTCAAAATCTACCCCAAAATTAACATGTTTTGAAAATTTAGTTGGATCACAATTTCTTAAGTCTAGAATCACAACACCAAAAAATAAGACCAAGTGAAATTCGGTATTCAGGTTTGATAAAACCCTAGATGCGTGATAAGCAAGAATTTCAAAATTTTCCATTAAAAGTTTATTTTAAAAAGTTAAATTTGCTATCTTGACCTTTTGAGGCCCTGGACGCGTAGGTGCTCCGAAAGGGTTTCAAAACACCACGAAATAGGTCCGAAGGTAACGATTTTTCTTTGCATGTGGAAGTCGCATTTTTATTTATCTTAAGACAATCATTATAACAACGCAGTAAAGCCTGGTTCACATTTTTTGCAAGTAGACCTTGCAAGTACAAGTCGGGTGTAGGTGATGACAAGTCAATTTACTTATTATCAAATTCTTAACAGTATGTACCCCTTTGCAAGTAGAGTAGTTTGCAAGTACACTAGCAAAGTCTAGCAAGTAATAATATTGGCAAAGCAAATATAAACGCAAACTATGGAATCATATCAATGAAACTGAAGGCTTACACATGACGATAAAAATAATCTGAATAAATAAAAATAAATAATAATATAAAAAAATAGTCTGAAAGTGTAGTTTTTCTCGTAATCTTTTTAGTCAAGGCAAAACTAATATGGTTTGAACCTTGCTTGAAAATGACGACTTGTTACGAAATTAAAAAATATCGATATAATTAAATATGGTCGATATATCGAAATGTCGACCTTGGATGATGGAATATCGATGTATTGAAGGCAACTTTCAACAATCGATATTTAGGATATATCGATGATCAATTTTGTCGTTTACGCGACGCGTCAAACTGAACCACTCAGGTGGACCAGCTTGTCGGTGGGACAGGTTGTCGTTCGTTGACCAAAACTCATTTGGACCAGTTTGTCGTTTGCATGCAGCGTCAAACTTAACCACTCAGATGGAATGTGGACCAGCTTGTCGGTGGGACAGGTTGTCGTTCGTTGACCAAAACTAATTTGGACCAGTTTGTCGTTTGCATGCAGCGTCAAACTCTACCACTCAGATGGAATGTGGACCAGCTTGTCGGTGGGATGGTTTGTCGTTGGGACAGTTTGTCGGCAGTGTGCAAATTGAAATGGACCAGTTTGTCGGTGGGACAGTTTGTTATCGTCCCGCCAGAGCACCCACCTCCCCACTCCACGAGCATTTTGAACTGTGAAGTGAACGAAATACAACAACAGCTGGCTCACTCACTCACCTCTCTCTGCTCCATGAGCTTTTTGAACTGTGAATTGAACGAACTACTGCTGGCTCAGAAAGCTCATTGACTAAGCTCTATGCTCTGGAATATTAAACTGAGATTAATAACAGATATTAAACAGATTCTGAGAATTGTTTATATTGAGGCGCCAGCCATACGACAAGGCTGTTTATTGTTGTGTGTGTTTGAGTGCTCGCTCAGTGAGAGAGTGAGCGCTGAGCAAGCTATGGTAGTGAATGAGCACGAGCATTGCTGATGTCTCATTTTTTAACTAGTTCGAATGAATGACTCCTTTATGAGAGTGAGGGCGATTGAACGACTCATTGAGAAGAGTCATTATTGGCAAGCCTAGTATCAAAACACATAAAAAACAATCAGTTGAAGGCAACTATGCAAAATCAAAGTTTTTCAACCAATAAAAACAGAATTCATTAAATTTTGTTTTCAGCAATTGAGTGACTGGTTATTTCATTTTTTTATTAAATTCTCTTCAAGGTACGTTGGAAAATTGTAGTGGTTTATATACAAATGACCAAGTTGATTCTTTTCAAACTTGAAAAAAATATTTATAGCTGTCCTGGTGTGTTTTCTCAAATAGTTCAATAATTACGATAGTTTCAGACTTATAACAGCTTTTATTGAACTTTCAAGTTCCTCTTACGTAAAACCAATGCAATTTAGTACCTAAATGAGGGCCCTAGGGTTTTTTATCCTTTGCAGAGGTTGATTTCATGGGAGTCTTATCATTAACCAGTAAGTGATACCGGTGGCGAATGATTGGTCTGTTCAAATTCATAAACGTTGAATAATTTGAATTAACCTATCAGACGCCACCAGTAAAATATGCCAGTTACGGGTGTTCAGGTTCTAACCCTAAAATAATGCTGGCAATACTTGAAAGAAACACACAAAACTTTATCCACACAATTAACTCACAGCAGACACTAATAAATTATTATCATGCAATAGTGCTAGCTACAGATGAACAGTTTGATAACTTTCAACTAACATTGGATTTTCTAATAACAAGATTAATCAATGGCAAAAACTGATTAGCTGTGAAAAAGACCAATCAATAACTCAATAATAGATGTCCTGTAAACTGTTCCAGTAGACGGGATTTGAATAGGGCTAAGAAAGGTTCTACAGAGACCAATACAGTTGAACGACCCTTCCACAGGTAATGCAACACCACTGTCGACCTTTGTGCAATAGCTTTCACTTTGGAAAGTTATTTGCTCTACAAATCTTGGTGCAACGTGGAGTCTTCACAGTTGAAATTTGAAAAAAATATTTAAACCTGGAAGTGGGAAAGAATATAATGCAAGAACATTACTTTTGCCTGGTGTTGAGCATTTTACCATGAATCGCACTTACGACTTATTAAATTCAAGTGATCGTAGCGTGCACACACAGGGAATTGAATCAAACTGGGCTAAAATAAGAAGAGGAATGAGGGAGCGAATAGGCAAAATGACCTCTTCAAATATAGAGGAAAATTTCTCTGCTGTAAAAATCACTTCCCGGTGGTTCGGAGCCCACCTAAAACTGTAGGTCCAACTCGTCAATCACCATCGTCCAACGCATTACCCACGCACAGGTCTCAGACCTATGTGGAGTTCATCCTCCAAAAAAAATTAACAGAATATGTGTAGAGATAATGCTGAGAGATAATAATTCATCCTGTAACTGAAGAGCCATTCATCGATTTTATAAATACATTCATCAATTTCAACATTCAACATCTAATATATTTTATAGCCTAAATAGTGCAAGCCATACTTGCCATTGAAAAAATCCTTATTTTATATTGTTTTCTACTTCTTGATAAGTGTTTGCATTACATTGCTTTTGTTTCGGTGCACAGTGGCAAGGCTAGAAAAGGCGATGGAAACGATTTGACACCAAATCCGAGAAAGCTACATGCAATTGGGAGAGAGCTTGATAAACTTGGTAAAATCATAAACGATATGACACCTGTCAATGAATTGCCGTTCACGGCTCGTACCAAAACTCGCAAAGAGAAAAATAAACTAGCTTCCAGGTAAGTAACCTGACTTTTTCAGTTATTTAATTATTAAACTATTTGCTTGAGATCGTCTGAATATGCTTTCATCTATAGGTGGGCAAAATCTACTACTTGATAAAAGCCTACCAGATGGTTTCAGTCTCTTATCATCCGTCCACCGAAGCATTTGAATGAAAATATTGATATAAAAATAATTTATATCTATACCAAACCCTTGATAAGGGTGTGGGTGGTAAGGGTTATTGGATTAACAGGGTGACTAGCGACCGGGAAAACCAGGAAAAGTCAGGGAATTTTTAAATTCTGTAAAAGTGAGGGAATATAAAAAAATATCGGGAAAACTTCGTAGTAATTATATACCTAATAATAATTATACTAGTAAGCCCTACGGGCTGGATAACTCGCTTCCAAAAAACTAATTTTGTAAAGGGAAACTCATTTGGGAAGCTTATTGTAGCGGAAGGAGGTAACGAAAAACGACTGTTTTGAAGATACTGATTTAGATAAAATTCACTAGACATCTATCACTTGAAGTTCAAGTTTATCGTTGCTCTGATACACAGATTTATTTTCCACAAAAAATACCTATCGTTCTCATATACCTGTAGAGAGTTACCAAGGATTCTACATAAAATTTCTGACAAAAAATGTTCAGTGACGTTTTTGAAATGAGGCCTTTGTTTTGGAGATATCTTGATATTATGACTTTTTTGAGATACGCTCACTTCCCGCCAGCTTGATAGCTCAATGACTCAAAAACTACTGATCGGATTGGAATTTTGATGACATTGTTGGAAAGAGCACAACATTTCGCTGAAGATAAACGTATTTTCAATATGTAACCCAATCATTTAGGATGTTTTTTTAGGGGTCAAAGTACAAAAAAGTTGATTTTTCGAAACCTTGCTGAAATTTTAAAGCGATTTTTCTCGATTTGTTTTTAGGGTGACATAATGGAAATTTTACTTGGAAGACTTCCTCATTTCTTAAGCTTTAAGTGAGACTAAAATTTTATAAATTGGTGATTTGCAAATGCTTGAAAATTGTAAAAAACTGTCATAAACCCACAAGGAGTAATGTCTAGGGACAAGAGCTGAGAGAGAAGAAATTTGATTTCAAAATATTGTTGTAATCAGATTTTTTTCTAAAATGATTAATCTGTATTGAATCACTGTTTCCCAATAAAGGTAGATCAGATGAGAGCACGTTCACAAGAAATGGTGCTGTCAATTTTCATAATACACATACTTGGGCAACTGAAAATCCTCACGTAATGAGACCAAACCGGTTTCAGCACCAATTTTTGGGTAATGTGTGGACTGGAATGATCGATAATCATATTTTTGGGTCATATTTTTTTAACAAGCATTTGAATTGTGATGGTTTTAAATTTTTTATTGGATTCCAAATGAAAAAATTATCTAAAAATTTTCATGATAATTTTTGATAAATTTTTATCCAAATTTTTATTAACCTTTTTGTTCCTTTTATATCGACTACCGTTATCAACTATCGTTTCTTGAATTCGATTGTTTCAGTGTACACTTACGCAATTGCGGCCATATTGTCCATTGAATTGAATTGACCAAATATGGATTTATTATTTGAATATTAAAGATCAGTTATGGATGATCTTTTCTTTTCATAAAAAGGAAGAGAGCTATTCTGTTAAATTATTACTTCGATGAAAATAAACGATCTTATCAATTTTCGTCACAAATGACGAATTTCCATATTAAAAAAGCTGGATTACCATTCTCCTTCATTCTAATTTATAAATAATTGCAGTACTTTTAAATATAATTTCATATCTTTGTTCATTTTAGTATGAATAGCTCATTTTTAGTGTGCCCCTCAATAATAAGACTGTTAGAAAGATTCAAATAACTGTTCAGGGAAAAGTGAGAGGTTAGTCATAATAATCTTGTAATTTATCTCACAACAAAGTAGATATGCTGTAGATGAAAATCAGTGTAAAATTCACTTTCAGTTTTCTTAAAATAATTGAAAGCTATTGCTTTTGTAATGAAAATAATGTAATTATAAATGTTCGTTTCATTTTCAGAGCGTGTCGATTGAAGAAAAAAGCTCAGCATGAGGCAAATAAGATAAAGTTGTGTGGTCTTGAATGTGAGCACAGTGAGTATCATTTATTTCTTATTTCAGTTTTTGTGAGAGCTTTCAATTGCTGCTACCGAACTTTCAAAGAGAGACGAGTTTTCGAATCCCAGAATTCTCTATTAACAGCCATATTCAAGCCTATTATAATAGCAACTCTTGCAGTATCAAAAACTGAGATTTTTAATTTCGGTACATTAGCTACGCTTGGTTTTAGATCCATATCAAATCTTAGAGGCAAGGTTGCAGGGCTATAAATCGATTAAAAAGAGTAAAGTAATAGAAGAAATTAGACAATGTGGACAGGGGAATATTAATTGTTTGAAGGAGAATGTTATTAGAAAACTTGAGTAGCGTTTGCAACAGTAATACTTTAAATAACAAATATGATAGTTTCATTAATATTTTAAGGTTTCATGTTACTCCTCCCACCAGGGGGCGTGACTTGTCAGCCGATCACAACCTTCGATGAAGGTCAACCTCTTTCTCGATTAGCCAATATCATTCCATGTTCAGTATATAAAATATTAAGCTTCTCTGTGCTTTAGTCTTAGTTGAGTGGGATTGATAATGGTATAACAACCGAAAATAGTTTCTCAATATTTTTTAATAAATGTGGTTGTGACAATTCTGTCTAATTATTCATAATTGAAAAAATATTCACTTGATAACGCTTTTTATAGAGTACCACAAGAGTTCCTTTCATATCGAAATTAAATTAAGCCTTACCTCAACTAATTGATATAGTAATTATGGCAACTAGTGTATAAGATTGTATGCATGTAATTGTTGATATGACTTGTCTTATGCTCTTTAACTAGTCTCCAAGTCATAAACTACAAAAAAAATATCAGTCTACCAGAACGATTGGATGAAATAATCAATATTTTACAACTATTGACATCTGCCCAACTCAAGCCCTAACCCATCTTCATATCAATAGTTGTGAAATATCAATTATTGTTCTTGTGGATCGATATTGAACTGCAGCTGTAGGGCTTTCCTAACCGTTGTAGTATGTTGATGTAGATTGAAATTTATTTAATTGGTTAAGCATCAATTACATTGAGTGAGGAACGATCCAGCAAGACTTGATGCTACAAGCTGACCCATCTCCCATGAACACATCTAACATGAACACATAAGTGCACGAGGTGAACATGGCTTGTAGGTAGTGTCAAATGTATCTGGCTTATATTAGCTAGTGAACTAGCTCTGTGTAATCAATGCTTTTACTCTTAGGTTCAGTACCCATTCCGTTTTGGCATTTGGGAAAGCTATGGCTCTGAATGTGAAGCTGATGGGGACTCTGTTATGCTAACATAGTTATGATCTGGGGTCTTTTGCATAATGATTTACTACTTTAATTAGTAAGTGTATTTGTAGTTATTGCAAAATCTTATGGAAGCTTTTACTTGTAGATTGCAATTGCAATTTGTAAATTGATAAGGAATGCGCCCCAAATGGCATCAATTTCTGTTGAAGAGGTTCTTGTAGAAACAAAGTTGCAACTTCAAAGTCCTGTTTAATTGGTTAGGAATTCCGCTAACAATAAAGCTGATTACTTTACCAGTCACATACAAATATGACAAGAAATTTATCCACGAACTTATTGGCTTTTAGAAAACCATCAATTATAATTGAGGAAAATGAATGGTTAAATGCATTTATCCGCTTCTTTCTACAGAACGACTTTTGGCTGGAATCCAGCTGATGAAACAACTGTACATATCGAAATTCAATGGTGAACTAAACTCAGATCCTCAAGAGTTTGGAAGGCATAGTGAGAAAATCACCAAGGCTGCTACAAGTTAGTACACAATTTCTCTCTACATTTTTGTCTCTAAAATGGAAAATATCAGTTTATAATACAATAAATCTTACTTAGGTGTCGGTGTGTGAGGGTTGGGAGCACCTGTTCTTAGTGGCATGAAGTGAACAGAGGCGCATCTAAAGGTTTAGTCCTGGGTCTGCTACTGTTTAGCACTCCTATTAATGACATGACCAAATCTATTTACAACTAGACATCATCTGTTTGCTAACAACTTACAAATTTATAAGCATTGCAAGAAAAATGACTTCAATACAACTGTAGAGAAGACCAATGCCGACTTGTGCTTCAGTGGACTAAAAATAGATGAGACTAAATCAAAGGCAATAGTTGTTGGCTACTCAAGACTTGGACACATTAGACCATTTATTGTCTTGAATAATGTACAATCGCTCTGATGTTAAAATCTTGGGACTCACAATTAGTAAGACTGGATTGGACTAAGCATGTGAATTTGAATTGTAACACATGTTATTGCTGGGATCAATTCATTGAAGATTGCAAATTGCATTCCTTTTTCAACTAAGGTTATGTTAGTAAAGACGTTGATCTTCCTCATCTTAAACTACTCTGACATTGTTATGCTTGATGTGACAGTTCAACTTTTGTACCTAGAGGATGTAGCATGCACATGAGTACTGTGTTTGCTTCATCTACAATCTCAGATAGCATGACAATGTAACAGAATACTTTCACAGACGATTCATGAAGCTGCAGGAGAAAGATCATACCATGCAGTTCAATTCTTTCTTATCTCTTTAAAACTAACACTCATAATTATCTGGCAGTGGGGTTCCATTATTTGGGTGATAGCCATAGTGGAACGAGGCATGGCTCCCATCTTCTGGCTGTCCCAGCTCATAGGACAGAAATGTTCAGCAAATCTGCAGATTGTGGGATTTGTTCCATCTCACTTAAACACATACAGGGATATCATCACTTCAGCATGGCTGTCATTCAGTTGATTAGAGGTGGTGAACTTGGCTTGGTTGGGTAGAGGTCGTGTTGTGAGTAGGTAGTAGCTCACTAAAAATGGACAATTCCTCTGTTCTTGTGTGCATGAATAAGTGTGTAAGGGGTGACTTGTCATTTTTTAAATGAACTGTGTTTCACAATGAAATTAGTTGAATTTAGTAAGCTTTAAATTTTATTTGAAGTACTTTTCACAAATTCGCCCTGCTTTCGAATTTTAAGCAGAAAGCTGAAAGTGTACCTTTACCCTACCACCCCACTCTAGCGGCACAGGGTTTTCATGGGAAAATATTATGCATTTTTCACTAGGCCCAGTTCTGCATAATTTAGTTCCTGAAATTTTCCGGTTTTTACTGAAATTGTATGGGGAAGTGGGAGAGAGCGCCAGTTGCGCTCTAATTAGGCCCTCACAAGGTTAAAACAAAGGCAACCACTAATCAATCTCAGCTTTAGGAAACAAAAAACACCTACTAGTAATGCACTGTGGCCTATCTACAGAATGTTCTTGAAGTCATGGTGAAGCAATATTTAAATCATATTTTTAGAAGCAATAAAGCCCAATGGCATCAATGTGTTTCTCACACCTGTGTGTTTAATTGAAATGACATTTGATAGTAGCTTAGCCGGCTTTAAAAATGAAGAAAAATGAACAATACCGATCCAATGCGTTTTCAAAGAGTAAGCTCATGCAGAATGTTTCCTATCTAAACGGTTTTATAATATTGTTATGGGTTCTTTCTAATAGCTAAAATAAGGCTGGCAACACTAAAGTTCACACTTGCACTTTATTTACACAAATTAGTCTATTTACACAAATTAATTATAAGTTCAATTAAATAAAGAAAAACAGATCGACAAATGACAAGCTAATACTTATTTTTAGTAATTATTTACAAGAATCAATGAATAAGTAATTACAGGCTGATCAATAATAAAAGAAACAAGAGTCCAATAATCTTTACAAATGAATAATTAATTATAGGCTGATCAATAATAAAAGAAACAAGAGTCCAATAAACTGTACAATAATGTAGAAAGAAATTATAAAAAAAACTCATCACTTACACAAAAACACAGTCCAATTCGTTATTTGACAGTCCCAAATAATATCACTTAATACAACGTCTTTAAACTATTAGTAAGCTGCATAAACAGTAAACACTTGCCTCTGCACTTGACACTGTCTAAAGACTGAATAAAGCTCTGTTTACTCCACTGGCATTGGATTGTCTCTCTCACGAGATCTGTAATACAATCTGTCATGCGGGTTTGTAAAAACTAACTAGCTTGTTCACGTGGACTTCTTTATAATGGCTGTTGTAGTTGTATAATTCCAAGAATTGGCGGCTTCTCGGAGCTTCAAGAAAGCTTGGAATATAGACCTCGATTGTTCATGAAGAATGTAGAATTGATGAGAAGATCAATTGAGTGAGAGAGTTGCAGACTTGAAGAATAAGAGTGACACAGACATCTAACGAGAGAGAATGAGAAAAATCAGATTGCCAGCTGCATCTGTCCATGAAAACAATGGAATGATATAAATAGAACAAGTGCGTGATTAACTGCTTGTTTGCTTTCGTAACAATATATTATGCATTATCACAAAAAACAAGCTTTAAGTTTTAAGTATAATATACGGGAAAAAACAGAAAACAATATACTGTAAAAAACTACATGGAACTTCTTACATGGCAAACTATATAAAATTACGACCAATAACACAACATTCTAAAACTAATTCGTTCTACAATATCAAAATATTTATCTGTCTCATCTTCCATCATTAAGTGTTTACAAATTAGTTTAAAAACATATTTTCACTTGTCATTCCTTGATATCATTTGACAAAAGATTAAAATATATAATATAAACTTGAAAAAAACACTTTTAAATGGAAATTAACTCACGTTATGGCGTGACGGCCGTTTCGCTCTGTTGTCTAGAGCATCGTCAGACGACCCACAGTACACTGACTTCAGTGTACTCAGTGGAAGTCAGTGTACTGTGGGTCGTCTGACGATGCTCTAGACAACAGAGCGAAACGGCCGTCACGCCATAACGTGAGTTAATTTCCATTTAAAAGTGTTTTTTTCAAGTTTATATTACATATTAGTGGAAACAAGATGGATCTTCAACATCACAGATTAAAATACCTTAGAGCCAAAAAAGATGAAATTTCTTAAATGCTATTAGGTTAGGCTTTGGTGCAACAACAGAAAGAAGGTATCATCACTTCCAACAAGATGGTTCTCCTCCACATTATGCCAAAATTATTTTAAATTATTGAATTATTGGGTAGTTCCACTAACCCCCCCCCCCCCTTTGGTGGGTATGTTGCATATGCATCTAACAAGCAATAGCCACTACAATCCCAGATCTAACGCCATTAGACTTTTCTTCTGCGGTCGTTATTGTAGTGGAGAAGCATGTACACTGTAACTTTGTCTACGATACCAACCATTTTAACACAGAATCTGAGGCGTTGTTGACTGTGTGACCTCATGCGTCCTTCACTGTGCATGAATTTCATTCAGATTTTTGTTGGACAACACAAGTAGCCCAAATCTAATTTCAATAAACTTGTAAGAAATTTGAAGAGTTTTCCTCCATTTGGTGAAGATTTTCACATTTCTGTCTTGTGTCGTTCATTTTCTGAGACCGATTTAAAGTTCAAGACTTAACGAGCATGCTGTATTATCACAATAAAAATAAGTGTCATAACTTCCTTTTTTCTGGAACAGTTGAGCATATGGGAAGGGATAGCCGAGTGCAGTGCCATATCAGGATCTGTTCAATCAGAGATAAGCTACGAAACTCCTGGGCGTTCTTTGTAAGGGTGACCGATTGCATTGGCCAGCAAAAAAGACTATGTTATTTGCTGTAAAGTCACTTCCCGGTGGTTCGAAACCCACCTAAAACTGTAGGTCCATCTCATCAGTCACAATCATCTAATTCATTACCCACGCACAAGTCTCAGACCTAAGTGGGCTTCATCCTCCGAAAAGAAAGAAAGAAAAGATACCAATCACAGTCTATCCTATGTACAATTTGTATATGTAGTGGAAAAGAAATAAAGAGCTATAAGAAGTTCTTAAGAAGATCTTATTAGATGGAGCCTGTCTTGAAAAAACTTCAATTTTAAATAGGTAATTTAAAATTATTTGTTCAATTATTCAAACAGTCCTAAAATTCTTTGTCATGTTTCTTTAAAAAAACATAATTATTTTTCACCTACCTAAGAGTGTCGAGTAACTTTAATCTGTGCGTTTTAATTTTCAGAATTGAAGGTTGCTGGTCAAACCACTGATTTTGTGAACAAAATTCTTGAGAAGGTGAAGAGTGGAGTTGCCAATGGTGGACTGGATGAGATTTAATCCAAGTGCTGCAGTGCCATAATCCACGCTAACTATTCGTGTAATGGCTTAGCTTGCTTCTCACACAACCCATGAATTTATTGCTAATATCCACTACTGTGGCATGCCATATATGAAATTTTCAGACATGCAACTCATTGTATTTCGTCTAGCTATGTATCATAAGAAAGAGTGAATTATAGTCATATATTTTTGTAGTGTTATCAGTAGTTATGAATTCAGAATTTCATACAAATATTATGAATTATATACAAGTATAATATGATCAAATTATTCAATAAGATAACTGATAAGCTGTCAAATATTTGAATGTCATTGTGCTCTGATGAATGTGAATGTAGTTTTCTCTTTGTACAAGTAGAGTGATTTAAAAGAGCAGCATTTTTGTCCAATTTTTCTGATTTTTTTCGTCAAAATTATATTTATTATTGTCAATCATGACAATATATATAAAAAAATCATATTTTGTTCGTTAAAATACTAAATAACTCTAATCATTTAATTAACTCATCTGTTTCCTGTCGATCAATATTTTTAATGTGTCATTCGATGAAAATTACTGGAAATTATACGGAACGTACTTTACCAAAAGCATATTTGACATTTTTCTTTGCAAAAGTTTCAGTGGAGCAATTTTAAACTGCTCTACTGAAACTTGTTATTTTCTCAATGATAGAATGCACAGGATTGCGTCTTGCTGGAAGGTCCTTCCGGAAGTACTTTTGTACAAAGAATTTGAAAGTATGAAGTTCTGTTAGAAGGATGTCTAACAAATGTGTTTGTCATTTCAGAGTCTTCTCTAACCTTCTCAATTTACTTTTTACATCCCACTTCATTTTCAAAATAAAAGATGCGTGGCACTTTTCATCTTTGAACGATTCACCAAATAAATACTCGACAAAATGCCAGTGCTTTGCCTGTTTACATACTTTAGCATTGCTGGAATGTGGACTTGACTGACTTTTCAGCGACGTGCTGCAATTGAATGGCCAGTGCTACCAACTTTGGAGTGCTAATAACTAAAGAATCGATATTTATATTGGTTGTAGTTAAAACACTGTAATAGAATAATTTCATATGATGTTGTGTAAATCGAGAAAATTTGAGGACATAGTATTGGCAATAGGATGTTACGTCCGCTTATTTAATCATTAATGAAACTCTTGTTTATCGGTTCTTCTTTATCGAAATATTTTTTGAATGCTGCTCTTTCCAATCACTATAATGTGTTGTCTGAAACAAATTGGGCCTAATATCTCAATGAAACGCTGTATCTACATTATAAATGGAAGTTTGTCGTTTCAATAATTCTAATTTGTGTCAATTTGCGACAATAAATTCAAAGAGGTTATTTGTTGGAGTGCTTGTCTATAGTTTCTGTTAACATGCAGTACTCTAATGAAATTATTAGATAAAACTAACTTCAGAATTTAGTTTCTTACCACTCAGAATTTTATTCCTTACCACCTGAATAGCTGAATTTGTTTGAAATTGTGCCAAACATAATATTTGCATTGTTTTAAATTTTGGTTTTATTGTATGTTTGACATAGTTATTCATTAATTATTCGCATTTTTACAAATTTACTCATATTTTATACACATTAATCTTGATAATAAACAATTTCTATTGATATTATTCAATTTTATTCCATATTTTTCAATTTTTGAAGAGCCAACTACTAATTGACAAATATATTTTTGGCACAATGCATAGCCATAATAGTTTGTCAAATTTGCTTTCTTCAACGTTTTAAAAACAACCTCCATTAGTTTAGCAAATTATGTTGGAATAGAGTAACTTACACTTTGCATCAATAGATAAATCTTGCCTGATTTTAAAATTATATGAAGTTCCTTTTTGAATCCCGTAAAAATAATAATGTCACTAATTATTGACAAAACCCGTCAATTTTTGTTAATCTCATCAACCCCAATTTCATCTTGAATGAATGAATGAATAATAATTATGTAGGCTACCAATTGGGATTGGTGATAGGCGTGATACTGAATTTATTTTAATTTAAAGTGGATTATCAATTCAAAAGTGAAATAGTAAAAAAATTCAAATAATGAATCGTATTTTTACAGAATATCATTATGTAACTCATTATTTATCACTGAATACAATACAATTCAGAGTCGATGAACTTATAAAGCTCATGTATATATTTTATGTGCCTTCCTTTTCCACATTATTTGAAAAAAAACTGTTGTAATTTTTTTCAATTTTTATTGAAACCTTTCATCTATTATCAGCATTTTTTTTACATTATTTTGTACTTATATTACTTACCGATAACAGAAGTATACTCACGCTTGTTTTCAAATATGTTTTAGAAGCCTGAGTTTATAAGTTTTAACGTTTTAATCCAATCATGTTTCATCTTAAATATCATTATACTGGTTGATATTCAGTTATTTGTGTAATGTATGGCCAACATAGCAAGATTTCAGCATCATAAAACTGTTGAAGTTATTTTGAAAAGAAATTTAGGTTATAACTTGTTAACTAGTCCAAAGCTTATCAAATGTGATCTCACATTGCTTGAATCAGAATAAGTTCACCATTCCAATTCAGTTGAAGGTTACCAATAGTGAACGTATTTCATTACCCTTCATTCTTAGTCAGAGTTAACACCTACATTAACCAAGAGTTCCAAATTGTTAAGGAATATAAATATATTTCATTAAAATTGAAATATTTCATTTATATTATTGTAATAATCATCAACTTTTTCCTCTTTTAATAATCTTCTATCCTCATGAATATGGTTGAAAACGTGCATTATTAATAGTTTCAATATAAGGAGTTGAGATTTAGCATTTTAAAAATTTGAAAATTATTCAATGGATGAAATTTTACCTCTATATATGTAGATATGCTCACATATTTCCAAATGATGTTTCATGATCTGAATTATGTATATGAGCTAATATAGGCTAACAGATTTAGTAACCTAAAATATTTTGGATGGTCTTCATGTAACGATTTTCTATCTTCATTAATAAAGAAAACGTTTTTTTATATAAATTTTCTATTAATAATAGTCTGTATTATTCCACAACTAGTTATAAAAATCTATTTAAACTTTTGAAAAAAATCCTTATTTAATCCGTATTGTTTTTTGTATGGTAGTTCAATCTGGTTAGAGATTATTGCTTTTATTTCTTCAGAAAGGAAATATTTCACTATAAATCTTATCAGAATATTTAGAATCTTTAATCTGAACTTTATCTACAAATTCATTTATTATGTTTTTATTATTATAGTCTGGAAAAATGTGTGAATACTTTTAGAAATTTATTTCCTGGTACTGTACTCTCATCGATGTTCTCTTTTTTCATATAATCTTTAACAATTATTTGCTTGAAACTTACTTTATTACCTTAGGTACCTGATGTGATGCAGCTAGATCTTGGAAAGACCAACTCATCGAGATCATTTTATAATTAGTTCTGGCACGGTTATTGATGCTTTTTATTCAGTGCTGTTGATTGAACTATTATTTGAACACGCTTAAAAACAGAACAAGCCAAGTTGAGATGAAAAATGTAACTGCTCAATAATAACAAATATTCCGTCTAATTGGAATTATTTCAAATTTGAAATTGTCACCAATATATTGAAGCTTTGTCAATTTGTAAATAGATGTCGTGTTTTAATTATTAATTTTTATTTAGAATAGTTATTGGAACAGTAGTAGGTAGGAGATCATATGTAGTTTTTTATATTTTATTAAGTTTATCAATTACAAAAATTTCTAATTATACAGGATTATTTCAACAACTAGACCATTTGAGTTGGTATCTTGAGTGTAAATTATACGTGACATTCGTAAGAGAGAACAAGTTTTCGCCAACGTCTATAAAAAACAAGGCTTGTACTCACCTAAACAATAAAAAAAAAACTCCTATAAACATAGACCCGTACATGCTTCGTTTCTGAATTTAAGATGGCGGAAACTAGCAGGTAGCTCATTAATACAATTATTCAAAATTGAGTCACGTATCAATGTGCTTGTAATTTGGTTATGTATCATGCAGAATAAGCTAGAAAATCGAATAAAATAAGTTGAAAGTCTGAAAGTAATTTTTCAGTTATTTAACAAAACCAAAAATACGTTGTTTTTTTTTAGTTTAAAGTGAATTAAATTGATTAGTTTGTTCAACTTGGTCAATTAACGTGCAGTTTTTATAACAAAACTTGAAGATAATTTTATTTTGAATAGTAACTCTATAGCCAAAAACACATCCAAACCTCATGCACCTAATATTTCAAAAAATTAAACCTCATAAAATTAGCCAGCGTAAAGTTTGTGTGGTTTTATTTAATAAAAGGCGATTGTATGAAATCTGAGTGTGTTTTTAGTATTGGATTATTCGACATTTTTTGTCAATATCAAATTATACAAAAGTTTTGTTTTAATTATGAATTAAAATTAAAATTTAATTATAATATTAAAATTTAGAAAAAACTGAATGTTAGTTGTTCAATTAACGAAGTTTATCCACTTCAAACTTGGGAAAAACATTTTTAGGGGTCATTTTTTAATATTTCGTTGGTTATCTCAAAAACTACTTTAGTTACCGACTTCTGACTTGTTTTATTCGATATTCCAGCTTATTTTACACAGAGCCTGACCAAATTACAAGCACATTGGATACGTGACAAAATTCTGAATAATTGCATTAATACCTGCTAGTTTCCGCCATCTTAAATTCAGAAACGAAGCATGTACGGTTCTTTGTTTATAGGAACTTTTTTTATTATTTCGGTGAGTACAACAAGGGCATTCATTGGTAACTCAATTCAAAATACAAAATATTTTAAAAAATAAATGTACTTTTTATTCTCTTGAAAGTAAATACAGTAATATGATTCTTGAACTCTACAATTTATAACAATTATTGTAATTAGTCACTGTATTTGACTTCAATATCTCCATTGCTGTATAAACTAGGATACTTGTCTGTGAGTCGACAACATGAAGCATATCGTTAATTCTATATCCAAGACAGTGAATTTGTCAAATTAATTTAAATGTCATTGCCTAAAATATTTCTGTAAAGATATTAGAAATCTATATTAATTTTTGAAATTATTTTATGAAAGATAATTGAAAGATTAAGTTGCAAATTTGATCTTTTTGTCTATCAGATAAATCCTTGGCTAGGTCTGATCTATCATGTACATCTGCTCCGATTCAACTTCTTACATTCAAGCTAATGATTTAGAGTAGATTTTAGATCTACAAAAAATTGGATAAAAGTTTCGAGTATCAGCTTCAAAAACATTTCAAGATTAAAAATAGATTTTAATATCTTGGAATAGAATGCATCATCTTTAAAATTACCGCTGTAATATTTATTAATCAGTTGGATATCTTTTTTTTTCTTTTTTTTTCTTTTTTTTAGGATGAGGCCCACATAGGTCTTAGACCTGTGCGTGGGTAATGAGTTGGATGATAGTGATTGATGAGTTGAACCTACAGTTTTAGGTGGGTTCCTAATGCAGAATGTTTCTACTTTTCAACTTAGTCATCCCACCCTAATCAGAAATCATGAATTCCAATATTAATTTTACTTATGCTATGTAAAACTATTTATGTAGATTTTTATATATATATATATATATATATATATATATAGAAAGATATCTTAAACCAATCAATTACGCAATACAGTAATACAGTAATACAGTAATTACGCAATACAGTACAGTAAAATATTTTGCAGATAGGATTGCATTACCAAATTGAATGCTTTGTATTTTAACCAAGACAATTATTTAAACCACCTAATTCTACATGTTAAAAATAGTTTGCTCAGCTTTGTTGCTTAGGTTGGCAACCAAAATCGAAGCTGCTCACCATTCTCGGTGAAGTAAACTACGAGAAGCTGTATGAAACTAGAAAACCGCACGTTGGTCGGTTTGAAGCTGTCTTGTGCTACGCAGCCCATCACAGATTTTTACTGGTGACCCGCTGCCCTAATATGTTTTTGCAAGTTAATACAGTAGGCGATGATATGATTCTATTTAAATTGAAATTTCAACTTTACTCAGTCCTTAAGACTTCCAGGCACAAACACCACTGTAAATGGGCATTTTTGTGTGAAGTAACTTAGTTCAAAATTGCTGGTTTTTGAACTTAATGGTTGTTGGTTTCAATCAAGATAAAATGTAGATTGAAAAATAAATTTTTCTCATGATTAAATAAATAAGTTGTATATATATATAATCATTTAGAACCCAGATTTCTCTTTGTTTTGTTTTTCTTGATACTTCAATTGAGTTGACTTAAAATAGTCTAAAAATATAATTGGTAACCTTTTCAACTATAGTTTCCACTTCTAAGGCAGACCATGAACAGAGAGTGTTTATTCTATATCATATCTATTTAAATAGCAATGTCTTTTATTTGTTCTTGTTATGTTTGTATTGTTGTGTTATTGAAGTTACCAGTATGTCGAAATATCAAAAGACATTTTAAGTTTATGTTATTCTACCTGGAAATGCTGTTTTGTGATATGTTTGAGAATTTGTCATTCCAAAATAGAAATTAATTCAACCTTTACTTGTTACAGTTCATAAATACAGGTTTGAACTCTAAAATTTATAAACTTTTTAAATAATAAAATTGAAACTGTTTATTGAGAGAAGGAATAGCCATACTCATATGCAATCTCTTGTTAAACTGCTGAAATTCTATATCAAGTAGTAGTGCAAATGAGATGTTTAAATTATGTTAAGTGTTAAAAACTGTATATTTCGTATCAATTCAAAATATTGAGATACATTTTGAAAAATACTATTTATGTTGAGTGTTAAAACTGTATATTTCGTATCAATTCAAAATCTTGAGATGCATTTTGAAAAATACTATTTGCTGTTCCGTACATCAGTAAATTTTTGATTACTTAAAGTAGATTACTTTCAACTTGAATTTATCTTCAATCAGTGCTTATCAGTTTTCATTCAATGCGCCATTTCATTTTTGAAAAATATATTGGATTTTACTCATCATTGAACTCTTTTCAGTGTTTCAACCTCTATTTATTATGAAAAAGCCAGGCTTTCCTCTGAATTTGATTGAGGAAGTAATGGATGCTAGTAATAACCTTTCTTTTCAATTGCAATCTCTATAAATGCAATTATTATGGGTGTACTTATCATTTCCCTCAAACATTTTTCTGTTTTCAAATCTGTTCAATATCGTTTTATAGTTTTTTATATTAACCTCTAACCATATGTCTTAATTTTTACAAAACAGAAAAACTAAATTTTTACATACAGTACCATAGTTTTAGAATCCCTCACTGGAGAGAAGATAATTTTTTTTTGAAGTATGATCATGAGAAATTTCAGCTTAATTTCAATTTCATAATCGATTTTCATCAATAAAATTGGTAATTAATCAATCTTAAAAAAAAAATTCACATTCTAGAAACCAACCCTCATATTTAACACTTATGAAAATTACTATGCATTTTAAACATCAGCCTGCTCTCAATAACAATTATTATTGAAAATTCGTTTGTTAAAAATCTTTCATATTTAAGAACGTTCCTCTTCTTCATTCAAAGATTTATTTTCAAAGGTTGGATTTGAAGAGTTTTTTCAAATAAAACGTCACTGTACGTGAAATGAGGATGTCCCGAAGAACAATCTATACAATAACAATAGGATCACCATAAATCATCACTGTCTACTGAAAAAATGATTAGTAAATTTCATTCACTTACCTAACCCCTTATCGGAATTTCAATCAACATAAATTACCATAAAGGCAACATAAATTTATAGTTATTTTTACATAGTTATTACTGCAAAAAGATTTTCATTATCAATGTTCGTAAATTTTTTTGCCGGGTAATGAATGAGCTGCACCATCTGACAGGAAACCGAAGAACTTCATCCATTCGCAGAAAAATTATCAAGCAAATATGAAGTTGTGATTAGTTTATTATGCAAATGAATAAAAATATCAATCGGTCAAATATACAGTGAATTCAATTGCAATGGTGTACAGTAATGAAAGTATAATGAAAGTAATGGTAGATTTTAGATTGTAAAGCATGTTACTCTGAAAAATGTGTGGCATAAAACAAATTGGTAAATATATAAGAGATTTATCATTGTACCTGAGAATTTTTCTTTGATTATATTGAATCATAACCGTAGTCTTACAACATAATTTTGTGTATTAGTTAATCTTATTTTTAAGCTTTCAATATTCTTATTTCCTTTTCTATCAAAGTAAAAAGTGGCATTGATTCTTTCTAAATGTCCAATTAGATGATTGTTGTTTCTTTAGCTTACGTACTCTTAATTTCGATTGATTTAGAAAGTTAATGTTGACCAATTTTTAGGCTTTCAATATTTTTTATTTCCTTTTCTATCAAGTGGCATTGATTCTTTCTAAATATCTAATTAGATTTTTGTTTCTTTGTGTTAGCTTACATATTGTTAATTTCGATTGATATTAAAGTTAATGTTGACCAATTGATCTTTCTGTGTGTATTTTAGTTGGAAAACCCTGCTAGTATTTAAAATAATTAAAAACTAGAAATTGTATTTCTCAATTGAAAATATTCATGTTTTGAATTAAATTTTGTGACAAATGGAAAATGTAAGTGTTATTTTTAATTATAAAATTAATAAACTGCTGCTGAGTTTCAATCTGATGAACTTTGTCATATCATCTGTGATTAAACACATTAAAACCAGTTATTTTTATTGTTAGCATTATTTTTGACAAGATCTGTTTAAAAAGTTACAGCTATGTACAGTATTTTATTTCTAGTTTGCTTAATATGTTAGATACTCATGCTCTATTCTCCAGATGTGGATGCTCTTCTATATTTGTTTTCAAGAATTAGTTCACATCGATTTACTATTTGCAAATATATCATATTAAAGGGAGAAATTTAATGTAATAAAGTTCTCATGTGTAGGCTAGTTCATTTCGAATTAAAGGCTGTGAAAAAGGATGAATTTTCTATTTTTTTCTTAGATCGGACATCAAGTTACCGAGTGTTTGGTGTCCTAATATCAAATTTCTCAAACAATTACCTTTCAGAATAATATTGCCAAAAATGTTGGGTCAATGTAGGTATGAAGAGAACTCAAATTTTATAATGGTTATTTATATTTTACTGGAAATTGACAATTTATAGAAATAAAACTCATTGTATGTAAATTTTGTGATTTTTTACCAAATCCCATCTCTAGCACCCAGCATCGGTAAGTTCAGAATCACATAGATTTTGTCACATGTACAGAAGAAGCAATTAGTCTGGGCGCGCGGCCGTTTGGTATTCAGCCATGGCGCAAGATGGATAGTGGAGTGTTTATCGCTCATTTCTAAAAACATGTAGCCCGTGCGACGCTGCCAAGGTCACCATTTCAGCCGTCAGTGGAGCGGTAGAAAGCAGTGGAGTGAGCGATTCAACTTTTACAGGACGGCTAGTAGTAAAACCAGAGCCACGCGCCCAGAGTAATTGTTTCCACTGTAAATAAAGTAGAATAATACTTATATTTATGTAAAGAGTGTAAAGTTTAACTTTATCGCTCAAGCCAAAACAGTTACTGTATGATGCACAGCAGAGCGCAGTAATTTTGTGAGAGTGATAAAGAAGCTTTATGTGAGAATTAGAACATTTTTCTTACAACTGCAGTTCTGGATTCCAGCACAATAAAAGCTTGTAGTTTGCAACATCACAGATTCTAGTGTGCGCGGATTTGGTTAGAATGCACCATTCAGGTTATGAGAATTTCACAGATTTTTTGAACCACCAGAGTGAGAAGTCATCAAAATCATAACAGAAGCGTAAAGAACAGCTGGCGACCGTAAAATGTTTTACTGCTCGCCGAGCAGTAGAGATTCATTTACAATCAGTTTTCAGTATATAAAAACCTACTTTACGAGGAGTTGCAGGAAAAAATTATTTTTCCTATATGTTGCATGTAATTCAAGCTTAAAGCTTCTTTATCACTCTTGCAAAATTACTGTTCTCTGCTACACGCAGGCCCACCGGGACACCGGGACGTATCCCGGTGCGCCCTCCAGCCTGTCAAATTTTGGCGCCCTCTTGTTCCGAAACGGACAAGTTTTACGACGAGGCTTATCGTCGATATAGCCGAGCGGCCGGAGTGTGTTGCGACTTTAGGGTGTAGGGTAGTAGCCTACTACTATACTGAATGGACTTGCTTCTTCCAGTACCCGCGCGGGGCGCTTTCGGGTAGGATCTGGCCTATTTCGACCCAAAATTATTCAAATCCCAAGAATCTCTTCCTTATTTTTTTTTGCTGATGAAGCATTGAAGGTAATAGAATTATAACCAGATTGAGATCGTCTTCGACAAACGAAAATTTAGAATCTTTACTGTTAAAATGGGGTTGGGGGAATTGGCTATATCTGGAATTCACTATATCTGCTTGCAAGTGGAACTGCCTATATGTGTACTCTTCGGGAACTGGTTGTATCGGGAACTCACTATATCTGCATGCAAGGGGAACTGCCTATATGTGTCTTCCCCGGGAATTGGCTGTATCGGGAAGTCGCTATATGTGGAACCCCCACTCTACCACCGCTTGGAACGTGGACAGCGCCAAAGTGGGCGGATAACTAAGTGGACCTAGCACCACAACAACAACAACCTAGATCGGTTGCCATCATCACCGTAATATATTTAATTTCTTTGCGTCAAAACTGGGGGCGTTTGGCAAGCTGTAGAAAGATGGGAGAGGGATCAAATTGAAGGACTCTATTCCGTGATGGTGGGAAAACTATTGGAATTTCCAGAATGTTAACATAAAATTAGATATAACGTGATCGTGCTTTATCTTCAAGTCAGTGTTCAATATTAACATGTGGGTTACTTGGGATAGTATAATCTAAATTTAGACAGACATATGTTCTAAAAATTTTTTGTTTTGTCTACATTTCTTCACATTGAAGAAGACAAGCTAATAATTTCAAAAACAGAAAACAAAGCTCATAACGGACCTAACTAGTCACAGAGGAGTTGATATAATAGATATTCCAGAAAAGTTTGTGCTAAGAAATGAATCTATGATTAGTTTTATTTTTCATACAAAAATAACTATCAACAACATTAATATGTTTTCAAACAACATAATAATGTGTCCATTGAATGAACAATGTCATAATATTAACAATGTAATACTTGGAAACGTGGAGGTAGAAGCAAATAACTACTTTATTGTGGACAAAATTATTACTGATGAACCCATTGAACTTTTAAATATTCCAATAGAATATCACACCATCAGGAATGCCACCACATAAACACCATATTACACTAAAAATTGGCGCTATCGTGATATTGATAAGGAATGTGAATCTCGGGTCAGGCTTGGTCAATGGCGTATGATGAATTGTGTTGGGCCTTTACGGAAGGTGCATAAAGTTAGAAATAATAACTGGATCTGGAAAGGTAATGCAATATTTTTACCAGGAATTAGGCTTATATCAACAGACCCTAATATGCCTTTCCATATGTCAAGAAAACAATTTCCAATCAGACTAGCTTTTTGTATTACTATCAATAAGTCCCAAGGCCAAAGCTGGGATATACCTAAGTAAACCAGTATTTACTCATGGGCAATTATATGTTGCATTTAGCAGAGTTAAATCTCCGGAAGGAATCAACTTGTTTATTGTAAATAACAACAACCAAAGCAACCAAAAAGACTATTCTCACACAAAAAATCTAGTAAACAGGGAAATTCTGACTCATAGGTAATTTGATTGTTAGTTCGTTTGATTTATAATACTGTAGTATAATGACTTGTTTTATGTATTAGTGTTTTTATTCAGGGATTTTTGCCCCTACAAGCCACTAGTTATTATTAATGACAGCTATGAAAATTATAGTTATTTTATAAAATGTCAGTTTTTTTTTTTTTGAGGATGAAGCCCACATAGGTCTGAGACCTATCAACTATTGCTTATCAACTTGTTCTCATGAATAGGATGTCATTCAAAAATTCATATATTTTCATTTAAAATTATTATTTTTTTTCTTGAAAATAAGACAAAGTTTTTGTGCATCAAAAATTCAAGAATAAGAATTCAAAAAGAAAACATGAGAAAAACAGTGTGTACAGTGGTGATGGTCATGAGTGCTTCTTCAAAAATATTAGGCTATATCAATTTCTCATTAAGTACAGTATTTAATTGAATACTTCATGTATTTTGTTCTGCGTTTTGAGTGTAGTAGAACATGATCAGGCTTAATCACTGTTTCTGTTTCTGTCATGTCAATTACCTGTGAGTAGCTTGTAGATTATTATTTGTATTTAGATTTCTCCATCTGATTACAAAAATCATCATTTATACACAGATTCTATAGTTTCCATACCTATCATAGTACATGCTGTTTCGATTCATACCGACACTCACGGACACAGGATGCTTTTTACTTTGCTAAATTTATTATGTCTCTTGTATCTTGTGAAGGAAGAAATGGAGATCTATTTAATTTGGAATTACAAGGTCAAGTGCTGATGAGGGTTTATTTGTGTCATATCTTTGACTTCCCCTGTCAAATCTCTTAGGTTCATGTCTTCATTATTATTAAAAATAAAGCCGCGGTTCATTTCCGTAAAATTTGCAATAATATTACGTAAAGTCAATTTCAGAAATTTGGAGCATTTGTAAACAAAGAAAATGTTTGGGAGATACCTCACCTGGAAAAAATGTCTTCACCTCCATAAAAGTCACAGATTTGGCTTCTTTTGTTAGTCAAGAGTTTCTGATCAGAGTTCATTTAGTAGGCTATTCACACCATCCCTCTCCCTTTTCAAGCGAATATTTTCAAGAGAAGATTGCATGTTTAATTGATGCGTGATTTTCTGGCTGAATGTGATTTTAAAGAGTTTTTGCTCTCTTTCTTGTCTAAATTTATCTTACATAACATTTTAATTTCCTTATTTCACGCATATTTATATTTTTATGTTTCTTGTGATGAAGCATGGCGTTATTGTACAATAGGCTACAAAAGTAGGCGTTCTATAGTATGATTCTCTCTCACTCACCCTCACGCTATCTTTCACTCTCACTCTCTCTCTCAAGTGTCGTAGTGGGGTGATAATATACTCGTATATATTACAGTTCTTCACTCGAATTTATTCACCACTACTCCTTAATAATAAAAGCTTACCATTATTAACCACTCTTTACTCACAACTAACCAATGGCGAATTCTCCGAGCGTGCTTAGCATTGCCCGCATGCCTAACAAATAACGCGCAAATAAAAGAGAAAATATTGTTAATCAATTCTATACTAACAAATTAAGATATTAATGAAATATCAAATATTAAAGTATTTATGTTTGCCACATTCATAAGTCACTACATATCTTCATAGTTTTCTTCAAACAAGAATGAAATGAAAATATGCTTTATTAGGCGGAGTTGGGACTTGAGAGTCCCCTCTACCACTCAACCTTGAAACTTGAAGAATATAACTGGTTCTTCTTATTAAGGACCCAACAGGGCCTTATTGGAATTGTGCCGTTGTCCGACTGTCTGTCTGTGTAAAAGCTCTTGGAAAGAAGGTGGTCCACATAGTATTCCATGTGGACCCCCTGGAATCCAAGTCTATAATGACTTGGTATAAAACCATAATATGTTATAACTGAGAATAACCCAGGAAATCTACAACGAAAATCTAAAGAAATTTAAAGAAATAAAAACAATATTCATGTAAAAAATAAACAACTGACATATTGTACAAAGGGTATTTATAGATAAAAACTGATAGAGAAAATCAGAACGAATGTAGAAGTACTGGACAATGCAGAAAGAGAACTTATCAAGGAGGACAAGAAACTGAGTCCAATGAGGCCGTTTAAGCAAAATACATAAATCTAAATATATATTTTCACTGGAAATGACCTCCACTAGGCTTGGTTCGTAATTATATTTAGTTTGTTTTAAAACAAATAATGTTAATCAAATAACTGGTGATTAATAAAAATATATATATTACAAAATTATATTAAACAAATTAAACTGTCTAAAAATGTAGTTTCCTTGATATTTCAAATATTAAGTGTGTTTTCAATTAAATTTCATCATACTTTTGTGATAATGATTATATTGTCAGGTGAGGAAAAAGCTCATAAACCAGAGTGTACTCTCGGGCCAGGCCTCTCTGACAAAATTTCTAATTGAATTCCTTCAGAATGCAATTGCAAGTTATTCTAGTAATGTTTGGGCTCCATACAATTGCTTGTCGTAGCTCTCTAGAAAATTGGCTAATTGGAAAATCCCGAAATATTCGAATAGGGTGCTCTTGGCAGAAGCTAATCTAAAAACTACTACTCTTTCTCAGTTGTGCCCATAATTCGCGTGTTTGATGGATGGGGGATCCTTCCTGCTTCCGGAAGCCTTTTTTTAAAGTTCCCCCAGGTTTTTTTCAGCTTAAAGTAATATTTATTTTTCAACGGAGTTTTTTTTTATTCTTCTATATTAAACTCTTTTGTAATGATGGACTCTTCTTCACACACAGGCGTAGGGCCCATGTGAGGAATTTTTTGCTCTCTAACTATATATTTTGTATTGAATAGTTTGTATACTTTTTTTTTGTTTATTTTGTATCTTATATGAATTTACCTACATACATATTGTATTCGTTGAAGGAGAAATAAAACCATTTCTGATTTGATTTAATTGGTCAAAGTATTCGAAAGTTATCATCGAACATACAAACATACAGACAAAATCGCGAGCCTCGAGTCACGAGTCAAAACATAGGACTTTTTTTTTGTAGATTACGTCTTGGAGACTCCAGTTAAGGAGTATAAGACAAGTCAGACTAGCTCATTCAATCATATATATGTGATGAAAGTACACAAAACATAGAGAAAAAAATACATTGAAAATAAACAATAATTATTGGACTTTTCTACATAAGAGTGGTCTTAAAATCCTATCCTGGGGGAAAAATTTCGAAAATATATGTGATGAAAGTACACAAAACATAGAGAAAAAAATACATTGAAAATAAACAATAATTATTGGACTTTTCTACATAAGAGTGGTCTTAAAATCCTATCCTGGGGGAAAAATTTCGAAAATAATCCCTTCGTACACGCTCTCTAAGCGATTCTAGGCACTTAATACAATAATTTTATCCTGCATTATCGGTCAAAATTAATTCTAATAAGTGTTTTGGTCCAGCCTCGGAGAACACGCGAACCATTTGATAGCATTTATAGGTTCACTTATTTAGAGTCCATATTAGCACCAAAGTTTAACAAATCACATTATTTGATTCAAATTTTGAAATTATAATCATTATATGCATACAATCATGTATAATCATTATATTATATCAGCTTTTTGTCATCTCCCTAGGGCTGGAACGCGGTGCGGTCCGCCCCCCTTGCCAGGCCGCTAGTGTAGTAGTATCCATAGATCAACCATCATATTCTATATTCATCCTTATTTTATGGCAGTATCTAATTTATTTTAAAGTATATCGATTGTTTATATGATGAGATGTATATTTTAAAATTCCTTTTGTTAATATTTTTTTCCTATCTCTATTATTTATTAAAATGTTCAGCTATCCTATTAATGCAAGCCTATCTAATAATTTTTCTAATTTTGTTATAAATGTTCACCCCCTCCAGCATGGGTTGGTTTAATTAATTTAGCCTGAAATTGTGACCCGCGACTGTAGTGTTTCTGTATAATAAGGCTCTAAAAATGTGCTATTTTTCAAGATATTTGTACATAAAGTACTTGGTAATAGCAACTTTCCAAAATACAAAAAATGGTTCATTTTTGACAAGCTGCAAGAATTGGCTTTTAGGCTTGTCGAATTTAGAATTTAGTGTTCTACAATTCTTATCAAAAGAAATATCTTGGAAAATTACAAAAATAATTACGATGGAAATTTTCAGGAAAATGAATCATTCCAATCAATTCATAAACATGAAGCATATAAGCCATTAGCTATTGTTAGCAAATGTCTGGACAAATTTTTTTTCGAAAAGGAATGGCGTTAGTAAGCGCCTTATTACACAGATCAACTGTGCGGACATGCACAACAATAAATGTATACACCCCCCTAGCGAGTGTTTGAGTTCAACAATGTCACTTTGCTTGTAAAAGTTCCACTGTATTGAAATTTGCAAAGGAAATGGCTCTGCTACCATAATATACAGTATTATATGACTAGCCAGCAGGATCGCTTCCCACGTTTTAGCTGTCCAACTAAAACCACTGATGGGAGGCGGAGATATATATGCAACCAAATTTTAAAAGTAATACATTTTCACACCTGGTAAAAATTTTGCTTAACTAGAGTCTTAAATGAACCTGGATACTCAACTTATAAGGCCACATAGTTCTTGAGAAACGGTGATAAAATATATCTTGAAAAATTGTTGTTTTTGGTCCCAAATGCTGGAAATTTCACATGGTTTTCGAGAAAGTGTGATGAGTCAGTCGGCCAATGGTAATTAGCTTTTCTGGCTTCACCAGATAGGTTAGAGTCAGATTGTAGAGTATTTTTTTCATGTATTTTTTTGTATTATAATGAACTTGTAGCTAGCTCGCAAGTTTCTCTTTGCTGGCTGTGCCATATTGTATTCAGAAACGTATGCAAATTGATTTTTTGTCATGTTTGGTGAATAAAAATATGATATAAAAAATTATTTATAGGTTATAAGTATAAATTCTAATTAATAAGAATGATTAAGAAAAGGTGGTTAGTAATTAAAAAAGTCAACTGTGGGATTTCAGGTAAAACCTGCTCTTAGTATGCATCTAGGGATCTTAATAACTGAACATGTGCACAAAATTTCAACTTCTAGCCGCATGGTTTACAAGAAATAGTGATGAATCAGTCAGTCAGTGGCATTTGGCTTTTATATTAACAATGGCCAAGTAAAAAAACGTTTATACTCGGTCACTATTTATTTTAATTATGTTAATTTAAAATAGCAGGGCGCGCTCTGCCGCGCTCTCACCGACAGAGTTTGTCTATCACTGGGGTAGATGAATGAATAGTGTTGGTATTCTATCGCCGTTTCGTTGGCTCCACCTGGAGCTGAGGAACCGTCACAGTACGCTGTGGAGGAGACCCACCTGCAACCGTCACAGTACGCTGTGACGTAGTTGTGACGTCAGATATAGTGAGTTCCCGCTAGCGACGATACAGCCGGTTCCTGCTATAGGCAATTCCTCCGGCTGACATACAGTGAATTCCAGATATAGGGAATTCCCCTAGTCGACACATATAACGAATTCCTCCTCAGAACAGTTTTATAAGCATAGGACATTTAACACAGATATAGTGAGTTCCAGATATAGCCAATTCCCCGTTCCCTTAAAATGCACTCAGAAGCTGATATTTTGAACTCCATGGATCCAGACACTGTCAGGGGCGCACCCAGACTTTTGGTTTGGTGGGGGGGCTTACTTGTCCTACCAGGTAAAATTATTTTGTGAGAGGGAGGGGGGTAAAATTTGGATTTTTCTGAGCTTTTTTACAAGATTGTGGCTCGATAAAGTTTCTTGAGGGGGTTCATTACTAGACTTTTTATAGTGTATTAGCTATGGGGAAACAAAATGTGTCTTATTTGAACAGTGTTTGAAGAGTTCAAAATGATTCTGCCAGACTGAATAAGCATCTTCTCATGAAGATAAAAAAATCAAATTAATAAAGGTCCAGAAACGCTTTGTTACAGAAATAAAGAGGGTGAAAGATTGCAGCTATTCCATCATAAATTCAGAAAACTCTAAGGCCTTCATATAGGTGGTTGAATTAAAATTAATATAATGTTGGCTACATGATCTACTATTATAAATTTTTATAGTGCCCACAACATTCTGAGACTTTTGCGTGGGTAATAAAGTGAACGTAAAATGCCAGTCTGAACGCAAATCGAGATTACCTAATCTTTGAATTGGTATGGGATATTTTACAAAAATTCACAAAATGATTATGAAAACACGTTTTTTTATTGATGGCTTAATGGGTAAACTAATTAAAGTGGAAATGAACCAAAACTTTTTCAATTTCTCCTTCAAAACTTGCGAAATCATTATTTTTTTTAATTATAATGTGAATGCACCTAATAGTTAAGAACCAGGGCTTAATTTCAGCTGGAGCACACCGGAGCTGTGCTCCGGTACCTTTTAGTACGCAGCGCAGCTCTGGCTATCTAAATCGATTATAGAATCATTTATTTTAAACCAGATCTGAACTGTTTTTTTTTTTTAATATTTAGACTGACAAAGTTTTTGACTTTTGTAGCTACAGTTTTCAAGTCAAAATCGTTTAAAATACTGTACCTTATTTTTAAAAACCTGAATCTTATTATTTTGCATATTCTGTAATATTCTATGTGCATTACTAAACATGCTCAAATGCGTTTAAATTGCACAAATTCAAGTGTAATTTTCAACAATTTCCCGGGGGAGGTCCCCCTGACCCCCCCGTTTTGCTGGGGGTATTCCATACCCCCAGACACTGGTAAGTCACAGCTCCGGTGAAATCAAAATCAAATTTAAATTCTGATTTTATGAGCTCTTGGTGCTTTATTCGCAATCAATAGCCAAGTTCATACCCTTCAATCTAAACACCGCTTTCGTTTGGCTTTTTTGCGTATTTCATAGAATAACTCAATAATCACGGTAGTTTTAATTTTTTATATAATTCTTTATCTCATTTCACAATGGATGCATTCAATTCACCACCTAAATGAGGTCTCTAAAAGCCTAACGTTTCTGAATGAGTACTAATTTATTGATTTATTACTGAGAAATATAGCCATTCTTCTGCTATCTGTATTTCTGTAGTGAAGCGCTTTCGAAGGAATAAGTTTTTCTATCTGGCAGATTCCTTGCGGAATTTTTTCGCAAACACCTGTATGCTTTTTTTAGGAAAGTGATAGCCGCGAGCTGTGGCAGGTATCTGTTCAGTCAAATGAGATGAACTACAAAATTCCTGGGCCCTCTTTGTAAGGGTGACCGATTGGATCAGCCACCAAAAAAGGATCTGTTATCTGCTATAAAATCACTTGCCGATGATTCGGAACTCACCTAAAACTGTAGGTCCAACTCATTACCCATGCACAGGACTTAGAACTATCTGTGCTTCACCCTCCAAAAAGTTACATTATTACTGTAACGTTAAATTTATTACAGGCTCAGGAGGATCTAGAGGCTAGATATCTTGTATTACATTACATGATTGTCAGATCGATAAATGAGTGAAGCGAATTATTTTTGTTATCTAAACCGAGCCACTTAGTCTAATTCAATTCTGCCAGGCTGCAAACTCTATTTCCACCTATGGTACTCATACCACTCAATAGTGTAACGGTATTGTTATAACCGCTATCCTATTTAAACAAGTGTAAAATGTACAGCCTGGAATCCATATTACACAGTTAATTCGCTTGAAAATTATCAAAATCTTGATAAGGATTACAGGGCCTGAAGGTAAGGCTTGAGCCCAAAGCCCCCCATGTCAAGCCACTAGTTATGAACTTTATTCTACTTTAAAAGTGTGAACACATAAAATGCACCAACACTAATCAGCCTTGAGCACATAATGCCTAAAATGAATTTTCTTAAAAACTATCAACAATTTTTTAAGGACCTCGAGTTCTGGGGGGGGGGGGGTGGTTTAAGCCCCCCATAGGTGGGTGCGCCACTGGACATTGATTATATCTGCTACTTAAAAAGATTACTTTAGGTTTGTTTGTAAATTCAATCAAAGAACATTACATTTATGAACATATTTGATTTTGCTACTTTCCTCATGTGCAATTAACATTTGATGATTATCATATTCCAGAACCCCCCCCCCCCCCTAGTTAGACCTCCCTATGCATTGTGCTGGCGCCCTCTGGCCATGGCCGTCCACCGCCCTAACAAGGGGTCCAGCACGGGCCTGGCTACACGCATCGTGCAGTAACAGTTTTGGCTCAAGCAATAAAGTCGCACTTTATGCTCTTAACACATAAATAACTATTGTTGTTGTACTATACTCCTTTCCATGCATGTCTTACATGATTCTTGTCACCTATGTGAGCCCTGTCTAGAAACTTATGATCAACTTTAGCATTAAAAATGAAACATTGGAAAGTTATTATATTGATGACTTGGTGAAGTCAAGGATTATACCTCTAGAAAAAATTATACTCAATGATGTTAAATAAATGTACGAATAAGTGGAAATAGAATAGAAATTAAAATATGAAATTTGAGAAAACTGGTCTAGAAATTATTTTGGGCCAAAGTTGTAAAAAATGAAAAAAGCTCAAATTATTATTGTGGAAGAATAAACAGTGATTTTCGGTGCTATCTGCTTGTGTCAATAAGTCTTCTGGGCAAAGCATTGTTTACTTTTTCTCCGTATCCCTTCGCCTTGTGGTTTTATCTAAATGTCATTAAAATGTTAACTTAGAACTTTATAGAAATTTATCTACTCAATCGAATGTTCTTATCATGGAAATTAAAGTGGTCTAGATTTATGTAGAACATTCCATCTGTTTATTTTAGAAATTGATTTAGATTGATTGTATTTAGAATTTAGAGACATCTCGGTTTTTCTTGATCATGATAAAACCTATTTCAGGCAAACGCTTAGTTAAACATTAGTTTATTCTTGTTTGAAATTTTGTCAAGACAACAAGTGACAGTTCTGTAGTGATAATCGCCTGAATTAATGAGAATTATTTTACCTTTTAAATTTATATGAGTGGACATTACTCATACCTATTTATATGGACTTGTGAAATATTTAAATTTATAATGTTCATAATATTCTATTATAAATATGCAATAATATACACATATGTGTGTATTTTATGTGTATAGGTGTTCTTGATCAGAATATGATATACCGTACTCTCCGTCTATTAACCTTCAGATATGTTAATACTTTCTTAATTATTTATAACGCTGGTACTGTAGCCTACAAATGGTTTTATTTCAAATATTAAATATGATGTAATTTTAAGTCCTGTATACAAGAATTATTACTCAAAATATCCCAACCGATATGTTGACGATAAATAGACAAAATTTCAAATCTCAAAGCAATTAGGAAAAGAATTGTAATCGATTTAGCAATAACAGCGTCCATACAAATGCGGGCTAAAGTAAGCAGTAGAAAAGATTGAATCCGAAACTTGAATCCTATTATTTTTCTTTCTTTTTCCCAATAGTCCTTCATTATTCAGTGTCGGGGTTTCAGCAGCATATAACGCATCTGGCTTTATAACTGTGAAGTAATGTTTCAATTTGGAACTCCATGATAGTGACTTTTTATTGTATATCTCTTCAGTAAGCAAAAAAGCAAGTTTTGTCTATCTTTGCAGTTCTTTTACTCGACTTTCTGTTTCAGGCAATCTTTAGCTAAAAAAGAGCCATTTCATCTGCAAATGCTAGGTAGTTGCACTTTAACCCTTTCGTTCCTATTCTAATTCCACTATTTTTGTTCAGGTTTTAGTTCCATACTTTAACTAATGTACAATTGAAAAGCAGCGGTGATAACCCATCCTGTTTCACTCGTTTTAATTAAAAATTATTCTGATACTTCTCCCATAAATGTTACCGTAGAGTACGAGTTTGTCAGTTTTGATTTTATTATGTTTGTAGTTTAATTTTTTATCCAAACCAAATTCTCTT
The DNA here is from genome assembly GCA_948455865.1 of Conomelus anceps. Classification (NCBI taxonomy): domain Eukaryota; kingdom Metazoa; phylum Arthropoda; class Insecta; order Hemiptera; family Delphacidae; genus Conomelus; species Conomelus anceps. The sequence continues at coordinate 35,332,270 of OX418219.1, read as the reverse complement.
TTAGTACTGATATTGAAGAGTCTCTATTTATTGAATCATATTTAGTTTACAATAATTCATTACCTACTTTTAACATTAAATATTTGCTCCACACAAAATCTACTTCTTCTAAATCCGTCTTGATATTATCCAAGCTGAAGATCCAATTGTGGTTTGACTCGGTTTAAAAGTGCTTTTGAGAGGATTTTATACTATTATGGACAATAAGGCAAGAAAAAAGGAATTACTTTCAACGAAATTACTGCTGTATCAATACGTCTTCCGGTTGCAATAAGAAGTGTGTTCTGTTTGCTGTTCCCCCCATACTCTCCTCGCCTTGAGGTTTAATATCTTCAGAATGTTTACTCAGAACTTTCTGGGATGGTCTGGTTGGCTTTAGAATTTGATTGGATAATGAAGAGCCCTCTATAGTTCTTTCTAGATTATGAGAAATGTATAAAAAGCAGAAGCTCTCGTGAAAGTGAGTCAGTTGTGATTCAAACGTTAATTTGATAAAGTGACAGTGACAGTTTCCACTCATACGAACAGTGAGCGCTAATACAAACTTTGTTATATGAACGTTCAATATGTTGAGTGATAACGCAGTATATTGTGACAGATTATTATTCAGGCTTCTTATTTAACAGTCTATACAGTGACTCTTAAGTGCTTGTAGTGTTTTAACTGTTTTACGTTTTAGACGCTTCTCCTTGAATTATTGGGCAGTTTATTGAACAGTTACTATTTAATATTTGATTGGCCTCTTAACAGTTGGTGATTGATTTTTGAACAGTAATAAAGCAATTTCTTTATCAGCTGAAGATTATCGATTTATCTGCTTCTGATTCTTTTGTGTGATGGAACTGATTAGTGCGAGTTTTGGATAATTTGTGTTAATAAAGTGCGAGTGTAAATTTGAATTTTTACCAGCATTATTTTAGAGATAGAACCCGTAACAATACATTACTTCTAAGAGTGAAATTCCTATATAGTTGTCTGGATTCGTTTTTGCTCCTTTCTTATATTATGGGTTTATTAAAACGGTTTTCCAGTTTTAAGTGGTATGTATTCTTTGCCCCAAACCTGTTTCACATTCAAGTGTTTTTTTACCAGAGTTCTGCTACTATTAACATTCATCGTATGCCTTGTAGTTTTTGAGATCAGTTATTATTTGTTTTAACTCAGTAATATCTGGGGGTTTAGAATCTTTCTTGACAATATTGATAGCTTATTTTCATTAACTTTTCATGTGAAATTTAACGACATGCAGTCAAATATTTGTTAAGAATAAGTATAATAACTCACTTAAACTGGCCGAGTACTTTCGAATCTATGAGATCCATCATCAGAGGCCTCTGATGATGGATCTCATAGATTCGAAAGTACTCGGCCAGTTTAAGTGAGTTATTATACTTATTCTTAACAAATATTTGACTGCATGTCGTTAAATTTCAAATGAAAAGTTAATATTAACAACGCAGTTCGTCATGGAACAAGAAATCCAGGAGCTTATTTTCAGTTGGTTCTTAACAGTTTATAAGTTTTTCAAAATAGTTCGCTAGAATTTTGCAATTGTCTACGTTCTTGTAGGCTAAGTTGCCATCGTCATTTTGTAGCTGAAGATTAGGGTGATGATATATTGTTAGCTTTTGTGTGAAAGTACTGTAAAAACTTCATGAATTACTTTTGAATTCTCCGTCTATAATTGTCAAAAGTTGGTTTTCATATGATTTTTTACAAATTACAGTTGTTTTTTTACTTTTTTCGAATTTGGATCAAATTAAGCCAATTATTATTGTCGTTCTAAGCCAATTATCGTACATTCGTTGTCTTTTGCTATCAATTATCACAGTCGTCAGTCCACCACGAATGCTTTTTATTTTCTGATAGGAGCAACATTTTCTGCTTTATTTATAAATTCTGTTTTAATTTCTTCCCAATTTTTACTTTCCAAATCCTTTGTAATTTCATTGAATGAATCTGAATTCAAAATCTTAGCAGCATCAATTTTTTTGTTTTTGTTTAATATTGGGATGTATTTTTAATTTTATGTTAGACAGAAAATAGTCTGATTCCAAGTTTAGCATTCTTCAACACTTTCACATTTTGAATTTATTTGTGAAATTGCGTTTTATGGCTACATATGATAGATTTGAAATTCAGCTAGTATTGGGGTTGGGTGAGATCCATATATGTATTTTGTTTGCATGGAAATTTTTAAAAGCTGTTGATTTTAATACGGTACTAGATGGTGCGAATTGCAATTCTCTAGTAACCTCTCACTATTCCTGTTAGTTCTGTTATGAGCAGGGTAGGCTTTACTGTCCTACGATTTGTCTGTATTTATTTTCTTTTCCTATTTGTGCATTAGTCTCCTAATAGTATACCGTAATATTATGTTTTTCCGGAATTCTTTGAAGTGTATCATCCACATTTTCTCTATTTCTCTTATTATCTTCATTCACAGGTGTATGTGCATTTACTATAGCCTTCAGTGTTTGTCTTATTAGTGCTTTTAAATGTCAGGTATGGCAATCTTTCATTCACGGATGTGAAATAAACTATTTTGAGTCCAAAACATTTTTATTCACTGTGAAGCCTGTTCCTAAATGATTCTATATTCTATTCATGATTCTTTTCTCCACTTTTCCTTTGAATATTTTGAAGTCTTCAGATTCGAAATTATCTTCATCTGTGAATCTAGTTTATTGCAAGGCAATTATCATAATGCTTTGATTCTTGAGAGTATCTGTTAAATGTTTTAATTATCCTGATTTCAAAAGAGAGTTCACATTAAAAGTTGCCTTAAGAGGGTTTCTATATTCGCACAAATGCCTTCTAGAGATACTGTATCATTCTGTATCATTGATAAATATAATTATATACAGTAGGTACTGCAGTAATATAATTATATTATATACAGTAACATTATAGATGCGTAACTCTAATCTTCAATGCTATGAAATAGTGAAGCCACTTTTTTCTGGTGGGAAAGGGCCAAATTGGGCAATAGTTCAAATTTAACACATTTGCTCTGATGGGAAAAAGACCATTTTCATTTAAAGATTTCTCGCAACTCCCATGATGGATTTCAATCATTCTTTTTTTGAAAAATAGCTCATGATTTTTTTCTACATATAGTAGTAATCATTTGACATTCCAGATTTTTTTTGGCTCAAGCCAACTTCAAATTCAGAGCACTGCATAAGCAGTATTATAAGTATGTATGATTGCAGGAAAAACTTATACAGTACTGTAGTTTTTTTACAGTGTATTCCTATAGACTTTGAGGTGCTGAATACGAATCCGAACTCGGGCACCTAAAAAACGCTCCATGAGATATTTCCAAGATGGCAGCCAAAATTTCATACGCTGATTTTCTCAATCTCTGATGGAGAAAAAAATGCTAGATCAATATTATTTGTGGTCTGTGATTCCCTGAGTTCGAATATGAGATTTTTATTCTGAGAAAGTTCGGGATTACATGATATTTTCAAAAAGCAAACATCAAAGTCCAGCTTTTTCACATTTTGAATAAAATAACAGTAATAGGCTATCTCATAGAGCAGACATACTGAATTATAGTTTATTAAGACATCATAAACTTGATTCAGTAGACCTCAAGCTATGTCTGAGGTGGCATTACAATATGCGAAATTGCCATCACATGAATATTTATGTAAGTGTTAAACTCTCTAGTGAAGAATTTTCAAATATCAAATGAATATAAGTCATATGGAACTGCAAAGAAAATATCACTGTATGAATAAATCTATATATATATATATATATATATAAATGAATGTCTGTATGTATGTATGTTCCCTATAGCAGTTGAATTTTTAAGGAGTTACCTTATAGAGTCCAATTTGTCAATTTCAATAATTGTAAATCCAAGCCCTTCTGTTGTGCTTCAGGAGTTCCTCAAGGGGTTCAATCTTGGTCCATTGCTATTTCTGCTTTATGTGAATGGCCTTCCCAATGTACTTTAGTAGCTCAAATTGTCTCATGTTTGCAGATGATACAAAAATCTTCAGAGAGATCAGGTCTGTGAATGATTGTCTACTGCTGCAGCGGGATATTGATGCATTGCAGAAGTGGTGTTTTGATTCTAGACTAAAGTTGAATGTGGCAAAGTGCAAAGTGTTGTCGTTCACCAGACAGAGGGAGCCTTTCCATTATTATTATAGGATTGATGGAGCTTCACTGGATCATTCATTGGTGTACAAGGATCTTGGAGTAATGATGGATACCCACCTTGACTTTGATCGGCATATTGACCATCTGACATCTAGGAACAATTAACTAATGGGCTTTGTTTTTAGAACATGCTCAGGTTTCTGGAGATGGGAACCCATATTGTACTTGTTCAAGTCACTAATTCAGAGTCTCCTTGAGTATGCAGCACCAGTCTGGAGTCCCCATCAGGACACTTATATCATTAAGTTAGAGAGGTTACAAGATAAATTCCTGCGATATCTCTTCTATAATAGGTTTGGTCATTCCTGTGAAATTGGTTTTCCTACACAGCAACTGAGGTCTCTGGTTGGGGTTGATACTCTAAAACATAGGCAAGAGTTTCATCGTTGATTATTTTCCAAAAGGTTCTAAGGAATGAAGTGGACTCACCCTACCTAATTGGAAGGATTGGATTTTCAGTGCCCACTCTGAGGCGGAGATGGCATCCCATGTTTTCAATTCAAAGATCCAGAACAGTTAGTGGGTACTTTACCCCTCTAAACCATATGCCTAGATTATTGAATGGACTGGGTGGTGAGGTGGATGTGTTCATGGATGGACCTTCAATTTTCAAGCGAAAAATATGCATGCTTCTGGCACATAATCAACGTGTCTAGTCAGGTTTTATTTCTGTATGTTATTATTATCATATATATAATTATAGGCTATATTTTTTTTTCTTGTTAAAGAATTAATTTGGTGCAATTCACTGTCTTTGTCTCCTCATTGGCATCTCCGTTATTGGTTTCAATATCTTTCCCTTCACGTTCATAGCCTTTTTATTGTTTTCTTCATGAGAATCATCATTCCCTTATTGTCATCATCAGCATCATCATCATAATCTTCATTATCTTTATAGTGTTATAATAATGTAATAAGGATATATCCTATGTAACTCTAAGTATAGATAATTCTTTATCTTTTTTTTATATTTCTTTTAGTTTTAATTTCTTATTTTTAATATGCATTGTATTGGAATTGTTTGTTGTGTTAAGGAAACATATTTGGGTTTTTACCTGTTGTTTCCATTGAAAAGTTGTCAATAAATAAATAGACTTCAAAACTACTAGACAGATCGGCATGAAACTTTGGGAATATGTTGTGTTATTGTATTGGGGATGGTTTCTGACCATGATTTTAATAAGGGAGCTTATTAATTATTATTATTATTAATTAATCCATTTTACAGACCTAACCTACTGAACTTGCCGGCCAAACAGCTGATAGAAGTCAACAGTTTTTAATCATATGGCATGCCCCTTAGCGGCGTTATTTACGCTGTCTTTGAACAGCAAAAGACTTTGCACTTTGCATGTAGGCTACCGTGCAGTCGGAGCCTTGCAATATGTAGGAAATATACGACTGGGTATGATCAAATGTAATTATGCCAGGTTGATGACATCTGTTAACCAATGAAGTGCTAGCTAGAAATTTGAAATGCAGCCTCAGTGGGAGGTGGTGAATAATAAAATAAAAAGCCTAGCTTCTACCCTTGTAGTCGTAGGAGGTTTAAATTTGAAATGTTTCTTCATTCAGAGGTGGTGATTAAGAAAACAACGAAGCCTCTATGATCAGCTGGAAGAGCGGTAGGACTAACTTCTTTCCTAATTTGAAATGTAACCTCAGCGGTAGGTGGCGAATAATAAAATCAAGGAGAATTTTTATGAGAACGCAGCAACGCGCGTTGGGACAGCTAGTAATTATATATTTTATTTTCAGGTACCATATGTTTCAAAATACAGTAGGCTCCTATATAAATATTCATATTGAAAAGCCCAAGAATGCTCACCACTGCCACTGCATTTCATAAATATAGCTATATAGCAAATCAAGTGAAATCGCTTAATTAAAAGTTATTTAATAATAATAATAATAATATCGTCTGACCTGGCTGGCTCAGGTCTGGTGTCAGAGTTATCAGGTCGCATCTTAATAAGTTAAGGGCCTCTGACGTGACTTAACAACTGTTTTTAGGCAGCCGGGACCGACAGCTTAACGTGTATAGTATATCACAAGTAATTTATATTTATAAGAACAAGATTGAGGTGATGAATATGATATTACATTATTTTTAATTTTAAAAAAAGAAACAAAAAAAGGAAGGAAACAAAAAACAATCTTGGAAAGCTACGCTACCACTCTTAAACATAGACAATAAAACTGCTTGTTTGAAAGGAAATATTTCCACCAGGCTTGCACTGATTGGTACATCCATAATCACTACATTAAAGCAGCCACGTTAAAAAATTATTTCACATCACAAAACAGGTAATTTTAGCACGATAAATATACGGGTTGGTTCCATTAAAGCAATATAAATTTCCCCAATGTTGCCCGATTTAGAAGCGGGCGACACTAGCGCTGTGACTTCATACCGGGTCCCGGAGTTACTCATCTAGTAATAAATAATATTAATGATCTGTATCTCTAGAAGATGTTTCGGAGGACACGTTAAGCTGTCGGTCCCGGCTGCCTAAAAACAGTCGTTAAGTCATGTCAGAGGCCCTGAACTTATTCAGGTGCGACCTGATAACTCTGACACCAGACCTGAGCCAGCCAGGTCACACGACATTATTATTAGCCTATTATTTATTATTCTAGAAGATGTTGGTTTAGCCGTAAATGCAGACAGACAGACAAATCTCTTCATTCGGTCAATAATAAATGTGAGTAAAAATAATAATCAAGTAATAAATGGTCAAATGTATTAAAATATTATTATTTATTATAAATATATTATTTTTATTTGCTATAAATATGGCTCGAACATAAGGTTGATGATCAGCTGACAGAAATAACACGCATGCGCAGAAAAGCATGCCAGGCTAAGCCAGGTTTTGGAGTTCGGCGTTTTTTGGACTGACTGTATAGTCCTGCTATGGCGCTATCTAGGCTACCGTGTATTTTTAGAGGTCCAACCTCCAACTCAATTTGCGTTGTAGAATCGGGTTATCTGTATTTCAATCTTTCAAATACGACGTTTTAGGTTTTTTTTATAAGTGAACCAGTGCAATTAAGTTAACTTTAATGTGGAGTATTGAGTTTTTTGTGAATAAAGGCTAAATGTATAATTCAAACATTTGGTATGTTAGCTACGTTTATGCTAACAAAAGTTCTATCGTGAGTTAGCTATAATGGCTGACTTGGACATTCTGTCTCGGTTGAAATTATTGAAAAATTCCAAAATATCTGTTGGTGTTGATGAAGTATTACCAGATATTCTTGTTGTAACATATTCTTTCGAAAGTAAACTTTTCAAGGGTGTCTTGTTGGATTCCACCAAACGGTAAGAGTAATTTATACTTTGTGCACACCTCTGTAAATTATAAGCTGTTGAAAAGGATTCATAGTCTCCTTTAACCAATATTTTTCATACAATATTGATCACCTTTGAAGAAAGCAGCGTATCATAACGCACGCATATCACTAAAATAGGAAACATGTAAGGTTAATTTACAGAATGAGTTTTTAATTAGTTGATGGCCACCTTATTTATGCCCACATAAGCGACATTGTGCTCTTTATTTGAACTTGAAATTTCATTGTTTCATTCTACTGCATTGTAGTTGTCAGTTAAAAGTTCTGAATGGAGACATTATTTCGTGGTTTCCAAACAGCCTAGGCTATGTCAGAAGCAAATTTGTTGTAATTTTAGGCCTTTTTCAGTTATTATTTGAACCCATAGCTCTGTAGTAAATTGTGCAATTCGCTCAATCCGTCATTCAAGTCTCATTGGTCCCAGCGGTGGTCATGACCCCCCCAAAATCGGAAAATCACTGGGAGGAGGTAGGAATGAGGGATTATCTCGCAGGAAAAGGTCAACCCCCTCCCCTGTTCACACTCCCGAGCTGGGACCGCTCCTGATCACAATAATGTTGGAGAAACCACCCTCAACTCAGTAATGGTTAGACACATCCCATGACATTTAAGTGAGACGGTTGAAGCAATCTTTACTGATTCTTGAATTCTTCATTACCGCCTTGTAGGGTAACTGGCAGTTAATATTGATAAGCATTATATTGGTAATTGAGTAGTGAGCCTTAGGGTACCCGCATCCTATGGTATAAGCCTAGGTATATAATGATAGGGTGTTCTACTTGAAAAGAAGCACCGTTAAATATATAATATTGAAATGAATGGATAATTTTATTGATGTACTAGGCTATATTTGTATGCTAAGGGTAAAAGAATATATATGAAACGTTTGTATAATTGGATCTCAATAGGTGAGAGATGTTTATTGCTTGGCCAGAAAATTTTTAGCAGTCAATTGAGTCAATGCTAAACTCGCAGCTTGCAACACACATATTGCTCTATAGAACAATAGATGTAGTATAGAAATACCGCAGGATATTTTTTGTGGAAGAATAATTTTAACAGGATTGTGACCACCAAGATCTCCAGATCTGACTTTATTCTTTGGTCTATTGAATAGCCTAGATATATTTATGAAAGCGATCGAGATGCCATGCGGGAATCATTGAAACAGGTACATCAACTGTACTGATAGGAACGTTTAACTAAGAAGAGTAGTCACATGTTTAAGTACCTAGAAATGGATCGATGTCATATCCAACATTAATTTGATGTAATTTTTAATATGAGTTCATTACATAAAGTCCATTTTCTGTAAATAATGAACCAAGTGGTGGTGTCTATTTTGATTCATGAACATTCGGGACTATGAACCCGTTTATTGGCTTACAGGTTCCCGTAAGTAGTAATTTAGTTTCCCTCCTCTTGTACCTTTCTCCCCGCACTTGCCTACCCTAACTTTTCATCTCTGGTTAGAAATCATAAAAGAATAGCTGGACTTAGTTCAAAACAGCAAGTACCTTCTTTCTAAGAAGATCAAATTTTGGATGGTTAATGTTCATTGTATGAGGAATAACGTAAGTGAAATTGAGTTACTTTGTTCAATGTATAAAATTTATATATTATGCATTTGCGAGCATTGACTTGTTGAGGAGGAGATTTTATACTATATGACTCTAGCTGACTTCAAGCTTGTATGGCCCAGCAAGGATAACAGTTATAACAGCAAGGATTTTGTACCTTAAGCAGTTTTGTATAGAAATGCATGCTGAGTTTGCTGGTGCTAATATCCCCGAATTATCGCTTGTGGTGAGCATGTATCGTTCACCCAATGGCAATGTTGAATGTTTTTTGCAGCAGCTCGAGCTATGTGTTGGTTTTCTTAATAATCTTGGTTTGTTTGTTGTGATTGGAACATACCATAATATTTATTTAATCAGTCCAACAACTTCTGCAGCAAGATTTTTGAATGTATTGTGAAGTCTGAACTTATGCAATGCAACATTGCAACCTACAAGGGACAGAGCTTCCCTTGATAATTTTCTGACTAATCTAGACCATTGGAACTATATAGTAGAGGTTGGGAATGAGCAGATTGCAGACCATAAACATATTTTTCTGGAGGCTTGTTTCAATATAGTGTGGAGCAAGTCTGCAATGGCTTGAGAAGAATGATTTCTTGCAGAGTATTCAATAGTGCAACAGTTGGACTTTTCTGTAATAGCTTAGAAATATAGGTAGGTTCTTGGTTAGAATTGGTTATTACCATGGAGGCTGATTCTGCTTTTCAATACTTTTATAGTTTGTGTGGAAAGCCAAACTCTATTCCTCAGGTGAGGGACTGGTTTACTCCTGAACTTGTCCAGATGAGAGATTTGGTTTTATTGGTTAATGATTTGGCTAGGGATAGGCCCCACTTGAAACCAATTGTTGGTAGGTTTAGGAGGGAATATCGTTGTAAGTTGAGGGAAGCTAAGAAAATTGCAAATGCGAAATTTATCTCAGAGGCTACAAATCTATGTAAAGCTGCCTGGAGTTTGATCAATTCTCACAAACCCAAATCTGAAGGATAGATCAGAGCTTTGCAACTGTTGATGAGTTCAATCAGTTTTATGTTGAGCCTGTTAAAGGCATTATGGATAGCATTCCTGGAAACATGACTAATATTGCTGTTACCCTCCAGAAAATTCCTATTGTAGAGGATAATTTTGAGTGAAACCTTACAACAGCCTCCAAAATTCTAAATATAGTGAATGGTTTTAGTCCATCAAATGCAAAAGATATTTATGGTATGAGTGTCACTTTTCTCAAGCAGATAATTGTCACACTGTGCCCAGTGCTTGTTCAATTAATCAATGACTGCATACTTCAGAGGGTTTTTCCCAGTAAACTCAAGGTTTCTATAACGGTTCCTATCCATAAAAAGGGTGCACTGGACAGTTTATCTAATTATAGATTCAGATCAATTATCCCAATGTTTGCAAAGATATTTGAAACTGTATTATTTGTTCAGCTTTATGAATATCTTGAGCAGCAACATCTTCTGGTGCCCACTCAATATGGTTTTAGGAGAGGAAAATCGACTGTATCTGCTGTTCAAACTCTTGTACAGTCAATCCTTGAAGCTTTTGAAAGGAAACAATCAACTTCACTTCTACTGTGTGATTTATCACGTGCCTTTGATTGTGTTTCACATGAAATATTGTTGAAAAAGCTTCAGAGGTATTGTCTTGGGCATAATGCTATTAAACTAATCAAATCATACCTCAGTGACCGGTTTCAGGTCGTGGACTGGAACGGTGAGCATTCTAGCCCTATACCTTTGAGACTTGGAGTCCCTGAGGGATCAGTTTTGGGACCTTTGCTGTTTCTCATTTCAATCAATGATCTATATTAATAATACTCTTTGAATGGTGGTTTTCTATTGTTTGCAGATGACAAATCACTTTTTACAGTCATAAACGCCTCCAGTGTGCCAAATTGGCTGTAATGGAACTTTATAATAGTGCTTTCCACTGGTTTAGTGCTAATAAGCTAGTACTGAATAATGACAAGACTCAGGAGCTAAATTTTAGTCTGGACCCAATAAACACGAATAAAGCAAACCCTGTCAAGCTCTTTGGATTCTACCTTGATGAGAAACTCACCTGGGATGCTCATATTGGGCAGCTTTGCATCAAACTGAGTAGGGTTATTTTCTTACTAAGGAAACTGATAGATTGTCTGCCTGACGGCTTTATCCGTCAGGCATATTTTGCATTTCTACAACGCCACATTACGTATGGTATAATATTATGGGGACACTCTGCCAGTGTAAGTAGTGTATTGATAGTACAGAAGAGAGCTGTTAGGGTTGTATCAAGGGCTGGATAGCTTGACCACTGCAAGCCACTGTTTATTGAGAAGAAAATAATGACAGTATATAACATCTATATTTACCAGTGCCTAGTATCTGTGAGAAGGAACATTAAGTTATATACTTCTGCTAATGACGTCCATCAATATGCCACAAGGACACAACATAATATTTTTTTGCCCAGGGTAAGATTGGAAAAATCTATAAAAAGCTTTCCTATATCTGGCATGTAGTTTTTTAATATGCTGCCAGATGAAATGAGAAAATTATCTCTTCCCAATTTCAAATCAATTATAAAGTCGTGGCTTATTTCCAATCCTTTCTATTCTCTTAGAAAGCAATACTTTGGTGAGTCGAATCAGTTCAAGTCTAGTGTTATACTATAGTTATTATAGTATTTATGTCTGTTTATATATATATATATATGTTTTTTATGGACTACTGATTCATGGAAGTAATGTATCTGAACTGCTCCTATATATATTTTTTTTTATTTTTCCACTATATTTCTTATTTAATGTAGGCTTTTTTTTCTAGCATACTTTGCAAAACCCTAAGTTTTATCATGACGATTGTATTTTGTGACTTATTGTGCTTGCTATTGTAATTGACCTGGCCTGTTTCATTGTGTTGTGTATTTTTGGCTGAAATAAATGATTATTTATTTATTTATTTAAAGTTACATTCATGTGGGAGCAACAGATACATCGATCCATTTTGCTCCCATGACACATAGATAAATGGAAATAAGACATGATTATAAGAATTATTGTAAGTATAAAAATAAGAGTAAGCAAGTGATAAACAATAGGTACTTAGCAAAATAATATTGCTTAGAACAGAATAATTAATATGATAAGCTTACTCTCAGTAAAATTACAAAAGTAAAAAGTTATGAAAAATTGTTTATGTAGGTAATAAAAATGAAATGATGATAAACATGATGAAATCTTCCCTAAACACTCTTTAGGATGAAGACTAAGAAAATGCAATAACGATGAAATGATATCCTTGAAAACCAGTAGTGCACCAATAAGGGCATGAAACTATTGGATAAAAGACTATCTGATATTTTGCGCATCAGAGCAAAATGCAACATTATAAATTATTAAATACAGATAACGTATTTCCTGTTTCACTTATCCATCAGCCAAATCAAGGTTCATACTTATTTAATAGTTCTTGGTTGCATTTATTAAAGAATATATCTACTTCATTTGAAATAGTATTGAATAGTCTGGGCAACCTGTTCATAGGGGAAAAAATGATTCAGTGATCTACAATGATCAACCCGAAATGAAAAAACAGATCGACGTGATATGGGTGAATTATAGATATTGAGTAGTGATAATAGTTCTGGTGCATTGATATCACCATTGAATAACTTGAAAACAAACATTAAATCAATCATAGACCGTCTCACACTCATAGGCTCTATATTAAATAACTTGTAAAGCTCTTGGAACTTGGAAATCCTAGAGGGCATATAGCATTGAATCTCTTGAGAAACAAACATCTGAGGAATCTTTTTTGAATTTTCTCCAATTCAAGTATAATACCACTTCAATATGGGTTCCATTTTCGACTACACTTCTGACAAGTGTCTTATAAAGATAAATAAGAGTTGCCTCACTTTTGAAATCTCTACAAGTCCTCATAACAAATCCGAAATTTTGATTGGCTTTGTTGATAATTTTTTTCAATATGATAATTAAACTTCAATGTACTGTCAAAATATACCCCAAGATCCTTCACCTGGTAAAGACGGGGCAATTGATTATTGTCTATCTCATGAGTGAAATTCAATAAATCTCTTAGAGTAAAGAAAACCACATTGCACTTATTAGGATTTAAAAGCAATTCATTTTTTATACATCATTCATGCAACCTGTCAATATCTTGCAACAATGTGCAGTCATGGATGGACTTGAAAACTTTCACATCATCAGCAAACATTAGACAATGAGAATTCTTGATAACATCAGTTAAATCATTGACAAATAACTAGAAGAATAATGGCCCAAGATTTGAACCCTGAGGTACTCCAGAGTTGTTCTTGAAATAGTTTGAATTAGCTCCATGTCCTGACACATATTGGATTCTACCATGGACGTAACTATTGAAAAATAATAACATTTTTATGCTAAATCCAAAGTGTGCTAATTTATTTAACAGGATCCTATGTTTCACCTTGTCAAAAGCTTTGGACATATCACTATATATTACATCCACACATCCTGCCTGATCCAAGGTAGATGACACAATATTAGTGAATTCCATCAAGTTTGTTACATTTGACCGCCTAGGCATGAAACCATGCTGCTGACTACTGATTTGTCAGTGGATATGACTGAATATGTTTTTGTATAATATAGTTTCAAATATTTTAGCTATTGCATTCAATATAGATATAGACCTGTAATTATTTACCATAAATCTATCACCAATCTTGAATATTGAATTTATGATCTCTATGTTAATTTTGTGGCTGATAACGCAATAAAATAGCATTATACACCCACTAGTTTTTGAAAAACTTTCAACTAAAGTAATTTCGCCTGGATTAAACATCTCTGAGAAAGCTTTTTGAAAAATTGAACCAATCTTTTGTATTATTCGTGTTTAATTGTATACAGAAACTATGGTTACCCATGCACTAGAACATTTTCAATTAGGGGTGAAAAGAGAAGGGAAGGATTGAATAGTCTGAAAATCCCAAGGCAAGCATGAAGAATGCTCTGAATAAAATATGTTGAGGATTGAGCCCTACGATGACAAAAAGTGTCGCTACCAATTGAGGCCACATTCCTACTTCTGGACTTGATTAGAAAGAATCTAAAAATATTGTCTTTCATGTCTTTCCCTTGATGAAATTAGCAACCATGTTGAATAAGACCAGGTCATTTAGCAACCATTTTAAATAAGCCAAGGTCTAAGTTATATTGCCAATGCCACTAAGTGCATGGAGACAATTTTTAGATATTTCCAATCACTTGTCATTTTTGCCAGTGGGAGGGCTCAACCTTCAACTTATTTTATTCAGAAAATAAGAACAATGAAAAGAGCCCAGTCACAATACGGATTTACAGGTTGAAAAATTAATTATTTCTGTTCATCCAAACACTGTCATCTCATTTCATTTTCTTGGCTATACTGGCAAGTTCATAGGTAATGAAATTTTCAGGAATCATTTTGGGACTTGCGTAAATCAATTGAAACGTTTTTTTTTTATTTACAGGAATTTGCCTTGTGGAATAAATGGACCTCCCAATTTTCCAGACCAAATTTTCAGTCCAAAGCCGGAAAATATAGATGACGACAAACTTTTGACAGTTAGTCAAAGGTTCACGTATTTCCAACAGGACAAGATGAGTGGCCAGGTGGCCAGCGGCAAGAGTATTGTGAACCACTTCCATCTGCGTCGCGCCATCAAGCCTCCAGCGCGTTTCCGTGGCGCCAAGATGACAGTGCGCCTGCGTCCGCGCCAGGTGCTCTGCTCCAAGTGCCGCAGCATCTGCAACGAGAACTCAGAGAACGTAGACCACTCAGCCGGACGTGGCAAGAAGACGCCTCCCTTCTCCGAGAACCAGACCAGCAACCTCGACAAGCGGCTACCACCCGAACTCTGCCCCACCCTCATTCCAAAACTATCGCGTCTGAAACCTAACGAGATCACCAATGCAATCAACGGTAAAGTGCCAGTGCTGAACAGTAAACCTAGTCTAGATGTTAATTATTGGTTGCATGCCAACGAAGGCAACGCCAAACCAGCCCCTTGTGATAAGACTGACATTGAAACAGACATCGAAGAAGATATTGACAGTAAAATGGTGCTTCGCAAAAAACGCAGTGTAGGCTCAATGGAGGATCTGTGGGATGAGAGTGTTTTTGAAGAAGCTGCCAAACGTACACGGACAACGCCTGTGATTAAAATATCGTTCGGAAGCCAGGGTGAAGGCGAAGTGGTTAAAATACCGTCAAAACTGCAGAACTGTAGTGAGAGTGAAGCGGAGGACAAGCAGAAGGTGGCCTCGGCTAAGGCTGCTAAAAGGGCACTGAAAAAGGCAAAGAAGGAAGCAAGAAGAAAACTGACTTCGGCGCCGGGAAGTTCGCCCGTTTATGAGGCGCTCCACTATCGTAGGCATCGTCACAAAGTTAAACACAAGAAAAAGCATAAATTTGAGCTGGTGAAGGAGAATGAAGCGGCGGCCAAAGAGAGCGAAAATCATTCGGTGGCCGAAATCAAGGACCGCTGTCTGAAGCAGAAACTGTCGATTAGTTTGCGACGGTTGAATGCGACCGCCTATGCTAGTGCTAGTGGAAGTGGTAGTAGCGGCGGCATCGCCCCCAATGAGTGTGGCTCGAGTCCAACAACCAGTCACAGCTCGGAAGAGGCGCTGCCCGACTTTCCGCCACTCGCCCTCCACCCTCCTCACTCCCTCCTCACTCACATCCCTTCCACGCACAACAGCGACGGCCGACTGCTGGCGGTTGGTGATATTGTTTGGGGAAAGATTCACGGATTTCCCTGGTGGCCAGGAAAGGTTGGTACAGCACACAACAAAAATGCAATTTTTTTGTAATTTTACAATTTGCACTGGGCTTGAAAGAATACAAAGACTTTTTTCAAATTATATAACAGCCCTTTATGAATAATGAGTTTATTTCCCTTATAAATAAGTGGAATGAATGTACCTTACGGTAAATTCAAAGGATCGCTCTCACTGTCAGTTTTCAACTCCTCAAAAGTCCACTTTTCCCCAACCTAAGCACTTGACTGTTTATTTTATATTCCCATAGCAACATATGACAAACAATTTCACAAACGTCCTTCTTACTCCAATATCACCTTTTTTCTGACAAATTTAGTATCATTTGTATTTCTCAGCTACATTTCAAATTTCTAGCTGCATTGGGTAACAGATGTTGTCAACCCAGCATAATTAGGCTATTACATTTCATCATACACAGTCATATTGTTACGGGTTCTATCTCTAAAATAATGCTGGCAACACTTAAATTTATCACTCGCTTATTTATCACTTTATTAACACAAATTATCCACAACTCACACTGTTCAGTTATTTCTTACACAAAATAATGAAATCAGAAGAAGATAAATCGATATTGTTCAACTGATAGAGTTTTCAATATTACTGTACAGAAATCTATCACTAAATGTCAAAAGGCCGATCTAATATTAAATAATAACTGTCTAATAAACTGTTCAATAATTCAAGAAGAACGTCGAAAAAGAACAATTAAACTTACTTAGCACAAGTCCATAATACAGTAATAGCTATGAGTAAACCACTAGTATAAATGTAATAGGTAAAATAATTATCACTAAAGGCACAATATACGGTAATTAATTATCACTACAGACAACGAAAGTTCATTATCACAGTTTGAAATGGCGCCAGCGGGATTGCAGTGTCTGTGTTAACGTAAACAGGAACTGTCACTACTGCCACTTATCGCATTCAAGATCGAATTACAACTGAACTGACTTTAACAAAAGTCTCTCCTATTTATATATTTTTCCATAATTGAGGTATGAACTAGATATCTCTCCATTTTTCTATCAACTTCTAAATAAACAGATAAGGACTCTCGCATTTTCCACAATATTCGATAAGATCGATGAATTTCTATAAGGTTCTAATTGAATATTCTACCAAATTCTAAGTAAATATCATAAAAGTGTCAAAAGAAGAGTAATTAATTGCTTTGACCAGAAGGGTTGTTGACACAAGTGATAACGCTGTAAATCCTTCTTTCTCGTTTTTTTCAACACATTTTTGACTTGAATGGTAAAAGTTGAAGTGACTCATAAAAATATATTAATGGATTTGTGTTGAAATTTATCTAAATTATAACGTTTTTTTGAGTATAACTCTTGTGAGGTTGAAAATGTTTAATTTTACTATTAACAAAAATATTCCATCTTTGCAAATGCAATGCGCATTGAAAACTGTTTGAACACACAAGATAGGAATATTCAAATGCTCTGTATCTACTCTGTTGCAAAAATTTCTATTGAATATAAGACAAAATAAATCTTTGAATCCATTCTATAGTCATTAGAATATTATTGAATCAATCCAGTTTTTCTCAAAATTGAGCTAGCTGCATTCACATTGAATCACAGTATTGTACTGCTTTATCTCATACACCTGTTTAATGTTATCTCTATTATCTGTTTTAATACAGCTGTGTTATTAATTTTTATCCAACCATATGCCTATGTTATATCTTATCAGCATTATCATTAATGTTTGGTTATTCAATTAATCAATTAAATAGACAGAGTTGGAACGATTCTCAAAGAATTTTAAAATTGGTCTTACTGCTATAATTTTCATCTTTCCTGCCACGTGCAGGCTACTTTATTTCGGTAATGAATGAATGATTACTGAGCATTCCGTCATGTCTACGAGATTTTATCTCTATCATTTTTTACTTTTTAAATTGTAGGATGAGATCCTTATTCAGAGCTGTTACTATTTGACATTTTAATAGATGTTTCCAGTCACTTGGGCATTTGTCTAGTATCTTGGGAAATTCAGCTCAATCAATTCAATTGGTTCGTTAATCAACCATTTTATGATTTACTGCTAACAGTTGGTTAGCAGAATAAAAGAATAACTATAATAGTTATTTATTTATTTATCGTGTGGCACAAGACTTATCAGCAGATTGTTGAGAAACAATAAAATCCTGAATTGCCGATAGCAAATAGTTTTGTGTCCCTCCTTCAAAGGCTGTTCTCGCACACTTCTCGACTATGTGCACAGTGGTCTGTCTTTCCTCGCACTCGAAAAATGGCGATTGTATCTTGTTCTATTTGAAAGCAAATTGCTCATAACGGTGTTATATTGTCTTGTAAAGATGGCATTCTTTTTTCTTAATTGAACATCTACGACCATACTGGGTTACCTATCTCTGTTTTCTAATGATGCACAAACGTTTTAACTCATGAGCATTTTAAATTTGATAACCTTCAAGAACATTGATTTCATCCATAATTTGTTTTGTGCCACAAATGATTTTTCGTTATTAAAATCATTGAAATTGTTTCAGGTTCTGAGCATAACGGTGAAAGACGAAGCCTCAGGTTCACAGGCTCATGTGGCTTGGTACGGCTCTTCGACGTCTTCTCTGATGCCTTGTGATCAACTTAGTCCATTTTTAGAAACATTCAAGGTAAATATCGTACTTCAAAGCAGTGGCTTCAATAGAAGCTTTAAAAATTTTGAAAATGAAATATTACAAAATAGCAGTATTAAGATGATAATTAGTTATCGGCAAGACAAAATGTTCTTCACCAATCAAGATAGTTTCCAATATGATTAATTAATACAGTTAGAGGAATGTAAGAAGTCACCATAAAGCGTGGTTTTCGTAGCAAAAGGCAAGAATGAGATTATTTTCGTCAAATGAGGTAGGTCGCGTAAAGTTTGGAAAATAAAGTTGAATTATTTTATGTAAGCTGCTGGAGACAGCTAAATCGTTCTAGATATCTGTGAGTAGGCATAATGAGCTTGTAATAAACCTGTTTATTACTTGCTATTATATTATAGAGTACATTAACTCATTGAAGCACCAATTATTAAACAAAATAATTATTGCTTATTGATAGAACATTTTTTTCACTTCTGTTTGCCATTATATAACTAAGGAACCGATAAAACTTATGTCACACAGTTATTGTCTAATTAACATAACAAATTGATAAACTATTTTATTTCGGTCATTGCGTCATGTAGTGTTTTCTATAGTGAACTGTAATGATAGCCATCATTTCTAATGCATTAGAGTTGTATATTGTACAAAGGAGCACGCAGTTATGTTGAAGATAATGTCTCAACTCAGATTATTGTACTTTGAATTGTATTTCATGCAATAGGTCTTTTAAGACCTAGGAAATGACTAATATAAAGGGAATTGGGTGCATTGAGAAAGCATAAAGAGAAACTTGTCGATGGTGGACAAGTGGTCTCCCACTCAAAACAGCGTAGCATCGCTTTTCAATAACAACTACTTGGAATCCAGTTCGGAAATGACTGGTCCAGCAAAACCTGAAAAGGGCCTAGAATATATGAGGAAAATAGATACAATTCAGTCATTACAAATTCTGAGAAAAAGGTAGAGAGAGCCAGAAGAGGTTTGAAGAAGAATAGTCCATCAATGAGTTGGGATGAAATTCCCTCTTTTGTAGTTAAATCAGTGTATCCAGTAATTTTAAAGCCATTAACCCACATTGTTAACAGACCATTAAAAGGTGTTTTTCCTAAACAACTTGAATTTTTCAATATAAAGCCACTGCACAAAAAAGTAGATGGGAAATATATAAAGAACTATCATCCAATAGCTCTCTTATGTTTTTGAAAAAAAAATTGAGAGAGTAGTATTTGAGCAGGTGAGACAGTATTTAGAAGGAGGAAAGATTTTTTATGAGAGGCAATATGGATTCAGAAAAGGGTTGTCAATCAAGTTGCGATTTTAGATATAGTGACTGATTTGTTGGCTAGTGTGGATAAATCTAATGGTGCTTTGGGAATGTTCTGTGATTTGACACGAGCTTTTTATATGGTTGATCATGGTGTACTGCTGAAGAAGATGGATTTGTGGTAGCTTGGGTAGGTTTTTTGAGTCTTATCTCAAATATAGATTTCAGGCTGTAAAGGTAAGCTCAGATGGTTTTCAAATGTTATCCCCTTGAAGTCTAGCTGAATGTGGAGCTCCCTAGTGGTCAGTGCTGGGGCCTACCTTGTTCAACATTTTCATTAATAATCTTCCACATAATATTGACCCCAAACTTATTTTCTATGGAGATGGCACTACTGCACAAGCTGAACGCTAAGTGGTGATGACTTTTCAACCCACTCTTATCAGAATAATGAACCAGCTTCATGAGTGGTTTTTGAACTATGCGTTGAAACTGAATTCATCAAAAACACGTTTCATGAAGTTCACTACAAACGGTTGCAATGTTGGTTTCCAAGAACTAGTCCTTAATACAGCGGTGAAATATGTTGCCGTACAGACAGCAAAGTTTTTTAGAGTAGAACTTCAAAACCTTCTCAAGTGGGATCATTATATCAATGTTCTAATGAACAAGTTGTCTCATGCTCTTTTTGATTTGAGAACTGTAGCAGATGTTTTCAATAAAAAAAGGCTCTTAGAGTATATCATAGATGCTCTGTCCTTTTCTGTGGCGGCAGTGTATCAGGTTTTTATAATGCAGAAGAAAGCTCTGCGTTTCCTTGGGGGAGTTAATCCTTTTGATAGAGATTCCTGCAGGTCTATTTTTAGGGACTTGAAGTTACTAATGGTCCCAGCTCTTTCTTTCTTGGAGGCAGGCTTGTTCTAAGAAATATAGATAAGGTTTGACGAAAACAGAACCGTTCATCATTATGGTACTCGACATAAGATCTCAGTATTAAATTGCCCAATTCATAGAAAAACTTGTATGAAAAAGTACCGGATTATGCAGGAATTAGATTCTTTAATCAACTTCCCATTTTAATAAAACCCTCCAACTTGAATAGTATTGTAAGCATTTTTTACAAAGAGACTGCATGATACATGTCCTTAAGTAGCAAAGCATATGAGGCTTATTTATTTTATTGCTGATGAAGCCCACATGAGTCCGAGACTTGTGCGTGGGTAATGAGGTGAATGATTACACATAAATGCCTGGCGGTGGAATGGGATTCGAACCCACGACCACTTGAACGACAGCAAGCTGAAGTTGCGACGCCCCAACCAACTGCGTTAAGCGGCCCCCCAATAAATGAATAAAAAAATATGAGGCTGATAAGTAGGCTAAATAAACAGATCAGTGGCCGGGCACCGTAAAGATTATATTTATCCATGGTTGGTAGTACCATGGGCAACGACAGCAGTCATTTTCAATGAAATTAATTTAGGCTACTACTTATGGATTTTCCCCTGGATGTTAATGTTTGAAGTAAATCAATAATCAATCTCAGCAAGGAAATCGAAATTTCTAAATAGTCTCATTCTTCACTACTCTTATGTAGTATGCTATTACGGAAGTACAATAACAAGGTTCCTAGTGATTCTTCATGGAATTATTAGATGCAGATGCTGTATACCATAAATTCAAGGTAAATAAATGGTGCAAAAACAGAGCTCCAACAAGAATTCAACGAAAAAGCATAACTATAAATTCATATCTGGAGTAAAAGAACAAATAAATAAATTATAACAGTAATAAATGTGATAACAATAAAAATTTAACCTTCTCTCAACTCTTCATTATTATTTATATATTACAGCAATTAGCAAAACAGTATTTGAAAGACTGACTGATAGACCGACTTGACTAGTTCAAATATATTCAACCTATATATTTCAACCTATTGTTTCAATTATTACAGTTAGTTACTTACTTACTTATCCAGGCGCTACAGCCCGATGTGGGCTTTGGCCTCCTCCGCAATCCGCCTCCAAACGTCTCTATCTTTCGCCTTCTGTCTCCATCCTCTTACCCCCATCACTCTCAGGTCCATTTCTACATCCTGTATCCATCGCGTCCTAGGTCTCCCTCTTTTCCTCACCGCCTCTAACTTTCCATTTAACACTACTCTCTGCATCCTTCATTTATTTCCAGACCTACTGTTCTTGCTTCAGCCTTGATTTGCAAGAATACTTCCTCCAATGCTCTCATGCTTCTTGCAACTATGACAACATCATCGGCATATGCAAAAACCTGCGTCATTCTGTTCATGATGTTGCCTCTCCTGTCGACGCTTTCTATTGCTTTCTGGAGAACTATATTGAAGAGCAAGGCTGATAACACGTCACCCTGTCTGGCTCCATCTATTATGAGGAATTCCCTGCTCACTTTTCCTTCACTCAAAACCACACCCGTATTGTCTACCATGGTCATTTTTACCAGCCTTATCAATTTTTGGGGGAAACCATATCTCTCTAGCGCTTCCAGCACTTCAGTTTTCTTCACTATATCAAAGGCTTGTTTGAAGTCTATGAATAGCATGTGCAAGTTGATTTTGTACTCATAGAACTTCTCCATTATCTGTCTCAGTGCAAATATTTGATCTGTTGTGCCCCTGCCAGGTCGGAAGCCACACTGATATTCATCAACTATTTCTTCTGCTATGATACTCATTTTTATTGTAAGAAGACGTGAAATATTTTATATGCGATATCCAGTAGAGTGGTACCTCGGTAATTACTGCACAATAATTTATCACTTTTTTTTTAATATAGGACATATGAGGCCTTTCTTCCATTCACTTGGCATCCTTTCTGTTCTCCATATCAATGTGATAATCCTATGCAAATGTTTGACTAGCTCTTCTCCTCCATACTTCCACATTTCCGCAGTGATATTGTCCTCTCCAGCTGCCTTACCATTTTTTAATTTGCCCAGAACCTCTTTTATATCCTCAAGACTTGGTTCTGTTACTTCGAGATCGGCAGTTTGGTAACATGGCATCCATTGTTCTGCAGTCTGCGAGTCTTCCGTATGTGGGCATATACCTTCAAAGTGCTCAGCCCATCTTTCCATTATTTGCTTTTCTTCTATTATCACATTCCCATCTTTGTCCTTACATGCTCTCACTTATGCTCATGCTCATGCTCATGCTCTCACAGGGCTGAAATCCTAAGCTTACTACTTTTCTTGCTTTGTAAAACTTTCTTGTCTCATTTAGAGAGCTTAGTTCCTCCAATTGTCTGAGCTTACTTTTCATGTGTTCACGCTTTGATTTTCTGATAATTTTATTGGCAAGTCTTCTTTTCTCTTTATATTTTTCTACGTTCTGACGTGTTTCCCTCTGTATCATTGATAATCTGGCCTCATTCTTTCTTTGTACCACTTCCCTACATTCCTCGTCATACCACTCCACACTCCTTCCAATTCTCTTCTCTCCTATTGATTGTTTTGCTGCTTGTATTACAGCTTGCTTAGTTCCATTCCACAATTTCTCAACATCACACTCATTTCCTTCCTCTTCCAATTCACTCAAGGCTTTGTCCAATTCTCTATCCATGGTATTCTGGTATTGTTGTATCTTTTCTTCATTTGCTAGTTTCACCATATCCCATTTAAATCTATTTTTTCTAGGTCCTTTATCTGTCATTGCTAATCTCTGTAATATTGTTGCTCTCACCATAAAATGATCCGAATCACAATTCGGACCTCTCGCCACTCTTACATCTTCTATGGAGCTTGCATGTCTTTTGGTTACTAATACATGATCAATTTGATTGACAATATTATTTGTTCCTGGCATTTTCCATGTACCTAGGTGGATCCTCTTATGTTTGAATTGTGTGCTTGCAATAACAAACGCCTGCTCCTCCGCTAGTTCAGCAAGCATTCTCCCATTCTCGTTGCTTTCTTCATGGAGAGTAAATTTTCCAGCAACTCTTGCTAGAAAGGGCTCCTTCCCAATCTTAGCATTAAAGTCCCCTAGCAACACTATCATATCATGCTTTGGGATTCTGCCGCAAACATTTGTCAGGCGGTCATAGAAAGTTCCTTTCTCGTCTTCTGATGCATCTTCGGTTGGAGCATAGGCTGAAATCATCGATGTATTCCAGAATCGACCTTTAATCCTTATTCTGCACACTCTATCAGATATGGGTTCAAATCCTAGCAAATTTTTCCTTAGCTTAGCGCTTACCATGAATGCCGTACCATGCATACCAGACCTCTCTGTATTTCCGCTGTAATACAGACTAAAATCTTTCTTGTCCACTCTTCCTGATCCCTTCCATCTCACTTCTTGCAAGGCTAGAATATCAATATTGAATTTTCTCATTTCGTGATACACCTCAATCATTTTCCCTGCCTTCAACATTGTTTGCACGTTCCAGGATGCTATCTTCATAAAATATTTCCGTTTCCAATTTCTCTTAGTCATGTCTAGGCCTTTTTGATTTTCCGTTATTCCTGTCCTGTTCCGAGGCTGATTGCTTGTATTCGAAGCGTGAAGTGTTTTTTATGGGGTGAGGCTGCTAACCTCACGCCCAACCCCCAACCTGGAGGACCAGGGTTTTTCTGTTGAGGATTTCCTTCCCTTAGCCGAAGGGTTCCCGTTATAAGGGGCCGGAGACTCCCCTTCACCCATCCCCATTTGGGGTAGGATTTGCTGGTTTTGTAGACAGCTTGCACTGTCAACTAGAGCATTTCCTGGTATTTGATGGTAGCACCTATTCGGCATCAGCACTACCACCAGGACTCAATAACCAGCCATTCACTTTCCTCCTTTCTCAACACGGACTTAGGACCGGCTATGGCGGAGTTAATTATTAAAGTTCTAATAATGAATAATCTGACCTTGCATTTGTTCATTCATGGCATAATTACCATTCATTATTATTGTAATATTATATTATTCAGTATTATTGTAGAAGTCCATAACTTTTGGAACAATTACATTCGACAACAGTGCAATGACTTAGTCCTCTGCGATGACAGGGATATAAACTCTATTATTCTAGTGAATAGTTATAGTTGTTTGGCTGTTTCACATACAATTTGCTATTCGTTTGTAGTCTCGATTCAATAAAAAGAAAAAATCAAACCAATACAAAGAAGCCATCAAACAGGCGACAAGCGAGGCATCATCATCATCGTCGCTAACATCAGCCAGTGGTGGTTCTTCTGATGCTTCTGCTGCTGCTGATGCCATGCCTGTTCTCACTCAGCTTCTCAGCGCCTCTCCCACACAAGTTCATGTTGTTTCATAGTGAGTACTTTCTCTTTATCAATCAAGCCATTAAATAGTAGGTCTACTAATAGAAATATAAATGGAAATGGAAAATAGAAATAGAAATTATAAAATAGTTACTCTTGAGATTTGCTTATGATGCCCACATGAGTCTGAGGCGCGTATTCATGAACCTAACTAGAGATTTTCTTATTTTGAAAGGAAATCTGAAAGAGCTTCCTATAAAGGGGTGTCAAGTCTCCCTTGAGCTAATTAAGGCTCAAGATAGGTTCATAAATACGGGACTGAGACTTGTGCAAGGGTAATAAGGTGAATGAAGACTCAAAATATGCCTGGCTGAATGGGAATCGAACCTAAGACGACAGAAATAGAAGTCAGTCTAGAGATTAGCGCCCTAACCGATTGCATCACTGCGGCTGCCAAATATTATTGATTGATTGACTTATTTGACTGGATACCTACCAGTCTTATCGCTGATTAGAGGTTATGATAGATCGATGTTAAAACGATTATAAGCTTGTATTTACGACAGCACTTACTTTTGTGAGTAGTATCGGACGCGTTTCAGGACGTGAGTCCCATCCTCAGTGAACAGAGAATACATACTGAATTATTCCAAGGTGTGAGAGTTGTGTAGTTCTGTTCGCTTAGGATGGGACTCGAAGTCCTGAAACACGTCCGATACTACTCACAAAAGTAAGTACTGTTGTAAATGCAAGCATATAATCATATTCTCTTTATAAGTCAACAATAAAAGGACTTATAAATATTAACTGGTTTGTATTCTATGAAGATCAAATCAATTTTTATTATTAAGAAAATATAATAATTTTTGTTTGAAAGTGTTTTCATTGGAGTAATTTCTATTTGGTATCAAAAATATTTATTTGATAATAATAGGTATCAAATATTTGGTTTGGAAAATTGAATATGCACTTCAGTAAAACGGTCTCCTCTGATAGTTTTTCCAACCAAGCATCACGGTTATTGTATTATTTCATTTCATGCCTATCGTAGGCTACTATTTTTTCAGTAAATTAGTCACACTATATTATTACCAAGACAGAGTCTTTTGAATGAAAATTTATTTTTCTCTGTACTATCATAAAACTGTGAAATAACGGTTTTGATTATTAGAATTTGAAAAGGATAATAATTCTTGTTCTAATCAGGCTTTATTTTCCAGGAAATAAGTTCCATCTTCGGACTTGCAAACCTGCTAGTTGCCTGTGAATTTATTGGTGGTTTGTAAAGTAATTAATTATTGGAAGCAATGCGAAGCAACGCACCATATCAGATTTGGACAATGGAAGATATTAAATATAGACAAACAAATTATCATTACCATGCTGTCATTAGGCGTTTTGCTACTACTTTATATAACTTAGCGAACTCTAAAGTATAGCCATTTTATATACTGCCATTGCATTATGACTATGCATCATAATAAAGTCAACTTTTAATGTGATGCTAACCAAAATAATTATTGTATTGCTATTTTCTCATCTTTATTACCAGTAGATTTGTTATTTATTTTTCGAAAGCTGTGATTAGCAAAACTCAATGGAAATCGTTGGAAGAAAGTTATTAGGTTTTATTTTCAATAACATCCGGTATTCCGGTTGCATGCATCATTAGCGCTAATAGTGACTTCATCATCGTACGAAAACATATCACAAAGCTAGCAGCAAGATCTGAGGTCCATATGGGCGATTCCAAAAAATCAGCTCTGTTATTATTTTTTTTCTCTATATTTTTCTCTATTCATACTATTCTTAGCTGCAGTAACCAGCAAATGTACGTTTATTTTTAAGTGTATAAATGGTCTTGAGTTTTTTTATAGAACAATGTAAGTGCTTATTTTTGAAATAAACTGAAACTATCTAATAACTTGGCTTACAACACGCTTGCATGTAAAAATTATGTATTGATGAATCAGAAATCGATGCTATGTCTTTCTAATTTCCAAGTACTCGAGAAAGAATATTTTTTATTACAATTTAGTTTTTATTTAAAATGATGTTCATTAATGTCACTTGAGTATGTTGAAAGTTGAATGCCATCCACACGTATGAAATATTCTCTTTCAATTTGTCTTTTCTCTTGCAACGTTTGCGCGTTTGTGGCATGCCTGAAATACATGCCTCACATGAAGCATGCATCTAATGTACAACAAGTGTGGACCTAGGAACTTTATAAAACAAATACAATCGGAGATCATTACTAGTTGTATAGTGAAAGCTGGCAACTAATTTAACTAATTGAATCTCGTGCAAAGTGCTCTAAATGCTATGCTAGGAATTTTAGAAAGTTGAGTTGAAAGTTTTTCTCACAAGGTAATTTATTCAGTACACCGTACACCACTTGAATATTAACTAGTGCCGTATTTTTTATTAAGTGCTGAATAATTTATGCGTGCCGATTATTATTTATTTGTTAAGTATTGTCATGTTTTATTCAGTGAAATATAATGGGAGTTACTCAGCTTGTGATAATGGGATGCATACTGACATTAGTACCGTATTGCTATTTCCTAGTTTTTTACAGTGTGATCAGAACTGAAAGAAAATTCTATTAAAGGTGTTGTATTCAAATACTGTAAGTTTGTATTCAATACTGATTCAATTATTCATAAAATCCTACTGTATCATCCGTGATGATCGCAATTTCAAAGACATTGTACTTATTCGAAGTTAGTAATCGTATTGTATTTTAAATTACTCACATCAAATAATGAATGTTTATGAGATTTTCACAGTTTTCAACGAAATGTTGGGAGATTACTTTATCTTAACCAATAAATTATGTAATCCTAATTATGGCATGTCTTTCACACATTAGTGTTTGTATTGTTAGTCTATGTATAAAACCATTATAATGTATTACCTTATCAGCATGATTATTGTTATTGTAATTTTGTGTTTGGTTAGAGTCAACTTATGATAATGTAAGACATTGTTGAAAGTTTAGTTTTAGTTGTCAACATTGTTAGCAGATTTGTGGTTGCATATTTATAGAATGACACGTTTTGTCTATTTTTTATAAATTTAAACTGTATTTTAGGCGTTGTTCCATATATACAAGGCGTTGTCTTGATATATAAACATAAATAATTATTGAAATAAACTCCACTAGTGAATTCAAAACCCTACTTATTTGTACAATGGTCATTTCGCATTGTTGAAATTCTTCCTCAAGACACGGCTAGAGGCCTACTGAGCCATCACACTCAAACACCTATTCGACCATTGCAGAGCACAACATTTTAACAAACAACTCTTACACAGACATCAGCACTAATTTAGATATATTACGTTCCATTTCGAAAAAGCCGAAAACTAAATGTATTACAGTAATATATGAAATTTATAAAAACAAAAAACTACAGCCTGACTCAAATGATCAACTCTTGTTCATCTGACACACCCTGTTTGATTACATAACTCCAGATCCAAATCTCCCACCTCACCAGCAACCTTAACCCAACATAAATTTCAAATCTGATTCAGAAGGCCTCCAGTCGTGTCTGAGAAAGCATTCCAGCATTGGGTAATGGTCTTCACACGAATAAGTGTTGAATTCACTGGTGAAGTTAATTCCAATTATAATTTATGTTTTATATTCTAGAATTATCAGTTATTATTTATAGCCCAGGCAAGTTAAATTTAAAAAAAGTTCGTGGTGCACAAAAATTGGTACAAAGCTGGAACTCTTTTTAATCCACTCTAGGCTTCCTAAGAAAGACTCCCGTAAGTTTACAAACGTTTCTGGGCTGTTTTTGTCCATCAAAAGCCCAATTTGCCTGGGCTATTATGCCATATCATAACTTTACAACAAAATTTGATAAAGCAACAGTGAATTTCACCATGTTTAAAATTTGTGTAATTTGAAGTCTCATACGACTTTTTTAAGATCACATTCTGAAGACTCCAATATGAAGTATAAGATAAGCCAGATCAACAAATATTATACATCATTACCTACCATTTATAAAAGCGCAGAATGAATTATTCATAATGTAGATATTCTCATTGTTTATAAATGGAGAATCACATTGATGCTAGATTACTTTGATATATCAAATATTTTTCTGAGATGATATCTTTTGTATTTGTTACTTGAAACTGTATGTTTTATTCTTCAGTGAGAACTGAAGTGAATGCAAGGTGGACAAGGTATAAACAATAAATTGCGTATTTATGTACCGTAAATCTTAACCTAAGATTGATAGGCTAAATAATTGATAGGTTTGACTGCATCTGAGATGAAAGCTCTACAATTACAATTTTTGCGGTAGGATATGGAAAGTGATCAGCAGAAAATAATTGCAAATTCAAATGATGAAAAGAAGATAAGACAAATATAGTATTGAACTTTTTAGATTAATTCACATTAGTCATTTTTTTAAGAAAATAATTTTGATTATTCACTTACATTTACAACGTGATCTTTCGGGTTGTCTCTGCAGTTTTTAGATGTTATTTTTGGTGGGGTGGGGGGTTACTTTTTAGTTAGGCTTTCCACCACCATCCCACCCTTGGCGTTTATCTACACAATTACAGAGCACACTCAGGAAGACGTCGTGACAGCCGAAAGAGCTCGTTATAAATGTAAGTGAATAATCATCATTATTTTTTTATTTACTAACAAAGGCAACTTTAAAAAAGTGTTATAAGCCTAGGTGAAAGGGATTCGTGGAATAAAATGATAAATATATAGATGAAATGAATGATGATCATATTAATAGCACTAATAGTATCTTATAATATACTTAAGAAATAGAAATGTTTTATTAACCATCAAATGCAGTAATTTACATTATGCCTCGTCCAAAAGTATGTCAAGATACAGAGTTGTTTGAGCGCTTGTCTTTGATTAGATAAGACTCTGGCTTCCTTCGTTTCCTGCAGCCTTGAGTTCGAATCTTATTCAGCCATTCATGTTCCTCATCATTCAGCCATTTATCCAATTACTCACGTACAAGTTTACAGGCTCATGTGGGCATTATTCGCAATAAAAATCACATACGCTAAAATGTTTTTATTGCCATGTAAAACACTCTTGTGGTTAAAAGGTCTTAGAATTCATAAAATAAAATATAGACAAGATATTTTATCTTATAATTTGTCAAGATATTATAAATATTCTATCTTCTGAAACATACCATACGTAGTTGGCATGCATGTATCAATATCAGTTTCTAGTCAACTGTTTCCTTAATTAGACTTCATCTTTTTTGGAATTTTGTCTTTTCCTGTTATGTTAGAACAGACTTATCTTACAGATAAATATGAGAAAAACTTTTTTGTCTAAGGTAAAACTTTGAATAAGCTTATGGTATGATTTCACGTCGTTCAATCACTGAAATATTATAATTACAACACTTCTTCCATCAATAATGATAATAATTCAACCCATTTTGCAATCACTTCAGTACTGTTGAGTATTCTTTTTATTTCCTCGTGTCCATTACATACAATCAATCAATTTTGCAATCACTCATCCCATTTCAATACTATTAAGTATTCTTTTTAATTTTTTTGTCAATTTTATACATTTTCAATCAGCTTGTATGTACTATTTTCCTTGCATTCGCATATAGAGCGCATGAGTGAGAATTAGTACGAGTAAACTGATGAATGCTCAGGTTGCTCGTTACTGACAGAAGTAAAACGCGACCAGAGTTCACAACACCCAGCAGAATGTCACTTGACGACTCTCAAGACACTTGTCACAAGTTGGCATGCATCTACACATTTTATATCATTTGTTACATTGTTTGTATATTGGCTGTAAGTTGCATAGGATTAGTGCACGTAGAATGTTTTCAATAAATAATGAATAGACTACAATATTATTGTAATAGCGTTGATGGCACCAAAGATTTTGTACATAATGATGTTGAACAACTAAAAAATATAATTGTATGACCACAAAAAAGACTGATTTTATATTATGTAAAAAAATGTATAATAGAATAATTATGTGATTGAACGGAATTTTATTTGTTGTGTAATAATGGCATACTGATGTGAAATTAGAGAGCTAATAAGCTTTAAAGGAGGTGAGAATACTACTAAATCATAAAATATAGGTGAATATATTTTGATTTTAAAAAAATCAGTTGAAGTCATAAAAATAATGAAAATTTTGCATATTTATGAAATAGAGAGGTTGCACATTTACGCTAAAAATCCGCTAACTCTAAAAAATATGATGATCAGCTCAAAGTCACATCTAATCTGTTACAAAAAATAAACATGGCCGATCTGCTTTCCATATTTGAGCGAAATAAATTATGTTTCAACATACATACCGTAACTGAAAGATGTCTTGTAAAATATACAAGACATATGTAAATAAATATTCATATGCAATCAGTCAGAATTAAATGCATTACAAAGCTACTTAGTGAATATAGGTTAGGTTATTATTTCCATATAAATTTGTTGTAGTTACTTTTGAGTATTTCAAAAGTATATAGAATAATAAATATTGATATTTTATTTATTGAATTAACATAATCTCTTATCCTTTATAAATTGTATTACATATCCCTATGAATTTGTAAGAAACCAATCAATTCAATCATTCTAATCTCTGTTGTAAGATTATATCACATTCTTGCATGTAAATGTACAAGTGGCTTGAAACTGATAATTGTATTTCTTAGCATTGAAGCCGGGTTTTCCTAGCTCTGCACTTTTTGCATAGCGCACCAGTATTGCCAGACAAAAGCTAATAAAATGTGCGGGATTTGGCTTGAAATTACCATACACGACAATTAAACGTACGGTAATTTCGGGCCAAATCCCCCTCAATAGATTATTTAGTTTGCATCTGGCAATACTGGTGTGATGTGCGTTACTCAAAAAGTGCGTAACTAGGAAAACCCAGCTTAACAGATTTTTAGTGTAATTTGCACGAACTCCCTATTGTACGAACTATTCAAATATTGTTTGTTCTGTCTTCTCCATACTATTTTGGTGCTATTTAATTTTAATATAAGTTGTATCGAGTAGAATCATTCCAACTGCTATGTTATAAGAGGAGTGCCTCCAATTATGAAGACACTGTATCACATTAATAATAACCTAGGATGATAGTAGTTTTCTTTAAAATCATTTTTCAAATGTCCATTCTTCCAAATGTACTACATAATTATTGAGTTTTTCCATTGTTGATGTTTGGTAAGAAAACTCCGGTTTTCTTCATTGAGTAACGAACATAGTTCAAGAAATAAATATAAAATAAAAAAGTGTATGGGTTTTAATGGTGGTGAGGAGGAGACCTTTACAGGTAGTTCTATCTCTGTTGGAACCAAACATGGAAGACATATTGGATGTACAGTTTCAAACTGATTCCAAATCATTAAGGACCAACCAAGTGAGGTCTTCATTTCATGTCGACCGTTTTGCATTTGTCTGTAATGCATTTTCAGCTAAATGCATGGACTAAATTCTATGGAATTTTGCATGGATGTTTCTTTAAGGAATGCCCAGCAATGTATGTGTGAGGATTTTCTAAATCTGCTTGCATTTAAAGGACAATTGAAAGTAAAAAAGGAAAGGCACTCAGGCCTTCTTCAATTAAACGTACGGTAATTTCGGGCCAAATCCCCCTCAATTATTTAGTTTAGTTAAACATGATTTAAGATGGGCTATTTCATGGGTTCTCCTAGGCACTCTTTGTTAGGGTGACCGATTAGATTGGCCAGCAAAAAGATACTGTTCTCTGCTGTAAAATCACTTCCCGGTGGTTCGGAACCCTCCTAAAACTGTAGGTCCAGCTCATCAATCACAATCATCCAACTCATTACCCACGCACAGGTCTCAGACCTAGGTAGGCTTCATCCTCCAATAAAATCATAATATGGGAGCATTAGAGGCTTATTAAGGCTTCATGACGTCATCAATGTTTTGATTGGTCAAGACCTTGCCATGCCCGATAAGTGTGAATCGGCCTCTATACAGTGGCACTGCGGTCGCGTGCCACAATTTCAGGCTAACCCTCGGTTCTGTCTTTATGATGGTTCATTTTTCGTTCCACTTTTATACCAAGCTGCTATGTGAAAGCACATGATTGTACCTATATACATGCTAGCATGCATAAATGATATATATATCTTGAATGGTGTAACAGATATGGTACCATCATTCACGCATATGCGCCATCTTGTGATAACTCAACAGCTATAAAAGTATATCACTTATTTAAGTACGGTGGTCTGCCGGGCTCCTTCCTCAAGCTTGATCTTTTGGGGAAGTAGTTGCTAATCATTTTCTATATTGTATTTTTTCCTAGTTAACTTTTTAGTGTGCCTTATTATTTACTATATTTTATTAAATTGTGTAATGTTGAGAGCGCTGGACCAGAGAAAACAATAGTCTATTGTTTTGTTGCATTGCTCCATTCATTGACAAACGTGACATGAAGAGATTGTAGATTGATTGACACTCATCTACATCTCTCTCCCAATACGTCACTACTCTTATCTGGTTGGTAAGTCTCTATCATACAATCCAGAACTTTACAGACTACTATCGTCTGTGGTCGAGACAGTTGCTATTTTGCCTGTCAATGTACGTGTCAGTTCTAAAGAATGTGTAATTACGTTTCCCAGGACCATCTATCCAGACCGTGTAACAGTGAATACTATCCAATGCAGTGGAAAGACAGTGTATTGTATCCATGCAGCTTATTGACAGTATGAAGACATGTATATGCTTATGCATATCAAGTGATATTTGGGATTATCAAATACTGTATCAGACTGTGTTTTGTAAGTGTTTAACTGTTCTTTTTGACATTTCTTTTTACTTCTTTGTATGGGTTATTGGACAGTTGTTTATGTAATTATCGATTGGCCCATTCTTAATTTTTTTCCTGAGGATTTTTAATTATCGAAGGCCTGTGCATGGGTGATGAGTTGGACCTACAGTTTTAGGTGGGTTCCGAACCACCAGGAAGTGATTTTACAGCAGAGAACAGTGTCTTTTTTGCTGGCCAATCTAATCGGTCATCGTTACAAACAGGACCTACGAGAACGCAGCTTATCTCTATCTGATAAGCTGCGTTCTTAATTTATTTCTGTACATTGGGCTTGTGAACCCAACTAGACTTGGCTTGCAAGTTAGTGGGCTATTTTCTCCCAAGCTGAGCCAGGCTTGCGCAGTACTAATTCTGCGGTTGAAATTGGGATTTGGCCGACCTCTTTTTAAAAGACTGAATGAAGGGGGTTCATTACTTTACTCTAACTTAAAGGGTATTAGTTTTGGGAAACAAAATGTGTTCATCATGTGTATTTTTTATACAAAATGTTTCAAGAGTTCAAAAGATGATTCTGCCAGACTGCATAAGCATCTTCTCATGCGGATAAAAAAATCAGGTGATTATAGGTCTGGTTGTTTCATAAAAAGGCGGAAGATTAACAGTTATTCACATCATTCATTCAGGAATACCTTATCTAAGGTCTTCATGTAGGTGGTGTGAATTCAGTGGAATCGATGTAAAATTAGCTGAAACGTGCTACAAGATTCACTTCCATAAAAGTGTATGATGCCCATATCATTTGAAATTAGTATGAGGGTAATGAAGTGAACGAAAACTGCAGTCTGAACGCAAATTAAGATTAATGGGAAAATGAAATAGTGGGATATTTTACAAAAATTCACAAAATGATCATGAAAACACGTTTTTTTTGTATGCTTAGTAGATTAATTAAATTAATTGCCAATGAACCAAAAAACTTCAATTTCTCCTTCAAATCTTGTGAATTTATTATTTTGAAATGAAATATGAATGTAACTTTCTCAATAGTCAAGAACGCTCACAATCCCAAAGTTTATAAAAACGAGCTTTATTGAATCAAAGCAAATTAATTTTGCACGGATGCTTTCTCCTTGCTATTCTTGTGTTTTGATCCAATTCAAATTCTGATTTTATGAACTCTGGGTGCGTTATTTGCAATCAATAACCAAGTTCATACCTTTCAATCTTAAAAACGTCTTCTTTTGGCATGTTCATGTCATAAAATAACTCAATAATCGAGGTAGATAATGTTTTATATGAATTTTCAGCTAATTTCACATCGAAAGTATTCAATTCACCACCAAAATGAGAGCTCTAGAAACCTAGTTTTCTGAATGATTTCTTATTGATAAAAATTGCTCCACTCTTCTGTTATATTTATGTTTTCAGAAATATTTATGTTTGGTAATCTGCCATTTCCTTGCGAAATATTTTCACAAAGAACTGTATACCTTTTTTTAGAAAAATGACAGCCGCGAGCCGTGGCAGATATCTGTTTAGTGAAATAAGACAAGCTGCAAATTCCTGGGCTCTTTTTGTAAGGGTGTCCAATTGAATCGGCCAGCAAAAAAGACTTTTACCTACAACTGCTCGTAAAGTAGTTCTTTACGTACTGAAAAGTAATTGTAAAATGCCTCTTTACTGCTCCGCAAGCGGTAATAGTTATTTATGTATTAAGAGCGTGAAGCGCGACTTTATTGCTCGAGCCAAAACATTTACTGCGCGACGCACAGCGGAGCGCAGTAATTTTGCGAGAGCAATAAAGAAGCTTCACGCGCGAATTACATACAATATTTTTCCTACAACTGAAGTTCTGGATTCCAACACAATAAAAGCTTATAGTTTGTAACATCACAGACCGTGCACGGATTTGGTTAGCATTCGCCATAGTTGAGGTTATGTCAATTTCACGGATTCTGTGATCCACCAATGAGAAGGCACCAAAATCAAAACAGAAGCGTAAAGAAAACAGCTGGCGAGCATAAAGTACTTTACCGCTTGCTGAGCAGTAAAGAGGTATTTTACAATTAGTTTTCAGTACGTAAAAAACTACTTTACGAGCAGTTGTAGGAAATAGTTATTTATGTATTAAGAGCGTGAAGCGCGACTTTATCGCTCGAGCCAAAACATTTACTGCACGACGCATAGCGGAGCGCAGTAATTTTGTGAGAGCGATAAAGAAGCTTCATGCGCGAATTGCATACAATATTTTTCCTAAAACTGCAGTTCTGGATTCCAACACAATAAAAGCTTGTAGTTTGTAACATCACAGACCATGCGCGGATTTGGTTAGCGTTCGCCTTTTTTGAGGTTATGTGAATTTAATGGATTCAGTGATCCACCAATGAGAAGACATCAAAATCAAAACAGAAGCGTAAAGTAATTTACCGCTTGCGGAGCAGTAAAGAGGTATTTTACAATTAGTTTTCAGTACGTAAAGAACTACTTTACGAGCAGTTGTAGGAAAAGTACTTTATGCTTGCCAGCTGTTTTCTTTACACTTCTGTTTTGGTTTTGATGTCTTCTCATTGGTGGATCACGGAATCCATGAAATTCACATAACCTCAACAATGGTGAACGCTAACCAAATCCGCGCATGGTCTGTGATGTTACAAACTAAAAGTTTTTATTGTGTTGGAATCCAGAACTGCAGTTGTAGGAAAAATATTGTATTTAATTCGCGCGTGAAGCTTCTTTATTGCTCTCGCAAAATTACTGCGCTCTGCTACGCATCGTGCAGTAAATGTTTTGGCTCAAGCGATAAAGTCGCGCTTCACGCTTTTAATTCATAAAGAACTATTTCTCAGCTATAAAAGTACCCTGTAATACGGACCTCACCTAAAACTGTAGGTTCAACTCATCAATCATCATTATCCAATCATTACCCACGCACAGGTCTCAAGCCTATCTGGGCTTCTTCATCCTCCGAAAAAAACTTCATTATTACTGTAACATCAAATGTATTACAGGTCCAGGAGGTTCTAGAGGCTGGAGATCCTTTATTACCGTACCGGTACATGATTATCAGATCGGTACGAGTGAAGTGAATGATATTTTATTATCTGGACCCAGGCGCCTAGTCAAATTGAATTATGCCAGACTCGAAATGCACGTCTTGATAGTGTACCGATAATGTTACAAACTCTATCCAAGTGCAAAATGTACGGTCTAGAGTCCATAGTGTATGTTAATAGAATTTATGTAAATTGCGAGTGTTAACTTCAAGTGTTGTCAGCCTCATTTTAGTCATAGCGAACCCATAACAGTAATAAAGAATAGATCAAAATAAATTTATCAACTAAGAATAATTATAAAAATTATCAATTTATTGCCTTTTAATGTAATCAATTTATAACTAGAACATGTAAAAACAGACTTCATTAGCATGGCACTTGAAATTTTGAAAATACACCAGATCTTTTTGTTGTGAATTTTCAAAATGTAATCAACATTTATTTTTATGGAAGATGAATAACAATTCTGTTTTGATTTCTTCTTAACATTACAAACATATTCTTACAAAAATATCTTACAATTTCCAGGTAACTTGAATAAAGCTGATTATTTATTAATGTGACACTCACAGTTAATCATATCTAGCAATAAAAATATATATATTTAAAATTATTGTAAAAATAATGTGGGCTAATAATTATTAATTTGCTATTCACATTCTATGAAAATTATTATTTTCATGTAGGCGCGCATAATAATTAACAGTCCATTCTCAAGATAAATTACTATAAAAACCACTAATTTTAGCTGCCAAGAATTTCATTTATACAACAAATTGAACTAGAATACCTCACAACTGATTAGTTACTGTATAGATAAGCTATTTTCTATATTTTTTCCTGGTAGAATCATCAGTGATCAGTTTACTTTATGGACTTTGGAATTCCGTTGATTCATTTATTCTGTCTTTCTTTATCAATTAACGAGGATTCAAATTCAATTTCTCAATATCTGATGAAAACATTTTAGAGATCAACGAAAAAAACACAATATTGTTGTGAATATAGGGTTAAAAAGTCTTGCACAAGAATACAATTGTTTATTAGTGTAACTAGTTCGCAAAGTAGCACGTTGCTACACGAGAGAAATGCATGCATGAGCTGCAGGTGAGTGCGGAACAGTTTCTTGAGCTCGTTAAACATTAAATAATTCTTTCAGTTGTTGAAACTGGAGTGCGGCAACGTGAGAGTGCAGGAATAAGCTGTTTTCTCATCATAATGAGTGCAAAAATAGTCGCTTTGTTGGACAATGTAGGAAAACGTTTATACCGGTACTATTTGAAAATCATTCTATCTTACTGATTAAATAAAATCAACAGATTATAGTTATAACAGATCATGCATATTTCATTCTTATATAAGTAGCCTCTGAGCTTTCATAAAAATATTTTTAAGAATTAATCATTCAATATTTTATGGTATTAGCAGCCTCCAATAGTAATCTTCCACAAAACGTACTTAAAATAATAATAATAATAATAATAAGCTTTGGTTAGTAATGTTAAAGAAAAATTCAGCAAAACATAAGCAGTGAACTAGAAACTACTTTGGTTATAGTATACAAATAAATATTATAAAAACTAACAAAACAAGAATAACAAAATATGATAAAACAATACATACAAAAATAAGAGTGATTTTAATATAAATCAGCAATGACATAGAAAGCTACTCAATATTTTTTAGCAATAGTGAAACAGGATTTGTAGCACCAAATGAAAATGTCATTCATATTTTCATAAATCAGTGATATGTAATACCGGTGCCAATGATGTAGAATTATGTTCATACACTGATATTCCAGAGTTCGTTTAATGTTATAATAATAGACTCCTAAAACATGTAATAACAAGTTTGTTCTATTCACTATAAAAGAACTGTTCATAAATTGTCTTTTTGTGCAAGTCTAAAATGTACAGAGCAGATAATTTTTTTAATGGATACTAGAAAATCTATTTATTTTCTTCTCAAAACATGGCAAGCAATTGATTTCTTGCATATAATTAATGCTGAAACGATATGAATTGTACAAAGATATTAAAAATAAAAAAAAACAGTAAAATAAGAGTGATATGTAATACCGGTGCATATATCTTGTCATTTTTTCAACACAAGCAGTGCATAGCTCTCGTCTTATCTTAGTGCAATAATATTACTCATACAATTCTGAAAATTTGTCATTGACTAAGAAATCTACAATCTTCAGATTAAGGCACAAGCTGTTAAGGCTTCAATCATTTACGAATAAATTATAATAATGCTTCTGTCGGTCAAGAGGATCACATTATTTTTCTTTCAGTCAGATAATATTACAGGTATTGATACACTCAACTGAATTGGTATAATGTTTTGTTTTCTAATTCTAGAGCAAATAGATCTAGTAGTAGTTGAAAATATCACCTAGAATGTTTGATAGGTGATAATTGAAGTATACTATTCATAAACCCATCCAATATTTACCAAATTGGAGTACTGATCGTAGGCCCATGACATATTCAACGGTTTCAGCATTTCAATTGCGCCAGAATAGTCCCATTTGGTAAAGTTTTGTAAATCAGTGATGTTGATGGAGGGAATCTGAATGGTATTCAACTCAACTCCATAATGCACTGTGGAAGAAAATCATTATCAAAAATGTATTTTCCAAGCTTCATGAGGCCATTATATGTTATAAAGAATCTATTTAGATCTACCAAATACATTTCTAATAATCACATATGTTTTTAATAGAGGAGACAAAATTCAAGTGATGGTTTAAAAGGGGCTTAAGGCCTGCTTAACACTGAAAAATATCTTATAAATTTAATGATTTAATGTATCATCTTTCATAAAGGGTTAAATTTGATTATTTAATGAAACATAAGTTTCATCTTTTAGAAGAGATGGGCAATGGTCTACCAAGGATTATCCCAGGACCCGACTAATTTACATAAAATAATTATTATCAATTGTGCTGATAGGCATATGTACCACTCACTTTTTGATTTCTATAAACATCATATCTTTCCTGATTCACAAAAAAAATGCAAATCGGCAATTCTTGAAAAAGAGTTCTGTTTCTTCTTGTTCTACAGATCTCCTAATCATGCATTAAAATTTAAAATCGACGATTTAAAATAATTCAAGAAAATATATCAACACAATTAAAATGATGCATAAACGCTTGCAATGTTAAAATAAAGTGGATAATTTGGCTAAACAGCAATTTTCGTAATATTCTTAAAAAATTTTGCATTCGAAATGAACCAGCTGAGTAATGTTTTGATTTTCACTAGCCAAAAGTAACATAGAGCCTGTAGCGGTAAACTGTTTTACATCATAATTATTTTTATATTCGACCCACAAACTCCAAAATCAATAGTAATCTCACGGTGCTATATTCCAAGTTTCAGGATTCTAGAATCTTCCTTTCAAGACCTAGAGCACGGACGGACTGACAACGGCACGACTTCAATAAGGCCCTGTTGGGTCTTAAAAGAAATCAGGATCGGCCTGTGAGAATTTATTATTCTTTTGAATTAATGAATCAAAAAAATTTTTTTGTCATGAGTACTTGTGTGATTGAAACAGTGACAATTAACATAAAAAATAAAGTACAGTACTGAAGTAACTGTTATAAAATTATGATTTTGATGAAAAAATATCCAATTTTGGGAAGTTTTGTTAAAAGAAAAGTTATTATTTTTGTTACTCCTCACCATAAACCAAAATGATTGAGCTGATGACTGATGAAAGAAAAAATAGCTTCAACGCTGTTTGTGATACAAGATTGTTGAACAATCGTCGGAAAGAAACCAAAACTTTGATTTCCGCAGCAAACAACAGCATCATTAATTGGTAGAGCCAACGAAATGGAGCTGTCCACCAGGTAGATTCGTTGCTTGTAATATGCCCTGAATCGTAGAGAAAAAAATATTGAAATTATTTATATTTACGAGTACAGTAATCATTAACAACAATAATTGATGGTGCGTTCACAAAGAAAGCTTATTGCTAATAATTGTTTGTAGGCGATTGCTACCAGCGCTTTAAAGCGTCTGTGAATAAGTTTTGGTATTCACAATAAAAGCTTGTTTTCAGTCTGAATTAGCCCTCGTTGCGAGAATGTCTAGTGACGAAGAAATATTTTTGTTTGAAAATATAGACTACAAATTTCGCAAAAAGGAAATTGATATACATAAGATTAACCGCGGAAGAGGTAGGTTTGATGAATATTATCACCGGTTTCCTTAATTGAAATTGGACAATGTGAGGTTTTTTCTTACGTGAGAATAAAGTTGAACACATTTAATTGCATCCGAAAGAGAAATTAAACGGCTTTGGTTAAATCATGGGCAAACTGGCATAAGCAACCAATTTATCCCGATCCATTCATCTTCGTTCACGTTGACTAACATGCGACTGACTGGTACCAGCGCTGAAAAAAAGTATCAAAAGGTTCTTGTTTGCTTGTCTGCGCTTATAGCAAGGGCTTTCTCTGTCTCTGAACACACAGACTTTATGCTATGTATACTTCATCTCGCGCTGGACGGCGCATGTTAGCAAGCGCTTGCAACAAGCTTTCTTTGTGCTCTAACATCCGATCCGATGAAATTTATTCAAGCACTAGCGTTATTTTTTAAAACAAGTCCATTTCTGAAGTAAGTGGCATTTGGTGAAAGACTATCATTTCCTAATATTTTAGTTTCTGTCCTCAACGTACATTTGATACACTAATAGACCATGCTCTTCGATTTTATTTCAGCATTTATCAATACATTTTTGATTCCTAATTAGCTAATTTTCTTTGAAACTTGCATTACCTTATAAGTTATAAGTATAATATAATAAGTACAAGGGCTGTCTGATGAATCAGCGACTTTCCAGCGTCTGGTGTCATATTTTAATAGACTACTGTTAAATTTTGAGCATGTTGCGTCGTTAGGTTTATGTTTGACAACCGTTCAAAGCAGTCAACCTCGTGAATTGTAAAGAATATGGTAATGAAGTGATCTGTGTGGTATTTTGCATAAAGCATTACTAAAATCAAGGAAATTCTCGATAAATACTTTGGGGACTCTGAACCATCAATTTTTATGTATCAGAAGTGGTTTACTGCGTTCCGTTGTATTGCCGAAGTAATCACATGCTGCACATGTAATACCGAACGTCCAGATCGGCCAAAAGAGGACATCGCGCCAGAAATTGTCAATAAACTGAGATACTGGACAATCGGAGAATGAAAGTGCGTGAGTTGGCTGAAGCTGTAAGCATCTTAACTAAGCGGGTAAATCCCATTTTACATGAATATTTGTACGTAAAAACACTTTCTGCAAGATGATTGCCGCGATTGCTCACACTTGACCTTAAGCGCAACAATGATTGTGATCTCTTCAAATCGATGTTTGGTGACGTTCTTCCGCAATCCAAATGAGTTTTTGCGCCGTTTTGAAACCGTGGACTAAACATGAATTCATCACAGCACTTGGACCAAGGAACAATCAAAAGTGGGGTTTTCTAGGTGAACATGTACCATTATTGAAAGAGAAATTGGCTCTGTCAGGTCACAGTCATGGGTCATGGCCACAGTATTTTGGGATACACGCGGTGCCAAGTGTAATGCCTTACAAGTGTAATACACTGTAAAAGTGTATATTTTATGGAAATAAAGATGATTTGATTGATTGACTTTATTTAAAAAATCAGCATCACTTGATCAAATTTCAAAGCTATAAAAATGATTAAATAACTGATTTGGAAATTCAGGGAAAATAGCAGTCAAAATATATAGGATCAGACCTTTTTGATGAGCATATTTTTATAAAAAGAAATGCAGTTCGCAAGTTATCCAGGATACACTGAAT
Source organism: Conomelus anceps (assembly GCA_948455865.1). Taxonomy (NCBI): domain Eukaryota; kingdom Metazoa; phylum Arthropoda; class Insecta; order Hemiptera; family Delphacidae; genus Conomelus; species Conomelus anceps. The sequence goes on along the minus strand of OX418219.1, from coordinate 35,289,480 downwards.
TTTCACTTATTTTCAGAATCTTGATCGGCCTCAAGCGAGGGTCAGGATATCCAGTTCAGACAGAGAAATTTTTTACCAGAGCCCTTTTTAAATTTAGGAATTCGAACTTCTTGCTTCCGGCGACAAAAAAACCGTTAAGTCACGTCATAATAGACCATGAAGTTATCCAGGTGCTACCTCAAAACTCTTAACCCAGGCCTGATTCAGCCAGGACATATGATATTTTTATTATTTATTACTGTATAATCATTAATCTGTCAGTTTGTAGATGAAATTTTAGTGAGTACTATGAGTAAATAGAGTTTTGTTCATCTACCTCACATTTAAATGTTTATTTGTGAATGTCTGTATGTGTCACAAATTTAGTACGGTACTCGAAAAATAATCCTTACCAAACAAGTATAAAGGCCCGTCCAAACGGAGACACACGATTGCTCTACGAGACCGCTCTAGCGCAATAAGTGTCTGCGTTTACTCGGACCTTTGAATAGTTTCAACTCAAGTCACAAAAATGGCATTCTTACCAGAGACAGACGACTTTGAGCTCCAGAGATTGCCAAAGAATAAATCGTAAGGAAGACATAGCAATCCCAAGAAACTATAAATCAAGAAGTCGGCGAGTTTTGAGAGCATCGATTTATTTTCTTGTTGTAAGATTGGAAAGCGAGCAAACTGTGACTTCCCGTTAAAAGATGAAGCTTCAAAAGTATATCCTGAAAGAAATATAAATGTTTGTTAAATATAATAAATCAACTTTTTTAATAGTGTATTCAAGCATAACAAGAATCATGCTATTATCGAAATGATTACCTGTTACCAAAGGGTTGGAACGATTTTTAAACTAAAATTGGCTACCAACTATAAATTTCAAGACATAGGCTAATTTGAATATGACATCAAATACTTTTAATACTTAACAAAATCTTGAATATTTCATTCCTGTAATTATTTCTTCGTCCAATTTTGGTAATTACAAAACATTGATAAGCTACATTAGGTTCTAGCATACAAGATTTTTTTGCATTTGGAGCCTAACTAGTCAATAACTATTAAGATGAAATAAAGTAGCCAACTGTACAAAAATAATATTGAACCATAATTTGAATAAAACAGTCCGGACTTTGAGTACTGAGAAATGAAGTAAGTAAGAAATGCTTTTAGTATAATGGCTTCACTTTTAGCCATACTGTTTATTGAATACCGTAAGAAAATTCATCAATTTGACGTGGGTGCACGATTAACAGTTGAAAAAAGATAGATGTTAATTCCAATTTTTTTAAATATTTAATGCTTGACAATAAATGATTAGCAACATTGGGCATTGAACTTCCTATTGACAACAAAGCTGCACTTGTAGTGATCATATGTATTCAATATGTATTCACATGTATTCAACATAAAAATTTGCAAATGGAAATTTGAGATTGTGAAAAACTGTAGAAATATATTAAATTTGAAAACATTTATGTCCAGTCCAGTGGTGAATTATGATAATAGTATTCGTTACTACAATTAATGAAAAACAGAATTTACCAGGGGACCTCGAGAAGAAGTTGAACCGAGATTTATCTTGGACAGGATGTAATGGCGGTCGGGCCAAGTTTGGTATAACAGGTATTCCTGGCGCTATCTCCTTTCTGTACCATTTAGACCTTTCATCGTAGGTGTAATCAGTCTTTGGGAGAATACTGTGAAACAACAGTTTAATTACTAGAGACGTTACAATCAGAATCGTGGATTCTAAGCTACTGTATTACAGAAAAAGATAAAAAATAATCAAGGCAGGACTTTGACAATTTTATATATCGCTGGCACATTCACCAAATAAGCATAGACCCATAACCAGTACCAATATAATTGAAAAATACAAAGACCATTTATTTAATAATAGCAGTTCTGTTCCTACGCTCTATAAGAATATATACAGTGAGCGATGATTATGCATTTTCCCATAAATTGTTTTATTCAGGCGAGAGAAGTCAGTCTGATAATTTCTGCCACATTATAAATTGCTAAAAATAAATTTATTTATAAAACATATTTTAAAACAAAAAAAGAAACCGACTTCAGTGAAATGATAAAATACTCACGTACTAAAAAGTTTAAAATAAAGTATTTACTTTAAACAGAGAAAATTTTAAATTTCATACAAGTAATCTTTTGAAGTCGGCGCCAAATATTTTATAAAGATGATAAGAAATTCTATCTAATATCAAAACTAACACTGTATTTTTTTGGAGGATGAAGCCCACATAGGTCTGAGAGTTTTGCGTGGGTAATGAATTGGATGATGGAGATTGATGAATTGAACCTACAGTTCTAGGTGGGTTCCGAACCACCAGGAAGTGATTGATAAGAAATTCTATCTAATATCAAAACTAACACTGTATTCCAATTAAATATGTGATTTACACTCACTTTTACTGAAATACAGTAATTGATAAGAAATTCTATCTAATATCAAAACTAACACTGTATTTTAATTAAATGTGATTTACACTCACTTTTACTGAAATACAGTGTCAGTTTTGATATTAGATTGTTCAATTATTACTTCATGGAAAACATCACAGAGTAATTCTGTTATATTTTAAAGTTTATGGGAAATTTGGCGCCGACTTCAAAAGATTACTTGTATGAAATTTAAAATTTTCTCAGTTTAAAGTAAATACTTTATTTTAAACTTTTTAGTACGTGAGTATTTTATCATTTCACTGAAGTCGGTTTCTTTTTTGTTTTAAAATATGTTTTATTTTAAGCTTTTTAGTTGAATTTTCAAACTTTGAAAATATGAGAAATTTCTTAAAACCTACATTATGAAATATTTATCAAATTAGCAAGCCAATAATTAATTTATAACATCGTAAGTTAAGTAACTAAAAATCCACTTATAAGAAAAGATAAACTAAGGAAAATTCTACAACGTTTTATTTAATGTGGAATATTGTATTTAGGAAAATTATAATAGCGAAAGGCTTCTTAAAAGTGAAATGGCTTTTGATTCATTTTGATGTGGTCCCTTTCAGAATATACCTACACTGAAATAGTAGGCCTATATCACGTTACAAGTGTGGAAAATATTGTGCTTACTGAAAATATGATAAGTAAACGCAGGAGATGAAGTTGAGTGCGGTATTATCATACGAGTATGGTAAACATCTTCCCGGACGAGTTATGTACGATATTTTTTGTGTTATGATTGCAACTAAATAACCTTATTCCTATGACTCAATAACATCAACTAAATTATTTACAATTTTCATATGAACATATGGACAGAAATATTATATTCTTCTTATTCTCGATTCAAATTAAGTTCATGTGATTGGTCAAAAGAAGTCATTAAAGACTTCTTTCACACTGAACCAGCTTTGGGTAACCGATGTCGTTTACCCGGCATAATTGCATTGCATCAAATGATTTCGAAAACCGTCTAGATGTAAAGCGCTCCATATGATACAATGATCAGCCTGGTAAACGACACCGGTTATCCGATTGGCGGTTATGTGTGGAACTATCCTATTCAAACTTGATTGAAATGAAGACATCGAAGAATGCTCCTTTTTGTTTAATATTGGGCTAAGTATTGGGCCGATCCTTGCGAAACTTGTATGGGACCACCGCTGAGCGATGCTCTTTCATTTAAAAAAAATCATCGAAATCGGTTCAATATTGTTCGAATGATTGATGTACAAACATAAAAAAAAAACAAACAAAAAAACAAAAAAAAACAAAAAAAACAACCTTGTTGTTTTTGGAAGTCGGTTAATAAAAATATGATGATGTTGAAGATCCATCTTGTTTCCACTAATATGTATTATAAACTTAAAAAACACTTTTAAATGGAAATTGACTCACGTTATGGCGTGACGGCCGTTTCGCTCTGTTGTCTAGAGCATCATCAGACGACCCACAGTACACTGATTCAAGGCATGAGTTTGAGGGTTATGTGTGTTGGAATGGAGAAGGGGTGGGGGGATGAGTAGGCGGGAGGTTTGAAATTGGGATTATTTTGTCAAATAGAGTATGTGAGAAGAAGTTAAGTTGATCATTTAAAATGTTGTCAGGTTGCTGCTTTGCATGTTTGTATATCTCATATTGTTCTAAAACATTGAGTTTCTGGCTTTTGTGAGTGAAGTGTAGTGTGTCTAAATTAGTGTCAATGTCTGTATAACTGTGGCCTGTTGAAATGATGTGTTCAGCAAAAGTGGAATGTGTGTTTGGGTGTGAGATGGCTCTTGTGTGTTCTTTGAATCTAGTGGTGAATGTCCTGCCAGTTTGTCCTATATAGAACTTGTTGCAGTCATCACATTTCAATTTGTAAATTCCAGATCTGTTGTACTTGTTTTGAGATGTTGTCTGAGAATGCAGGTGTTTTTTGAGTGAATTACAAACCTCTCGCCTACTCATCCCCCCACCCCTTCTCCATTCCAACATACATAACCCTCAAACTCATGCCTTGAATCAGTGTACTGTGGGTCGTCTGATGATGCTCTAGACAACAGAGCGAAACGGCCGTCACGCCATAGCGTGAGTCAATTTCCATTTAAAAGTGTTTTTTAAGTTTATAATACATATTAGTGGAAACAAGATGGATCTTCAACATCATAATTTCGCCGAGAGGACAACATTGATCCATACCTACAGGAACACTCGAATTAAGGTTATGAAATCATCCCTTGCCATATCATTCAATCACATTTGCATCCATAACCAAATCATCCCTAAATATGCAAGAATTTCTTTAAAAAGCAACAGCATACCTGCTCAAAAAACTGTGAAACAGGCTCAATTATTATTCATCAAAAACAGCATACAACATCTACACAGACAAAAGAATGAACTCAACAAGAAAGCATATTATCTACATTTTAAACTCTATACTTCACTACACTGAACTACAAGAAATAATCACATATAGAAATAGCATAGTCAATCTCATGAGTAGAAAATTAAAAACCAAACATAACCAAAAAATTTCACAACTTCAAAATGCACAGACCCCATTAATCACCACAGAACAGCAATTCCACAAAAAAAACAATGAATACCACACAAATCGACTTCAATGGATCTGAAATTGAACTACTTGATAAGGGACTAAAACACAACATTAACACACAACATGACCTCTCACAAAAACAATTGACTGAAACTATAATAGACACAGAAACTGCTATACAGAATACAAATATCCATGTACATGAATACCTGAGGCAGGACATATCACGCAATAAAAACACTTTCAAAGTCCAATCCAAAACCAACCCAGATTTAATAACCATGAAAAATATTAAGAAAAAACAGAAAGAACATGACCTGATCATAACCACAGCTGACAAAGGCAACATCACAGTCATTATAAATAAAACAGAAATAGACACAAAGGTACAACAATTCATTACTAATAATAAAATCATGGAACTAAAGAATGATCCTACTCCCAAGTATCAAACACAAAGTATCAAAAGATGCCATCAATCATACTCAACACATCATTCCTCACAGCCACAAAAAGTACCTCAAACACATAAATCCATCAGCACCAAAGCTAAATGCCTTACCAAAAATTCACAAGCAGATATTCCCATCAGACCTCTCATAAATCACACACATGCACCTGCACACAAATTAGCAAAACTCCTAGATAAAACAATAAGACAGAACATAACATTCCATCAGCACACAGCATTGAAAAATAACATAGACCTGATAGACAAACTACAAAAAAATCCATATACCACACAATTCCACACTATCTTCTCTTGACATTACAAATCTTTACACCAATGTACCCATACATGAAACAATTCTTCACCTTAAACAAATGCTCATCCAAAACAACACACCACCTGAACAGCTCCAAGAAATTTTAGACCTCACAACACTAGTCACCTCACAAAATTACTTCACATACAATAATAAATTCTATTCACAACGTCATGGCCTTCCTATGGGTTCCCCAATTTCTTGCATCTTAGCTGAAATCTTTATCCACAATATAGAACAAAAACATATCCTTCATAATACAGACAAAATCATCAGCTGGCACCGATATGTTGATGACATTCTAATTCTATACAAAGGCAATAAAAGACAAACTGAAATATTCCACACCAATCTTAATAAAATCCATCCAAATTTAAAATTCACCTTAGAACTTGAACACAATAATAGTATCAACTTTTTGGACATCACTATAACAAAGCAGGAACATTCATTCAAAACATTTAGAATTTACAGGAAACCCACAACAACTGATACAATAATCCATAACACATCAAATCACCCAACCCAACATAAACATGCCGCTTTCAATCACATGCTCCACCGACTAACAAACATTCATATGTCACAAGAAGATTACAATATAGAATTGAATAGTATAAAATACATAGAACAACAGAATGGTTACAAACACACACTAATAGACAAACTACTGCACAGAATAGCAACAAAACCAATCACTCACACCAGCAACAAACAGAATGACAACCCCCATACATTCATCACACTTACCTACCTCAACAACAAAACTCATAAAATAGCAGCTTCATTCAGGAAACTCAAATATAAAATAGCTTACAGAACAACTAATTCACTCAAAAAACACCTGCATTCTCAGACAACATCTCAAAACAAGTACAACAGATCTGGAATTTACAAATTGAAATGTGATGACTGCAACAAGTTCTATATAGGACAAACTGGCAGGACATTCACCACTAGATTCAAAGAACACACAAGAGCCATCTCACACCCAAACACACATTCCACTTTTGCTGAACACATCATTTCAACAGGCCACAGTTATACAGACATTGACACTAATTTAGACACACTAAACTTCACTCACAAAAGCCAGAAACTCAATGTTTTAAAACAATATGAGATATACAAACATGCAAAGCAGCAACCTGACAACATTTTAAATGATCAACTTAACTTCTTCTCACATACTCTATTTGACAAAATAATCCCAATTTCAAACCTCCCGCCTACTCATCCCCCCACCCCTTCTCCATTACAACATACATAACCCTCAAACTCATGCCTTGAATCAGTGTACTGTGGGTCGTCTGATGATGCTCTAGACAACAGAGCGAAACGGCCGTCACGCCATAACGTGAGTCAATTTCCATTTAAGTGTTTTAAGTTTATAATAAAAATATGATATTATGGTTTTAATTAATATTTCTGAGCTATAAACGCCATATGGTTTAATATAAACCATAAACACTGCATGGAAAGATCAGATTTACATTCTCTATTTCAGTCACTGAAAAGATAGTGTCTATCATTAGAAACTGGTAGTTTCTAATAACAAGTTACGTATTGATTGATTTCCATATTGGAGTTGAACTGATATGTAACTTTTCAAAGTCATATTTCTCATAAAACTCCTATACCCGGTTTCTGAGTTGTTCATTAAGTTTAATGGATCATTAACTCACAGCTGTAGCAATATTAACCCATTGCTCCAGCTGTGAGTTAATGATCCATTAAACTTAATGAACAACTCAGAAACCAGGCACTAGACTATTAAATAATTGCGTCATCGTTAAACAAGTATGCTCACTTCCACCAGTCGCCAAGTTGCTGTCTGTAATAGTTGACTATTTCCTTGGGTGATTTGAATTGTCCGTTCTGCCAAGGGCTGTCTTCATCGTTAAAACTTCGGACACGTTGTCTCGGTGAAAGTGGTTTCATTTCATCCTCATTGATGCCTAACTTTGATTCATCAGCTCCACCTCTTTGACTATTGGAGTCTTCTGAAAATGATGCCTGATGGAGGAAAACGACTATTACTTTTTTCATTGAACATGGTCAGATTCATTAAATAGGAACATTTTTAATAAACTAATACAATACTACAATAGTAGTAATAAAATAGTTTTAATAGTTTATCAGTCACTATAGTTCATAAATCACTATACAAAGACCATAAATAATATTTATGTAAAGTAATCACTATTGCTTTACATAAATTAAATTAAAGTTATAAATACAGATCATTTGAAAGAGATTTGTAGCTTATTGTAGTTTTTTAATTTTTAAACTGTACTCAATATTGGTCAATATAATATACTCCACACCAATCTTAATAAAATCCATCTAAATTTAAAATTCACCTTAGAACTTATAACAATATTGTTGAAAATCTCTCATTTATTTCTTTGTTCTTTTTTATTCTAGAATAGAATAGGGAAGCCCTTTTAGGCGTAGTAAGGGACATAGCTTCTAATCTTCCACTTAAATTCAAATATTCAAACCATCTTTCAACATTACTGTAAATGGAGGATTATAATTTCAATAAACAGTACTGCATTCATTTCTTCTCAAGGTTGACACAGGTTTGAGCGAGCGTGTGAAAGCGGATGCAAACGAGTAGAACAGCTGTTTTGAGAAGCAACGTCTACGCCCATTTCGTACATCATTATATAGGAATAAATGGCGTCAGTGCGTAGGCATGAGATGTAGTGCACATGCGCAAAACGCTGAACGCAGCACTGCGGCCGCAGTGTGGCAAAACGGTACTTACTTGAAAAATACGCCTCGTATATTCATTATTATTATAAACTCCCTGAAGGCTTTTCCTCAAATTATTTCTTATTTCAGCCAATTATAAACGCCCTCAGATATGATTTAAGTTACTAAAATAAAATGTTATTTTCATTGGTTGAAACGCTTGTAGGCCTATATAATTCTAAGAGTAGGGTATGCATGTATTCTAAGAATATGTATTCATTCTAAAACATCTATTTAGATGAAAACCAACAATCCATTTAAAAATGTCTCAATTCTCAAACTTGGGTGTTCGCCAAATTGGCACACAACACTAAATATTCAAATTAAATTCCAAAATAGAGGAGAATAATTTTGCATATTTTACTGTTAAGTATAACATGCTGTTGAAACTAGTTGATACTTATTATATTATGTTTTAAAATCGTGCCGTCTAGAAACCAAACTAGCGAGTATCTATCGATGAAGAATTGAATCAACTGATTCGAAAAAGATATGCTGATGTAAAGAAAATACTGATATGATTTTATACTTAGAAATAGCTAGCTATCCGACAACTAAGCTTGCTTTAGTTGTTCACCTGGATTTTTTTTAAATTATGCCAACAAATAGAAATTCTGTTATGTACTTACACACATAGATTGTCCCGAAACCACCGTTCTTTTTTGAGCAGTAAAAGTCTGTTTTCTTGGCCTGAAAAACAGAAGTTTTTTTGCCATGTGATAGATTGTATAATATTGATATTAGGTATTATAATATTATCTTATTTATTTAAAAGGGCGCTAAAGCGATCAGGAAACCTCTGTGTGGGATTTGGCCAATCTAATCTGCCTCTTATCTTATCAGAGTCGTTTTTTCTTCTTATTCTCTGGCACTTTTCAATATCCCTTTCCTCTTTAATTCTCTCAACTTCCCATTCAATACATTTCTGTATTTCTTCATTCTTTCAACATTCTCCCCCACCAACTCGAAATCCTTGAATTAAAAAATTTGACTATCTGTGTTTTATCTTTCCCTTACTTCATTATTCTCCACAAACCAATTTAGGTGAATATGACCTGATATTCTTTGAACCATTTTTTCCCTCTTCGAACCCTTGCTGTTTTCCACATTTCGCATCCACGCCCCTCATGATGTTATACCATAATACCGTATTTCAAGTTCTAAAATAAATTTTATCGATTCAAAGAAATGGAATTTGTTACAATTCTCAACAAGGTTTCTTATATTTTCGTTAATATAAGATTTGTTTTCAAAGAAAGTACTCTAGCTGCTTGCTGAGCAAGACTTGCAAACAGCCGTGACACTTTAAAATTAGGAGAAGGTTCAACAGACAATTATTTGCACGTTAAAAAGAATAATTACATTACAATGTGAACAAAAACCGTAATATATGTACGATTCACCAAAGTAATACCAGTAAAAAAATTAAAACATCAGTTGGTAAAAAATAGCATAAAACAGTAGCATTTACTGTACAATATAAATAAAAAAGTGAGATGTAACAATACTTATCAAGTTTTTCTCTTCCAGAATGCAACGTTTGAGATACAGTACAACGCAACCCGGAATAAAATGGGTTTGCAATATTGTTTATAAGCTCATTGAATGGAATAGTAAGTATACTGTGAATCACTTGCACTCTCTTGATGAAACTGGATGTTAGATTCAAGGGTGGCTGCAGATTTCTTCAACGTGTTTATTGTTTTGAAAGTGATGGAATCTGAACTATTTTTTAAAATTATTTACAATTAATAATGTTTACGGATACTTACATTTTCTTTGGTGTACTTGGAGTTTTTGGGCCGAGCGACCGAAACGAATCAGCCTCATCACTCATTCTGTAATAGGGAATCTCAAGTTAGCCAATCTTTCAAAAGATTAATTCAAATTATCTAGAAATATATTGAGTGAAGAAAGTTACAAAGCTCTAAAGAAAAACTATACGAAGACGAGTTGTCAAACATCATTCATAGTTTGAATAAAAAATAAATATATTATATTTTTGATATTTTATTGTTTGTGAGGTTCAATCTGCATTTATTTTCTTGTTCATTCTCACAAAACACGTAATACGCTGAACATTAGCAATGAATATTGTTGTAAAACATCAAGCCAGGTAAGTTTTAGGGCTTGTGCAATAAGATTTTTTAATCAGTTACCACTACCTAAACGAAGTTTATCTGTTAGGGAGTACAAAATTATAATTAAGGATTTTCTTATAAGAAACTGTTTTTATAATTATAATGAATATTTAAGCTTTAATATGGAGAATTTTTAAATACGTTAGTGATGATTTCTTGTGATTTATTTTATATGTAATATTTATGTAACATTATGTAATTTTTCGGACGTGGCCTACACAAATTGTAAATTATTTGTTTTCGGCAACAAGTGAATTTGATTTGAAGCTTTCATGAAAAAACAGCTGGCGGACTACTTTGAAAGGAAAACTATTCTCAAGTGCTCACCAAGGTTTCAGACATGAAAATTCAACAGTTTCGGCTGGGTCTGTGTCACAGTTGATATTGGAGATCCTAAACTCATTTGAAGAGAGGGACGCAGTGGCATTGGCAGAATTGAGTAAGGGATTTGAGTGTGTTACACATGATATACTGCTCAGAAAACTTGCAGCTTATGGAGTCACTGGTCAGGCACTTGATACATTGCTTACCTACTTGACAGATAGAAAGCAGATTCTCACTCTGGATGGGGCAAACTCGGGGCCTCTACCGAGTTTCGCTAATAATAAATAAGCTTAGTCTGAATGAAGAGAATTCACAGGAAACCACATGCAGTCTTAGTCGGATCCTGGGAAATGAGCAATCAGAGTTCAAGCTGGGCTTCACACTTGATACTAAACTTACATGGGGTAGTCACACTAATGTTTGCCTAAAACTGGCTACGGTAATATTTTTACTCCAGCGTTTGAAGCCATTAACTTCTCAGAAGCATCTGAAAGAAGTGCAGGATATGTACTTTGCACTGTTCCATAGCCATATTTTATATGGGCTACAGCTGTAATAAACCCATGCGCCTAGATGTAAAGATGCACTGCTCCAGCAGAAGAAGGCACTGCGAATTCGGACTCAGCAGGATATATAGATCACTGTCGGCCGATTTATGTCAGACTGAGTACCGTACATATGCTGTAATAAACCAGTATTTCTTGCACTATTTGCTACACACAAGATGTAGCTATGACACATAACAGAATATATCGAGGTAGCAGTGTGCTGTGCATACGTTTTCAGAACAGGCTCTGCGAATTTTGAAGAATAGAATATTAATTCAAACGGATAAGTAGTATTTTTGTTTATTATTATTAGTATTTATAATATCTTAATAATCTCCATTATTAATTTGTCTATTACAATTTAAAGTATCTTAATAAAAAGTCAAATTCTATTTTCGAGGTTAGGTGTACTGATATTGATAAATTTTCTTGTAAATAGTCTCAAGTTGACAATTGTAATAAATTAAGTAATATTTCATTAAACATTTAACTAAAATCAATTGAAAACAATTTTTAGCTAGGAAAATGAGTCCAAACAAGGCATCTAAATCTAATTGTTTAACTAAAACTCAGGTAGCTACGCGATCTCAGCAATTATTAACAAAAAATCTCCAACAGCTCTTAAAGCTACTGTAGATGTGGAAGAAAAGGTTGCTAAACTATTGAGTGATCACACCGAATTGAAAACAAAATTAGAAACATCACTAAAAAATTCTGAGGAAGAACGAATAGGGTTGGTGGATCACATAAAATCTCTGGAAGTTATTGTAAAATTGCAGCAGGAAGACCATAAAACTGAATTACTAAATCTCACGAGTCAATGTAGGTCTATGTCAGACGAAATCGAAATATTAAAATCAAAAATAAACTTGGCTAATGTAAGATCTGAACCTCTGATCAATACAAAAAAAGTAGAACCTAAATCAAATGGGGAAAAAATAAATAGAAATGGTCAAACGAAAACGTATAGTCAGGTTTTGCAAACAGCAACCAAAACTAAAGTAAGGGCAAATAACGATAGGAAAGGTAGAGTACTGCTCTTGACATCCAGTCATGGACGAGACTGTAGTGACCTACTAAATAAAAGATTAAAAAATAAGTATGAAGTTCAGAGATTTTTCAAACCAAGTGCCCCTATAAACGCAATCGTAGAGTCAGCACAGGAACAAACTAAAGATTTTGGAAAAAACGATTTTCTAATAGTACTGGGTGGCTCAAACAATATAAATGAACCTAATCTAAAACATCTTCCTGAAATAAATGAAAAAATTAAAGAGATTGTGCCACTCAGCCAAAAAAACTAATGTAATAATAAGTACAATTCCGTATAGTTTTGATAGGCCAGTGCTAAATGAAGCCATTAAGTCAACAAATAAATCAATTCATAATACAATCAACAGCCTAAAAAATAAGAATTCTAAGCAGTTGGGGATTTGTTTTCTAAAAGAAAGGCTGAAAAAACAAAACTTCACTAATCATGGTCTACATCTAAATCAATCTGGCAAAGTAATATTTTGTAATAGGCTGGCAGAGCTGATTGAAAGTCGTTTGCAATCTACTGTCAATAATTCTCCTAAACAATCATCTAACGAACCTTTTTTAGTAAAGTGGCTCAAAACCGGGAAGGGGAACTAGTTTCAAATGATAAATTCATATCTTCAATTGTATTAAAAGACGTTAATCGATCAAAAAATCAGGATAGCATTAGTGGAAGGAACTCTTGTAGCAATCTGATAGGCTCTCAAGATTCTAAGAGATTAAGTAAATCTACTTCAATATGCAAAAGCAACGATAAAGTAATAAGGGATGATAGGGAAGTACCGGTACTAACAGTGTACCATCAGAATACTCAATACATTCGTAACAAAATAGATAGAATCGAAGTATTCTTTAAAGAAGAGGCTCCTGATATAGCTATTTTCACAGAGCATGGTTAGTTTCATTAATATTTTCAGGTTTCATATTACTATGAGTAGTCCAGTTAAAAAGTCCCTGAAAAAAACAAATTAGACAAAATTGAAGAATGGATAACTGATGATATCCTTGCAGAAAGAAATAGGGTTGAAGATGCATATGATGAATTCAAACTATCTAGAAATATGTTAAGTGAAGATAATTACAAAGCTCTAAAGAAAAACTATATGAAAGAAGTGAAAAGAGCGAAATGTAAGAAAACAGCTGAAATTTTGAATAATAGTGTGTACTTTAACATAGCAGTGTGGGATGTAATAAACAAAAATAGGCAAGTAGCTCATGTAGATGCTTATACTAGTGTCCCCAGAATAATTAACGAAAATGACAAATATATTGATGATAGTGTAGACATTTGTAATTTCTTTAACAGATATTATCAACTGGTTGCTAAGAATCTTCAAAAATCTCTTAATACAGGTATTAGTGACATGAGGAATACTGAGGGGATTCAGAACGAATTAAAATTCCACTCAGTATCCCAAGACGAGTTGTCAAATATCATTGATAGTTTAAATAATAAAAAAAACTGTAGGAATGGATGGGGTACCCAGTAAAATTCTGAAAGAATGGAAAGATCAATTATTAGAACCTTTGATTCATCTGTTCAATCATTCATTAGAACAAGGTGTTTTTCCAGATAATTTAAAAGAGGGGAAGATCTTGCCAATCTTCAAAAGTGGTGATAGAGAAAAGGTAGAAAACTATAGGCCCATTAGTATTTTAAATGTAATAAGTAAAATTTTTACTTCTGCACCTTCAAAAAGCTAACTTTATCTGTGATGAACAGCATGGCTTCCAGAAAGGGAGATCAACAAAGACAGCCATAGTTTCTCTAGTTGAAAAACTAATAGATATAATAGATTCAGGTGACAAAGCTACTGCAATCTTCTAAGATCTGTCAAAGGCATTTGATTGTGTTAATCATAGAACTTTATTGGAAATACTGCAAAATGTAGGCGTAAATGGGGTTGAACTGAAATAGTTTGAATCATATCTTATTGGGAGAAAACAATGTGTAGAACTAACTACAGTAGTTGGTAATAGTATAGTAAAGAATAAATCTAATAAATTAGAGGTGCAAGCTGGAGTGCCTCAGGGGTCATCAATACTAGGTCCATTGCTTTTTTTGTTATATGTCAACCGTTTACCTAAAGAATTAATTAGTGGTAGAGCCCTCTTATTTGCTGACGATACATATCACTCATTTTCAGCAATTCCATTCTAGATAATTTAGAAATAAGTGCCCATATAGGTGTGCAGTCCATTGTCCAATTTTTAAATCAGTTGAAATTAACTATAAATAGTAAAAAATGCCAATACCTTCAATTCAAAAACAAACATAATTTAAATGAAGATAGGGCTATAAACGTGTTTGTAAACGATAATCAATTAGACCAGGAAGAAAAAATTGCATTTCTAGGAGTTATGTTGGATAGACGATTGACCTGGACTCCATACATTGAGAAAATATGTTGTAAAATTTCATCTGGGGTATTTGTCCTGCGACAGCTCGCTAGATTGAATGACAAAAAGTTACTTTTTACAGCTTACCATGGGCTCTTACTGTCACATATTAGGTATGCCATCTTAGTATGGGGTAATTCATCAAAACAAAATCTTGATAGGGTGTTTAAGATCCAAAAGAAAGCGGTTAGGTGTATAGAAAGAGTAAATAGATTAGATTCATGTAGGCCGTTGTTCAAGAGACTTGGTCTCCTAACTGTACCCTGCTTATAAGTGTATGAAGCTACTTTATATGTAAAAACGAATAATATTAACCAAAATCTTGATGTACATGATTATAATACAAGAAGCCGAGGAGATTATCACTTGATGAGTCACAATAGTAGCTTATTCAAACAAAAACCCAGTTATATTGGTAGGAAATTCTACAACAAGCTACCGCAGTTTCTGAAGAGTCTTGAAAATATAGAAATATTTAAAAAACAATTGAAGAAATATTTAGTTGATAAAGCTTTTTATAGTGTACAAGAGTTCCTTTCACATCAAAATTAAGCCGCACCTCAACTAATTTAAGTAATTATGGTATCTAGTGTATAATATTGTTGATCTGACTTGTCTTATACTCCTTAACTGGAGTCTCCAAGACGTAATCTACAAAAAAAAGTACAAACGTTTGCTGTTAAAGTGATAATCGCAGGATATTGTGACTGTATTAGTTAGAATTCTTTCACATTTTATACGAGTGGACTCTACTTAGCTATTATTGTATTACGGACTTGTGCTACATGAGTTTGATTGTTTTTTTAGACGTTTCTTCTTGAATTATTGGACAGTTTGTTGAACAGTTATTATTCAATTTATTAGTTTTCTGTGTATTCTTGATCATGTTTCTCACTGAAAGTCTTGAATATTTCCGTACACAAGTGGTGACTGTATCAACAACTATCCATATCACTTGCAGTTAAAGTACTGTGTCTATAATTTGGGATAGGACACGGCTTATATCATGAAGTTGCATGTTCATAAGAAGTATACAAACAAATACTCCACATTTCTCTATAATTTGAAGGTTAGTTGCCTCAATGGAATTTATTTATAGAAGGAGATTAACCTTCAAGGGCGTTACACACATGTCTGGCAAGGACGACTTCAGTGCAGGACAGGCCTGTGATAAAATTCCTCACTGGCATTAATTTCTGGGTGAGGCCGACAGACTCATCCCGATTCCTTTCCACAATCGAAAACCAAATCACGTAAAATATCAGATATTTGAATTTTTCAAAATCTTATCTTAGACTGCTTCAGCTCCTGGAACAACTTTATTTACTTTTATCATTAAAATCAGCAACAAAGATATTCAAGTCAATTTGATTCATTTTCTCTCCAATTTGACTCACTTCTGGCATAAGAAGTGGAATCTTCCACTTTTCTGTGACTAATTTTGATGATAGAATAAATAAAGCTTTTTCAGAATCGGGAGCTGAAGCAGAACAATGTAGCCTAACACTTTATAGAATTCCATTATCTGAAATTTTTATCTTTTTTTTGCATTCGACTGGGGAAAATGTAAGTCTTCATCAGTGCCATGCACCATGAAAAATATCATTGTTAAATAACTTCTCAAATAACACATTTTTGATGCCACCCTTTTCATTTTCATCACCATATGTCATGGAAGAGTATTGTAGCGAATATGAGAATGAAAATAGTGAGAAAGAAGGACAGTGGTTCTCGGTGTTATCTGCTATGTAAATGTTTACTTCTAAGCAATTAATTACTCTGCTTTTGACACTTTTATGGTGTTTACTTGGTAATTAGTAGAATGTTCTAGTTGTTTGATTAGAAATTAATGGAGTCTTATTGAATATTGTGGAAAGTTCGAGTTTCCTTGATTGTTTATTTTATAATCTTTAGAAGTTGGTAGAGAAATCTAGAGATATCTCAATTATTAAAAATCATGTAGATAGAGGACTTTTGTAAATTAGTTCAGTCTTGTTTGGAATTCGTCGTGATAAACAAGTGTGACAGTTAAGTAGTTCAGTTTTTGTTCTACATTGATAAGTGGCAGTAGTGACAGTTCCCGTTAATACAGACAGTGAAACCCGTTGGCGCTATTACAAACCATGCAATGAACTTTCGTTGTCTGTAGTGATAATTCTCTTTACAGTTCTATAGTGATCTACTAAATAGTTTTTATCGTATTACGGACTAGTGCTACTTAAGTTAATTGTACTTTTTGACGTTTCTTTTTTAATATTATTGGACTGTTTATTGTACAGTTATTATTTAATATTAGATCGGCCTTTTAACTTTTAAAGATTGATTTTTGGACAGTTTATTGAAATCTCTTCATTAGTTGAACAATATCGATTTGTGTGTTTTTAATTACTTATTTTTCTGTAAGACATTGCTGATCAATGAGTGTTGTGATTATTTGTGTAAATAAAGTGCGAGTGATAAATTTAAGTGATGCCAGCGTTATTTTAGACATAGAACCTGTAACAATTGGTGTCAGAAGTTGGGGATTTTTGAGTTTTTATTAAAATGGCTGGCAAAATTACATTGTGCAATATTTAAAGTGGCCGATCTCAAACGTGAATTAGAGGACCGTGATCTAGAAAAATCTGGAAAGAAGTCAACTCTACAAGAATGACTCTGTGAGGCGTTATTGGTTGAAGGAGAAGACCCAGCTACGTACCTCTTTGAGACTTCAGATACGAAATTAATGTCATCATTCACATCCATGGAGGGGAAGCTACAGGAGAATATGACATTCATGGAGGGTAAACTCCAGGAGAATATGACATTCATGGAGGGTAAACTCCAGGAGAACTTCGCATGCATGAAGGGTGAAGTACACAAGAATATGACATCGATGGAAGGTAAGCTGCAAGAGAATATTGTGTATAATATACAATCTAGTGTATAATATTGTTGATCTGACTTGTCTTATACTCCTTAACTGGAGTCTCCAAGACGTAATCTACAAAAAAAAAAAATCACTAAGAGAGCAGACATGCACACCCATAATACGGTACAAGAGGAAAAGCGAAAATTGATGTTCCATTCTGCAGACTTGACAAGAAAAAGGACTCGCCCAGTATTGAAACTCTATAATGCACTGCCCGACTGTGTGAGGAACCTGAAGGGAAAGGAGTTTTAGGACAAGAATTGAGGCCTGGCTGAGAGATGAGCCATTCTATTCTGTTAGAGAATACGAGGCTGACAAGAATAAAGTAATAATGTAAATTCTAGTTTGGAAAAAAGTCGTCCCAGCCATCTTGATCAGAAATATATTATCAATTTTAATTAGGGTTGATCTGATTGCTGCTCAAAGTATATTATAATGTTTAATTACCGTATTAGTTTAGTAAAAGTTACGACTAATATTCAGGTCAGAACATCACATGACACAGTCAATCCAGCATGCGAATGACGAAGATATGAAGTAAGTACTAGTAAAGTGATGTTCGTGAATTTTGAATTTATTTTACAAATTAACGATAAGGAAGCCCCGAGTTTTTCAGTTTTGTAGTCAGAAAAACATGAGAAATCGATTTAAACCATGAATTTGAAGAAAACAGACCTGGCATTTGATGTACACTTGGGCTCAAACTTTAGCCAAAATGGTTTATTAGATTATTACACTATTAAATAGCTTCATTCCTGTTAAATTCAAATAATAGCTTTCACAGTAAAAGTGAAAGTCTGTCCTAAACTACCGGTACGGTAGATTAACTTGAAAAAGTATTCTTTTACTAACCAAAGTTATAAATATTTTTTATTCAGCAATAGATTGATAAATTTGGATTTGTGTGAGATTCAAATATTTACCTGAATATACACAAAAAGAAATTAATAAAAACAAATAATAGTGTTTCTTGATAGACTACTTGAGACTTCAGTCAGAACTTGAGGTTGAGAATTGAGATGTGAAAGGTGAATCGTGAATCATAAGCAGCATTGCCAACCTTCCATTCTATGAATCCAAAATTATCGTGTTTAGGACAAAATTACCATAAGTTTAAAATAAACAGGAAGTATCAATATTTTTTGGTATATCGATCTTCTGCTTGAAAATGTATTCTGTTGATCTGGGATCCGACCTTTTTAATCTGAAAATTATACCTGTGCAATCAGACAGCAGTAGCAGATCGTAGATGGCAGTGGCAGCAACGCAGCAGCAAAAAACCAAAGAAAAGAATTGTAAACAAATTTCTCTTGTTTGAAGTCATTGAGTGAATATTTTTATTATTTGCCATCCTCAATTTCGAAATACATTTTGTGGCATTACGGTATTGTGTGTGAGTTTTTAAAGAATAATTCCAAAGTTCATTATTCTTGTTGGTAATGAAGATATCGGTGTGAAGATATATCTGTTCCAGTGCTGAAATATAGGTTATCTCGCAACTAGCATACAACTCTACGAATTATGGGTGTTACAGTGTTACAGCAATTTCCAATGGGAGAGAACAGAACTGGTCCACAAACAATTGAATTTTTAACAAAAAGAGTGGTAGCTCTCGGAGCAGTGCAGTGCGGTCAGTTCTTAGTTGATTGTGAAACATATATGTCGGTCCCAGCTTTGGGTACACCTCGCACAGTGCATGTACTCCATAACTCTGAACAGCCTGCGTCAGTATTCTCCTTATTAGAAACTGGCACTAAAACTATACCTCTGGTTGCTGATGGCCTCTTTGACCTATTAATGTTGAAGATGACTCCAATATACACATCTAAAAAGCAAACAAAAGTAGAATCGAAGGGACCTCGCTTTGAACTTACTGACTTTGTTATAAAATTAGGTAGTGTTACTATGAGTCAAAATTTCAAAGGTATTTTAGTAGAAGTAGAATACAGGCCTTGTGTTGTTCCAGCTAATTGTTGGGAATTGTTGAGGGAATTCCTTCAAGGATTTCTTGGAACTTGTGTACAAAATATACCGCCACAATACTTACAAAATCGCATGAATGAAATTTATCAGCCTATGGACACTATTCATCAGTATCTTGAGCACTTTACAATGTATCGAAAGGCTTCAGGCATGCTTCAGTATCAATAGACCAGAACTATTAGAATTTTCAAGAAACTGGATGAAAGACAGTTGTAAATAATATATTTATAAACATCCTTGGCTTTAATAACATTCAAATGAGAAATCCTAATTATATATTGAATGATATTCACTGAAAAATATTTGTACTTTTTTTTTACTTCTTGGGTCTTCCCAACAGTCTGGGGACTGGGGAGTCGTCCTATTTTCTTCTCTTTGGCGGGGTTTCACATATATATGTGCTCTTTGTCAGTGGTGCTTCTATCTCAAGTGTTGATATGTATGCTCCTCTATGTATTCCATTGTACTGTAGTATGGCCTTGAAGTCAGATATTGCCTTAAACCTTTCATGAACGCCTTTGAGTTTGCTATACCTTTGAGCTCTCTGGGCAGCAGGTTGAAGAAGGAAGCCCCTGTATAAGCCGGTGATTTGCTAAATTTTTCAAGTCTGTGCTGTGGAAGGTTTATGTTTCTTTTGTCACGTGTATTATAGGCATGGATTACATCTCAAGGTAGGATTTGTCTTTAACACCATAACTACGGATTCCAACAATGATATCACTGTAAGGATATTGTTCTGTACAAATAGGGCCCTGCAGTGTTCATACATGCTTCTCCTTAATATTGTTCGGATGGCTCTCTTCTGAATACACAAAACTCTCTCAAGTTTAGCTCTAGATGCAGAACCCCATGCGACAATACCATATCTAAGGTGTGACGCAAACAGGGCGTGATAGGCTGTAAAAGTGCTGTCTTGTCCTCTGATATATTTCGGACTCTTCGTATCACATATCTATTCATATCTATACAGCTATCGCATACACTATTCTTTATCATAACGTCTTCCTGATAGTAATTTGTGAAACTCTACATTACAGTTGAGATGTTGATTCAATAAGTAAAGTGGACATTCTTCAAGTGATTGTTAAGTATGTAGGAAGTTTTATAATTCGAATTTAAAATACTTACTTACTTTTCGTGCCCAGAACAAATATCAGATATAAACTCTCAGCTCATAATATTTCACCTTATTTCCAGAAATTAGCAGCTGCTACAACCTTTCATTACGTGAAAAGACATCTTCCCTTGGGCATGGCCATTCCAGTTTGGGACAGCCAAGAATATGGTCAGAGTGCTGTATTGAGTGCGTTTGCACCAGCCGACAATAGGTTGAGAGCTCTCCAGATTGAGAAATTTTAAATGAAAAACAATTGAAGAATTTAAATTTAACTTAGGTCGATTCATTTATTATTTGAAATTTCAAAATTATTTTTAATCTTACCTTCATTGTGGCATGGGCTAGAATTATATGTCCACATAAATTACTGTCTACAATTATTGTGGACAGTAAATTACTGTCCACATTAATTATATGTCCACATAATTAAGAATACAGAATGATCTGTACTAGTAGTACTGTGAACGGTAGACCTCACGCCCAAGAATAAGTGAGCTTGCACACAGTGGAACATTCAACACACACTGAAAAAGAGGAATTCACCTGATCCCAGTCTGTAATTCGTCATTTTGCGGCTTGTGTTTGAATTTGCAATGGTGATTACCATTAATATTTTGGGTGGGGGGAGGGGGTAAATATCTGAAAAAGTTATTTCCTACGGTTTCTCATGTTCATTAATACAAG
This sequence comes from Conomelus anceps, assembly GCA_948455865.1. Classification (NCBI taxonomy): domain Eukaryota; kingdom Metazoa; phylum Arthropoda; class Insecta; order Hemiptera; family Delphacidae; genus Conomelus; species Conomelus anceps. The sequence continues at coordinate 35,267,805 of OX418219.1, read as the reverse complement.
GTGCAGTGCGATTAGAATCTGAGTAACCCAGCAAATTTTTCGCGCAATGTTTATGGGGTCTTCGGTTATCTCAATCCAAAAATTTGTCCTATCCCAAGTGCATATTGCAGTTGCCCCAATGACACCGGAATTCAACCTCTGTTTTCAGCTTTTTCTAATTTACGTCAAAACTGAGCATCATACGAAAAAAAGATTCGCGTCTTGTTTAGTACGCTAATTTTACAACAGAATGATACCAATTTCATTCTCCTTAGCCGTATGTGTCCTAAGTTTCACCGTTTCAAAATGAAAGTAAATGTAACAGAAATTTTAAAATTTGAGGTTTTGATCTTTCTTTATATGTTGAGAATGATAGACCGAACATTGTCACCATTGGTTTTAACGTTAAAGTTTGTAAGGTATAAGTTTTATTTCTCAAATCTGATTCAAGGATTATTTTCATTAGAATGTTTTATTTTAGTACACGTTGTGAGTTGTGACATTGAGGAAGCAATAGATGTTGATTAGGTCAGAAGTATTTCAATGCCATACATGAATTCATTTGTTTGCTATTGAGATGCTCATAACATTTTTGTTTCTAATATATTTAAGGCATTGTCAAGCTACTTGGATGCGTCAGTAGTTGAGTAGTGAGCAGGGAGTTGGTGCAGGCTCGCCCAGAGGGGGGGGGGGCAAGGGAGGCAATTGCCCTGGGGCCCGGGCTCTGAAGGAGCCTGGGCTCTGTAAACGATCAACAGTTTATTTCAACATACACAGATCAGATTCGGTAGGCCTAGTTAGTTCTAAAGGTAAAAGGTTTAATTAAGTTGAAAATTTATTAAAGATAAATTAGATAAAGATCATATTTCAATTATTGAAGACTTGGCAAACATAAAAGCTTGAAAAGTAATTGTTTTAATGTGAATTATCCATTATTCCCATTTATAGGATAATCTCTTTTTTCTGCATTTCTATTGTTTCATGAGCATCAAGATATTCATGATTGTTTACTTCTGTCAACAAATTCATTTTGGAAAACAGGTGTCCAGATTCCAAAGCATGTTTGGCTATTGCCTGATTTTCTGGTTGGTTGTACTTGAAATTTGAAACTTTAAAAAAGTGTTCTTTTAAACTGATATTTAATGTTTGGTTTGGCCTACATATAATTTTTTGCATCATTCACATTTTATTTCATAGATTCCCGATTTTTCTTCGATTTTAATTTTATTTTTAGGATTGCCAAGTGTACAAGTGTGGATTTTGAATAAAAACTTATGTCGACATTAGCATGTTTTTTAAAATCTGTTTCAACAACTTTTTAATGGGATCCATAATTCATAGATTTCCAGATTTCTTCTCATTTTGGAAAAATGTTGTTCTTAATGATTTTGAGATACTTTTTTTTTTCTTCTTTAAAATCATTTGATCAATCAAATTTGGTTGAAACTCATTAAATTTTGTTATTTGTTTCATTTTTTGAGCTTCCAATCAGGGGCGGATCCTGGGCTGGGCGAGCCGAGCAACCAACTAACATAATGCAGGTTGGGTTGGTTGGTAATAACCATGAGGCCCTTTCAAGCTCAACCAGCCTTTAAGCAAGCAAAGAATAAACGAGACATAGAAATCTGTTATATTGAAATTTCTCACTCCGAAATTATTGCGCCAGTGTGAAATACTTGAAGAAGCCCACAAAAATGGGCCGGGTGAGTCAGCGGGGCCCTGACCTAAAGCGCGACCCCTTAAACCAGCCCCATAAGCAAGCAAAGAGTGAACCCCGTAAACCAAGTTTGGTATGCATAGCTAAATAAAATTAGAAGGTGGTATTTTTTTAAATAAACCAAATGTAATGTATTGACTTTTGAGTATTGGCTATACTTTAGTTTTGACCTGGCATATTTTATGACAAACCATGTCAAATTTTGGGTTTTAGGCTTAGCTAACCATTTTCAGCAAGTTAAACATGAAAATATACACAGAAAACGCATTATTTCGTATAAAAAATTCAGCCAATGCGTACTACCTATAGTGCCAAATGATAAAATCTTTTAGGCTATTAATTTAGTACATTGGAAACTACTATAATAAGCAAATAATATCGGTTTTATAAGTTGAAACCCCTAAAAACGAATTTTTAGGGCTAATTTTTCAAAAAATCATTGTGGAGGAGCCCCATGGTAAATGTGGCACCTCCAAAGTCAATTGCCCAGGGCCCCGCAAAGCCTGGATCCGCCAACTGCTTCCAATGAATATCTTTGGAATGAAAGGCAAAATTAATCAGAACATAGTTATCCAATAAGAAGAGCGTATCAAGATGACCAGTCTTATTTATTTAACAATGTTATCATTATGTCAGTTGTGAAATGATAAAATTTTCTATCTTCATAAACAAATTATTTTGATTCCATAACAATGTAACAATACTTTATTCATAATATCAAACAAAGTACAGGGTTGTATAGGCCTATATTGGAAGTGGTGAAGGGGGCCCGTAGTCAAGTTTGCCCAGGGGCCCGGAATTTCTCTGGGCGGGCCTGAGTTGGTGTCTATAGTGTTGGTGGATGCAGGATGGAACAGGAGTTGTAATTTTACAATGTTTATTATATTATATTATATATTATAATATTATATTATATTTACAATTTTACAAATTCATTCATGAGCTAAAGAATAGGCCAACCCCATAACTAATCAACATCTATCTTGCTATAACATTTTAAATATTCAGATATGCCAAGCGAGTTGCAAGCCCCTTTATTTCTAATTAATAGCTTGTCTTGTATTAAAGTCTATTTAATAATTATAAATGTTGTAACCACATAAATATGTAACCGTGTTTCATGCATGTTATGGGCTGCGTAGCTCAGGTGGAATTAAATGACTGTTTACTCGCTCAAAATATAATTGTATCTATATTTAAACATAATATTTTTTGACATCTCACCTCTAATTGTTATCTCACAACAAATTTAATTAAGAATAATCCTTTGTCAAATTCACACTTCGACTACTATTTGACCAGCAAAAGAATGCCCCCGGCGGAGTGGAGCTATAGCAGGCTCGACTGGCTTTATTGTGCATTCCCACAAACATCAACCATCATGCGCATGCGCCATCGTTTGTCTTACGATACGAGGAACTCAACGGAAGCTCGCTAATATTTATTTTACACTGGCTAGTATCATAGACGAACCATCAAGAACCTTACTATCCTTATAGACGAACCTTACTATCCCTGATCAATGCTAGTATTCAATGGGACCTCTACATAAAGCTCTCCAGTAAAATTGAACTTCACATTTTATTTTATAATTCGAAAACCCATTATCCAATTTCAGTAATTCTTTCACAGAAAATAAATTTAGGATGTTATTATTCTTTCATACAATTCATGTGTTTGGTTTACTCCAACCATAAAAAAGTTTGTAGACTACGAACTTTTTCATGATTTGCCATTAAAATTCACAGACTTGTTGCAAGAAATGACCCATTATTAAAAAAAACAGCAAGTTTTTTGTGAAAATGTCTATAAAATCTGTTTGAATAAACATCAAAGAACGTTCATTGCAGAAATCATCGAATTCTATTGAATAGTTATTGAACAAATGAGATGTAAACAAAAAATTATGGGTTTTCTATGAAAATCATTATTACAACAAAAATCGAATTTATCTTTAAAATGAGTTTATTTATGATAAATTGTTACTGGACATAAATGATTCCTGACCTTTTCAACCATAATTCACAATTTCAGAAATAATTGGAAACACTTTATTTTAAGGCTGATGTTTGTGGGAATGCACGATAAAGCTAGTTGAGGGGTCTTTAGCTCTTTTGCTGGTCAAACAATACGTCTTGTTGGGTTACATTTCTGCCATTTTCGGTTGGAATTAAAGTACTGTATTAGTTTTTATTTTACTTTCCTTGCCATACCACCGCAGGTAAGGAAAATACTGCTTTCCAAAACATTTAAAGTATCCAAATTTTAAAATTTCTTCAGGTTTTAAGGTCTCCTGGGTACAAATTTTTTTTCTTAAATCAATCAATTTTTTAAACTGTAAAGAATTTATTTTGAATAAAAAATGTTGAATGACATTTTAGCCAAAACGTTGTATTGGAAAAACAAAAATGAAGTACAGTTGAACCTCTGTATAACGAAGTCAATTATCCTAAGAAAAAATTCGCTATAGAGAGGTATTCGTTATTGAGAGGTTGTTGTGTCAAGAATACTGCCACCCCATCTCACAGATCTTATAATATATTGCGGACGGTAATTAAATAAATACACAATACAGTTTAATATTGCGAGCATATATAGGTAGGGTAAAAGGCCAAGAAATTAGAAAATTCATGCTGTTGAAAATAATAAAAAACATGTTTTTTGAATATGCATAGAATGTAATAAGTAACTACCCTCACCAATTAATTTCCAGGAAGCATTACTTAAACGTAGTGAATTTAATCAAAGTATACTCAGTAGCAAATTTTTTTAACTGCCTTTACTAAATTTATTTCAATACTCTTTACACACGAACCTATCAGATTAAACACAACATAATTCTGTGAATAACTTCGTATAGGAACTAATATAGGAACCTACATAATGACGAGTTCTTAAAATTCTATTTTTAGTAATCTGCATTCAATTTCCGACATGTGTTTCAACCTCTACTAACAATTACTGTCTACCACCCTATTTTCTACCTACCTGAATCTCTCATTATTTTTGGTTTTATTGACCTTCCTGCTTAAAATAAACAATCCCTAGGAGATGACTTTGTGGGCTTCCTATACACACCACGACTACATTTCGTAAGTTGAAGTGAAGAGAAAACTTCGTTGTTGAGAGGTCCAAAATTCGTTAAATAGAGGTAAATAAACAATAAAAATTCTAAAATGTCATGGGACAAGGTAAAAATTCGTTATGTAGAGGATTTCGTTATTTGGAGGTTCTCTATATAGAGGTTTGACTGTAGTTGACCCTTGTTCAACTGAACTTATTTACTAGATACTATTTTTTTACTTTGAGCTGTAAGATACTTTTCTCCTGAGACAGCCGTTATATTGTATTTTTAACAAACAGTTCACTTTTCATGAGGTCATAGTAGAATTTCTCAAACCATAATAACATAATTGTAAATATATGATAAATAAATATACTCTAGAATGCCTGGAGCAGCATTACCTGTATCGGTGTTTAAGCAGTTTTGCTGTTCATCATGCATCAACTAATGTGAAGTAAATGTCAAAAATTTCGTAAATGACACATTAACGTGAATGTCAATTAAAAACAAACAGTTATAGTAGAGGCAAAACCACCTAACTTACAATATTGAGTGTGTCTTTGTCCTAGTATGAAAGTAGTCTGTTTGAGAAGTTGGTATTGTATGAATGTGTTTGAATGGTAAGCCACCACCATTGAAAATCTTCAATGGTGCTGGTCCAAAGACCGGTCAACTCCCTTTGCATACTAGCACAACACTGATGGTTTTTTCCCAATTGAAGCCTATCTTCTGTAATATATGGAGTATTTGGTATTGTAACCTCAGGTTTGTGGGGGTGCCCTTTTTGCATACAAATTCTTTAATTCAATTAGCCGGAAACTGCAGTTGCAAGCAATTTTATGAAAATTGTGAAGACAGGTGCACCATCCCAATCCAAAATTACACAAATAAATATCTGTCTTCTCTGAACGGAATTGTGAGAGAAAATGCAGAATATCTATAAATATCATCCACACAATCCAATTCAGCAAAGAAAGTATGAAAAAAATAGTATATTCCCAGCTAAGTCCCTCTTGCAAGTGAAGACTGCACATGAAATGTGTAATATTTGCTAGTTACACCTCAACAAGCCACGCTAGTGAGGTGGAGAAGCTGAAAATAATCCTGTCACAGACTGTCCAAAAAGGTGGATAAAATATTAAACTAACTCTCACATGTCCTTCATCAAGGACAAATGACAATTTTAGCAAAATAACCAACTCAACTCGGTGAAGCCGGCTGTTTGATCTCTGAATTAATTTGTTAAAGTATTCTACAACCAGAGTCAGGCAGGAATTTAAATTATAAATACTAGTTGAAATTACTATGCTGTTTAATACAAATTCAAGATAAAAAGTTGGCATGAAATAACTGGAATAATAATTTTATAAATAGAGATAATCTTGCTAGTGTGTCTTGTTACTGTAATTCTCATTACAGTATATGTGATGAGTTTCAGATTGTAAATTACAATAATTTTATAGATCATCATCAAGTTATTTTATGTTGCAGTTTTTATTAAATTAATGACATTTTGAATTCACAGCAATGCTGTGGCTGGAATGTGCCAAAGTTGTGGCCTGCATGGATGACTGCAGTCGCTTGTGCGGGCAACTGCTGTGACAAGCCTTGGCGACAACCTAGTGGTGCACAACTGCAGTGGCTAATAAGGGCCTTGCATACCAATAACCAATACCAATGAAAATACAATGTCAATGTAGCATACAGTTCAATGGCCAAACAAAACCTCCAAATGATGTCAAGCTAGTTTGGAACTATCATGTTTGGCCGACTGAAACTGTGGCATTTGTAGGTGACTTGAGTAGCCTGTGACCATGACTAAAGGAAGCATGGCCTAACCTGTGGCTCAGTATAATAAGCTTCATAATATACATTGCATGTATCACTGAGAGTGGCTTGTCTGAGCAGGGAATGGGGAATTGGCTATTCCCCCAACCCTCTGAGCATCTGTGGCCATTGCGCATGACAGCAACTGCAGTGGATCTGTCTAAGGGCTTAACAAGATAAGCATATCATTATTGTGACCAGTGATATAAAATACTACTAAAGTCTGCAAGAAAATACTTCCAACATGGAATCAGGGAAACAATCTTCCACCACCACAGATGCTCTGTATCGTAGTCAGGAGAAATGGAGGAAAGTTGGACCTGCACACAGTAGAATGTGCATTGTCACTTTTCTGTTGTTGTGAGAAATGGAGTGAATGCTGCTGTGTGATGGGGGTGAATTGTAAGGGATAGAGCATCAGACTTCTCTCTCTGCTGTCTTGGTCTGTGTTGGAATTATTTTCTTGCAGACTTTAGTTGCATAACTCTAACCTTCAAGTATATGGAATAGTGAAGCCACTTTTTCCTGGTGGGAAAAGGCCAAATTGGGCAAAAGAGCCAACACAGGTTCTTTTTGGGAAAAATCAATTTTCATTTAGAGATTTCTTGCAACCCCCTTGATGGAGTTCAATAATTTTTTCCTTGAAAAATAGCTGATGATTTTTTTTACATATAGTAGTAATAATTTGACATTATAAACTGTTCCTGCCTCAAGAACCAACTTCAAATTCAGAACACTGCATAGTAGTGTCTTAAGTATGGTATGTAATTGCAGGAAAGCATACAGTAAATTTTTCTCAGCATATTCCTATGTACTTTGAGGCACTGAATCCAAATATGAACTCTGGCACCTCAAAAACACTCGCTTCACGAGATATTTCCAAGATGGTGGCCAAAATTTAATAAGTTAATTTTTCAATCTTTGATGAAGAAGAAAATTTCTGGTCCAATTTTATTAAGTTGTGGTCTGTGATTCCCTGAATTCGAATATGTGATTTCTATTCTGTGAGAAAATTTGGTATTACTAAATATTTTCAATAAAGTGAACATTAAAGTCCAGCTTTTTAATAAAATAACAATAATAGGCTATCTCATAAAGCAGGCATACTGAATTGGGTTATTAAAACTTTATTCTGTAGGCCCCCAGCCATGTCTGTGGTAGCATTACAACAATTATAACTCTGACTGTAACAAATTTTACATAGAACAAACATTAAACAACGCTACAAAGAACATTTACAAGCTTTACATACAAAAACAGAATCGACTTTTGCATTCAAACTGGACACACTTTAACTGACATCACTACCAACTTACACATTCTATATATAAAATCTAAAGGACACGAACTCAACACCTTGGAACAATTTGAAATTTACAAACACACCACATACAATAAACAAAACATCCTCAACGAACAGTTAAATTTTAAATCACACAAACTTTTTGACCACATTATACAGAAACCACAGCTCTTCTAACCAACAAACCAACATCGATATTTAGGATGCCTTGAAGATGGGTTTCAACAACTTGAAAACGTTTGGCCTACAAAGTAAGTGAAAAACTACTTATCTATATATATAAAAATGAATGTCTGTCTGTATGTATGTATGTTCCCTATAGACTCCAAAACTACTTGACAGATCGGCATGAAACTTTGGGAATATGTTGTGTGAATATTGGGGATGGTTTCTGACCATAAATAATTTTAATATGGGAGCTAATAATTATTATTAATTTAACCATTTTATAGACCTAACCTACTGAACTTGCTTAAAGGAACAGCTGATATGAGTCAACAGTTTTTAATCATATGGCAGGCCCCTTAGTGGCGTTAGTCGGAGCCTTGCAATATGTAGGAAACATACGACTGGGTATGATGAAATGTAATTATGCCAGGTTGATGACATCTGTTAACCAATGCAGCTAGAAATTTGAAATGCAGCCTCAGCGGGAGGTGGCGAATAATAAAATAAAAAACCTAGCTTCTACCCTTATAGTCAGTCATAGGAGGTTTAAATTTGAAATGTTTCTTCATTTAGAGGTGGTAATTAAGGAAACAACGAAGCCTCTATGATCAGCTGGAAGAGCCCTAGGACTAACGTCTTTCCTAATTTGAAATGTAACCTCAGCGGGAGGTGGCGAATAATAAAATCAAGGAGAATTTTTATGAGAATGCAGCAACGCGTGTTGGGCCAGCTAGTCTTTAATAAAAATTTGACTGCAAGTCGTTGAATTCACTTGAAAAGTTAATATTAACAAAGCAGTTCGTCATGGAACTAGAAATCCAGGAATTTATATAAAAGTCGATGTGTTTATGTATGTACCCAGTATACTCCAAAACCGCTGAAACGATTTTCATGAAATTTTCAGGCACAATATGTAGAATAGTCCCAAGAGGGTTCCTTTGAAGTTTGGGCATCATAAGTCTTCGCTGAAGGACACAAAAAAGAAGAAATCTATTCTGAAAGGAACAGCTGATAGAAGTCAACAGTTTTTAATCATATGGCAGGCCCCTTTTAGCGTCATTATTTTTATGCTGTCTGGAACACAAAGACTACATGCACCTTGTAGTCAGAGCCTTGCAGTCATGAAAACATATGACTGGGTATGATGAAATGTAATTATGCTGGGTTGACGACATCCTGTCACCCAATGCAGCAAGAAATTTAAAATGTAGCCTCAGTGGGAGGTGGCAAATAATAACAACAAGAAACATTTTTTATGAGATCGCAGCAATGTGCGTTGGGCCAGCTAGTTTAAATATAAAGTGAAAAAGTAATATGAAACTGCAACACCAAAGAAAATACATGCACTCTATGAATAAATAAATAAATTTAATTATATTAGCAGGTCAGTCGCGTGTTGCTGCGATCTCATAAAAATTCTCCTTGATTTAATTATTCACCTTCTCCCACTGAGGTTACATTTCAAATTTCAAAATTCTAGTGAAATGTAGACATTGTGTTGAATATTTAACTCAAAGTATTTCATGTCAGGCATATTTTTTCAATTTACAAAAAGTTAATTTATCATTATGCCATTATTGCTTCGTGGGGTGGGTAGATGCCACAAAAGTGTCAAAATTCGATAAGTTAGATACTCAATAATTACCAATTTTCAGGTACCTATGCTTCAAAATACAGTAGGCACCTATAAATTCATATTGAATGCTCACAACTGCAATTAGGCTAATGCTAATAAGAGCAAGATTGAAGTGATGAATAAGGTATTACATCATGTTTAATTTAAATAAAAGGAAACAAAAACAACATTGTAAAGCTATATGCTCACACTCACACCTATAGACGATAAAATTACTTGTTTGATAAGAAATATTTCCTCCAGGCTTGCTCTGATTGGTAGCCTACATCCATTATCACTACATGAAGCAATCAAGTTAAAAAATCATTTCACATCACAAATAAGTCATTTTACCACTGATAATTATGGGGGGTTTCATTACCGCTATTCAAATTTCCCCGATGTTGCCTGATTTAGAAGCGGGCGACACTAGCGCTGTGGCTTCACAACGGATTTCGGAGTTACTCATCTATCTGTGATGTTTTCCATGACGAAATACTTAATGAACAATCTAATATTAAAACTGACACTGTATTTCACTTTTAAATAATGTTTTACTCACATATATATTTGAGATGCTTGAGGAATGCATTTCACTTCTGAAAAGAAGCTTCGTCAGCCTGCCGCCAGGGGTTATGCTTTGTTGAGGTTAGGATGAGCAGCCATTATGTAGTTGAAAATTGCGTTTGATTTGAATTGTATTTGGTCATTGAGTACGTTGGTTCTATCTTGTTTATGGTGTTTGAATATTTCATATTGAATTCCTGGATTTCTTGTTCCATGACGAAGTGCGTTGTTAATATTAACTTTTCATGTGAAATTTAACGACTTGCAGTCAAATATTTGTTAAGAATAAGTAATTAACTTATTACTTATTCTTAACAAATATTTGACTGCAAGTCGTTAAATTTCACATGAAAAGTTAATTTCATATTGCTCCAGTGTATTTAGTTTGTGGCTTTTTTGGAATGTGTGTAGAATTTCTAAGTCAGTTTGGATGTTATTGTGTGAGTGTCCAGTGTTGATTAAGTGATCTGCAAATGTTGAGTCAGTGTTGGAATGTAGTGCTTTGATGTGTTCTTTATACCTTGTGTTGAATGATCTGCCTGTTTGTCCTATGTAGTACTTGGGGCATGTGTTGCATTTGAGCTTATATATTCCTGGTTTGTTGAATTTGTGAATTGTGCTGTTTGTTAGGTGAGCTGGATTTTGTTGAACAAAACGGATACAACACCATTCTAGTAGACAAAATCCTGAATAAAATGAAAAGTCAAAATCCAAAACCTGCAAACCAAAACAGATTTATCACACTCACATATTTCAACAAAAAATCACACAAAATAGCTCACATCTTTCAAAAGTCCGGATTTAACACAGCATTCAGAACAACAAAAAACCTAAAACACCAAATCCAACAAAATCCAGCTCACCTAACAAACAGCACAATTCACAAATTCAACAAACCAGGAATATATAAGCTCAATTGCAACGCAACCATGCCCCAAGTATTACATAGGACAAACAGGCAGATCATTCAACACAAGATATAAAGAACACATCAAAGCACTACATTCCAACACTGACTCAACATTTGCAGATCACTTAATCAACACTGGACACTCACACAATAACATCCAAACTGACTTAGAAATTCTACACACATTCCAAAAAAGCCACAAACTAAGCCACTAAACTCAACACTGGACACTCACACAATAACATCCAAACTGACTTAGAAATTCTACACACATTCCAAAATAGCCACAAACTAAATACACTGGAGCAATATGAAATATTCAAACACCATAAACAAGATAGAAACAACGTACTCAATGACCAAATACAATTCAAATCAAACGCAATTTTCAACTACATAATGGCTGCTCATTCTAACCTCAACAAAGCATAACCCCTGGCGGCAGGCTGACGAAGCTTCTTTTCAGAAGTGAAATGCATTCCTCAAGCATCTCAAATATATGTGAGTAAAACATTATTTAAAAGTGAAATACAGTGTCAGTTTTAATATTAGATTACTCATCTAGTTGTATAATATTATATCAATGAAAAATAATAATAACATTAATTTACGCTTTCAAGCGCCGCCAAATATAATAATTTTGACAAATATTCAACGGGAATAAAAACGTTTTCTTTTCTGTCGTTTTGGAAACTCTTTCTTTCATCGTCAGATAACTTCAACTACCGAGTTATGAATTGTTGCCCAACCTGCGAGTTGCGATAAGCCAGGATCAGCTTATCAGCGCACAACGCACATTCCACATTGTGCAACGTCCAACTCTGCAGTCTAACGGACATACAGAAATTCAAACATTATTGTTCAATAGTCGATGCTCTGAATGTTCCATATTCTGAGGTTGAAGCCGATAAATCTATTTTTCTTTATAAATTCAATTCATGATCGGTAACTGTATTCAGATTGCTTCATGCTATTATTGAATTCCTCAGTTTACAAGTTAGGTTACCGATAGTGTCATCTTCTGAGGGAAATAAATTACCAAGCAGTGTTTGTGGTTTCGTGAAACCGTAGTCAACTTGACTAAACGATCAAAATTATTAATAATTACAGTTGAATTTTGTCAAAATACATTCGTTCTTATTCTACGGATGAATATTGAAAATGGCCGCTATATTTCTTCAGTCTGATGCCCAATCTCTACTGAAACAGAAATACGTTCTACTCATTGGCGATTCAAGTAAGGCTACTCTACTTTCTCAATCATCGAATTTTATTCTTTATTCGTCCACTTATTCAGACCTCTTAATCCACCCGCATTCTATAGTTAACTGTTTTGCGTTTTAATGTAAGAGAATCCATTTCACTACGGTACCATTTTCAAATTTCACTTTCACCGGTTGCCTAAAAACAGTCGTTCACGGCAGAGGCTCTTAATTTATTCAGGTGCGACCTGATGAAAGAAGGGTTAACTCTGACAATAACAGACCTGAGCCAGCCAGGTTACGCAATATTGTTATTATTACTTTCACTATTCATCAATATTTGCAGATTAAAGCCCCGTTTCCACTCGATCATATTTTGTTGAAAACAAAACGTAAACGATCCTATTGATCTTTGCCCAAATGCTGTGTTCATTCTGGGTACATCCTGATAATTGAGGCTTCTTATTCTAGTATTGTGGCTATGAGTTACAATATTATTTTCATTATCATTTTTCTTTATATGAGTGATTAACAACAAAATATACAATTGCCTAACACTAAGTATTCTGTTTTCCATGAATAGTTCGCTGGTTGGGAAGCGGGCCTCCCTATTCCCCATTATTTTTAAAATACGTTTTTGAATTTTGAAAATTGGATCCACAAAACTATAATTTGCGGATCCCCAAACTAACAGACCATATCTTATAAGAGATTCAACTAATGTAAAATACACTGTTTTTATCATTTCTTTATTAATTATATGCCTCAGCTGATAAAATTTATATATTAGCTTCCTTATTTTTGCAGTTGTGTATGATATGTGCTTATCCCATTTTAATAAGTCATCTACTATTATTCCAAGATATTTAATACTATCTGAGCGTTCTATCAGTGGGCAATTACAATTGTTATTAATTCTATCACAATAATGAAGTTTTATCAATGTCTTACGTGGTTTGGTACTATCAGTTAAAGAAAATGTTAAAAATTTGGTTTTTTCTGCATTCAATGAGAGTAAATTATTTCAGCCATCTAGTGATTTTTGAAAGTTCTGTTTCGACTATTTGAAATACTTCTTCCCAGTTATTTCCCTGAAAGAGGAGTGCTGTGTCGTCTGCAAAGGCTATCACCCTACCTTGGATTTGGATGGAGCACAGCTCATTTGCAAATATTGAATACAAAATTGGGCCCAGAACAGTCCCTTGTGGTATTCCAAACTTCATGGACCCTTCTGCACTCATCTGGCTCCCAACTTTTGTCCTTTGTTGTCGGTTATTGAGGTAGGATATGAACCATTCAAGTGGTACCCCCCTTATGCCTATTGCCTCAAGTTTTTTTATTAATAAATCATGGGATACTGAGTCAAAGGCCTTTGCCAAGTCTAAAAATACTGCTAGGCATTTATTTTTCTCCTCTAGATTCTGAGTAACAAACTTAGATAACTCCAGAACTGCTAACTCTGTGCTTATTCCTTTACGAAAACCAAACTGATTCCTTTCCAGATAGCTCACTAATCGTAATTTAACTAGTTTTTCTAAAATTTTTGATATATTACTGATTAATGAAATAGGTCTATAATTACTTATAATCAATTTATCTCCCATCTTATATATAGGTCTAACACAAATATTTTTCATTGCTCTAGGAAAAGTTCCATTTGACAAGCTGAGATTGAAAATATGAGTCAAAGGGCTAGAAATTAACTCTTTTATGCCTTTTAAAATCCCATTGTCAAATCCATCAAGCCCTGGTGCACTACTGATGCGAAGAGAATTAATACTGTCTATTATTTCCTGCTCAACTATGGGGAAAAGAAACATAGTATTTTGAATATGTAACTCTGGTTCATAATCTGCTATAACTTGGTTAATATTCTTATTTAAACTTCCAGAGATTTTCCTAGCCATTGTTTCTCCAATATTAACAAAGTAATCATTTACATGGTTCAATAGAACTTCGGGATTTTCTTTCAGTGTTACAATTTTATCATTAATCTTTACAGCATTGAGTTGAATTTTTCTTTCTTGGTTTGAATCAGTAGCATCCTTGATAATTTTCCAAGTTTTCCTTACATCATTCCCTGCTTTGTTGAATTGACTCTTGAAGTAACTTTCTTTTGTATTCTGGATAAGAGACGTTAATGTATTCCTGTAGATTCGATAATAATTTGCGAGTTCTTGATTTTCTGGATCTAACTTCCTTCTTCTATTTAAACGATTCCTTGTTCTTATGGATGAGACAAGTCTTTTTGTGATCCATGGTTTGATGATCTTGATTTTCTTCTTCTGTGTGTAATGATGCGTATTCTTCTCCACATGTTGTTGCAGAATTGTTATGAACTTTTCGTATGCTTCATCTGTGTTATCACTTTTGAAAATCTCTCCCCAATGCTCTTCTCAGTAGTCCTCCTCTCAATCCATCCAAATTGATTGATCTACGATTAGTTGAATCTTGCTCATCTAAATTCGCTCTGTTACTGATATTTGAATATTCTTGCAGTCCCAAAATTGTAATGAAGTGATCTGTGATACTTGAATGATATATGATTGGATGAATATTGTGTTTGTAATTGGTCAGCATGTGATCTAGGCAAGTAGATGTTCCCGTGGTTACCCTGGTAGCCTTTTTGATACAGTTCTTCAATCCATGTTCACTTAATAAATCATAGTATTCATCAAGTTGATAATGCTGTTGTGGTTGTAGCGTATTTATGTTGAAGTCTCCTGTGCAAATAATCAGTTGTCCTCTCAGTCTATTGAGCACAGTTTCTAAATCTTCTAAAAATTCTGTTATACTGTAGTGCGAAGGGGATCTGTAGATTGCTAATATATTATATTTCTCTTTTGGAGTTTGCAATTGTAGATGGAGAACATTGGCCTGCCTGATATTCAACTCCACTGACTGCACATTTAAACAATTTTTTGCATACACTATTACTCCATCATTCTGTGTACGGTTATTTAAAGAGTGAAAGATATTGTAATCCTTCATTTCCTTAGGTGTATGATCATTTTTGATCCAGCATTCTGTTAATACAATAATATCGAAATCATAAGACATATCTTGTAGTTGAACCATCAGATCATCAAAGTTTTTCTTAACACTCCTGATGTTCAGACAAAATACAGTCAAGTTACAGCTGTTAAGAGCAGCATGGAGCTGCTGTTTATCCTCAACCACCCTGTCCTCCAGCTCATCCACTGAATCGAGCTCATTTGCTACAGACAACACATCATTATTACTCATCATTTTTCTTTTATAGACGCATCCCTCCTTGCGTGTATTTTGCGATTTTTTTCTGCCATCTCATTGTATTCATCATTGAAATTTTTTATATGCCTCCCTCCTAGCATGCTGTTCATCATCTTCTCATCCCATTTCATGAGATATGCATCATCATAATTTTGAATTCTTCTAGTGATTGTTAACATTAAATCATCCTCTCCCGTTGTTATGTATCTAAATTTGTGTGTATGTCTACTCAATGCTACAATTATATGATGAACACTGTTATAAATTTCCAAATGTTTAGTATTGATGCGTACCAGAACGACGTATTTAGAAGTAAGTCCCTGTGCTTCGTGGATGGTGTGGATCTTTATTGTACCATCTAATTTATTATGCAAGACTTGCTGCAGCATCAATTTCTCAGCTTGTGTGTAGGTTAGAAGAAGTGTGCCTCGCTCCAGTGGTAGAAATTCATCACAGTAGATTGTTCTCTCTATTGATCGGATCCTCGTATTTGTTGTCTTTATATTATTGTAGTATTTCGAAAGTATGAAGCATACATCAATCGGACATCTATGAGTTACAGATACCTTTTTTATGTGTTCACAAAAAGAAGAAGGATGGGACCATTTAGTTTGTAGTTTGCTTCTTTCTATATATGGAATCTGTTTGGAATCGCCAAACAGGAAGATTTTTGAAGAGCCTGATAGGGCTGAGACAAATCCTATATAGCCAGCGTGCATCAAAACTGCCTCATCTATGAAAACTCGATCATATTTTGTCTCAGAACCATTTATTATAAATGAGGATACTGTCCTGTAGTTTGTCCTAATTATATCATCGTATTTTCTACCATATCTTTTATTAATTTCTTTTCTAATTTCCTTGATTCCTTCCCTTGTTTGGCATAGGATCATGGCGTGGCTTATGTTGATTTAGAATAGCATAAGTCTTGCCGCAACCAGGCACACCATCCATCCAGGTTATTTGGGGTAATGTGATGGCCGATACATCAACCGTTGATATTTTGTTATATAATTCACTATTCAGCATGATCTGTGTATCTCTACTAACTAGTATGTAATTCTGAGTTGTTGTGAAACATTTCAGGTGCGAATTGAATGGAACGAATGTTCCCCCGTTTTCCAAGCAGAATCCCATCCTGTAATTTGTGTTAGTCGGCCACAGAAATTGTCTCAATCTGTTATCATATATATTCATTCCGTTTAATTTTATTTCTTGAAGTGAAGAGCAAGATTCCAATAAATTTTTACTTGTAATACTCATTAGAGCCTTAGTATAAATATCTGCATTTAATAAGTCATATTTCTGTAGAAGGTTTCTTAGTTCTATCATACTATTAATATAATTATGCTCAGCTGATCTCTCCGGCAAATAGCTGGATGGACAGAAGATTTCATTCTTTTCTCCTTGTAGTATATTCAGATAATTTAAATTATTTATTCCTTTATAATAAAATACGTATTGTATGTTTTTTGTTGACTTGATGAGACTTAAAAGATCGACACTCGATACATCGCTCATATCTCCGAATGAATCAATTCCTATTGTTATTGTTTCATTCACGGAGGCCCAGACATTCAAAATAAACAAAAGCCGCTCTAGATTACGGAAAAAGTTTCTATTTTCAGACAGTAGATACAGATTTAGAATTTTCTGTGTCTCATCATATTTCACTGTCAAATCAATCCGCTGTGGTTGCAGAATCACTGTTGATAGAAGTTCGAAATCAGTTCGCATAATTGTTTTCTTTCTTATTATTGTAGCAATGCCATCTGAGAATTTTATTTTGTTTTTATTCGAACAGTAACAGAATGAAATGCTTACGTTAGTGAACTGACCAAAATTTATGTACAAGCTTGTCCTACTTTTTGCTTTTTGATCAATGTGTGTTTTAATTGATGAATTTAAGATTTCATCAATATCAATTGAAACCTTATTTATTTTTTCTTTCTTATTATAAAATATTTTCTTAAATAATCCCATAATTAGTTCGATCAATCAACTGTTGCAAAGCTTTTTCATTGCATGGACATTTAGTATCATTTACTTTGTGATCTGCTGATTTCTTATTTTTTTTGCAATTAAAACAAGTTGGTTGCTTTGAAAGATTAGGACAAGCTTTTATGTTTTGACCTTCAGAAGCACAGTGACCACAAATTTCCTTTTCTGCTTTGCAAAACTTAGTTATGTGTCCGAAGCTCTGGCACTTGAAGCATCTTGCAATAGCTATATAATCGTTAATTCTGCAAGATGTCCAATCCAGAAATACTCTTTTCTTGTTGATTAAATATTTCCTAATGTTAGGCTCACATTCCATCACCCAGTGTACAACTTCCTTATTTCTTGGTCCTAATTTGAAAAGCGGTATGCACCCATTTACAAAGTCTAATTTCTTTAATTCTGTATTCACAAAGTTTTTATTGTAAATGTTTTCTGCCAATTTTTCTCGATTAAGCTCTACGGGCACATCATAGATTATTAATCTGGGATTCTTGTTTTGTGGTTCAACTATTTTTAAATTTTCCTGAGCATTTTTAAAGGCTTTGTTCTCAATTATTTTCTTCCTATGTTGTTCTGAGTTTAAAATAATCAATAGACCTCCTCCTCTTACATTTATAGTTTTCTTGACTTTAATGTTATCCTTATCATTAATGTTTTCCCTCAATGTATTCTTTATTTTATTGCTGTGCTCCAATTCATTCGTAACTGGTTGAATGGGCTTTATCAGTACTGTATGATCTTTTGGTTGTAATTTTCTTACGTTACTTTCTTCCTGTTTTTGGTTGACTTTATTTTTCCTAGGCCATTGGACTATTTCCGCAAAACTTATTGGCTTATCGTTACTTTTGATTGTTTTCATAGTATCATTAATATTTTTCAAAGATTCCTTTATTCTGTTGTTACTTCTTCCAATTGTTGCTGCTAATTGGGAGACTGTGACTACTCTAGTTTCTAGCTTGATTATATTTTCAGAGAGACTGTTTGTGATTGTCAAAAACTTATCGAAATCATTCCTCAGAACTTTCTTTTTCTGGAATTCAGCTTCTGCCCAATCTTGAAGTTCTTTTCTTAATTCTTTCATACCTTTAATGTCCTTAGCGAATTCACTTTGAAAAAAACTGTATGGATCCATGATAGGCCTACCTGTTGCTGACGCTTTCTTACTGGTGTCCTCGGTTGCTCCTCCAGATGCTAGTTGCTCATCTTCATTTTCTTCAAATTCGGGAATTATTCCATCCGGTACCTTGATTGGTGTTCCCATTCGCTGATTTTATTGATAGTTGAAATATTCTATCCAGCAAACTATAGTCCACTTCTACGAAAGTAGACCAACTACTACTACTACTACTCTAACACTACTAATCCTCACTGCTCACAATCGATGTTTACAGTTCGGCTGCTAGCTAACGAAAACACAGTAATTTGTTGCAGCAGCAAAACCGATTCCTGGTGCAACTTTGCCTGAAACTTTTGCGCGCAAGGACAGCACGCAAGGGTTGACACGTTCTAGCGGCGAAGGGCGAACTGCAGCGCTGAGTTTTTAACCGACTTCCAATAAGAAGAAGGTTTTATATTCGACCTGTTTTTTTTTTAAATTTTTATTTGTACTTGAACTATTCGAACACTATTGAACCGATTTCGATTAATTTTGAAAGCATCATCCAGCGGTGGTCCCATCCAAGTTTCGCAAGGATCGCCCAATACTTAGCTTCACAGGTGGCGAGTCCATTAGGGAAGGTGGGGCTGAACCCCACCAATAATTCCGTAAAAGAAAAAAATATTAGTTCATTAAAATAAACACAATAAGAAAACAGTGCACGAATTTGTAAGGCAAAACTTGCACGCCGATTGTGAGTAGCTGTGGTCTGGACCGGTTGGGCTGATTTCCAAGTAATAGCCCTGGCACTACAGAGCTGATATACATTGGCTCTATAGATGGGTGACATCGACTAGCAGCGCTCCCACTTTCCAGCTCCATATGCTCAAGGCAATTGAGTTTTGGACTTAGCCCAAGCTGAATAGTTATAATTACGTTTACCAGTGGCTCCGTTCCACAGTCCGCGCTCTGCCGGAAGAGTGCGTAATACGTTGTCTGGAAAACACCCATACGGAAAGTGAACTATTTACAGTATTATTTATTAATTAACTCTTATTATTTATTACTTATTTTTTGATTAGTAAGTTAACATAAACAATGAATTTAAATCATGTTGACAGTTTACTTGATTTTACTTGAGTTGACAGATTGGGAGCGGCATATTAATAATAATAATAAATGATTTATTTTCCAAAAAAACTAATACTACTACAAATTTACAAACATCTACAGTTATTGATACAAAAATGTGTTAGTAAAAGATCAAAATTTATGTTAGGCTATAATACAAAAGTTTTTGTGTGGAAAATTGACCTACTCCAGTATGGCAAGCCATGTTCTAGAGTAGGTTTGAATTTTTGTGAGCGAATAGTAAGTGTAAATCAGTAAATGTCTTGTGGGTATGTGTTCTATGTTAGATGATACTATGAATTGTTTGAAATTACTGTTTCTATTCTCTGTCTTCCTTTGCTTGTTAACCAATTTTGTACTGTTGCTTTGAACTTTTTGAAGTGAGTTATGTGTTTAATGTTTTCAGGAAGTAGATCATATAATTTTGGTGCTAGATGATTGAAATGTCTTTGGTATAGTGCCTTCTTAGCAACATTAGTGATAAGAAGGTTCCTGTATCTGGTGTTGTGGCTATGGTTTCTGGTTTGGAAGCTGGCTGGATTTCTGTGTATTCTGCATAGTATTTCCTTGGAGTACAGCTGTCTTGGGTCCATCACAACGAATTCGCTGAATAGCTGGTCCGATGGATAGCGTGGTGGTTTCCGGCTGATGACCCTCATAATCAGCTTCTGAACCTTGAGGAGCGGCTCAATATGCAGGAAGCTGGTTCCTCCCCATCCTACAATCCCATACATAAGCAAGGACTGGGTCAAACATCACAGGTATTGCTCATGACAAGGTTCCAACCTTTGATGATTTTTGGAATTTCTTAGAATCTCAATGCAAGGTGATTGATGCTATCTCAAGTAATAGCTCTAATCACAATCAAGCCAACAATCAAAAGCAAGGCACTCATCAATACACTAATACTCATTCTAATTTCAGTAAACAGCATTCCAATAGTTTTCAAGCTGGCCATCAGTCTAACTCAAATTATCGATCCAATCTCAAATTTTCTGCAATGTCTTATATGATATAAGTTATATCATTGTTTTTTCTGCCAGGAATCCTCACACTTCACATTTTGCTGTCCTTCATTGTTGAATCACCAGCCATCCAAAAGATTGGAAGTTGTCAAATCAAGTGGTCGATCTGTACCAAACCCAAAGCTAAAACTATTCTATCGATTCTGTCGTCAGAGATTGTTTCACTGGATCACATACGAAACTGCAGCCGAACTAACTTTATCATTCACACTAAAAATAGTCATGCTACACTTTGATCAGTGGCTGTGTTCTTTTTTCTCCCGTGTTTATACTTGAATCTATATTCCAAGAATAATTTTTTTCCAACTTTTTGTTAGGTTAAGTTATGATTAATTGGATTGTCAATTCAATTTTCTGGTCAACATGGCTTTAACCAAAGAACATTGGAATTTGTAGGCTATGTGTAAATGGTCCCATTGGCTAATATGTACTAGACACTAGAGAGTAGCAATCGGAAATAGTTTACTACTGAGTACATAGGGTTGTCTTTTAAATGTATTGAGTGTAATTTAACTTGCTCCTTATTGTCGCTTGAGATGAAATAAGTTTAGTTTATCAAGGATACGAAAAAGGCTACATCAATTGCGTTGCTGTCCAAACTTCTCTGTCGAATGATTGGACACAGGAAGTAGCTCAGAGGTGTGCTGAATAGTATTACTTGTGCAGCCAGACCCTGTGTAAAGGACAGTGAACTGTTTGACATAGAGCATCTGAATTTGTTTCAGTGGGCTGAATACCATTCTGTTAGCTCAGTGAGGAAAGCATTTTTGCAAAAACTACCATACACTTCGTTAGCTTAGCATGTTGTTTTGTACCAAAACGTAATATTGAGGTCTGAATAATCACCTACAGTCGAAATCGGTTATGGTTCTGCATACATACACTAACATACATACATACATACACTAACTAAAACTACAAAGACAAAATCTATTCACACTTGAATCGCATTTGATAGTCTAAGGAAAACTTGGAAATTGTTTAGCATAAGAGAGCTGTCAAATTTTAATTATTTGTATTTTCAATGTTACACCTTTTTCAGACACCAGAGCTGTCTACAAGGATTTGTTATGGCTTCTACAACGTGGAACACTTATTGATAGTTCTTGTCTCCGAAGAAAGGTCAGTGTAAAAAAATGTGATGAATTTCATTTCAATAATACCGGTACAGGTTGTATGTAAAAAAATTACCCAATTTAAAAACTAAATTGATGTATCTCGATTAACTTCAGATATGAGAACTGCAAATCACCAACAAATTTCCAAAGTGTTATAAAATATTCAATGTATTCACCATGAGAAGAATCAGCATTAACAGCAGGGCCATCGCGTGGGTGGGGCAAGGAAGGTGGTCGCCTTAGGTGCCGCACCCAGGGGGGCGTTACGGCAACGGCAAAAACTTACTAGTAAATTTGGAAAAGTAAGATTAATTTCAAAATAAATGTTAACAGCTTGAATTTCCTAATTTGTTTGTAATCACCTATTTAATTTGAGAACATACCCTAGTGTGGAAATGAAGTCGAATTCTGTAATTGCTACTGAACTGTTGATAAAAATAGGCTAGCTGACAAATGAACACAAATATTTTTAATATTGCATTGTCTACAGAGGTGGCCAGTGGCGGTGGTAAGGATTCTGATGCTTTCCCGAAAAAATATCTGTAGCGTATATTGTTTCTTGTCTATTCCTAGAATAATGTCTAAATTCTAAATTTTTTGTAATACTAAAAATTCATTGTGTCGAATATATTATAGAAAAAATATCGGGAATTTTGATTTTTTTTTAATTTGGTCAGGAAAATGAGAAAATTGATAATTAAATGCCATTTTGTACATAGTGTGTGTTTTGTTATGGAATGGCTTATCGCTGCTGTATCAACTCGCCGTGGACCATCTCACTGCGAAATAAAAAATTAACACGGCAGCAGGCGCACCCGTCTCCGTGTCATGAGTGGTCTCATATATGTACACTATTTTTGTTTTGTGCATTGAGGTGTTTATACACGATCAAATTTTTCATCCAATTCAATAAAATAAACGAGCTTCAAACAGCTCTGAATCCCTTCAAAGTCCATCAAATTGCTTCAAAGATTGGACAAGATTTATTGGATGTGATCATTTCATGAAAAAATTTATTGTGTTCAAATGCTGGAAACCACTTGAAACTATAGGGCCATTCATATCTCATCATATGAACACACCCCCATTACCGATGTTTTTTTTTTTTTTATACAGTAGTATTGTATGTTATATTGGTTAAATAAAAATTAATTTATTTTCATATTGAATCATTAGCTAAATATCACATACTAAATATCACTGAAAAGCGGTAACAATAAAATATAGGGGAAAATCAGTCCTTCTTGTATGAGATGGCTGCAGCGAGTTGTCCTAGGCCCGTTTTGTCATCATAATGTGATTCTCCATACCATTAGTTCAATTTATTTAATATAAACTTAAAAAACCACTTTTAAATGGAAATTAACTCACGTTATGGCGTGACGGCCGTTTCGCTCTGTTGTCTAGAGCATCATCAGACGACCCACAGTACACTTGAGTACTGTAGGTCGTACACTTGAGTAACTTGAGTGTACTGTAGGTCGTCTGATGACAACAGAGCGAAACGGCCGTCACGCCATAACGTGAGTTAATTTCCATTTAAAAGTGGTTTTTTAAGTTTATATTACATATTAGTGGAAACAAGATGAATCTTCAACATCATCAATTTATTTAACCTTATTTTTTGTTCAAGGTTATAAAAACTTGAATTGGGTAATTTAGATAAGTATAACGCATTTTTGCAAGCAGTCTCAAGCTATCTTTAATTTTTTCTAAACATGAATATGTTAATAAACAAAGTCAACTATACCTTTTTTTTTTTAAATATAATTAAACCTCAAAGTATAGGCCTTTACCACCTTCGATTACTGCAATTATTCCAGATGATAAAGATGAGAGCTTACCAAAGAGACTATAGAAAGGGCTCAGAACTCCCTGGGTTTAAAAATAATGTTATGTAGTAGAGTAAAAATTTTAAACAATTTTCTTAAGTACAAGGTCTAAGTAAAATATTTAATGGCTTGGATTTCTAAACTGCCTTCTATTAATGTTAGAACAACATTCCTTAATAACTTGCAATACCTGGTATGTAGCTACTTGCTATTTTGATGGAGTCATCAGCCTACATTGTCCTGAAGTGGGTGATTTTCTTTTAATTGGCAGGTCAATTCCCACGAAGGGTGGCTGTTACATTTTTTTTTTTTGTTTGTTTTATAAGATCTTACTATTTTTTGTCTGAAAAAAAGAAAGCAGATAAAATGTTCCAATCATCTAATTATTAGTGACCTCTTGTATACGCAGTGTTGGATCCACGGTGGGAAGGGGAAATTCCCCCCCCCCCCCAACGCAGAAGAAAAAGAAGAGGAAGGAAAAGAGAGAAAAGTAGAATTCTTAACGAATGGAAATAATAAAAACCAGTGAAGAAGTGGAAAAGAGATGGCAATATGTTGAAGGATAGACATTGGTAAGGCAGAGATGAAAATTAAAAAATACGAAAAAGAGAAAAAATAAGGATAAAAAAGTAGAAGAAAATAAAGGAGTTTTCAAAGTTGCTGACAAGGGAGGAAAATGAGACAGCAATGCCTAACCAACAATTGATTTTCTATTGCAAATTATTTTGTACTTCAGTACTTGGTCTATGATGCCAGTTCTGAAAGGTTTTTCTGGATTCTGCAGCTTATCAATACATGACTGAGGACAGCCATGGTAGAAAAAGCAGACTTGTTTTATTAGCACTACTTTACATTCACTCAGATAATCCTAGATCCTGGGTCCTCAAAAAATTTTTGGAAGATTTTGGCTGATTACAGAATAATTTTGCAATGGAGAATAATATACGAAGTGTTTCTTGTGAATTTAATTTTTCATTAACAGTTTGTGCAGTGCCATAACTATGGGAAGGTATCAGGGGGATATTACCCCCCCCCCCCCCCCCCCGACAAAAAATGGAATTTCTGAAGGCCATTGTGAGACAATTTTTGGCAAGAGTCAAATGAGGAGTCAGGAATAGCTAAAATGTTGTCTTGTATGACTGCTATTTTAATAAAGTTTTCAAGGAGTACAACTCAATTTTTTGGAAATAAATGTTCAAGTATCCTACAGTATCTCTACGGTACCCCAATCATTTTTCGAAAGAATCTCTATTGTTCGTTGAACAATAGTTTTATAGCAGATAGTAGACAGTCAAGAGTCCCACATTTTTGGACTAAGGATTTTAGGGTGATCAGTGAGGGATCAAGTATAGAAAAGTAGAAGCTTCAAGTAATGTCCGATTTCCCATTGACAATAATACAAGAACTAGATAAAATTTGCATTGACCCATAACGTGTGTTGAAGTGTTAAGTTGGAAGAATTAATCCCTAGAATCACTTGAAATGTGGCTTTAGAGAGGTAATTTTCAAACATTTCCTCGGGGATTACCCCGAACCGCCGTTTTGAAATAAATAGCCATGCATATTGCTTCAATTTATCTTTAGAGGACTACTACTCCAAATTACAAATTACTGTTGTAATTATTGAACCGACAGTCTAAATCTCCCAGCAACATCATTGGTCATCCTCCACCCTAGACTGACCCTGTAGTTATGCTACTGCTTTGTGTGATGTAGCGATACACATTAAAAGAAGGTTATTAACATTTGTGTGTCGTAATTTTTATACTTTCTAGGTCAAGTAGCCTAACTCATAATGTAATTATTTTTCGAAAGAATCTCTATTCATTGAACAATAGTTTTATAGCAGATAATAGACAGTCAAGAGTCCCACATTTTTGGACTAAGGATTTAGGGTGATCAATGATTGTGTTATCGGGGTGAATGTAAAGCAGGGCTAAAAGGTAACAATGGTTGTCCCTGGAAACAAGAACTCTGCCCAATGATAAATTTAAAAAGAGGACGAAGGAATTTTTTAGAAATAATTATTTTGTGTGAAATCTAGTCAGCTCCCAGGATTCATATTATCTATTCATAGAATATCATCTTTTAATTCAATTGATAGCTGCTGTCTTAACCAATAACATAATTTGTTTGTAGTTAAGTTCATATTATGAAAATTTCATTGTGATATTCCCACTTAATGTTTATGTGAGATATAAACTTTAAATTATGCGTTGAACTTGTAATTTTTGCTACATTGATTGCTCTATTTACACTCAGAAATTAACTTATATTCTGTTTACACCCATTAGTTGAAGTTTATGGTTTTTTTGGTAGTATAGGACGTTTTAAAGGCATTTAATCTATATAAATAAAATTGGAGTTTTGTCTGTACATTTATCAGAATTGTATATTTTTTGGTTATTTTAACGTTTTATACATTAAATAAGCAGAAAATAGTCTTATCTCACTTTCTGTCTGTCTGTCACGGCCCCAAAGGCATTTTACGCGGCCTTCTCCTAAAAAACGAGAGCATCGATCGGGATTTTAGTTATATATTGAACAGTATTGAAAACATTATTGACAATGTCTTTATTTTGGATACATGTCTTCGAAGTTTTATTACCACATAAGAACAAATCACGTAATTTATCAATCAGCTGTTCTCAAATATAATCTGAATGGTGGGCCCTCCGCGGCGGCGTTATTTACGCTGTCTGCAGACTTGTGTAGTCGGAGCATTGCAGTCTTTCAGGAAACATATGACTGGTGAATCAAAGCTCATCTTATGTTTCATCAATTATTTCCTGGTTGAAAAAAAAACAAATTTTTCTAATTTAAATTTATCAAAACAAAAATTAACATTTTAGGAAGGTGCGGTTTGTGCTAGGCTCTTGGGAATTCGCCAGGTAGCACTATTATTACCACCTAAGAACAAATAACGTAATTTATCATGATATATCAATCAGCTGTTCTCAAATATTCTCTCTGATAACTGTCACTGAATTGTTTACGTTCAAAGTTGTTTACTAAGCTGCTAACAACTTCGTGATCGTTGCTATCAAAAAAGCCGAAACATATTTAGTTATATTTCTAAACATAATCCGTACGAAGGACGCGAAGACGGGTAGCTACTAGTCATGAATAATTTTGTATTGACAGTATATTATATCATTACAGGCAATAGGTAAACAATTAAATTTGAACATTTGGTTTCATTTCACCTTAAATTGCTTCAAATCCACGATTTTAGGCCTCATTTTAAAACACTCCGGTTCACCACCATCCTGGTGCCACATACCCACTCAGGTATTTCCCCCCCCCCCCGCCATAAAATCTGCTGTTGGATCCACTCCTGTGCATGTAAGCAATCAACATTGCAGAGTAATTCATGCAATCGGTGTTGCATCTGCCTCCGCTGTTCTTATGTTCTCATTCTCGCAAGCCTGAGGAGTCCCTTACAATGTCTAGGTAAAAGAGTTTTAGTTACTACTGCCGTTTATCGAAATGTCGTGGAATATAATATATTACCTGAATATTATTACCTGAAGTAAAATTGGTTTTATAGAACTTTAGAGGTCGGGAATTTTGGAAATGTGGTCGGAAAAAGTCGGGAATTTTACAATTAGGAACTAGTAGACACCCTGTAATACAATTACATTAAACATGCTAGAACAACATTCTGTTTGATATTTTGATATTTGATATTTATTTATAACATCTTACGTTGCCAGGTCTAGTAAGACCTATGGCAAACACTAATAAATATAACCTAAAATATAAAATATTACATTACATTAAGTAATTATAGTTGAAATAAACTAAAAAGATTAATTAAAAGAAAAAAAAATATATTTGCTAATGATAAAACATAACTCATGAAATGTATGTAGCAAAAAAAAGAAGTAAAAATAAAAATGAATAACTGGGAAACAAATTGTACAATGGACTTATGAAATAGAAAAGAAAAAAAAAGAAAAGAGAATGATGATGAAGTTGAGATTGATGAGATTAAAAGCATCAAAGGGCGCAATAGCAAGGAGCAAGTAATTAAATTAGTAGAAAGTGTCCAGATGAATTGAGTAGAAACAAATTGGAAGAAAGAATTAGAAAAGGGAGAAAAACATATGAATAAAGAAAGAACAAGAATACTAATTATTAAAGAAAGAAAATGAATGGGAATCTCAATCAAAGCACAACCAATAGGACAGTCATTTAGTCACCCTCAAGTAGGTACTTGAACAGATTTCTTTTGAAACCAGCTAATGAATGGGATTGTATTAGGCGGTAAGGAAGGGAGTTCCAACAACGGCAGGCAGATGTAAGAAAAGATGAATTAAAAACTGCAGTACGATGAAGTGGTATTTCGAGGGTAAGCTCATGGGACCTAGTTCCTCGATCAGGCTGGACGTCAGTAAGGAGAGTGAAGGAGTTACGAAGATAGTCAGGTCCCTCGTTTTTCACTATCAGTTTGTAGACCAAAACAAGCAGAAAATACTTTCTACGCTCTACCAGCTTAAGCCACTTTAGCTCCTCAAAGAAAGGAGTGATGTGATCATCATGCCTAGCATCAAAAATGAAGCGGATTGCATAATTCAGTGACCTTTGCAACCTTGTATTCTGCTCAGCAGTAATATCAATATAAGCCAAGCAGCAGTAGTCGAGCAGAGGCTGTATTAGTGATCTTACCAATAGAATTCGGATGCTCCTAGGAAGAAAATTTTTGAGCTTTTTGAACTGGTGCATTCCTGCAAAAACACGATTGCATACATGAGTTGTTTGATTTTTCCAGCTAAGAGTCCGGTCAAGAAGAACTCCCAGAACTTTCAGGCACTCAGAATAGGCTATTCGCCTATCACCAATCATGATAGTGGGAAGTGTCTCCAACTCAATACGGTTAAGAAGTCTTGAAAAGCCAAAGATAGCACTTTTGGTCTTCAAGGGATTGAGAACCAGCTGATGATCAGAAGTCCATAGGAGAAGAGAAGAGACATTACTATTCATATTCTCTATACAATCAGTAATATTTTCAACAGATGAATGAGAATAGATGATGAGGTCATCAGCAAATAGATGATATGAACAGTTTTGAAAGACTAGTGGGGCATTATTTATGAAAATTGAGAAGAGCAATGGCCCAAGCACAGAGCCCTGTGGTACACCACGCAAAACTGGGGACCATGCTGACTTATTTCCCAAGCCATCAACAACTGCTTGAAAGCGACCAGACAAATATGACAGAAACCAAGCAACAACCGAATTAGAGAAGTGACATTGATGCTTCAGTTTCTGCAAGAGAAGGAAATGTGAGACATTGTCAAATGCCTTGCTAAAATCAAATTGCACAAGGACTGTGACCTGTCGTTTGTCCATGGCTGCCCGCAAGTCATCAGTGATGCGCACCAGTGCAGTACCAGTACTATAGTTGGGGCGAAATCCAGATTGGTACTTGGAAAAGAAATTAAAATCACATAAATGAGTATTGACTTGGACATGTACAACTCTCTCCAAGGCTTTAGAAATAGAACACAAAATATGAATTGCTCTCCAGTCGCTAGGTTCAGTAGGGTTGTGAGTTTTAGGGATGGGCCTGACAATAGAATATTTCCACAATTCAGGGAACACGCCGCTCTGTAGAGAAAAATTAAAAATGTGAGTCAGAGAGGGAAGAATAATAGGAAGGAGTTTTTTATAGAAGAGGATAGGAATGCCATCAATGCCCTTGGAATTTTTACAGATTGATAGTATTAAATGAGATATAGTGGAAGGAAGAACATAAGAGAAATAGAACTGATTTTCAGGTGGAACATGGCTGAATTGAAGAATAGACTGATTTAAAGGAGGATTCGAACTGTTAGGTACTGATGGAGTGGAATATGTAGTGAAAAAATTGTTGAGATCATCAAGAGGAATATTGATACTTGCCTTAGACTTACCAGGATGAGCCCCCAACTTTCGTACATTATCCCACAGAGTTGATGAAGAGTTGCTTTGATTAAATTGATTATGATAAAACCGAAGCTTAGCATTTCGACAGAGCGACTTTACTCGATTACGTAAACACTTGAAAGTATTAAAATCGGCAGGGCAGTTTGTCCTGCCAAAGATTCTACGAGCTCTATCACGTTCCTGTCTTGCCTTCAAGATTTCTTCATTAATCCATGGCATGGGTTTGTGCTTGAACTGAGCAGTACATAGAGGAGCATGCTTATCAAAGATATCATGTATCATGTTATTGAAAGTGGTAACTTTGTTGTCAATGTCTCTGATCAGTCCAATAGAGTGCCATGGTAAATTATAGGCATCATACAGAAATCTCTCAGTATCAAAATGTTTGAAGCTTCTATAAGTAAAGCTGAAAGATGCCTGTTGGTTATGGAACAGATTGTAAACAACAAAAATCATGTCATGCATAGAAAAACAAGGCGCTGGTACCTGACCGTAGGAGGAAACATATTCATGGTCACTTACTATGGCCAAATCGAGCAATGTATGCGAGTTAGGCAAGTGATAAGTTGGATTGATTTTATTCAGAATATGCAGATTCAAAGATTCAGTCATAGTGATGAGCTGCCGTTTTTCTGAATTGTCTTTCAGTAAATCGGAATTGAAGTCACCAAGCATAATGATGTGTTGATAATTATGCATAATCTCCAACAGAGCATCCTCAAGCATATGTAAACGTCCTGCTTTTGGGGGTCGATAGACAACACCAATTAGAACTTTTTCACTCTCAATGGCAACCTCAATAAAAATGAATTCGGGGGAATTAGAATAAGGCTGGGGAGACAAAAGAATAAGCCGAGGGGACAGTGAAGAGTGAGCATAAATCGCCACCCACCCCTCGCCCTACCAATTCTGTCATTACGTAGAAGACAGTAGCCAGGCATCTCAAATGAATTGGAATGCAGCGATGGTTTGAGCCAAGATTCGCTTATACCAACAATATCAAGCTTCAATACGTTATTGAATAATTCCTTGAAGTCATCAAAGTGAGCCGGTAAAGACTCAGCGTTAATATGAGACAGCTTAAGCGAAGATGGATGACTGTCCATTAAATGTGTCAACTCGGATAAGTTCATGACACAAACTCAGGACAAAGACCAGGAAGAAAACATTGCATTTCTAGGAGTTTTGTTGGATAGACGATTGACTTGGGCTCCATACATTGAGAAAATATGTTGTAACATTTTTTTTTTTGTAGATTACGTCTTGGAGACTCCAGTTAAGGAGTATAAGACAAGTCAGATCAACAATATTATACACTAGATACCATAATTACTTGAGGTGAGGCTTAATTTTGATGTGTACTCTTGTACACTATAAAAAGCTTTATCAACTAAATATTTCTTCAATTGTTTTTCAAATATTTCTATATTTTCAAGACTCTTCAAAAACTGCAGTAGCTTGTTGTAGAATTTCCTACCAATATAATTAGGTTTTTGTTTGAATAAGCTACTATTGTCACTCACCAAGTGATAATCTCCTCGGCTTCTTGTATTATAATCATGTACATCAAGATTTTTGTTAATATCATTCGTTTTTACATATAAAGTAGCTTCATACACATATAAGCAGGGTACAGTTAGGAGACCAAGTCTCTTGAACAATGGCCTACATGAATCTAATCTATATACTCTTTCTATACACCTAACCGCTTTCTTTTGGATCTTAAACACCCTATCAAGATTTTGTTTTGATGAATTACCCCATACTAAGATAGCATACCTAATATGTGACAGTAAGAGCCCATGGTAAGCTGTAAAAAGTAACTTTTTGTCATTCAATCTAGCGAGCTGTCGCAGGACAAATACCCCAGATGAAATTTTACTACATATTTTCTCAATGTATGGAGTCCAGGTCAATCGTCTATCCAACGTAACTCCTAGAAATGCAATTTTTTCTTCCTGGTCTAATTGATTATCATTTACAAACACGTTTATAGCCCTATCTTAATTTAAATTATGTTTGTTTTTGAATTGAAGGTATTGGCATTTTTTACTATTTATAGTTAATTTCAACTGATTTAAAAATTGGACAATGGACTGCACACCTATATGGGCACTTATTTCTAAATTATCTAGAATGGAATTGCTGAAAATGAGTGATGTATCGTCAGCAAATAAGAGGGCTCTACCACTAATTAATTCTTTAGGTAAACGGTTGACATATAACAAAAAAAGCAATGGACCTAGTATTGACCCCTGAGGCACTCCAGCTTGCACCTCTAATTTATTAGATTTATTCTTTACTATACTATTACCAACTACTGTAGTTAGTTCTACACATTGTTTTCTCCCAATAAGATATGATTCAAACCATTTCAGTTCAACCCCATTTACACCTACATTTTGCAGTATTTCCAATAAAGTTCTATGATTAACACAATCAAATGCCTTTGACAGATCTAAGAAGATTGCAGTAGCTTTATCACCTGAATCTATTATATCTATTAGTTTTTCAACTAGAGAAACTATGGCTGTCTTTGTTGATCTCCCTTTCTGGAAGCCATGCTGTTCATCACAGATAAAGTTAGCTTCTTGAAGGTGCAGAAGTAACCTATTTAGAACTACTCTTTCAAAAATTTTACTTATTACATTTAAAATACTAATGGGCCTATAGTTTTCTACCTTTTCTCTATCACCACTTTTGAAGATTGGCAAGATCTTCCCCTCTTTTAAGTTATCTGAAAAAACACCTTGTTCTAATGAATGATTGATCAGATGTATCAAAGGGTCTAACAATTGATCTTTCCATTCTTTCAGAATTTTACTGGATACCCCATCCATTCCTACAGTTTTTTTTATTATTTAAACTATCAATGATATTTGACAACTCGTCTTGGCATACTGGGTGGAATTTTAATTCGTTCTGAATCCCCTCAGTATTCATCATGTTTGCATCACTAATACCTGTATTAAGAGATTTTTGAAGATCCTTAGCAACCAGTTGATTATATCTGTTAAAGAAATTACAAATGTCTACACTATCATCAATATATTTGTCATTTTCGTTAATTATTCTGGGGACACTAGTATAAGCATCTACATGAGCTACTTGCCTATTTTTGTTTATTACATCCCACACTGCTGTGTTAAAGTACACACTATTATTCAAAATTTCAGCTGTTTTCTTACATTTCGCTCTTTTCACTTCTCTTGTATAATTTTTCTTTAGAGCTTTGTAATTATCTTCACTTAACATATTTCTAGATAGTTTGAATTCATCATATGCATCTTTAACCCTATTTCTTTCTGCAAGGATATCATCAGTTATCCACTCTTCAATCTTGTCTAATTTGTTCTTTACAGGGACTTTTTTAACTGGACAACTCATAGTAATATGAAACCTTAAAATATTAATGAAACTATCATATTTGTCATTTAAACTATTGCTATTGTAAACCCTACTCCAGTTTTCTTGTAGCAGATTCTGCTTCAAACAATCGATATTCCCCTGTTCACATTGTTGAATTTCTTTCATTACTCTACTCTTTTTAATTGATTTATGACCTTGCAACCCCACCTCTAAGCTTATAGCTAAAGACATTGTCAATAAAGTTTTCAATACTGTTCAATAACTAAAATCCCGATCGATGTTCTCGTTTTTGAGGAAAAGGCCGCGTAAAATGCCTTTGGGGCCGTGACAGACAGACAGAAATTGAGATAAGACTATTTTCGGCTTATTTAATGTATAAAACGTAAAAATAACCAAAAAATATATAATTCTGATAAATGTACAGACAAAACTCTAATTTTATTTATATAGATTTCCTCTTTGAAAAAGTTTTTCTTTAATTTCAATTAAGAATAACGCGAAAGAAAAGCATCTCTTGTGTGTTCATTTTTATTCACTTTGGCTGACACGGCAGTAAAATTGCACTCAGAACTTAATCTTTTTAATTCTTTATAAAAATGATCAATTGACTCTCCTTCTGACTGTTTAGCATTAGTAAGACAATGCCGAGCGTAAACTTCATTTTTAGCCAAACGTCTCTTCTAAAATTGATATTGCTACATTCTAATGTTGAACAGCTTTCAATTACCGTACTTCGTATATTTTCGGTGATAAAAAGTTGACCAAAACTTTCATTTCATCGCTATTTGAAATATTCTCACTTTCTACGAAGTTTTCAAAAGTAATCTTCCATTGTTTCCATTCCTTTTCAGCCGTAGGTGAATCTGGATCTAGCGACTTCTCTTGGCTTTTTCGATTTGAGAATTAATTTCCCGCTCTTCTATGTTAGTCGGCCTATTAGCCTTTTTCTTCGGCATTATTTATTTTGTTTGCATTAAATTGAAATGATTTACTCTTTGAAAGCTTTCAAACAAAATGAAAATCGGTGACGTATAAAAACAGACTAAAGTAAACAAATTATCAACTATTTAATAGGCTACGGTTTCCATGGCAACCGCATCCGCCACATGTTTAATATCATATCAGTTGGTATAAAAGTAAAACGAAAAATGAACCATCATAATTATATAGGACGTTTGTGCAACCGGGGGTTAGTGCTGTTTAATGTAAATTATTAGTGTTGAATTATTATCGGGAGTATTATCGCCGCTATAAGTAAGACTTTCTTTGATAAGTTCCTAAATACGACCCTAACAGTTGCTCTAATAAATTTTATAAATTTATTTATAAAGAAAATTGAAGCTTTCGAATCTATTAATACCGTATCACTGTTTTATTATTTTCATTTTGGCAGTTGGAATACAGTTTTCTTGGTGACAAACTTATAGAAAGGAGTGAGTTGCATAAAGGCCGAAACTACAAAGAAACTCGACATTTTGAGGTTTGTTGCTTATTAAAACTCTAAAGGCAAAATTTGAACTTTTAAATTCTACTTGGCATAATTTAATTCAGGTAATTGATTGGTGAGTTGAAAAATCATAGAAGAAAGCACATAAGAATTTGGTAATTTTTCACGATTAATCAATAAGATGTTTATTTTGATTGAAATTTCACAAGGCACCAAGAAATTTGTTGATTTTTAAGTTCATGTTGCAGCAAAATGTATGCCATGACAGCAATTAATATGAAAATGTTGAAATCTGGTGATCAAATAGTGTAAAATGGCACATGTGCTCTCCTAATATCAATATTTTCGATTTTTCTTGTGAAGATATTTGAAGCAAAAGTTTGAAACGAAAATCCCTCTCACTAACCTAACTGAAGACCATTGTTGTGGAAGGGTGAACTGGTGAACGCCGTTCCGCTTGTGACTTGTCGAAAACAAGGACAAATATTCAAAATCGGCTACTCTATTTCATCACAGCCGAAAGCCGCCATATTAACTCAACCTGCATAACGCAAGTAAACTATTTGCAACAAAGAATTTTATGAAAAATCAAGTTTTCAGTATTTTTTTCATTGCTGCCTCAAATTAGGGCATACCTTTTGCCACACTATTTCATTAAAATGTTAATTTCGAAGTTCTGGCACCTGTTGAATAATCACTTATTATAACTGTATTCTTTTACAAATACGTTTTCTCACTTTTAAAAAGTAATCAGTAGATTAGCACTCAACTCCAATGCTCAAAAATTGCATTAAACAATATCTGAAACGTATGACTATCCCAATTTTTTTATCTTACTTTTACCGAATTAATGTCACTTCCTCCCCTGTGGGTTGTACTTTTAAGATTAAGATATATACTATATATTTTATGTTGAGCATTATTTTATCATGGGTTTTGCAAAACTAAATTTGGTTTAAGATACTTCTTTCTTTTTTTTTATTAGATGAACAACATGAAAATACACTTTCAATTCATAACCCGATGCTTCAATGAGAGCATTGAGCAATTATTGTTGTCATTCAAAGCTACACGCAAGTATCCAGATGTAATATTTTTCTCATCTTTGTTCTGGGACATAATGAGGTAAATATTCAATAATTGATGGAGCCATCATCAATTTTTATTTCGTTTCCACTTTATTTGAAATTTTAAAGTAAGCCTATCTATATATTTAATTTTGTAAGGCAATTTTTTGCATCAACATTTTGGGCGTATGGCAAGTCGTAGAAAGATGGAAGAGGGCTCAAATTAAAGGTCTGTGTTCCATGATCACTGGAAAACTATTGGAATTTCCAAAATGTTAACGTAAAATGTTCTCGATAAGAATAGCATGGAAGTTAAAAACGTCTGATTTGTTTACATCAACACATGTGATCATGCTTTATCTTCAAGTCACTGCTCAATATTAACATGTGTGTTACTTGAGATAGTATAATCCACGGGTTAATATAATTGAAGAGATTATTTCTATTTTAATATATTATTTTATTAATATTCCTATTCTATTACCTGTGGTATAATTTAAAATTAGACAGACATGTTCTAGAAACGTTTTGTTTTGTTTACATTTCTTCACATTGAAGAAGACTGAAACTAATAGTTTCAACAATAATAATAACTGGGTCTGGGAGAGGTAATGCAATATTTTTACCAAGAATTAGGCTTTTCTCAACAGACCCTAATGTGCCTTTCCATAGGTGCGTCATTTAGAAAAAAAAGAACAAAATTTTGGAAAAAGAGCGAGAAGTGAAGAAATGTCACCCGCTGGGAGTGGGAGAGGAAACAGGGAGACTGGTGGGATTCACAATGCTAGGAAGGGCAGGAAAATACAAGGAAAGGAAGGTTTGCAGAGATACTTCCAAAAAAGCACTAAGGAAACTCCAACAGGGAAGCAGCTGAATAAAGAAGAAAACAAGGACGAAGAAGTAGAGGAAGAGGAAGAAAACTCAAGTAAAAATAATCTAGAGACAACACGAGAGAGCAGAACTATAAAAGATTTATAACAATTACAAGATAACGAGAAGCAAAGGGCAAAAAATGAAAAAATTGACGATTTTAAACGATTTAATGATAGGAAATACTTAAGAATAGGAACGCTTAATGTAAGATCGATTTTAGGAGAAGATAAAATAATGGAATTTGAAAAAGCTCTGGTCGGACAAGAGTGGCACATCATAGGGCTAGCTGAAATTAGAAGAAGCTATGAGAGCATTGAAGAACGAAATAGTGGTCATCTGCTTTGTCACTCGGCGGCCTCCCGAGGACATAGAGGAACAGGATTCTTCATCAATAGTCAGCTGAAAAGTAATGTTACAGAGTTTCGTGGTGTGTCTGACAGATTAGCTCTTTTGAGACTGAGGAAAGGAAACTTTAGGTTGTTTGTAATACAATTTCATGCCCCAACGGCGGATAGTTCAGAGGAGGAGTTAGATTTATTCTACAACACACTCGAGGGGCTGATGGGATTGAAGAAATCGGAAGAGAAACTTATCATAATCGGTGACTTCAATGCTCGAATAGGAAGGAGTTTGAGAAGCGAAAGCAGCGCACATGGAATTCACGGAGTTGGAGACAGAAACGAGAGAGGGGAAAAGCTTCTTGAGTTTGCAATCTCCAATAATTTGAAAATAATGAACTCTTTTTTCGAAGGACAGCTTGCTGATAAATGGACATGGAAGTCTCCACTAGGAAATGTTCATGAAATCGATTTCTTTATTGTAGAAAAATTTAATAAAAGAGCTGAAAGTGTTGGAAAGGTTTAATTTCGATTCTGATCATAGACTCTGATAGGAAAAATAATACTTCCGAAGAGAAGGTTCTTCATTAAAAAGAAACAAATAAGGACAAACCCAATGAATGAACAGGAATATGTCAGGAATCTGGAGAACGAACTGAACAATAGAGACCTTTCAGAGTATCACACCGTTGAGGAAATGTACGAGGGGATAGTGAAATCAATTGGCAAAGCAGCGAGAAAAACTAAGAGAGCGAACCAACAGCGGGAAAGAAGGATAAGTAATAAATTATCAGAAGAAACGAAGCGGATGATCGAAGAACGAGAGAGATTGAACAGAATTATAAGCAAAACAGATGAAGAAAAAAGGAAACATCGAGATATTAGGAAGGAAGTACGAAGTCGAATTAGAAAAGAAATTAAGGACTACGAGGAAAATATAATAAATAATATAATGAACTCTAGAACTCTACAGAATCTACGAAAAGTGTTCAAAAGCTTACAAATAACGTGAAAAAGAGATGGATTCCAAGACTAGATACAGAAGAAGGAACAACAACCGATAGGGGGAGAATAATAGAGCAGGTAACAGCATTTTATGAAAAGCTATATGAAGAGAGAAATGGAGAAGGACAGTGGGAGAGAATGGACTTCAGAGAACAGGAGGCAGGTCTTCAAATTCCAGAAATATTAGAAGACGAGATAACACAAGCTATTAAACGCCTGAAGAAGAATAAAGCTCCTGGTGATGATGCAATAACAAATGAGGCAATTATCTCCGCTGTAGATCTGTTGCTTAAACCACTAAAAATGCTTTTTAATAGAATTATGAAAGAGAAAAGGGTGCCTGTAGGCTGGAAAAAAAGTAAAATTATAATTTTATTCAAGAAAGGAGCACGTTCAAATATAAAAAATTATAGGCCTATCACTTTGACTTCCACTATCTACAAAGTTTTTGCATCAATAATAAAAGCTAGAATAATAAACAGAATTTATGAAAATCATCCCACAGAACAGGCCGGATTCAGACCAGGATACTCAACAACTGATCAACTACAAGCCGCCAATCAAATTATTGAGAAAAGCCTCGAGTATAAAATTCCTTTGTACTTGGGGTTCGTGGATTTTCACAAAGCTTTCGACAGTATAAAGCACAGCGAAATGTGGAAAGCTTTGGAAGAGTCGGGCGTTGAAGTAGAATATATAGACGTATTAAGAAAATTATATGAAGATAATGAGGTCTACATTGAGCTAGAGAGAAGAGGTAGGAGTATTAGAGTGGGAAGAGGCCTCAAACAGGGATGCCCAATGTCCCCGATTATCTTTAATTCCTGTCTGGAGTTTCACACAGGATTTAACAAAAAATTCCAGTTGTGTTGGAAATGAGTGTGTTGTGTGTTGATATGGAAATGTAGTTGAAGTATCAACTGGTTCAGTTGAGGAGACAAAACAGTTGAATCGTTAATAACCAATAAACAGTTAATTCAACTAGTTCGTTGAATCAACGCTCATCACTAGAGGAAACATTCAGAGCAGGCTTCCACCTATATCCCCGATAGGCTGGGCATAACGACGGTTCCGAACAGGGCCAGCCTGGAGCCCTATTGCATCTTATGTTTACTGGAGCAATTTTATTCTCACCTGGAGGGCAGCTAACCCTCCAGATGGCTTTTTGAAGATAACTATAGTGATCAAAAAACGTGGAGTTTGAAAGATGTTGGATGCTCCAACCCATCTGTAGAAATCCACTTGCTAAGGACCCCGGGGACGCCACCTCCCGGACATTTCCTAAGAAATGCCCCTGAGGCATTGTTATCTCAAATATATTTTCATAAAACTTGTTGAAACTGACTTATTTTTTTAATTGTTTCTCGTGAAATTCTGAAACAAGGTATAAGTGGAATTTGTAGAAAATTTATGAATCGGTGTTGATGCACGAAAAATTTGGTTAGCTTGAGCTCAACTTTTAAACAGCTTATTAAATAATTGATTTGGATTACAAATACATTACAATAAAGTAGTTCATTTGCATCAGGCTTTCAAGTATTTCTAGCTGTTTTTGCTTTAGTATTTTCCACTAATTTGAAATCCTACATACATTTGAAGAAAGTAGTAAATTCTCTTTGTTCTCAGATGGGGACCAGATGGAGTAAACATGTACAAAGAAAATATGGTGAAACTAATGGACCTTATTAAAAGTATAATACCCCCCGAAACATTGATAATTTGGGGAACCACTTTGCCTGTTTCGTCAGATGTGCGGAATGGTGGTTTTCTCATCAAACAGGTATTGGACGACGAACTTCACACCAATTGTTATGAATAATGATTATAAATTGTCATGACTTGATCTGAATTTCAAATGTAGCCTAGTTGAACTTGACGAGCAAAATAAATTTGAAATGATTCAGTGAATAACCTATGGTATGGCAACATTTAAAAACAAATAAAACAAAGTTCTCTCCATTTTTATTTGATTTTTTAAAGGTTGAAATTTATCTGACTAGGCTACAGTATTGCTAAGTTTTCTGGTGTTAATGTATTAAAAAAAATGCTAATTCTCAATTTTTTTAAATTTAAAGGTAAAAAAAACAACCATGAATTTTTAACCGTTTTGAGTAGTCCAGATATTCTTCAATTAAGTTCGAGTGCTATTATTTCTATTTCCAAAATGCAGATGAATAAATCCATTCATTCCTGAGAAGTGTATGAAAAATATAGAAGTGTAACAACGATTCAGAAATGAAGTGATTGTTGTCTAGCATGGAACAATGATTCTGTAATTCCATAATCTTGTGAGATTATGTCAGCATCTTATTGTTTATTTATGTACTTATGTCGAATGTCCACAATTTTAATACTTATGCATTTCAACTCTACAAATCATACAATTTTTTCAATATGTGTTGTAGATTGAGTTTATGAAACATAAGATGCGGTTCGAAGTAATGGAAGGCAACAACTTTTCCAGTCAGCTTGTTAAATCGTACGGCTATGATGTCTTGGACCTTCATTATTATATGCGTATGCAAATTCACAGGTAATAAAAATATTTTCCTACAACTGCTCGTAAAGTAGTTCTTTACGCACTGAAAACTAATTGTAAAATACCTCTTTACTGCTCCGCAAGCGGTAAAGTACTTTACGCTCGCCAGCTGTTTTCTTTACGCTTCTGTTTTGATTTTGATGCCTTCTCATTGGTGGATCACGGAATCCGTGAAATTCACATAACCTCAAAAAAGTCGAAAGCTAACCAAATCCGCGCACGGTCTGTGATGTTACAAACTACAAGCTTTTATTGTATTGGAATCCAGAACTGCAGTTTTAGGAAAAATATTGTATGTAATTCGCGCGTGAAGCTTCTTTATCGCTCTCGCAAAATTACTGCGCTCCGCTATGCGTCGCGCAGTAAATGTTTTGGCTCGAGCGATAAAGTCGCGCTTCACGCTCTTAATACATAAATAACTATTATACTTCATATTTCTGTAATAATTGAAATGGTTACTGTATTACTGAAATAAAATAACAATAAAAAATTATCCATGCAAAATATCGAACTTCTACAATACAATTGTATAATTATCTTTATATAAAATAGGCGAACATGTTTTTTTGTGATGACAACTCCTCCGTGGTTTCTCGACCGATTTTCTTCGTTCACGTCTCATTTGAAAGATCTCATCTAATAGAGGTTTGATAAGGTCTTACATTTTGAAAAAAAATCATCTTGGACATGAGGAATGAACGATCAAAGTTCAATTTTTGCCATTGCTTTAGCATAGGGATCGGTGAGCTGAAAATTTTCACATTTCAACTTATGATTTAATGATCAGCTGTTTTGAAACAAAAAGTTTATTTTTCATTGTTCATTCAGAGAGAGAGAGGGTGGGAGGATAGGATAAAGAGGAAGAGAGAGAGGAAAGAGACAAAAGAAGAAGAAGGGGAAGAAGGAGGAGGAGGAGAAGATGAAGAAGAAAGAGGAGAAAAAGAAGAGAAGAATTCGGAGAAGAAGAAGAAGAAGAAAAAGAGGAAGAAGAAGATGAGGAAGAATAAAAAGGAGAAAAAGAAGAAGCGGAAGAAGAAGAAAAAGAAGATTAAGAAGTAGAAAAAGAAGATGAAGAAGAAAAAGGAGGAAGAAGAAGAGGAAGAAGAAAAAGAAGAAGTGGAAGAAGAAGAAGAAGAAGAAGAAGAAGAAGAAGAAAAATAAGAAGAAATAGGATTATTTTGCGACCTTCTGATACTGTGCTCCCTTTTGCATTATAGAACGGACACAATTTCCTATGATACCAGCTTTTGCTATGATCATCAACAAGGCACAAGGCCAGTCAATTGGCAAAGTTGGAGTATTCCTCCCAGAGCCCGTGTTTGGACACGGCCAGCTCTATGTTGCTGCCAGTAGAGCAAGATCTTTTGCTGGGCTGCGCTTTTTTGTGGAAGATACTTCGGAGCAGGGTCACCTGAGGAAAGATTATCGTATCTACAGAAAGAATATTGTTTACCATGAACTGATTTTAGAAACAAATGAAATTATTGAAAATATAAAAAGTGTACTTATTTAGCCAGAGTGTTCAAGCATTTATTCCAGATTCAATGCAAAATAAAAAGCATTGATGTTTACTGAGAAATGAAGAAAATTAAGGGACTCATAGCATCATAGATATCTTTGATACCCACTTAGAAATGGAGCAACTCGTACTGTGCTTAAACTTATCATCATAGGCAATGCTGTCGTTCAGTATGTAGAAAATCTACATTTGGAATGTATTTTACAAAGTTTAATAAAGTCACACATTCGTGCGACCCGGGATAACCTAGTTAATTGAAAAAGCTTGTACTTAATAAGACTTGACTTTCCGTTTTCTTTTGTCAAAATTGATTTGAATTACTTAATCGCAACATTTGATCATGTTATTCTGATCAAAGAAAGAATCGTATTCGACTGATTTGATGGGGTCGAAATATACTGACCACTATTTGGCTACCATACGTGTTTTGTTTTGCTGTCATCATCGTTAGCAACTACAATCATTATTCAGGAAATGCGCAGGCCGAACTTGACTTTGAAATTTATTTCTTTAGTAGAAGTTGAAGAAGATTGT
Organism: Conomelus anceps; assembly: GCA_948455865.1. Taxonomy (NCBI): domain Eukaryota; kingdom Metazoa; phylum Arthropoda; class Insecta; order Hemiptera; family Delphacidae; genus Conomelus; species Conomelus anceps. Next base: position 35,225,376 of record OX418219.1, on the reverse strand, counting down.
ATCAGACAAACAATGTCAATAAAATATTCGATACTTATTTGTTACAGCTTACTTTGTCAGGTCTTAAGAGACCTATGGGAAACACTTGTTCAAATGAAATTGGAAAATATATAATGTGTTGATAATAATAAAAAACAAAAATACACATCTTAAACTAAGTACTAAAAAAATAAAATAAAAAACAATTTACAGATACTGTAGACAACAATGTAAGAGATTAAAAGGTCTCGCCAGACAAAACCCGGCCTGGCGGCCAGAACGCCGCATTGAGGCCGTCGCATACAGCCGCTTTCAACCTGACGGCCTGGGGATGTCAGACAGAGAGCAGCCTAACGCCGGCTAGTGAACATATTTTCTTACTTCCTCTATGAGCTTCTAGGTTTCCATTTGGATGTGATCCGCTGGCCGTCGCGTTCAAACTGTGTTCCAACACAGACTGAAGCGGCCTGATGCAGGCTGCTCTCAGTTTGTTGGGGACGATGCAATTCTAATAAGTTTAGTTGAAGTTTAGGCCGCTTTCTGTCTGGCAGGACCTTAAGATCGATACATAGAAATATGGGATGAAAATGTTATAATAGTGGATAAAAAAGATGAAAAAATTTATAAATAAGGAATTTATATTTAAGTGAAGGACAAACTACATTAAAAGAATAATTGAAAGGGCTGAATACAATCTAAAGAAGGATAGAAATAACAGATCAAATTAATATAAACTAAAGCTTAAAATTCAATCGAGTTCCTGCATTTTATAAAAAGAACTCAATCAAATCTGAGTAAAAATAATATAAAATGTTAATACAGTAAAAAGAACTAGGAGAAGCAAATAAGCAACAGGTCGAACAGGTCAAGCTGAGGTCTAACAGCAACACGTTATAGAAATTAGAATGTGACCAATATTTCTCAGACCAACGCCTGAGTAAAAGATAATAGAAAAAGTACCGTAACAGTGTAAACTGATCAAAAGAATTTGATAAGGTGAAGTTGAAGATGAAACAAAGAAATTTGAAGATTAAGGCGGGTCAAGGGTTGATTACATTGGTATAGTTACTCGCTAAGCGAGTAGCGAGTAGGACGTTACTGACCGACCGTGCTACAGCAGCTCAGCATACCTAGCCGAATTATATTGAAAATTTATCTTCCAGAATCACCCCCATACTATGGAATTTCTAAGACAATAAATAATATTGCAACAAAAAATTAAAATATGAAGTTTACCAACAATTATTCAATAAAATTTCATCAAAACAATATACAATATATCTCATCTGAAGTGTTATGCTGGCAGCCTGCGTGATTAAGTGTCGGCTTTGGCCACAATAATATTGTATTTTGGTGTTGGCTACTCTGCCAGCGAGTATAAATGTGACCAAATTCAAAGTTGAGAGCCTGTCTACTTTGAATTTGGTCACATTTATACTCGCTGGCAGAGTAGCCAACACCAAAATACAATATTATTGTGGCCAAAGCCGACATTTAATCACGCAGGCTGCCAGCATAACACTTCAGATGAGATATATTGTATATTGTTTTGATGAAATTTTATTGAATAATTATTGGTAAACTTCATATTTTAATTTTGTGTTGTAATATTATTTATTGTCTTAGAAATTCCATAGTATGGGGGTGATTCTATAAATAAATATTTTTATATAATTTGGCTTAGTATGCTGAGCTGCTGTAGCACGGTCGGTTAGTAATGTCCTATTCGCTACTCGCTTAGCGAGTAACTATCCCAATGTAATCAACCCTTTACACATATATGCATCTCGCATGGTGCGACTAGCATTTTTCTTGCTACTAGCATGCAGCTCGAAGACCAACATGTGTTAATCACGTGGAGCTTACACACTTATGCGACTGGCACGGTGCTACTGGCATCATGCATCTCGCATGCAGCGTGCAGCGCCACTAGGAACCGATCGGTCGGTGTTTTGGCGATGCATGCAGCATGCATCTTGAGTTGGGGCATGCGCAGAACACATTTCCATGTCACATGACCATACGCAGACAGCTGTAACGCTCAGACGCTCTCGTTCCCACGGTGCGTACTGCGTTGACAAGTGAATAGCTTGAGTTTTTATTAGTAATTTGTAATTTAATAGTTTATACCCTAGTTTTAAATTGTAATTTAGAAATGCCTTTTCCGGATGATGAAAAAAAAATATTGAATTTTTGAATATTTATAAAACGTTATATTAAACGTCAAACAAATATTTATAAAACGAATACAATAAAACGTTGAATATTTATTCTTCTTTGACGTGGTCTTCTAATGGCGGTAAGTAACAACAGCATTTCATCATCCGACAACGACGATGACATTTACCAATGAACTGAGCGCCAAGAAGTACCCACCTCTCTCACCTTGCCACTAGCACATGCCACGACCATGCAGCCTGCATGCATCTCGCAAAGTGCTACTGGCATCAATAATGCTGGTCGCACCGTGCGAGATGCATATGTGTGTAAACCGCCTAAGTGAACATAGGTAGTCATGACTAATAGTGAAGATCAAACATAATAATAATGAGTTTGTGATTAGTGTGAATAGCTTTTTTCCAAATAAATATAGATTCCTCAAAATGAATATAAATTGGAAGAATGAGAGCGAATATAACAAAAACAAACAAAAAATAAATGAGTGGAAATAAATATGCTTCAGAGAAAAACAATAAATATTGCTGATAACCAAAGTAAACATTTACATATCAGATAACGCCAAGAACCACTGTGCCTTCTTCCTCTCCATTCACTGCAATTTCATATTCGCTACAATACTTTGTGACCATTTCCCTCTAGAGAGCGACCCTTTGCCTTGTGAGGTCTTCGCGCACCTGGACGCTGTTCCCCTTCAGTTTTCTCTTGTTGGTGAAGATCAAGCTGCGAGTTTTGTAACTCACAAACTTTACAATTATGGGCCTGGGCCTGGGTCTCTTGCCAACTCGGTGAGATTTATCGATGCTGCGCGAATCAATTTCCAGTCCCATAGCATTATCAAAGAGGTAAAAAACCAGGGCATCAGTATTCTCATTGGGACCCTCATCAATACCGAATATTCGCACATCATTACGTCTACGATACTGCTCGAGACTGTCCAGACCAGCCTCATGTTTCGCTTCACACTCCATAAAATGTATCTTTCAAAATGCTAAGTTCAACCCTTAGATAGTTTATTTCAGACTGTACAGTCGAAAGTCTATTATCTATATAGGGAGTAAGTTTCTTATTGGGTAATTCTTGCAATACAGAGTCACTCATAAAAAAAGTTGTAATAGAATCTCTTATCGCTTCCAAGATAGCAGGTGAAACAGCAAAACCAGGATCCTCCGATAAAGACCGTTTGATAGAACCGGATTCTCTTATCGACAGCCTAAAGCAACTAAAGTTTTACACCCACACCAAGTTTCAACCTAATATATTGTTGAAAACCCACTCAAAAAACAGTTTTAGAGCTCGAAAAATTGTCGTTTTTCACATATCAAGAGAGAAAACAAAACAAAAATGAGACACACAAAACCTCGAAATTGGATAGAAGGATTGACGTTACGGTGTGAAGTTGAAGAACTTTTCTGTGCTCTGATTTGAACATTAAAAGAGTGATCTTTTAAAAAGTAATTTTATTCTGAGTGATTACACAGAGTGATTTTTAAAAAATGGATCAAGTAACAATCAAACTTGTAGAATAGAACATACATAATCGCAATAAATATAAAGAAATATAAAGAAACTCCCTCAACTGTAACATGTTTTTTTAGGAGATGCAATGATGGAATTCACTTTATGAATTCGGCTGTACGACATATAACTAACTTGACTCTCACACATATAGGTAAGTAGCTGGTGGCTTTCAAGGTTGGTATATTTTTGCATTCTGTTAACCTTGGGTAACTTTAGCTTGCAACTAAAAAATGCGGCTGAGACTGACGAATATGTTGTAAGCTACATGCAAGTAGGACATGCGCTGTTTAAACTAAATGAAACTAGCTGATAGATGAAGCACAATTTTTCTTCGTATAGGTCACCCACTCAAGGGTGAATTACTTGGGTAAGATGCACATTGTCTTAAAGGAAACGTGACTTGAGTATACAGTTGTTGAGGTAAAAAACAAGGAAAAGAAAAAACTGAATTATCGTTTCTCACACACCCTACTTTGTTACGGATTTTTCATTGCCCTATCACTTATTTACAAAAATTGAAATTATCAGTTTTGTTCTAGTTTTCCACCTTCAGTTTTCGTTCTGAATTCCAGTGCCTTTTTAATTTTTGTAGTTATAAAGTGAAAAGTCCAGCGGTTGCGCAAAAGTTGATCAGAATTTGATCATCGATCATTCATTACAATATTGCAGTGATCGGCGATTAAACTCTGAACAAAATTTGTGAAACCGGCTACTAGTGTTTTATTGTGTTTGAACATATTTGTATCTCATTGAACACTGTTTCAAATCTTTGTTTTATTTGGCTCGTTAAGTCCATTCTATTTGGATCTCCTAATTGTTATTATAAAATAGTATGATGTCTCTCAGTTAGCCGTTCACGCCATAAATTTGCACTAAATCTACCAAACGAATAAATACACTTATTAAAATGTCTAATGTCTAATCTAATGTGTACTCAAACTTAGAACTAGCAGGTATCCCGATTCAGTCGATTCGGAATATCTTCTTTTCGCCATTTCCTTTTCTATTTTCATCTCATTTTTTCTTCTCGTCTTTTATCTTATCTCCTTCTCTTCTTTCTCCCTTTTTTCTCTTCTTTTTTCTTCCATTACTACTGCTAATACTACTTCTGTATTTATTATTTTTATTTTACTAGTACAGTATTACATTGTAATACAGCGAAAACAATGTGTAGAACTAACTACAGTAGTTGGGAGTAGTATAGTAAAGAATAAATCTAATAAATTAGAGGTCCAAGCTGGAGTGCCTCAGGCTCAATATTAGGTCCATTGCTTTTTTTGTTATATGTCAACCGTTTTCCTAAATAATTAATTAGTGGTAGAGCCCTCTTATTTGCAGACAATACATCACTCATTTTCAGCAATTCTATTCTAGATAATTTAGAAATAAGTGCCCATATAGGTGTGCAGTCCATTGTCCAATTCTTAAATCAGTTGAAATTAACAATAAATAGTAAAAAATGCCAATACCTTCAATTAAAAACAAACATAATTCAAATGAAGATAGGGTTATAAACGTGTTTGTAAACGATAATCAACTAGACCAGGAAGAAAACATTGCATTTCTAGGGGTTTTGTTGGATAGACGATTGACTTGGGCTCCATACATTGAGAAAATATGTTGTAACATTTTTTTTTTGTAGATTACGTCTTGGAGACTCCAGTTAAGGAGTATAAGACAAGTCAGATCAACAATATTATACACTAGATACCATAATTACTTCAATTACTTGAGGTGAGGCTTAATTTTGATGTGTACTCTTGTACACTATAAAAAGCTTTATCAACTAAATATTTCTTCAATTGTTTTTTAAATATTTCTATATTTTCAAGACTCTTCAAAAACTGCGGTAGCTTGTTGTAGAATTTCCTACCAATATAACTAGGGTTTTGTTTGAATAAGCTACTATTGTCACTCACCAAGTGATAATCTCTTCGGCTTCTTGTATTATAATCATGTACATCAAGATTTTTGTTAATATCATTCGTTTTTACATATAAAGTAGCTTCATACACATATAAGCAGGGTACAGTTAGGAGACCAAGTCTCTTGAACAATGGCCTACATGAATTTAATCTATTTACGCTTTCTATACACCTAACCGCTTTCTTTTGGATCTTAACACCCTATCAAGATTTTGTTTTGATGAATTACCCCATACTAAGATAGCATACCTAATATGTGACAGTAAGAGCCCATGGTAAGCTGTAAAAAGTAACTTTTTGTCATTCAATCTAGCGAGCTGTCGCAGGACAAATACCCCAGATGAAATTTTACAACATATTTTCTCAATGTATGGAGTCCAGGTCAATCGTCTATCCAACATAACTCCTAGAAATGCAATGTATTCTTCCTGGTCTAATTGATTATCGTTTACAAACACGTTTATAGCCCTATCTTCATTTAAATTGTGTTTGTTTATGAATTTAAGGTATTGGCATTTTTTACTATTTATAGTCAATTTCAACTGATTTAAAAATTGGACAATGTACTGCACACCTATATGGGCACTTATTTCTAAATTATCTAGAATGGAATTGCTGAAAATGAGTGATGTATCGTCAGAAAATAAGAGGGCTCTACCACTAATTAATTCTTTAGGTAAACGGTTGACATATAACAAAAAAAGCAATGGACCTAGTATTTACCCCTGAGGCACTCCAGCTTGCACCTCTAATTTATTAGATTTATTCTTTACTATACTATTACCAACTACTGTAGTTAGTTCTACACATTGTTTTCTCCCAATAAGATATGATTCAAACCATTTCAGTTCAACCCCATTTACACCTACATTTTGCAGTATTTCCAATAAAGTTCTATGATTAACACAATCAAATGCCTTTGACAGATCTAAGAAGATTGCAGTAGCTTTATCACCTGAATCTATTATATCTATTAGTTTTTCAACTAGAGAAACTATGGCTGTCTTTGTTGATCTCCCTTTCTGGAAGCCATGCTGTTCATCACAGATAAAGTTAGCTTCTTGAAGGTGCAGAAGTAACCTATTTAGAACTACTCTTTCAAAAATTTTACTTATTACATTTAAAATACTAATGGGCCTATAGTTTTCTACCTTTTCTCTATCACCATTTTTGAAGATTGGCAAGATCTTCCCCTCTTTTAAATTATCTGGAAAAACACCTTGTTCTAATGAATGGGGAAGTGATAGCCGCGAGCCGTAGCGCAGGTATCTGTTCAATCAGAGAGATAAGCGGCGTTCTCGTAGGTCCTGTTTGTAACGGTGACCGATTAAATTGGCCAGCAGAAAGACACTGCTCTCTGCAGTAATATCACTTCCCGGTGGTTCGGAACCCACCTAAAACTGTAGGTCCAACTCATCAATCACCATCATCCAACTCATTACCCACGCACAGGTCTCAGACCTATGTGGGCTTCATCCTCCAAAAAAAAAAAATGATTGATCAGATGAATCAAAGGGTCTAACAATTGATCTTTACATTGTAACCGGCCGACTTTTCTACTCTTACCTGACACCACTCATGTAACCGTGAAGTACCTTCCTTCACCCACACATATGACACCATTTTTTTGTAACCGGAAATTTCATCTTTCAAATTATTATTTCATCTATGAGAATTACAATAAGTCTGCCAACAATTCAATGGCTTCCACCAAAATTTCATCTCCTGCGTAGTATGGCAATAGTTCTACCAAAACCTCTACCAATTCCCGAACAAATTCTAAAAACTTGCGTCTATTGATCCTGTATTTACTGTTCGACATTTTTGAAGCCGAATTCCACCGAACTGCCACCAGTTATGTAACCGGAAATTTTCTACCTCTACTCTACTACTCTGTATATGCTTTCAATAATTCCAAATCTATGGTTGGGAGCTTTAGGTTCGTTTACTCAAATGCAAAGATCATTTTATGTATTCCCTGTCTATCACCTGGCTTAGCAACTTAATTAACTAGAGAGCAAGGAACTTATTTTTCGGAAATAAAAGAGTTGGTGCTATCTAACCCATATTTATTACATATCCTAAAATTATTTTCTACATAAAGAATTCAGACAAATTTCATGTTCAGTTGAAATTTTCATATAAATTAATTCATTAATTTCGTACAAGATTTTGTTAACTTATATATTTGGCTAACATGTTATTTAATAAATTGAGGGCCTCGGTCAACTATAGGGTCTTAATTTGAGCTTTATACTAAAGTTTAGGCACTCCCCAGTGTTTTCTGATCCATCAATGTTTTACAATTTCATTTCGAACGCCCGCCATAACATCACATACAACAAACTTTTGAATTTAATTTAAAATAAACCCGCGATTTTGACAATACTCTAACCAAATTTTCACCGAATAAATTCATAGCGAATTTCACCGACTTGACCGCTCGTCCCGTCCTAAATGGGCCGCAGCCACACTTAGAAGGCCCGAGGCTCCTTCACAATTTTTCCGGCTCTTCTCGCGGCCACGTCTCGATTCAAACTCTCCCTTTTCCACTTCAACTATGTCCCCCTCCAGGTGACCAACCGGCCTCACCACGTGTGGAGCACCGAACATAATTTCAGCAGAGTCGCCAAAATTTCAAGGGAGGTCATTGCACGTTTCAAGCATTCCAAATACAATTGTAATTCCATCACAAATGAAAATTTAGTACTGTGGAAATGCCTGAAACCTGCAATAATTTTGACTACTTAGATGCAAGTTAGCAAAACCTTATACGCAAAAATAGGTAATTGTGAGACAGACATTTCTTTAAAAAATTAACTCTCTCACAATTACGACGACATAGCAATCCAAAGTTCACTTGAGTCCACATTTGAAAATTTTTCAGCTTAATTCTAATCAGTTCAATGCACCTGGAAAAAACACTAAAGCACTAATAAATTTCAATAATATAACATTCTCAATATTCCCCATATTACATTACCCCCTCCTCTAAACAAGGACGTTAACACTTAATTTTTCTTTGACACTGATCACTAGCAATTTTCTGTACACTGGACACTTGACACTCCATCTCTCCACTCGGTCTCGACGTTGGAATGGGCAGCATCAGCTATGCCAGGGCTGGACCCTGTCGTCCCATCAGGATACATCTCCTGGACAGGCATCAGATGTCGGTTGAGGAAGGGCACCCGGCAGTTGCCTCTCAGATAGCGTGATGGTAGATCTTAGTTTAACCGTTTTTACAGCTGTAGGTCGGATCTGGCAGTTGGAAACCAGTCAGCTAGTTGAACTCCGGCCTCAGCACGAGGAAGATCAGCATCCAAAAGAGTGCTGGTCTCGATGAACCCCCAGGAACAGTGGCTACAGCAGCAGCAGTGATGATGTTGTAGCTTGACGACTGGAGTGAGAGTTGGGCATAGGTGAAATAGCCCCCACTCACATTCTCTCAGGATCTCCTTGGAGACAAACGGTTTACCTGGTCCCGATGACTCAGGAAGGGTTTTGACTCAACTGAAGTCACCTTACTCCTGGTAACTTGCATAACACTCACAATTTACTCACTATTGTCAGAGCAATCACATTGGGATGTGCCAGTCCCAGAAAAAAAATTAACTCTAGCTCATTAGATAGAATTGACCCGAGACCTCCACAAAATCAATTAAACCTACTGTATCCATTTATTAAACAATCATCAACAATATCTAGGTATTCAAAAATAATTTTCAATAGTCACATAATTCTTCAAATTTTCAAGTACAGTAGACCTATCAATAATTTCATTTCCCCAAGAAGACTATCTTAATCTCAAAATCTTGTCGCTTCTTTAGTCATAGTAACCTGATTATTATCAATTCAGTAACGAAATTAAATTGATAAGTACTATCTATTATTATCAATGCAAAATCAAAATAATCATGAGTAGGCTATCCTATCTCTTGATAAAAACTATAGAACAATAACAATCTAGCTTGCAACGTTGCATTATTCTCAATTGCAGCATTCTAATATATAATACGGGCTATATTCATTTAATAATAATCGATCAGAATGAATCATCGGTATAGGAGTTTCAATGTTATTTTCATTCAAGTTCAAGGCCATCATTTTCCATTGTATTATTATATTTTCGACTATTTTTCCAATCGCTTTTCCGTAGCCTCTTTGCCACTATGCTTCCTCCCATAATTTGTTCACTCTTATTTCACCATCCACTCTTTTTTCACGACAAAAAATGATAATATTCACCAGTATCTACACTGTTTACGTTAATTTCCATTGTTTTCACTTGTGCCTACTCAGCTGTGCAGTCCAAGGATTATCCATCTCAACCTTCTCTCTCTATTCATCACATATTTTCTCTCACTTTCTTATTTCGTTTGTCATTACACAATTACACAGTTCTCTCTTATTTTCAACACACACTTCTAGATCAGCTATATCCTACTTATTCCAGGTTCGTTCACTATTGCCGCCTTAGCCGCTATATAAAATAGTAGAACTTATCTTGGAAATAAGAATTATCTAAACTACCCATGGATACCCGATCCATACTCTCAATAACACCAGTACGCTCACTGTGTTATCCCACTGAAATACCCGATTTCAGTGCAATCACAATTCCCTCAGTTCCGCTGAGTGACATAATCCAAAACTCGGTAATACCAGTACGCCCACTGTACTACCCCACTGAAATTCCCGATTCCAGTGCAAATCGTGATTTTCTGACCCGCTGAGTACACTATTGTAATGATTCACATCTGAATCCATTTTACCTTATGACCTTTTTCTGTCCCAACTGATCCAACTTCCCAATAAATACAACCTACTCGATCCAGCCGCAATATTGAGTCATCAGAAACAGTAGGACACAAATGAAAATTCAGTACTGTGGAAATGCCTGAAACCTGCAACTATTTTGACTACGTATCTGTTCAATCAGATAGATAAGCTGCGTTCTCGTAGGTCCTGCTTGAATGGTGACCGATTAGATTGGCCAGCAAAAAAGACACTGTTCTCTGCTGAAAATCACTTCCCGGTGGTTCGGAACCCACCTAAAACTGTAGGTCCAACTCATCAATCACCATCATTCAACTCATTACCCACGCACAGGTCTAAGACCTATGTGGGCTTCATCCTAAAAAAAAACCTTATATGCAAAAATAGGTAATTGTGAGACAGCCATTTCTTTAAAAAATTAACTCACAATTACGACGACATAGTAATCCAAAGTTCACTTGAGTCCATATTTGAAAATTTTTCAGCTTAATTCTAATCAGTTCAATGCACCTGGAAAAAACACTAAAGCACTAATAAATTTCAATAATATAACATTCTCAATATTCCCCATATTACAACATTCTTTCAGAATTTTACTGGATACCCCATCCATTCCTACAGTTTTTTTTATTATTTAAACTATCAATGATATTTGACAACTCGTCTTGGGATACTGGGTGGAATTTTAATTCGTTCTGAATCCCCTCAGTATTCCTCATGTCACTAATACCTGTATTAAGAGATTTTTGAAGATCCTTAGCAACCAGTTGATTATATCTGTTAAAGAAATTACAAATGTCTACACTATCATCAATATATTTGTCATTTTCGTTAATTATTCTGGGGACACTAGTATAAGCATCTACATGAGCTACTTGCCTATTTTTGTTTATTACATCCCACACTGCTGTGTTAAAGTACACACTATTATTCAAAATTTCAGCTGTTTTCTTACATTTCGCTCTTTTCACTTCTCTTGTATAATTTTTCTTTAGAGCTTTGTAATTATCTTCACTTAACATATTTCTAGATAGTTTGAATTCATCATATGCATCTTCAACCCTATTTCTTTCTGCAAGGAAATCATCAGTTATCCACTCTTCAATTTTGTCTAATTTGTTTTTTACAGGGAATTTTTTAACTGGACAACTCATAGTAATATGAAACCTTAAAGTATTATTGAAACTATCATATTTGTTATTCAAACTATTGCTATTGTAAACCCTACTCCAGTTTTCTTGTAGCAGATTCTGCTTCAAACAATCGATATTCCCCTGTTCACATTGTTGAATTGCAACCTTGCAACCCCACCTCTAAGATTTGATAGTCATGATCAGATAGTTCCGAGCCGCCTAATCTTGTTTTAGAGTAATCTATATTGGTAAGGATGTTATCAATTATTGTTTGTGATGCTCTTGTGACTCTGGTATATTCATAAACTTTTATTTCCAAGTTATTCATGTATATATAATATCCCTTAAATCTTCTGTCATTTTATTCTGTTTTACAAAGTCTGTATTGAAATCTCCCGCTACAATAGCGTTTGTAAAACGAGTAGTAGTAATCTCTAAAAGCCTATTGAATAGTTCACAAAAATTGTTCCATTCCCCATTTGGTGACCTATAAATACCTAACACCGCTACTTCGAAATTATTGTCGATTTTTACTCTTAACCCAGAAACTTCTAAATCCATTTCCACAGCAAATTTCTCTACATATTCTAAATTAAATGTTTGCATATTCTTAGCATTTTTAGTGAAGATAGCTACTCCCCCACTTCGATGAGATGTCCTGCAATTAGCCCAGGCAATGAATGCAAAAAAATAGCCATTGTCGTAACAAATTAGGGGAAAGCTGAATTTTTGCAGGATGTTAGTATACATAGTACTTACTAAAAAAAACCAAAGTCCCGACCCCCACCCCGCTTGCTTCCCCCACCACCCCCCTATCAACATTGCAAGAGCAGTTCTTCAGTTAAAGGCTTATAACTCGGAAACTAATTAAGGTATCGTTGTGATTCTAATCTCATTTAATACTCAAAACTATTCTCTAAAAAATATGTCATATACATTTTATATGTAGATAGCCTAGTTTTTCAGTAAAAATATAGTTTATAGGAAAAAATGTCACCACGAACCACAAAAATCAACTTCAACTGATCATATCTTTTTTAATATCGCGTTATTGGCTGTGCCGTTCCTTACTAAACTTATAGATAATTTAATAAGCTTTAAAATGATGTGTCTACTGATTACTATAGTTCAAGTTATGGCGTCATAGTGAGTGATGAATTAGTAGCGGACACCGCGTCGCCGAACCCTACAGCACTGTGTATTGCATGGGGCTTGGCTATCCAGCCCAATCCAATAAATAATTATTGTCAGACAAGCAAGACTATATATGTCAATCAATAGTACACGTTTAAAAGTACATTTTCCGAAAAGTCCCCAAAAATCCCCCCTCAACTTTTCCCCCAAGCCCCCTCAAAGTTGAAAATGTTTCTAATTATTGGAAATTCGATATCTCTGTAACTAACTATCGAACAGAGTTGATTCTTCTTCCATAAGATCAGTCATATAATGTTCTGCAATAAATGTGCTGTTCACTTTGCCGGTAAACCTGATAGTTTCTTTTATAAAAATTGAAATATCTTCAAAAGAGAATTCTATCAACTAGATTTTTCATTATTTAGGATTTAGGGGGACATTTTTGTATGTCATTTTACAGAAAATAGCGTTAAATAGAAGTTATAGAACTTATTTTTATGAATCCAAAGATGTGTATAACAGCATACTGACGATTAGAGATGACGATTTGATAGGATGAGTGGTGTCGAGGGGGGGTGCCCCTTTGCTAACATTGTTGGGCCCTTCTCTCAGGAACGGTTTGTCGCACTCCATACCTTTATTTTCTCAGCTCTTTGATGCCGCATTTGACAGATAATTTGGAATTCTACTTGAAAGGGCAGTATAGGCTCCCCCCTAAATCAGACATGGGCACACTTTTGAAGGAGGGGCTAGATGAAATGAGAAATTATGTGGGCGGGTCAAAAAATTGATTAGTACTCATTTTTCACATTTCAATCATCAATTCAAAATTCAAGTCTCAATGAATATTACACTAAATTGTACTCATTTTTTACATTTCAATCATCAATTAAAAATTCAAGTCTCAATTAATATTACACTAAATAATTGAAGATGAAGTAGAAAGACTCTTGTTTAACTCACGAAGGGATGCAGTAATCCAACTGAGATTAGCTTTAGAAGCAATCTGATTTTTAACCCATCTTATCAAAGCAAAAGGTTTCAGGGGGTACTTCTCCACAATGGTTTTGGTAAATTTATTAGCGTTTAAAAGCAGTAATTTAAGCAGCTCTAGACATCATTTCACACATTTTGACGCACATTAGAGTATGAAGTTCATTTAGTGATCGTATCATTTGAATGTCTCACTAACAATCATGCTATTTATAGATGGCCTTTTACATTTAATTTCACTTTTATATTCAGTTTGAAAACAAGCAAAGTTTTACAGAAAATAGCGTTAAATAGAAGTTATAGAACTTACGAATCCAAAGATGTGTATAACAGCATACTGACGATTAGAGATGACGATTTGATAGGATGAGTGGTGTAGAGGGGGGGTGCCCCTTCGCTAACATCTGTCGCACTCCACCTTTATGTTCTCAGCTCTTCGAGGCTATTTCAATTCATTTATGTAAAATGTCACATTTGACACCGATAATTTGGAATTCTACTTGAAAGGGCAGTATAGGCTTCCCTTATACTACATTATTTTGTAAAATGATGATTTGTCATTAGAAATAGTTTTAACTTGTAAACTACTGAAGAATAAATCGCAAAATTTGTCTCAAACTGTAGGTTTTTTCTGTAGGATCTTTTTCTTTCATACTCTCAGTAAGAGAACTGCTGAAAACACGTTTTAAATCAAGCTGAACAATTTTATATGTAGCAAAAATTTTGGTAATTTTCCAGGTTTTCCGATATGAACAGCCACACCATGTGTCGAACATGAAATAAACAGGATACCTTTCTTGTGGCCAATACAATTACCCAAAACTGGGTACCAACGGCAGGCTTGTAGCATGAATAGAAAGTTATAATCATTCATAAAGTTGAAATTTCAATTTTTTCATAATCTTTCAACATTTTGAATTACAATAACTCAAAATTCATGCATGATACAAAGATGCCACTGTTATGTTTCAGGGAATTGTGTTGTCTAAAATAGCTGTGTCCTATACATTTTTTGACCAACACATTGTATGACTTAACTATCGGGAAAACCTACATTTATAGAATTGTTTAGTTTGATTTAAAATGTGTTTTCAGTGGTTCTCTTACTAAGGATATGACAGAAAGAGGTGTTACCTACAATTTGAGACGAATTTTGCAATTCGTTCTTCAGTAGTTTGCGAGTTATAAACTATTAATAATGAAAATCGTCATTTTCCAAGTACACTTTAGGGCGGTAATGGGCAAACTACGGCCCGTGAGCTAGCCCGGAACATGATTTCGAGTGAAGACTAAAATCACACATGCAAATTAAGTTATAAGAAATATATGAAATATAATGTAAAAAATATATTTTTCTTTGCTAAATTAGGATAACGGTTATTTATTCATTTATCTTTTCGATTTCGCAGTACAATATTATCGCATCTCAGTTTGCTCTCAGTGTTTAGATATGAGTTAACTTACTAAAGAGTTGAGCTACCGCTTACAACGTAAAATCGACAGGGAAGGAAGAAAAACTCAAATTGCAATTACTGTATTATGACGATATAGGCCTAATTCTTGTTCATTGTTTCAAGAGGTTTCCTGCCTCTGTAGTCATTGGATGAAGTTTTCATATGTTGAAACGAATAGATGCTTGAAATTGGTCATCAAATCCCCAACTGCTTAGAATTCTTATTTTTTAGGCTGTGGGGTATTTGTCCTGCGACAGCTTGCTAGATTAAATGACAAAAAGTTACTTTTTACAGCTTACCATGGGCTCTTACTGTCACATATTAATGAAAAAGAAGACGAAATTGTCACAACCACATTTATCACAACCACATATATAAATGTGGTTGTGACAATTTCGTCTTATTTTTCATTATGGATACCTTCCACAATATCACCTTCGCCATTACCAGGAAATGTCACATATTAGGTATGCTGTCTTAGTATGGGGTAATTCATCAAAACAAAATCTCGATATGGTGTTTAAGATCCAAAAGAAAGCGGTTAGGTGTATAGAAAGAGTAAATAGATTAGATTCATGTAGGCCGTTGTTCAAGAGACTTGGTCTCCTAACTGTACCCTGCTTATATGTGTATGAAGCTACTTTATATGTAAAAACGAATCATATTAACCAAAATCTTGACGTACACGATTATAATACAAGAAGCCGAGGAGATTATCACTTGGTCAGTCACAATAGTAGCATATTCAAACAAAAACCTAGTTATATTGGTAGGAAACTCTACAACAAGCTACCGCAGTTTTTAAAGAGTCTTGAAAATATAGAATTATTTAAAAAACAATTGAAAAATTATTTAGTTGATTAAGCTTTTTATAGTGTATAAGAGTTCCTTTCACATCAAAATTAAGCCTCGCCTCAACTAATTGATATAGTATTTATGGTATCTAGTGTATAATTGTTGATCTGACTTGTCTTATACTCCTTGACTGGAGTCTTCAAGACGTAATCTACAAAAAAAAAACTTTTACTTCTCATCAATTTCCTTCTTTATGCTTTTCTTCATTTTTTCCTCATTCTACTTGCTATTCTTCTCTTACAAGCCCTTATTATCCAGTGCTAGACTCTTGTGATATATTCATACGATTTTCAGCGTTGTCGTGGGACCAAAAACTGCCAGGAAATTTTATTTGTAGGCAACTACAAAATGTAAAACAAGAGGACTTGAAACTTCAAAATTCCAACAGCTCAAATGAGATAGAGGCGTTGAGAAATCAGCTTTGTAAGTACTTTTTTCAAGTATCACTACATGTACATGTTTTGGTTTCTTCATTCTAATTTCTACATTAACATACATGATATACTGTCGATCTATTCTTCCTCATAATTATATATTTGACCCCCAAAGTCCAAAATCAATAGGAACCTTACTTGTACTATGAGGAAGCTATATACCAAACTTCAAGTGTCTAAAATCTCCCTTTCGAAAGATATTGTCATGACTAGAGCCCGGATGTTAGACAAAATGCCTTGATTTTAGGCATAATGCCTATTTCGATAGTTTTGAATGTTTTTGCCTATTCTACCATAAGTTGCCTATTTTTGCCTAAGACGCTGGTTGTAAAGTAAAACCAAAAAGCATGGAAGAACGTGTGCATAAACATTATACATTTATATAGATATCACTGCACTTATATATATGCATCACTGCACTTTCCGAAGATGATGCTGCTTTGATTCGAGAAGTCAAAAACTTGTAAAATAAAGTTCACAACAATTTATCCTTTATTCAAATGCATTATTCTACATTGTCTAAAATAATAACAAAACTTGAAAAGAGGGGCCAGACTCTTATTGCTTCAGTAATTTTTTTTTTCAACTGATGAAGCCCACATGAGTCAGAGACTTGTGCGTGGGTAATGAGGTGAATGATTACACATAAATGCCTGACGGTGGAGCGGGATTTGAACCCACGACCGCTTAAACGACAGCAAGCTGAAGTTGCGACGCCCCAACCAACTGCGCTAAGCGGCCCGCCGCTATCTCTCAGTGAATGAGATAAAATAATTTAAAAAATTTTTTTGTAAAATAGTTCAAGGTGACACATCTATTGAAATTGAAATGAGCCCAAATTCAGTATCATGTTACAAATAAGCACCAATCACATCAGTCGAAGTGGAAAGATCGCTTTCAATTATGAAAAATATCCTCTTGGGTAGAAGACAAAGTTTAACTAAAGAGAACTTGAAGAAATATATTTCAAATATGTGCAACCAGTAAAATGTGAGTTATCCAATTATTATATTTGTATTTTCACAATGTTTATAAAATACCTATTTTTCATTTTTAACTGCCTATTTTCGTGTTTTTTTTTACTGCCTAATATCTGGGCTCTAGTCATGACGGATAACTGCGGGATTTCGATGAGACCCTGACAGCTCCTTGATAATCACCTGTTTGGTGAATGTTCTAACATTTATTGGCAGTACATTCAGATTCTCGTCGACTGTATTTGTGCTAATGGAAGTAATTTGTTTTTTCGATAGGGATGCGTGCATAAATATTCATTTTCCTACAGTGATCCGAAAAAGTGTCTATTTTTGCACAAACTGTACCACGCACCAGTGCGGGATAGTAAATTGCAGTGCGCGAATAGCTATTTGTGTAACTAGAGTGCAAAGCAGCGTTTTTCTGCATCGAGAGAAACTGATTTTTTTACGAGTCAAAGGCGAGTGAAAAAAGTTTCTCGAGTGCAGAAACAATACTTTGCGCTCGAATTACACATTAAATTTTTCTTACAGTAATGTATAAAGTAATTTAAACAGAACAAAACATGACATACATAACCTGACAATTCCTCACATAACCTATCTTTGAATCAAATTGATTTCAACTACAACAACTATTTCGCAGCTGAAGCAGAGTAGCCAACCTATTTTTGAATGCAGAATAGGGAACCTGCGTATTACATGCTCACTATTTTGAGTTGTTAGGTTGCAAATCTGGAGTGCGAAAATAGTATATTACGTTACTAGGCTGGAAAGAAACGTTTTGCTGGTCGAGCATATGATGGTTTATGCACGAGGCGCAGCCGAGTGCAGAAACGTGAATATGCGATATTATTTTTTGTTACACTTGATAGAAAGGCATGCTCCAATCATCTGGATAATATGCGAGACATTCAAAAGTATGCAAGACAATTAATTGAATCAGCTGCTTTATTTAGATTCAGAATTTGATGGGCGAATTCCCATAAACTAAAATAATTATAGCCTAGTGCAATCAGCTGGATAATATTCGAGATAGGTATTGAGTCATAGGTAATGAGTAATGTAATGAGTTGACTATATCTATACATATAATGTATATATGTGAGTCAACAGAAAATTTTTTGCCGCACTCGATATGTTTTTTCCTATCTTGTACGGCTATAAGGCCCTATTTGTCAGCTGATTTTTCCGATCTAGTACGGAAAAGAGGCACTTTCCATACGTGATAAATCTATGGAAAGTATAGTCTGTTCAGCGAGCCTACAGAGTGGAGTAAACAAACATGTGCGTGCGTGCAAGCCGAGACCCAACGAAGCCCGATTCACAGATAGCCTAGTTTTCGAAACGCATCGAAAGGCAACAGGCCTACTCACTGAAAACGACTTTCAATAATCATTTCAAACAGCTACAGTACTTGGATAATACTTATTATTTATTGTAAATGGAAATGAACACATGAGATTAATGATTTATATGAATAAGATGGCTATTTGCTTATCTTCGATTCTTAGGTAATGTATCCAAACATTCAGCAATCACTGGTTTCACTATTATTAGAATCTATATCTATATAATCGAAATACCACTGACTGACTGACTCACTCACTCACTCATTCATCACAGTTTCTCAGGAACCACTCTACCAAAAACGATAAAATTTGGTACACGTATTCAGTAGGGGGACTAGACGCGTGCTAAGAAAGGGTTTCAAAATTTACCCCAAAATCGGCCCAAAATTGAAGATTTTTGAAAATTTAGGTGATAACAATTTCTAGAGAACCATAAGGTCAAATCAGATATTGGTATTCATGTTAAGTATCGGCCTTAGATGTACCTTGGAAAAAAATTTCAAAATTAGCCCCAAAATCGACGTTTTTTGAAAAGTTTGGTGATAAACAACCAAATATTTTGAAATTTGCACTTAACAGATGTCATCAACCTGGCATAATTACATTTCATCATACCCAGTCATATGTTTCCCACATATTGCAAGGCTCCGACTGTATGGTAGCCTACATGCAAAGTGCAAAGTCTTTTGCTGTTCAAAGACAGTGTAAATAACGCTGCTAAGGGGTCTGCCATATGATTAAAAACGGTTGACTTCTATCAGCTGTTCCTTTAAGCTGTTTGGCTGGCAAGTTCAGTAGGTTAGGTCTATTAATGAATAATAATTTGTTTCAAACAAAGCAAACTTATCCCGAGCTACCAAAATAATTTCAATAGCTAAAAGCCAACGTTTATGAAAAGTAAAAAAGTAGCCGAGCTGCCTGTTAGGCAAGTGTGTTAGGTAAGTGTGACCCCTTCCCACTTCAATTGCGTAGCCTACTACCTCAAACGATCACTCACTTTCACGATCAGATCAGTTTGCAGTTGCACATCCGACTGCTAACATCGTTCTCCGAGTATTTGTGAATTTCAACCAGACTTCAAGTTATATGTCTTCAAAAACATGTAATTGAAGCCAAAATTATAACAGAAGTGAATCAGGGAGAACCTGTTTTTATACCACGGATTCCCCTCATCCCAACAGACTATCACTTTCAGTTTAGACGTCTGCAATTTCCCGTTAAAGTGAGTTATGCAATGACCATTAATAAAGCACAAGGGCAAAGTTTGAAAGTGGCTGGGGTGGATCTTAGAACTGACTGTTTCTCTTATGGCCAGTTGTATGTGGCTTGCTCCAGAGTAAGTTCACCAAACTGCTTGGTCATTCTTCAGCCAGAAGGAAAAACGAGGAATGTAGTTTACAAAGAAGTATTAAGGAATTAATAAAATACTATTTGTAACAGTACATGAGCCTGAGAATTTTTGTGAAAATAGGTATTGATCAGAAAATCAACAAAAAATTAGTTGTGAAATTAATGAACCATAGATTAACGATTTTGAAAATTCAGGTGATTATAATTTCTCAAGAACCACAAGACCAAAAAAGTTCAAATTTTCAGCTGGGGTGCTAAACACGTGAAAAATAGGGTTACATGTTTCATCTCAAAATTTAGGATTTTTGGAATTCAGTTGATCACAATTTCTCAAGAACCTCAAGGCCACATGGAGTGAAATATGATATAATGTATATGTTTGATTAAGACACTAGATGCATACTAAGTAATGGTATCAAAATTCTCCCCAAAATCACCTATTTCTGTAAATTTATCTAATCACAATGGAAATTTGTTGGACCCCCCGGGGGTCCAGGGGGCGGAGCCCCCTGGCTAGACGGTTAAGGCGAGCGAAGCGAGTCTGCCGGCTAGTTGTTCATAAATGTGTCGATTGAATTATTTTTACCTATACATTTGAAATGAAAATACCGACTTGATAACTGAATTTAAAATCTAATGTCTAATCTAAAGCTCAATATGTCTTGAAATTTAAATTATTGCATTATTTAAAAAGGCAATAATGATTATCTATTTCACAAACTGGAAGTGCAACAACATCTGTTAAGAATGAACTGTAGGTGGCAATGATTGTGAATAGGCCAACCGACCGATGTCAGTACAATTCTCGGAATTCCTCACTCACAAACATGCAAAGATTGTTTACTTCACTCCGTAGGCTCGCTGAACAGGCTATAGCTACTTTCTATCAAGTGTAACAAAAAGTACTTTCCCGCACTGGTGCAGGAATAGACTACAGTAAGTGCAAAAATATCGATTTGATTCGAAGATAGGTTATGTGAGGAATTGTCAGGTTATGTATGTACTGTTTTGTTCTGTTTAAATTACTTTATACGTTACTGTAGGAAAAATTGAATGTGTAATTCGAGCGCAAAGTAATGTTTCTGCACTCGAGAAACTTTTTTCACGAGCCTCTCGGTGCAGAAAAACCCCACTTTGCACTCTAGTTGCACAAATAGCTATTGTGGCTCATGTGACTTGAGCAAAATGACAACATTGAACTTGATACTTCTTCCCAAACTCCTCTGACGATTAATGGCTTGTGCTCAGAAAGCAACCCAGAGGTGTTGAATACAGTTTCGTTGAAGGTTATGTAAAGTACTTTCTTTAAATAAGACAGATATCCATGAATTGTTTTAATTACATTTTTATTTAAACGACAAAAAAAATCAATTGCTGACAATCTTTTATTTTTAGGTGTCAATAAGAATTCCATGAAACTCAGACGTATTCATACACCAACTCGAGCTTTTCCTCGCCAGGGAAATCCAATTTATAGAAAAATTATGAAAGGCAGAATGAGGAGGCGTTACAACCATTAGATTGTAAGTTATTTAAAACTGCCCTCCATTATTTAGAATTCATTCATCTGATTGTCAATTGCAATTATAAAATCTCATCTTTATGGAAGGCGATTGTTACTGAATTCATCATAATCAATATACTGTTACACCAAATGTCATTTTGCTGTATTTTTATGTGCCTAACAATAGTAAGGGGTCAAGTGTGAGAGAGGGTTGCATCCTTATTTCGCCCTCCCAGGAAAACATGAAGGCAGCCAATCATTCAATAATGACCCTCGCAATCACTAGATCTCAATATGTTTTACTTTTCTAAGGGAGTAAAAGTGAGGAGAAAGCTAATTAAACTTGTTCTAATTTCACATTCGAAATCGTAAATTGGTTTGAGGGAAATATATTGTTTGAAATAGCCTTATCATAAGAACTCATTTTCCAGCCTTTTCTGTTTTTGATTTATTTTCAATGTTATTTCGCTTTGATAAATTTTGTAGTCATTACTCTAATAATTTAAAATAATTCTGTCCAATTCTCAACATAATTCATATTTTTTGTATCAACTTTCTGCCTGTTTGAATTACTTGATGATTGGCCCAGCGCTTAAGCTACGCTTGGATGGGTTGAAGAATCTTAATCTAGTTTTTTATTATTCTTCCTGGCTAAAGTATTTGGTTATTTTTCGTATTTTTGTGTCAATGGAATTATTATCTTATTTGTCAAGAGATCTGAAAACAGTATTTAAAGCCGTATTGCATACTGTGGGATCTTAACAGACTTCAATATCTTCTGATATGCAGTATGTTTCATTAGAAATCTGCCACACTGCTCCATCTCATTCCTCTAATAAAAAAAATAATAATGACTGAAGTAAATAAATAAAATATAGAATAAAAAATAAATCTAATAAATAAAATAATGACTGAAGTGGCAGCTATTGCTTCTTACTCAATCAAAAATCTAGCCCCCCGATGCACAAACTTCCTATCATAATGATGGTTCATCATCTTTTTCACTTTTATACAAAGCTGCTACATGAAAGCATACCTATATACATGCTATCATTCGGATAGTCTATATATATCTTAAATGGTGGTATAGATACCTAGTATGAAATGTATAAAAATGGTTCCATTATTCACGCGCACAATATCTTGTTTTAACTCAACATAACCTAAAACTAGCCTTGTATCAATAGCCAATAATACTCAATAATAGTCACTAATACATGTATCTTATAATTCTAAAAGCTAATTTACTCTCCATACCATGTAATAAATCACATTAATTAATATTTACATGTATTTAATAATGAATTATTTAACTAAGTTATATACTATATTTCATGCTCAGTGGATCTCAGAATTTTTAGTTGACTCTGTAGGCTGCATTGTACTCTAGTTATCATTGCTCGAATAACAGAACACTGTTATTCCAAATAATGGCTCACCTTTATACTGAATGATATGATGGATAGCAGCCTGGTAAAAAAGTGGAACACATAATTAACCATCATTACTATAGGCCGTTTGTGCAACCGGTGGTAGGGCTTTCATTAGTTAGTAGATTAATTGATTAGTAGGTAAAAGTAGCTGAGGAATCTAATAAAACATATCACACTAGTCTGTAGCTATAGTCTGTTCAACGAGCCTATGGAGTGATCCAAACAAGCTTTGCATGTGTGTGAGTGAGGAATTCCGAGAATTGTACTGGCATCGGTCGGTTGGCCTATTCACACTCATTGCCACCGACAGTTCATTCTCAACAGCTGTTGTCGCACTTCCAATTTGTGAAATAAATAATTATTATTGCATTATTACAAGAACATATTAGATTTTAAATTCAGTTATCAAGACAGTATTTTCATTTCAAATGTATAGGTAAAAATAATTCAATCGAAAAATTTATGAACAATTCTAACAATAGTGATAGGCTACCAGTGATTGCTGAATGCTTGGATACATTACCTAAGCATTGAAGGTAAGAAAATTACCATCTTATTCATATAATTCATTAATCTCTGTATCCATTTCCATTTACTGTACAAAATAAGTATTATCCAAGTAGCTGTTTGAAAATGATTATTGAAAGTCGTTTTCAATGGGTAGGCCTGTTGTCAGAAACATGCGTTTCGAAATCTAGGCTATTTGTGTATCGGGTTTCGTTGAGTCTCGGCTTGCACGTTCGCACATGTTTGTTTACTCCACTCCGTAGACTCGCTAAACAGACTATAGCTCAATTACGGAGATTGTGTGCCTAAACCAGCTATAGACAAGACCAGTATGGCTCTGAGGTTCACAATATCTTCGTAATTAATTACGCTAGTTACTGACTTGTGATTCGTTCTATTCGATGTATCAGCTACTTTTTGCTAATAATTTATCACCTAAATGAAGGCCCTACCCCCGGTTGTACAAAAGTCCTATCATAATGACAGTCAAATTTCATTAATTTCACAGTTGAGCGAAAAAACGAATCTTAGTGAAAACATAATGCCCGAGCAGAGGCGGAGCTTCCATAAGGGCCAAGTGGGCCGGGCCCACCCAAATGAAACAGTAAAGTAGATTTTTAAATACTCAAGGTTATGTATGTGGTTAATATTATTCAATAAAATACGATGTAAATTAATTTTGAACTGTCAACGGGTCAAAACTCGCATTGAAATACCATGCAATCATCACGTAACACATTGGAGGGCCACGGATTTCAGGCCCTTCTAGCTATCATAAGAACGTAATTGGCAAGTCAACGCAAGCTGGCGGCGCTGGACTGTCTGGGAGCAATGCATCGGTATACGGAGCAAGGTGGGCCGATTTGAGATGGCCCATTGGACGTTGATTCTCAATATTCTCGCTCGGAGTGCTGAGCGCTAGTGTAGCTTTGTTTACAAATTGCTTTCAAATAATAGCTTTGAATTGCACACCGATTGGCAAACAGGTTGTTTTATAATTTTATTAAGTAATAAGTTAATACTTTTAGTTACTTTTGTGCTAATACTTGTATAGATTTATTAGATTAGCCATAATCCAATTGTAGTGACTGTGAATTTAAAGGCGTGATTTTATTGTGAAGTGCTGTGTTAGTAAGTTGTTGTGTGATAGATAGTGATCATGATTTAAATGAGGTTAGGCCTACTTCGACGGTACAATCTTCAGAATTGTGAGTTTGTTAATAAATTTGCCATGTTTTAAATAGTAAATTTGCATGCTAATTGTATGTTTGTAGATAGTTTTCAGCAGGCCAATTCCTATAGTTTTGTTCAATATTGCAACTACGTACGGTAGTCCTAGATCTAATGAACTAAAGAAAAAAGAATGTAAAAAACAGAAAGAAAAACCTCTAATTAAACATTTTCAAATAAAACATGAAAACTCAAGAGAATGCTATGCTTACCAGCTGTTGGAAAACATTTTTGACGGATTCAATAAATAATTTTGCAACTTCTAATATAATATACAATAAATTAGTTCTTTTTTCTAGCGCCTACAATAATAAAATTACAGATTCAGTGAAAATTACTTCTTAGCTCTTCTAAGACCCTATATCTTCTGGGAAAATTTTTATTGCAAAGAAAAACTCTATTTACTGTAAACTTAATTTGGAAAACTAATCTTTTTTATCACTTAGGGAATGAAATTTTATAAATCAAGCAATGTTATTGTAGTACCTCGTTACATCTTGTTGTTGGACGAGGTGACTATGAACTATGACTATGTAGTCTTAAACTCTAAAATTTTATTTTAGCTTTTAAAAATGAATGAAGTGGATAATCTTCTGACATTAAACTTTTATAAAATTGTTCTGGAGGAAAAATTAGCATATAAAAAGCTAAATTCTCACCAACCTAAAGACTTTGCATTTTCTCAAAAAGTTGGACCTAAGAAAACTAGAACATTTTGCACTTCTTGGTTTGAGAAAAAACCTTTGCTCACGCTAAGTGTAAGCAAAGGGAGTCTTTTTTTGTGTATTGTTTGGGAAGGAAAAAGCTAAATTCTCACCAACCTAAAGACTTTACATTTTCTCAAAAAGTTGGACCTAAGAAAACTAGAACATTTTGCACTTCTTGGTTTGAGAAAAAACCTTTGCTCACGCTAAGAAGTGTAAGCAAAGGGAGTCTTTTTTTTGTGTATTGTTTGGGAAGGAGAGTAACAGAGACATGTGGAGTAAAACCGGCTGTAAAGACTTGAAGCACCTGGGAGGAAAAAATAAAGAAACATGAAGAGTCAGCTTGTCATATGACTTTCTTTCAAAACTCTTGGAACTGTAATCATAGCTGCTGAATTGGACAATTCTGTAAAAATATCCATTAAAAAGCATAACGAACAGGTTTCTAAAAACAGGCATGCTTTAGATAGAATTGTAACTTGTCTTACATTTTGTGGAGTTCACAAGATTGGTCTTCGGGGTCATGAGAAATATGTCTGTTGGTGAGTTACATGTCATGTTGTTTATTTAGTTTATAGGATAATGACATAGACTACCTGCGTAACTTGTAAAGTTGAATATACTTCATAAACCCCCTTCCCAGCCCCACCCTCAACAAGTCCCATCACTGGCCCACCCTACTGTTCAGGTCAAGCGCCGCCACTGTGCCCGAGCCAGACTAGTCTAAAGTCCACTTAAAATTTTAGGCACAGTACACACATAGTGACCATTTGATTATAAATTATATTTGAATACAGTGCATTGATTGTTCGTTAATTATTATTTTTTTTTTTTTTTTTGAGCCGCACTCGACATCAAAATACATCGAATTTTAAAATTCATGCTAGATTACTATTAGAACAGAGAAATAGTAATTTGGTGGAAAATGATGTCTTTAAAGAATTAGTTTTCCTTCTATTTCTTAATATATTTAAGCACTGAATCCGAATCTGATGTTTGCCACTTCAAAAAAATTGACGCTTCACAATATATTTCGAATGTGGTTGCCATAAATTCAAGTTTTGGTACTTCACGGACTAAACATCACATAATTTCACAATATTTTTGCAATGCTGTATAGTGCCATCAAAACCGTTTTGAATTTTCAATCTAGAAAATTATGCATTGTGGCAAGATATTATAAGATTGTCAAAAACACATAAGAGCCATTTCTTGATATTTATTTATTGATTCTCTATCAGAGATTCTTGATATTTAATAAACTTCCACTATGGGTACGTAATCTGCCAGAAAAACATTTTAAATTAGTTGTCAGTAGATGGCTGAAGAATCAGCCTTTTTATAATCTTAATGAATACATGGACTCCAACCCAAATACAATTAAAAATGACTGAATTGTAAGCCATCTGTTTGTGAATCTTATGGCTTTGTTTTTGATATGCTGATCTATGAGTAAGCTATGAGAAATTGTAATAATACATATTATACCATTAATTATTTATACAAATTTTGTATATTCATTGTTGATTTTATGTGATGACGAAGCCTATTGCAATTGTTTTGTTTAATGGCAAATAAATATTCTTATTCTTATTACTAACATGATAATAATAAATAAACCTAGTTTATTATTAAATTTCTAGTGGAACAAGACCATGAGAATAATTTTTTATTTTGAAACGAATCATTTGAATTACAACTTTGCCACTGCGATTAGATTGGCCAGCAAAAAGACACTGTTC
Source organism: Conomelus anceps (assembly GCA_948455865.1). Taxonomy (NCBI): domain Eukaryota; kingdom Metazoa; phylum Arthropoda; class Insecta; order Hemiptera; family Delphacidae; genus Conomelus; species Conomelus anceps. The sequence continues at coordinate 35,198,195 of OX418219.1, read as the reverse complement.
TCTGCTGTAAAATCACTTCCCGGTGGTTCGGAACCCATCTAAAACTGTAGGTCCAACTCATCAATGACCATCATCCAACTCATTACTCACGCATAGGTCTCAGATCTATGTGGGCTTCATCCTCCAAAAAAAGGAGATTTCCTGAAAGATTAAATTTAATGACAAATAGTCTATCGGCCGGTTGCACAAAAGCCAATTAAATTTTATCCCCGTAGAATGACGTCATTCTACGGAAATAATTCAAATGATTCGTTTCAAAATAAAAAATTATTCTAATGGTCTTGTTCCACTAAAAATTTAATAATAAACTAGAAATGAAGAGAATTCAGTTGCACATAGTACAATTATAAGCAATAACGCTTACAACCTATAATTAAATCTCACTAATGCCCGTCGAGTTACATTTTATAGGCTATGCTTATTGTACCAGAACACGGAACTGCAATATAGGTCGCAGTTGTTAAAAACCTTGCAAAATGAATAAAATCTATTAAGAATATAATAATATTGAGATAGTTGAATAATGATTCAAATAATTCACAATGAAATGATTCTAATTCATCCTTTTTCTCGATATAATATGGAATAGGTTAAGAAGAAGAAGAAGGAATGAGTTGGTGCAGTATGGCAGAACTTCCTGAAACACTGTACATTAATTTCTCGGGATATTCATTTAAATTATTAGACTATGGCTTTATCGATGTATTTCTATATGTATGTACTTAATTTCAATTAATATTAATAATTTTAAATGGAATTTGATTACTTTCAAGGTTGGTGTCACCTTTTAGAGAAGGCATGTGGGACGACAAGTCATTCAGCTTCAATCAAAAACTTACTGATGACGCAATTATTGAACCAGGGATACCAAAAATATGACAAGTGTATTTTTAAAATATATTACAACACAAGCTTATTCCGGTTTTAAGGGATAATATAAGAATACGGTTCATTGTATTTAGAAGAAAACTGTTTATTTTTCATTTTTATAGTATAAATCATCATATTGAATCGATAATCTTGTTTCATTTATTGCGTTTTTCTGGCTGCTGAAATTTCATCTCATTGACCTGACGCAAATAGGAACATAAGCTTGGTTATTTGATGCAGAGTGGCATCCATCATCTTATGAAACATTTGAGTAAATTACACTATGCAAATGGAAGCGAGAGTGCGGTCCAACCCATTTCTGTGTTTCAAATAGGGACATACCAGTGAGCCAGCGTTTGGTTATGTCCAACATGCATGCTGGTTTCAGGCTTCTTGACTTCAGAGACTGCGTACATACAGAGAGTAATACCGTAGCCCAGGGAACAAAATGTCCTGGGACTGATCAATGACATCTCATGTGGGGCCTATATTCAATATTATATGGTAGAGTTGTTAGCCAAGCAACACCTTATTCCCACTTTCCATAAATTATTGAAGACGAGTTCACAAAAATCTACTACTGTATTATATTATGATGACTGCATTATTTGATTTTTTTTTTAATACAAAACTTGAAACAATATTGTTATGGGTTCCATCTCTAAAATAATGCTGGCAACACTTCAAATTAACACTCGCACTTTATTCACACAAATTACTGACAACTCGCACTAATCAGTTATATCTTACAAAAGAAATCAATCAGAAACAGATAAATCAATAATGTTCAGCTAATAAAAAATTTGTTATATTACTGTTCCAAAATCAATCACTAACTGTTAAAAGGCCAATCAAATATTAAATTATAACTGTTCAATAAACTGTTCAACAATTCAAGAAGAAGCATCTAAAACATACAGTTGAAACACTATGAAGCACTGTATAAATGGTTAATCTCACAATATACTGCGTTTATCACTTAAGACATTAAACGATCATATAACACAATATACTGCATTTATCAATTAAGACATTAAACGTTCATATGACACAGCTTGTATTAGCGCTCACTGATCACATTAACGTTTGAATCACAACTGAACTAATGTCTATGAGAGCTTCCGCCTTATATACATTTATACATTAATGCTATGGAAAAGATGAGAGGGTTCTCCATTTTTCCATCAAATTCCAATTACACAAATAAGGACATTCTCCATTTTTCGAGACTATTCTCGAAGATATATTCACACAGCAGTAATTACTTCTTTCTTCTTCCTAGCATTCCATAACACTATTATTGTTCTATAAGAAGTCTACAAAGTAACAAAAATAATTATTGATTGAGCACAGGAATACCAAATCTTATTGCACGCAAAATCTGTAATACGTACTATTTGTAGTCAATTTAGTCTAGAAAGATAAAAAAAGTTGCTGACAAACATTGGGAAACGTTTGAGCCAAGACTGGAAAACCCAATTATTTTCCAGAAACACGGTTTCAATTCTTCATCAATCACAAGCATCATTGAAACTAATGATTCCACACAGAAAATACTTTAATAATACTAAGATGATTATACATGAATTTATCCAATTGAGCTCACATGAAATGAAACTTTATTTCCACAGAAAAAAACAAATACAAATGTTCGATTATGTACAAAAAATAAATTAGTGGAATATCCTACAAAGACTTGAGTCTGAGCGTGGGATAGAGTTACAATAAAAATAAAATAGAACAAGACTTCCAGCTTCCTTGCCTAACGTTTTATTGTTGCCTAACGTCGTCACTGTTCGCTCACAGACCTAACGTTTCAATTGAACTCACAAACATGTTCGGTGACCCATATGTTTAATGTTAGTCCGTTTTTTGTATTCGCCAACAACGTTCGGCAGACATGTTCGGTTGGTGGAGACACAGCTTTATGTAGGAAAGAATGAAATATGACTAAAGAATCAAAGCTCAATTATTTTTCTTAAGCTGTTTTTATTTGTGAGTCTGATAGTATGTACTATAAATAAATATATATATTAGTGAGCCCAATGGGCTGGAGAACTCGCTTGCAAACAACTAATTTTGTAATTTTAGAAAAGGAAATTTATTTCTAGCTTATACTAGAGGAAGGTGGTAACGAAAACGGTTGTTTTGAAGATACTCATTTAGATAGAATTCACAAGACGTCTATCACTTGAAGTTCAAGTTCATCATTGCTCTGATAGACATATATTTTCCAAAAAAAATAGCTACTCATGTATCAGGGCAATGAAATTGATCCTGAATTGAGGTGTTATTTTGAAAAGGTGCTGATCACATTTATTCAAATATATTGCGAATTACATACTGAAAAAAACCCAATTATTTTCTATATAAAGATACAGATATATTAATAAAGAACTTTTCCTTTTGTTTCGCCTCAAAAGGGATGGAGGAGCACGTCAATTTCATTTTCAAATGAACTTGATCTGTATAAAGGTTCCAAGAATATGATGTGTTCAACATTTGAAGTTGATTGGTCTTCTAAAGAGGAGCTTCATCAGCCTGCCGACAGGGGTCATGTTTTGTTGAGGTTAGGAACGATATAATGGTTTTCAACTATACAAGGTGATTTTTAAGTATGGAAACGGCTATATATTGCGTAACTGAGACGTTCTTGGCGAAAAAAGTTTATGTAGATCTGCAAAGTTTAAAAAATCCAACTTTTGCTGTTTTTTGAAATTTTTGTCCACCATATTGGATTCAACTTTATTTTTCTAAATGGGATGGTGGTCATATGATACATCTTTCTAGTGTGAAATTTCAAGAGAAAAAACAATGGTGTAAACCGTTTCTCAATAGATGCCTTTGTTTTCGATTTATAAACATTTAAATTTCCAATTTTGGGAAAATTGTGTTAGCAATAAAATAGGTAGAACGCACTGCATATTGAATTTTTTAATTTTAAATTATCTAATAACTGAGTTTAAATGATGGTAAGACTTTATAATTAATAAGTAAACAATACAACTAAATAAATGGCTATGTTTATTATTCACTAATCACAATCCAGCTACCAGTGTTAATATCAGCCAGTAGGCTGATATCATTAACAAAAAAACTTTAAAAAATGTTTCATGATTAAATATGAATTAAATTCGTTATTGAATAATTTAAGAATGAAAAATTCAATAAAATGTTTTATGCGGTATGTTCTACCTATTTTATTGCTAACACAATTTTCCCAAAATTGGAAATTTAAATGCTTATAAATTGAAAACAAAGGCACCTATTGAAAAGCGGTTTATGCCAATGTTTTTTTCTTGAAATTTCACACTGACATGATGAGTCATATGACTACCATCTCATTAAAAAAAATAAAGTTTGATCCAAGATGGCGGACAAAACTTTCAAAACGAGCAAAAAGTAGAATTTTTAAAACTGCACATCCGCATAAGCTTCTTTTGCCAAGAACAACTTGAAAATAAGTCCTAACCAGATGAATCTGGAAGCCCAAGAGCTATCTATGAATCTAATAATTCCAATTGCATAATGGGGAAGCTCATTTTAAAAATCATGTGTTCCTATAGCCTAGGCCAAATAGTCTTACTTTTTTTCTTTTAATTATCCTTTAAATTCAATACAACCAACAAAATTAATAAATTAGTTAAAAGTAAGCTGACAGGTTTCGAAGTTAATTGATAAACAGGAAATCAAATATTTAACAGTTATCAACCCATACCCACCCACATTATTTGGTCAGCCCAAACTTCACAAGAATAATATTCCGATAAGACCAGTAGTGTCATTTATTTATTCTCCATGTTCGAAATTGGCCCACAAACTTAACAGTAGCTTCAGATCGTTAACGGGATTCCAACCCAAATTTGGAATCAAAAATTCATTGGAGTTAGTCAATAAAATCAAAAATATTTCTGTTTATTCATCTTATAAACTTGTTTCTTTTGATGTAACTAATCTCTTTACAAATATACCAACTGAAGAAAGTCTTAACAGAGCTGAAGAGATCATGGAAACTACAATTAACGATCCTATTATTAGAACTGAGCTGTTAGGATTGATGAAGTTATGTACTGAATATAACTATTTCAAGTTTGACAATACATTTTATGAACAGGAAGATGGGTTAGCGATGGGTTCACCCCTTTCACCACTACTAGCTGAATTAATTATGGATAGCCTAGAACGCAGAATTTTTGAAAATAATAATTTTAACGATAGGATTGCTTATTGGTACAGATATGTAGATGATATTATTTGTTTGTGGAAGGGTAGTAATAGACCAATTAGATAATTTCCTTAGCTATTTGAATCGTTTTTTTTTTTTTTTTTTTTTTTTTTTTTTTATTGCTGATGATGCCCACATGAGTCCGTGACTTGTGCGTGGGTAATGAGGTGAATGATTACATATAAATGCCTGACGGTGGAGCGGGATTCGAACCCACGACCACTTGGACGACAGCAAGCTGAAGTTGCGACGCCCCAACCAACTGCGCCAAGCGGCCCGCCAATCCGATATGGTTTACACCATAAGATTGAATTCACCATAGAGTTAGAAGAGAATAGTGTTTTAAATTTTCTAGATTTGAGAATTGACCATAGCACAGGAACCCACAACTTCTCTATTTTCATAGAAATAACTCATACCGATGTAATCATACCTCATCACTCATCTCACCCAATATTGCACAAACTTGCAGCTTTCAATAGTATGATTTATAGAGCTTTAACCATTCCAATGAGCAATCATCACTTCGAAAAAGAGATTAGTATGATTAAACAGATAGCTATTACAAATGGATATGAGGAAATCATTGTCAATAAAATTTTAAATTATATAAGTAGAAGACTAGCAATCAGTGCTAGCATTGCTGTAACTGAAACTGGGGAAAGGTCATGGATAACGGTGCCTTACCTTGGCCCAGTTTCTGATAAATTAGGAAAACAACTGAAAAAGAACGGTTTTGATGTAGCTTTTCAAACCAAACCAATTTTAAAGAGCTTATTCGGGTGTAGTAAAGACAAAATTGATATCTGGGATAGAAGTGGGGTTTATAAATTGAATTGCGGTGATTGTAATGCTTGTTATGTGGGTCAAATGGGTAGAAGTTTCAAATGTAGAGTAAATGAACACACCAGGGGTTGGAAAACCCAAAAAGGAGATTCAAATTTTGCAGAACATCTCATTAATAATGGACACAAGTTCAAGGCTGAAGAAAATGTTGAATTTCTGCATTTGATTGGCAAAGGCAGACAATTGAACATTTTAGAAGCTTTGGAGATAACTAAGTTGGTAAAAAACGATTCCATAACCAATTTAAATGACCAAATTTATCTTAACCAATTCAATACAACTAACTTCATTTTCATTATAATTCCAGCCTACATTTAAAAAGCAGTTCTTACATGTATTTCTCAGTTGACCTTGATTGCATTTCAGTGAGCTTCAAAATTTTTTAATTTTAATTTGATTAAATTCTAGCCTTATTACGAATTTTTTTTCTTTGTTGCTTTCTTGACCAGGGGGCGTGACTTGACAGCCAATCACAACGTCCGATTAAGGTCAATCTCTTTCCCTCTTAGCCAATAGTATCATTCCATGTACAGTATATATAAGGCTTCTCTGTACTTTAGTTTTCAGTTTGATTGAGATTGATAATGTTGTAACAACCGAAACTAGTTTCTCGAAGTTTTAATAAATGTGGTTGTGACAATTTCGTCTTATTATTCACTAAAGAATAAGCTGACCCCACAACTTCTCTTGTTCTATCTTGCTATAACATTTAAAATATTCAGATATGCCAAGCGAGTTGCCAATCCCCTTATTTCTACTCAATTACTAACTTGTATAAAAGTCAGTTTAATAAATATTATTTTGTTTTGACGAGTTAAGAGTTAAAGATGTCAGAGTATTATGTTCAAATATGACATTCAAATATACAATTCTTTTTTGAGTGAGTAAACTTTCATTTCAATAAACCTGAGCTACGCAGCCTACTACATATTTGGCGCAGACGAATACATATTTTAGTATGAGAGCTACATTTAGAAACTAAATGATTTTTTCCCAGTTATCAATGTTACGATTTTTTATAACAATAATAACATTGCAGTAATTCTGAAACATTTTATTTGACAAACCAATCAACAATACAGTCAGAAGTGAAAATTATTTCAAATTACAAAAACAAACATACCTCCACAATCAAACATGGCTACGAAAAAAATATATACACAAAGCAATAGAACTGAATCATCTCTCTTATTCACTGTAATGTTTCTATTCAATAAGTTTCTTGGCTTTGAAGAATCTACGCAAATAAAGCACTTGCCATGTTGCGAGTCCAAGGAGACAACACATGCTGAAAATGCTAAAGTAGAGTACTCGGTTATTCGTAGATTCTGAAACAAACAAAAACACACTAATAAACAAATAAAGAATAACCAGAAAATACAGAAGAATAAATTGTGTGCCCTTTATTGAATTTTTTAACATTCAGGAGCTACAATCAACTAATATTTTAAAAACATTTGATGTCATGAAACTGAAATATTATTTCCATTTGTATTTTAAGTAAGTATTGATTTTTCTAAGTTCTACATAACAAAATTATTATTTAGAAGAACATAATGTTAATCTTAGGTGATTAAGAAGTTTCACCTTAGAGAATACAGAATAATGATAGCTAGTCATGGTATACTTTCAATGAGCCAACACGAATCACTCGTGACACTTCATCAATGATAGATCATGTATTGTTCAGACGTAATAACACCAACATAAAATGTAACAGTAATGTGACTGATGTTCAAATAACTGACCATTGTATGACAATATCGCATATTAAATGTAAGAGTTTAATTTTAAATAAAAGAAGAACTCAAACATACAGGATAGATAACTTTGCTCTCATTGCTGCTCTTGATAGGTGTGATTGGTATTTGGTGTATTCAGCTACTTCACCATCATTGGCTTTCAGTATTTTTTTCAATAAGCTAGATTTGATGACAAAAATGATTCAAATCTTGTTCAGTTTAGTGATTAAAAAGAAATTTTGAAGCTTAAGCCTTGGATGCATAGAGATTTGTTACAGAAAGTCAAGGACCTGACATTTTATACAAACAATGTAAAAAGCATCCTGATAAGTACTTAATACCTGTCAACACCGGGGTTTGTACCATCAAATTAGAAAATGTAGAGATAAATATATATATCAGAGATTTATTCAAAGGCAATGGACATAATTCAAATACACATTGGGATGTTGTAAAAGGTATAATAGGCAAAAGCTCAAAGAAGAATGATAATAATAAGATTAGTCTAAGAAATGGTAATAATTCAATTGAAACATCTGAGGAAAAGTACTCAATATATTCAATGATTTTTTCGAATATTGCTACAGACCTTAGAAAGAAAATATTTACAGATATTTGTACTTGTTACAAACCAGACATAATTGACAACAAAGTTAAGGACAAACATTGCCAAAACTCTATTTTTTCTTCCCTAAAAATTGACTTAAGTTTTCTCTACAATATAATCGCTGAAAAACAGAAAATCTCAAGGCTGTGGCAATATAACACCAATCCTAATGAAGCATATATCTGAAAGGATTGTTGATGTTCTGGTTTACCTGATTAATTTCAATATGTCAGAGGGCGAATTTTCACAATACTTGAAACAGGCAATAGTAATTCCTCTACACAAGAAACTAGATAAGCTTGATCCCACCTCCACCAATCACAGACCAATTTCATTGCTCTCCATTTTTTCGAAAATATATGGAAAAAAAAATAAAATTTGTGTTTTGATTTTCTTAATAAAAATGCATATTTTAGTAGCAAGCAGTATGGATTTAGAAGTAAACTGAATACAGAAGACGCCTTGTATTTTGTCAGGATTTATAATATATATAAAAGAAGCGAAAAACTGCAACCCAATCTCAACCACCGCACACCCTAAAAAGTAGCATATCTCTTAATTGTTGGCCAATCTTAGAAAATGAGGTACCATTGGATTTGCAATAAAAATATCTAAAAAAAGTTATTGTAGTCAAATTTTGATATCATTAGCCATTATTAATTTAATACTGTTCAAAGATTTTAAATGAACGCCATTTTGTTTTTTAATGTCAGAAAATTTTGATTAATTTTTTTTAGATTGTTTTAATTGTTATAAAGCTGTATGAAAAATTTCAAAATTATACATTCAGAGGTGTTCTAATAAAAAATAATGCGTGGAAAAACAAAATGGCGGCTGTGTGTGTAACTGGGGACTTTAGAAACATTTTATTATGATATTTACTTTTGTTAGTGGTCCAGAAACACTGCCTAGAAGTATTGGTAGAGAGTTCCGAAACATTCTGTATATATATATTCATTCAAATTTATCTCATTCTAATTGATTCATCTTAATTAGATAAACTGTATTTTTGTCAATTTCTTTCATACTAGGACGTGTTGAGCAGGTCAAGTGTGAGAATTGTCTTAGTGGCCAATTCTTCGCCATTTTGTGTAATTCATCTCTTAGATCCAAGCTCTCATTCTTTACGTGTTTATGACTACTAATCAAACACCAATATCAACACCCCACCCAACAACGGTCTTCATGAAATTATAAGAAAGTAAAGAGAGATTGATATGAAAATAATATTAATAATAATAATATAATATTAATAATAATAATATAATATAAATAATAATAATATAATATAAATAATAATATAGGACACAAATAAAAGGTTAAAACAATTTACACCAAACAAAACAAAAGGGGGCACAACAGAAGACAACAAAACAAAAGAGAAAAGAACAGAAGAAAGACAACTAAAAGCCAAGGTTTAGAAATAGTCAAAAACATGATAAAGATAGATTCTAAAAAATAAACAAAACGATACAAAAGTTTAGTTCACTATAGCAAGTGATAGGAAGCTCCAGATCTGATGAAGAAGAAGATGGAAGGGCTCTGGATAAGCTAGGCCTTTTGAAAGGAGTAGGAGGATATCAAGGGAAGAGTGTCATGGAAAGAGTTGTTGAGGGGAGAGGGGAAGCAGGACTAGGGGCATATTATGCTGGAAGGATAAGGTACAGGGGATCCTATAAGGATAGGGGATTAAGAGAGGCCGGATTTTTGGTGGGATCTTACCACTCTAGCAGCAGGATACAGGTTGCTAAGACTGCTATTCTGGGCCGACAGCCTAGGCCTATAGCCTATCAAATTTTATATTTAAAAAGTCTAATGTACATTTACTGTACATCTGAATTACAAACCCATACAGTAGATACTGATGTTTAAATTGTAAAATCATAATTGAGAAAGTTGTTTGAGAATAAAAAAAATGTAGGATAATGATAACGAATGGTTCTTACCATTAGTATCACGCATTTCTATTTCTCTTTCTCTCATCTGCACAAAATCCTGAACGATAGATTCTGATAGGTCTTCCAACTTCTTCAGTTCAACTTCCATTGGCTTCAATTTCGCAGCTTCGCCAAGCTAAACATTCATGAAAACATAGTTATTTATTGAACAAAACTTCATCTCCAACAATATTAGTTTTTTCTATATTTGGGTATAATCCAGACCTAAATGATATTTTTAAAAAAATTATGCAGAATAAAAATTGCATGATTTTTAAATCTGCTGATTTATAATACTGTAGTTGCATTTCAAGCATCACTGTTTCAGTCAAATCCCAATTACTGAATTGAGAACATATTCAATATTAAAAAATACAAAGAGCGTGACAGTTATGCTTATGTTTTCTCATATTTTTAAACCACAGTGTGGTTTAGCAAAGTGAGAAGATTTTTTCTTATTCAATATAAACTAGCTTGAGCTATACATTCAATAGAATATTCACAGTAGCATTGTCACTGTGCACATCGTCACAATGCATGTAAAACAAAAAACGCATGTTTCTGCATATTATGTAGCCTAATAATACAAAACAATTATAAATGCAAAGACCATCAAAACAGTTTCTAAGTACGCTAGAAAAGAATTCCCAATTATTCGTTGCTAATATGAACATAATATTCTAAGCTGTTGAATCCCAGAAGTAGCCTGAACCTACATTAATAAGTTGCCTTTGTACATTAAATAAATAAATTATTTGTTATGACTTTGACTCCATTGCTACTATTGCATTCTTGGCTGTAATAAATCATTTAACCTTCCATTATTCTAGATACAAAACTAATATTTTCAAGCCATCAATAACCCTTACAATGCAGATGATATGTCCGCATATGGACTTGAGTCTGTTGCACCTTCACACTCGTTGTAAATTTGTTAGAATAAATAAATAAATAAATAATTATTGCCTTAGAACACTCTCGTAGATCAATTAGGAATCTAGATTGTTCTACATGTCTCTGCTTAGATGGGATTAATTTTATCACTAGAATTCCATCTTCAAGGTTAGTGATAGAGCTTGAATAAAATTATAGTTGCACTTCCGTATCTAGTCCCCAAAATAATCGATTGAGAGAATCAATATCAAAATTATTTATATCTGTACCAAACCCAGAGCTAAACCTAACCTATCGACTCTCATTTCTTGATAATTTCGGTGGAATAGATATGGAAGTGTAGCCAAAATTATGTTCACAGTTGTACTCACAAGGTAGCTGTAGCATTTTTGGAAATCATATGGTTTCATATGGAGAGAATACAAATTTCATTTTTAAATTTAATGCTTTATAAAAGTTTTTTATAGCTCAGACCCAAATATAAAAAATTTTGAATAGAGCAATCAGGATAATTACTTACTCCTTCATAACTTTTTGCTGCAACGCCCCGCTTGATTACCAGGTACACTTCATGTTGTTCGCCCCTTACATCTGAAAATTAAATTCCTATATTCAAGTACCCTACAGTAATAATCAAATACTTACAATAGCAATATGCTGGATGTATTAGGGCTGACATATTTATCATATTTGACATATTAGGGCTGACATAATTACAATCGAAAGTAGAATCCCAAAAACATTTTTGGGTCGTGAAATGTTCTTCATTCCTAGCTTTCATACCAGCTTTTTAATAGTTTCCAATAAAATTAAAAGTTAAATGACATCAACAATTATTACAGTCCCTTATCTTATATTTTGGAAAACCATTGTTATTCGAAACTAGGTGCAGTACCTTTTTATACAAACCGCCCATAAAGATACATATCTGATCTCAGACCGCCAGCCCACAGATCGTTCACTACACATGGCAAATAGCGGTCCTGTAGTACAGGAGCGGATTAAAAGTTAGAATTATAAATTAAAACTAATTGCCTACTTACGAGGAGGAACACGCGATGTGAAGCAGACTTCAAACATGTCATAAGTTTCAGTAACAAATGTGAATTTTCCTCTCTCTTTTCCAATGTCTTGGTGCTGCGCTAGGATATGGCCTTTGCTATCGGTTACCTGCAAAATATGGCACATCAATCAGTTACTATAAAAATTTAACATTTAAATATAGATGACCAAATATCACATTGAGTGAGCTGTACAGTTACTTCTTACCGACCCCAATACGCAGATATGGTATTTTATATATTTATAATAGAAGAGATACAAGAAAGACCAACCTGGCAGGGAAACGCCAACAGCACTAAGGAAGCAAGCAAGAACAAGAAGAATAAGGAGAAGCTCAGCATCACGGCTGATCAAGGTGGCAGTAAGAAGGCAAAGGAAGAACAAGCAGCTAAGCTTCGGTGCACTATGTCCCCAGAGGAGTCTACTGATGATCACAGTTCAATAACAGTTGGGAAAATGACCCAGACAAGTAAAAGTGATCTGTTTACCCTGCCCAAGGAGTATGCACTGGCACACTGTGTCACCAGTAACTTAGCCGAATCTCGAGGCATTGCTACAGTCTTCAGGAAGAAGTTTGGTAGTCTCAGAGACCTGGAACAACAAGGACCCGCAGAAGGAAATGTTCTTCATCTGCAGCGGCATGGTCAGCATCTCTTCTACCTGATGACTAAGGGACAACCTCAGATGAAGGCATCATGTGAAACATTGTGGACTTGCTTGGTTCAGCTGAGGGACAGGATGCAGCAACTAGGAGTAAGAAAACTTGGCATGCCAAGGCTTGGAAGTGGATATGACAGCCTGGACTGGACAATTGTGAAGCCAATATTGGAGGTGTTCAAATCCACTGGTATCCAGATTACCATCTGCATCTACAACCCTTTGAGGATCAATGAGGAGCCAGCCAGTAACCAGAGCAGATCCAAAACAGCATAAGTGATTTTTTTCTGGGACAGAACAATCTCTTAAGGTAGTTTTATGTCACAAGTTAGTTTGAAGTGACTGACAATTGAATAAACTGACAAATATACATAAACAGAATTTATTAATTTCGAATTCCTTTAATTGCTATTACTTTTATACTGAAGACTTCCGCAATGACGGATATTGACAACAGCATTGAACAGCTGATGGGAATCGATGAATGCTACTGTACAGAAAAGTCTCCATGGTCTAGTGGTTAAGGGCGCTCAACCGGCAATTGAGAGGTCAGTGGTTCGATTCCCGGTGGTGACTGATATTTTTGTATAGTAGCATTCATCGATTCCCATCAGCTGTTCAATGCTGTTGTCAATATCCGCCATTGCGGAAGTCTTCAGTATAAAGTAATAGCAATTAAAGGAATTCGAAATTAATAAATTCTGTTTATGTATATTTGTCAGTTTATTCAATTTGTCAGTCACTTCAAACTAACTTGTGAGATACGAGCCGATATGGCCAAGTTGAAAATGAATGCTGCTGTACAGAAAAGTCTCCATGGCCAAGTGGTTAAGGGCGCTCAACCGGCAATTGAGAGGTCCGTGGTTCGATTCCCGGTGGTGACTGATATTTTTGTACAGTAGCATTCATCGATTCCCATCAGCTGTTCAATGCTGTTGTCAATATCCGCCATTGCGGAAGTCTTTAGTATAAAGTAATAGCAATTAAAGGAATTCGAAATTAATAAATTCTGTTTATGTATATTTGTCAGTTTATTCAATTGTCAGTCACTTCAAACTAACTTGTGAGATACGAGCCGATATGGCCAAGTTGAAAATGAATGCTGCTGTACAGAAAAGTCTCCATGGTCTAGTGGTTAAGGGCGCTCAACCGGCAATTGAGAGGTCCGTGGTTCGATTCCCGGTGGTGACTGATATTTTTGTACAGTAGCATTCATCGATTCCCATCAGCTGTTCAATGCTGTTGTCAATATCCGCCATTGCGGAAGTCTTCAGTATAAAGTAATAACAATTAAAGTAATTCGAAATTAATAAATTCTGTAGTGTTATGAATGCAAGGAAGAACAGACAGGAATTTTCAGCATAATTACTGCTGTGTCAATATTTACTTCCTGAAGCGATTGATTGGCGTCTTTGTTTACTTTTCCCCTGTTCTCCCCTCGCATTGCCGTTCATCTGGAGGCCTCTAGAATGTTTACTTGGGACTTTTATGGAATCGTCTTGAAAAATGGAGGATATTCTTATCTGTTGTTTAGAATTTTATAGAAAAATAGAGATCCCTCTTGTTCTTTCCAGAATGTTAAAAATGTATATAAAGCAGAAGCTCTCATAAACATTAGTTTAGTTGTGATTCAAACGTTAATGTAATAAGTGGCAGAGTGGCAGTTCCCGTTTCCGTGCATACAAACCGTATTACCAGTGAGCGGTAATACAAACTGTGTTATATGAACGTTTAAAGAGAACCGCAGTATATTGTGCCTGTATTAGTGAGACTTCCTTTACATTTTATAGAAGTGGACACATACTCATTGGTTTTATTGTAATATGGTGACAGACTTGTGCTACGTAAGTTTGCATTGTTCTTTTTAGACGTTTCTTCTTGAATTATTGAATAGTTTATTAAACAGTGATTACTTAATATTTGAACGGCCTTTTAACAGTGAGTTAGTGATTGATTTTTGTACAGTAATATAGCAAATTCTTTATTAGCTGAACATTATCGATTTATATGTTCCTTATTGCTTTATTTTGTGTGATTAGTGTGTGTTGTGGATAATTTGTGTAAATGAAGTGCGAGTGTTAATTTAAAGTGTTACCTGCATTATTTTAGAGATAGAACGTGTAACAATATTTGTAATAGAAGAGAAACGAAAATATTGTATTATGAAAATGATTCCACAATATTGTATCAAAAACTTTACTATATAACTACAATGTGTATTCAAAGCTATGAACGGCAGTATTGTACAGGTGTGAACGACAGTGTTGTAGGCCTACAGTACTTTCTTTGGGAGTATATTGTAATACAGAATTCATACTATGTTCTTATAATCAGAATCAGGTAGACATTATTGTGAGAATCAATTGAAAACTACTTGTAATTATAATCATTTACATTTGTTAGTTTATCACAGAAAATAGATAAGGCATGTGATCATAGATAAGTCTCTAAGTGATCAGGCATGAGACCTCTGAGCCACTTTGGAATGTAAGTCTTAAATGCGTCCTTGTTCTGTATCCTCTTTGCTTCCAGTGGTACACAATTGAAAAATTTGGGACCGAGAATTACAAATGATTTTTGGAAACAAGATGTGTTTGACTTTGTAGCCTTAGTAGATCGTGAGTTACTCTTCTGGTATGATAACTAGGTACATCCCTGAATAATGTGTGACCACAGTTTCCAGACATGACATAAAACATTCAAAACCTTGAAAACAAATAAGTGTCTGAATGGTAAGCATTTGAAGGTTTGGAAAATAATGCTCATACCAAGTCAGATTTTTATCCACAGTCACACCAAGATACTTGATGGAATCAATTTGGCTAACAATTTTACAGTCACAGTTATTACGACTGCAGGCACCATGGAATCTCAGTGGGACTGGTAATTCCCATGATGAAGACAATTCGAATAGAATGTATTTAGTCTTTGTCAGGTTGAGAGATAATTTATTGTGGCTGAACCAAAGCAATAATCTATCCAAATCTTTCTGCATCTTCATCCACAAGTTTGGTCCCTCAAAGCTGATGTATGCAAGAGCAGTGTCATCTGCAAATAACATAGGCATACCAGAAAAATCACATGAAAAGAGATCATTAATAGAGATCAAAAACAAGATCCTTGTGTTACCCCACAGTCCACACTTTGGACCACACTCTCTGAATCTCCAATAGAAACGTACTGCATTCTATTCCTTAAATATGATGAAAACCAATCATGAGCTACACCTCTGACACCAGCATTGTACAGCTTCTTCAACAAAATTCTATGATTCACGGTATCAAACGCCTTCCTTATGTTCAGGAATAGTTCTGCAACACAGTGCACTGGTCTGGAATTGAGACCAGAGTATATTGCTTTCATGAATCTATCAAGGGCCATTTCAGTATTTTTGCCTTCACAGAAACAAAATTGATTTTTATAAAAAGTTATATGAATTGAGAAATTCAAGTATCCTTTTTTTCATCACCTTTTCCAAAAGCTTAGAAAAAATGGATAGCAACGATATAGGTCTATAATTATTCAGTTTAGATCTAGATTTAGAGATTGGAGCCACCTTTGCCAACTTCAACTTAGATGGAAATGTACCACCAGACAGACTGCAGTTGAAGATATCTACAAGAATGGGAATTATAGCCAGAGCAACAGTCTTTAATAAGTTAGAGAAAATACTATCATTCCCTGGAGACTTACCATTTCTTAGACTCTTGATATACTTTAGCAGCTCATCATATGTTACTGGTTCCAAAAATATCGACTCTTGGTTGTTTCCATAATGTTTGCATAGTAGCCCCCCAAATCATTATGCTCACTTCCAGATGAATCTGTAATCTCCCTGGCTATATTTACAAAGTAATCATTAGATAAGTTTGACACAGAATTTTGGTCAATTATAATTTGATCGCCAAGTTTAATTTTCAATTTATTAAAACATTTGACTTTTTTTTGGATTTCCACATAACTTATTTGAAACCGTCCATTTCTGTCTAGTAGGTAGCATATTTATAGAAGCATAGTACTTCTCTTTTTCAATCTTAATCCAGGATTTAATTTTTTTTTTTAAATACCTTCAAATTATTTTTTATTCTATCATTGCCAGGATTTTTCTTAACCTTTTTTAGAAGCTTATCTCTGGACTGAATAGCCGCATACAAACCATCTGATATCAACGGCTTGAGTTTTCTTTCGTTTACTGAATTTGTTTTATATTTTATAGTACATTTTGGTCACTCAATATAACTTGTTAATACATCAAGGAATCTATCAAACTTGTAATTAACATCATTGCTGAATAAAACATCGCACCAATCAAGAGACATGAGCGTATTGAGATATGAGATATATCTCATATGAGAGAGCGTATTGAGTATGAGATATTTAAACGACCGTAGTTAATTTTATGTTTTTCTTTAAATACATTATTTTTATTTATATTGTCATTAATACTAATTCACTAATTATTAAAGACACAGCTCTATGATCGCCAACCAAAGTCTCAATGACAGCGCCCCCTACAAAATGCAAAAAGGTTTGTGATCTGAAAAAAATGTGATCAATACAAGTGACAGTTGATTCAGTTACTCTGGTAAATGTATTTATTATAGCTTCAAATCCATAATAGCTGAGAGCTTCTAGATAATTATCCACTCTATTATCATTGGTATTCATAATATTAACATTGATATCACCAATCAGAATAGTATCGCAAGCAGTGAGACTGTCCAGTTTTGAATCAAGACTAGAAAGGAATTTATCACAATCAAAGCCATGCCATCGATAAATACAAATAAGATTAAATTTGTAGTTCGATAAGGCGCATTGCAGATAAAGTTCATCAGCAAAACGAAGAACAAAACAAGAGTAAATTCATCTATAGAATAAATTATACTTCTATGTAGATAACGTTGTATCTTGTGTTCATGATATTAACGATAACTGAGGAACTAGGCTAAACAGGTTTACTTCGATCAATTAAATCAACCCATTCCACTTGAGAGGAGAAAAAGAAACCAATTTCCCTCCCAATCAAGAAAAACATATTCTTGCCCAGGGTTAGACTAGAGAGATCCATTAGAAGTTTTCCTATATCTGGTATAAAATTCTTCAATATGTTACCACAAAAGGTTGAGGAATTACCCCTGGTAAGATTTAAAACCCAAATAAAATCATGGCTTGTTTCCAACCCTTTTTACTCTATGAGTGAGTTTGAGGAATCCAATATCAACTCCATAATAGCATAGAAATATTTAAAAATAATTATCATATTGATGTAGGCCTAGGCCTTTGCCTATGTGTGATATTATTGTTAATATAAAGTGACAGCTTTATATAAGTGCATCTGACAGCTTTAGCTTATGCTCTTTTATTGTTGTGTATTAATGACTTACCATATGTATAATGATTGTGACCTGTATTTGTAAATTTGACTCGGCTTGTTTACTGTAATATTGTATTTTGGCTCAAATAAATCATTGAATAGGAAACCGAGGCTTTAAGGCCCGTCCAGACTGAGTCTAATGCTCAGTTTAAACATTGCTGGCGTTGCAAGGAAAATAGAACACTTCGATCTTATACTGCAAGAACACAAGCCATTAATTGTGACCCTTAGTGAACATTGGCTTCCATCAAATGATAACGGAGTATTGAATAAACTGAGTGAATATAATCTTGCTGCTTCCTACGGTCGAGAAGAGATAGCACGAGGTGGTGTATGCATTTTAATAAACAATGATTATAACTTCTCTAATGTCAAACTGCGTGAAGATATTAGAGAATTAGAGTATTGGCAGTCGAAAAACTAACTATTTGAGTGCGTCGGGATTGAACTTAGCCTTCACATCGGGAACAAGTCATTAGCATATGTTGTTATCTCACTGTACAGAACACCTGACAGTAATGTTGAATTTTTCTTTCAGAAACTTGAGAGACTATTTAATCTAATTAAGAATGATTCTAAAAATAAGTTAATTTTAATAGGAGGAGACTTTAATATTGACATTTTGAAAAGCACCCCGCAGGCAAACAATTTCAAAGATTTGATAACTTCCTATGGGCTTCAGTTGTTATTTGACAGAGTAACTAGAGAAACATGTTCTACCGCCACATGCATTGATAACATTATTACAAATAGACTTTCATATAAATGGAAACAACTGATTCTAGATTTAAAAATATCAGACCACAAAGCTTTATTAATTGAAATCGATAGAATTCTCATGGAAAGGAAGAACATATTCTCTCTCAGAAGTCATTACAAAGCCTGCTCTTCAAAACTTCTGCCGTACCCTAGCACTTGTTTCTTGGGAAGATTATCTCAAAAGTGGATGCTGTGAAGAATCTTTCAACACTTTCTTCTCAATTTTCTATAGGATGTTTCTTTCTGCTTTCCCTTTAAAATGTATTCAGGTTAAACATGAGAAAAACAGGAAATGGTTAACTAATGGCATAAAAACCTCAATAATTAGGAAAAGAGATCTGCTTGTTGAGTCCCGAACAAATAGGGAACCAGAGTTCTTAAATTACTTTAAAATATACAAAAAATTACTTCGAAAGATTATTGATGCCTCTAAGAGAAAATGCAATGATGCCTATATTAACTCATGTCGAAGTATAAACAAAGCCACATGGAAGGTAATAAAAGATGAAATCGGTCATCCTCACCTAACCTCCAAGCCTATAGAACTGTCAATAGATGATAGGAAAATTACAGAACCTCTTCTGGTTGTTCAAGCTTTTAAAAAGTTTTTTATATCAGTAGGACATAGCAAAGAAACAGAAAATACTTTCTATGGATCCAACCAACATGTTTTTGATCCTTGCAGCCCTAATCAGTCGCTATCTCAATTTGAATTTTCTGCCATCTCCGAAAAAGAAGTATTAAGAATTATAAACAATCTTGAGATTTCTGTCACAGGTGGGTGGGATGAAATTTCACCTAAAGTGGTAAAGGCAGCTGGTTCTCTGATCAGTAAACCTCTCACACACATAATTAATTTGGCTTTTAAAAACGGGGTTTTCCCAGAAAAACTAAACTTTTCCATAGTAAAACCAATATTTAAAAAAGAGAGTCGTACTTGTCCTGAAAATTATCGCCCCATAGCACTCCAGACTATTTTCTCTAAAATTATAGAACGTGCAGTTTTCCTCCAACTCAATAACTACTTTGAAAGTAAAAATTTACTTTACAATAGACAATTTGGCTTCCGTAAAGGTAGGTCAACAAAGAATGCAATATCTGATGTGATTGACAGCAGCCTTCGAGCATTGGATGGGTCGCAGAGTGTAGTTGGTATTTTCTGCAATTTGTCCAAGGCCTATGACAGGGTTAATCACAAACTTCTCTTGAAGAAACTTTCCTATTATGGTGTCACAGCCAAAGCATTAGACTTTTTGAGTCTTACTTGACAGGGAGGAACCAGGTTGTAAAAGTTATTAACAAAAAAGGGTTAATCAAAGATTCGAATTGGTCATTACAACCCTATGGAATTCCTCAGGGAGCAATACTGGGTCCAATACTCTTCAATATTTATATGAATGATCTCCCTAATAAACTTGATTCCAAGGTCATTCTATTTGCAGATGACACCACAATTCTAGTGGAGGGCTCAAAAGGAGAAATTCTAATCAAGACTCAAAAGGCAGTTTCAGACTTAAATTTCTGGCTCAATAAAAATCACCTTAAACTTAACTCCAAGAAAACAAAAATTCTCCAATTTACAGCATCTTGTCAAAATTTAAATAACAATAAGCAACACTTATTAGGTGACAATCAGTCAAATGCTACAGGGTTTCTCGGGGTCGAGCTACAGAATGACTTGAGATGGGGGCAGGTGCAGCATCTCTTACGCAGGGTATCTGCTATTCTGTTCTCACTGGGGTGTGTTAGGGGAGCTGTAGAGTACAAATCCCAGCGTGTAATCTATCATGGCTATCTCATGTCTGTCATCCGTTACAGTTTGATATTCTGGGGTGGCTATGACACTCAACTTGGTGTGGTATTCAGGAGGCAGAAAAGGGCTCTGAGAATAATGTTCAACCTGGGAGTCCGAACATCCTGCAAGCCTTATTTTGTGAGAGAGAAGATACTGACCCTGCCAGCCATGTACTTCCTGGAGGTCATCACATATGTAGGTAAAAATTGGAGGGTATTCTCATCTGCTGTGCTTGATCATCCCTACAATACGAGGAATGGTGGCTCGATCCTTGGTTACCCGGTGCATAGACTGACTCTTTTGGAAAAGGGTCCACACTATTGTGGAATGAGAATCATCAACAGACTCCCCCCAAATTTTAAAGATCTCTCCAACTTCCCAAAAATGATAAGAATAATAAAGGAAGTCCTATTAAAAAAAGCCCCATACACAATGGATGAATGTGTGGAGGTTTTATGGGAAGAGAACTAGTGTTATTGCTTTTTCTTTATTATTTGATTAAATTCTCAGCATAAGGTATGATCAATTTATCCACAAGGAGCTTCTATCAGTCTGTCAGTGTTGTTTGACGTCTCCTCTTCACAATACTTTTTATTTATTATTGACGATTCAATGTTGCTAAGCCTTGCTTATATTATGTGCAACTAACTGAATAAATATGATTTGATTTGATTTGGCATGCGCCGCGAACATTGTGAGTCACTTAGGTGTCTGTCCAGACATGCTTAGAACAGCATGCCACGCCTCGTTTCAGTTTAGTGAGCGAACGTCAAATTCAATTACACTGACTCATCTACGATGAAGGAGACATGTCGTATAGGAGTGCACACGTGTAAGCGCACTCATAGCGTGCGCGCGTGAATTTTGTTTGATGCGATGGCAAAATACCGACAACTGCTGGTTCGGCGCGCTGTTCGCGGCGCATGTTCGGATGGGCCTTTACACGGACTAACATCAACACAGTCCAGTAACTTTAAACATCACAGCATGCGTCATATCCGGTAGTTCTGATTTTTGCAACTTGTTTATGATGTTGGCCTAATGAATAATCCATGTTTGTGACCTTGAGCGCCAAAAGCAATTTTGTCAAAAATCGAATAACTCGTTATTTTTTTTCAAATTTTGACGATTATAGCCCTAAACTATTTTTTTTTAATTTCTTAAGGCTGTGCGCTAGGCACCGTGACTCTGACCAAGTCTCGAGTCCCGACTCAAGGCAACAAACAAACGAGTCTACAATCGAGTCGAATCAAGTTTGGTCCGGTTTTGAATCACTCTGGTGGATTTGTACGTAACTACCTTTCCATAGCCCTGGAACGTTGCCAGATCTCTCGGCTCCCGTCTGCTCCGCTCTTCGCCTGGTCTGACTAGGCCTTCTTGGGAGGGAGGCAGAGTCGTTCTACTACTCATAATCTAGTAAAGCAAATATAGTTTACAAGCCTCAGCCACAGATATTCTAATACCTGAGCTTTCATTCACAAAAGTAATCCGATATGTCTGACGGCTAGAGAGCCTGGACAGTTTTTGCCCTCTGTTCACTTGAGGGTGGCATGAGTAGTTTGGTACATTGTTTTGTGCCGTGTTCCATTTTTAACCTAATATTGTACAGAATTCGACAATAATAAAACTAATAATTGATTAATGACATTAATGTAAGGAGTTTTCTGTTGTGTTAATAATGGCAAGGCAAAGCATTAGTTGGGTCATGTCTTTCAATATTTTGTTTTTTATTTTTCTATTCACCCAGGGTTACTCCTAATTCAATCGGTTACATGCTAAACGCGTACAGTGCTAAACGCGCACAACTGAAATTCCATGGAATTCTGTGCAAAACGCGCACAAGTTTTATTGAAGGGTCAAGAAAGGGCCTCGGCTACCTGAAAATCGGTAGTAGATTCGGAAGTATTATTAATCACTTTTAGATCATTACAGTGATCAATCAAATCATAAGTAACAACAAACTGTATACTTTGAATGGAAATTGTAACATAATTTTTTAAACAATATCAAATTATGATTTGATTGTGTGGAGTTTCATCCACATTAATATTATTATAATATTATATTCAGTAATATTATCAATATCATTGAGAAGCTGAAATGATCTTTGTAATCAAAACATTACAGATTTTCATTGAATGAATCATCACAAGATCAACAACAAGTGGTATTTTGAGCTACAGAGAAATTAAAAATCTCAAGATCATCCACCACAGACTAGACTACATATTTTTCTAGAATATATTCTGATGTTCTGGATTTTTCTATCATCCGTTCAATTTTAATAGGTTCTATTGAATAGTTTTATTAAATTAACTTTCGAATGTAGATAAAATTGATTGATTTTTAATTTATTCAGTGAATTATATTTCCATGTTTTAGCAAAACCCAGAATTTATTCTTCTATTTAATGATTCCACTGTTACTGAAAAATCAAAGTAAAAAAACAAAACAAACATTGCTATTTTGTTACTGGTACTAATACAGCTCAACTAGAAAATATTTCTTGGAGAGCTGATCAAGAGAAGAGGAAGAGTCTCCTAATTTCATGAGGTAATACATTCAGTTCCTATCATAATATAGGCTCCCATTGTTTTGTAATATGAATTTGTATAATGAATTTTCTTCCGGTCGGTTCACTACCAGAGCGGCAGTTCCAGGTAGTGGAGACCCTTTTCTGACCCTTTGATGAATCTTGTGCACGTTTAGTTTAAAAAATAGTTTCTGAGTGAGTAAAACCGGGGGCCATCACGTGTTTTTGGCGCCCAAGGCAAATATCTTAGATTTTGGAAAAATTGATTAAATTTGGAAAAATATCTAATGTAAATAAAATTGACTATTATAATTTGGAGAAGGCTTTTTTACAGACAACCATTTATTACCTCATATTCAAAACATATATAATATTTCCATAATATTCTTGTAATTTTCTAAGCCAATTCTTGGAAATACCAATATATAATAAAAATATATATATAATAAACCTTTATTGCAGCAACTCCTGAGGTCGTCAGAAGCATTACAAATTGTCATATTTCATATCAAAATAATTTTGTCTCATACAACATTGCTAGAACGTTAAAACAGATAAAAATACAAAATCACATTCAAAATTAGCCTACCTATCTATTGCGGTGTGTCATTTAAAGCTGTCTATAAATTGTCTACAAAGTCTTGGCCCTTTCATAAAAATCCTCAAACCTATATAATAATGGATTATTCATCAAAAGAAGTTTCAGTCTATGCTTAAAAATTGGATATGGCAGATTTTTGAAGATCTCTGGAATGGCATTGAACAGTTTTACACTTCTAAAAAGAAAAGTCTTTTGTGTGTTTGAATAATTGTAAATCAAGTTATTTCTTGTGCGTATGTTGTGAGTAGGTATCATCTCCTGTATAGTGAAGTTTTAATGTAATAATTTCCCCGGGCTCCTGGACCCACTATTCGGTTGTTGGGGGGGGGGGGGGGGGGGGTTACTATTCCTTGCTTGAAAACTGAAAACCCCCAACCTTTTACAGTTCCACTACAGTTTTTATTGAAAGGCTCTCTGTTATCTATCAAAGAAGTCCTATAATATAATTCCAGTCACAATGTAAGCTCTCCAATAATGTAATCATATTTTATGATTAAGATGCAGTATATGGAACAATCGCAAGAATTTTCTATAAAGAAAAATTTGTTTCCTTCGTTTGACACTAGAGCCCTCTCAAATTTTGTCCACTCTTTTGATGGAAAAAAATTGGTACAAAGCTGGAAGTTCTTTTAATCCACTCTAGGTATTCTAAAAGAGAGTTCTCTTAGTTTTCAAAAGTTGAAATTGAAGAATATGAAATTCTACGTCGATTGATGTATAACAATATATTCGTTCAATTGTTCATTCACGATCAATTTTCAAAAATCAGGTATTTTTATCTCCTTTGTGAAAAATAAGTCACCTAATTTTTCGTTGCATTTATCATGTAAATGCTCACTCCAACACATAAAAAGTTAGAGGTAAGAAGTTTTAGATCATTGAATTTACTTTCAGAAGATTTCTCAATTTGAAAATTTGGCCAATTTGTCGATGAGTAGAAAAACCTGAATCACTGTATATCAAACCTGAATCAATTAGGACAGTAACCAAGTTTCATAAGCAAGTGATATCAGGAAAAACATTTAGTAGTTATTTTCTCAACGAATTCAAAAATGTAGTTGGTGATTATAGAATAATTAAGATAAAGTGTATTTATTCAGTCAGAGAACGAATTTGCTGAAGAAGTCAGTATTGTCAGATAAATTATAGTCAGTCAGACAAATGTAGAGTAGGTAACATAAATCGATAGTAAATGTTAAAAGTGCATATTCGTTTTATAGCTGATGATGCACACATGAGTCCGAGACTTGTGCGTGGAAAATGAGGTGAATGATAACACATAAATGCCAGATGGAGGAGCGGGATTCGAACCCACGACCGCTGAACGACAGCAAGCTGAAGTTGCGACGCACCAATCAACTGCGCTAAGCGGCCCGCCAAATAAGTGCAATTATGTGTCTTTCAAAGTGCACCAAGATAAAAAAAAAAGCTAAAATTGATGGAAACAAAATGATAATTATTATTTTGCTTTTTTTCTCATTTTTATTTTATACTTTTATACTAAGATCATTTCGTTATGAAATTGTATTTTATTTTATAGTACGGTATAATATGTTCACATATTGTTTTGTTGAAACTGATTTTAAAATGTGAAGGTATGTATGTGATAAGTTGATTGATGAATTGTATAATAATCACAACAAGTTACCAAAGACGATGACATTGAATGTTCGTCTGTGGCAATAGGTAATTAATATTTACGCGGACGTTATTTCAAGATGTGTGAAGTTAAAATCCGCTATGGTTACACCACCCAGATGCAGGTAAAACAGCTTAGATGCTAATAAAATTTTACATCTAAGACTGAAATGAAAAATGTTTTTTCTTCATTGCCTAATTTTTGTGTTAAATAATATAACACAATTTATTATAATATTGAGTATAATAATATACTACTCAATTGTAATATTTATATTCTCTTTTTTTTTTAGTATTTCATCTCATCATTTGTAGTAAATTTCTGTTTGTAGAGCAACTTTTTCAATTACACTTCTACTACAGTTTTCGTTGGAAGCCTATTTATTATATATCAAAGAAGTCCTACAATATTATTATAATCCCATTCACTATGTAAATCACCCAATAAACCATAATGTAAATCACAAGAGTAAGGTACAATATATGGAACAATCGCAAAAATCTTATAAATAAAGAAAAATTCGGTTCCTTCCTTCGGACGCAATTTGGCATATGTTTGTTTGAGAGAAAAAGAATGAGGGTGAAAGAGAGTGATATAGCGGAAAGGAAATGTGAGTGCTACTGGAGACGTGTCATTCAAAGCAATTATTTTTGTCGATAATAATTATTCAAGAACTGCAAATAAAATCCATCCGGTAGACAGGCGAGTGCCGGTGTTGCGCGTGAGGGAGCATTGATAAGGGCGAGTGAGTGATGAACGAATATGATTCAAACTGGCAACATAGCAAGTCCTTGCATATGTGTGAGTGAACGTGCTTGCGCATTCGCATGAGGAAGTTGACTCTGTAAAACTGAAGAGAATCCAAGAAAACTTTGGGGCAACGTAGCTACCCAACGATTCAATTTGGATTTACAATAATTTCTCTATTACTAGAAGGGATATCAGGGATTTCAATGACATATTTTGTATTTCAATCGGGAATAAAGTTTTTCTGTAATTAAGGTTTCAAAAAAATGATTTTTAAAAAAAATGAAAATTTTGAAAAATGAAATACCTCATTACAAAAACAATAATTTGTTACATTGATCCTGGAAATTACACTTTTCTATTCACAACCGTTCATGATACTGGTTGCCCCCAAAAATTAACTTTAAGTGCTCATATCTCAGAAAATAATTGATGAATTTTTTTTTTATTTATTGCAATAGACTACATTTCAGTAGCCTAATAATCTCCAGTCAAAGAGACTTTGAAAAAAAAATATGACCAAAACCCTATTGCACAGCCTTAAGACGTTTTTAAAGTAGACTAAATTTTCTACAATATCATACAAGAACAGTTTCTGAAGACCCAATAGTTTCGAAGATTAAGCCTTTCAAAGTTAATCATTTTTTTCGAACTTCGCAATTTTTGCAATTCTGTCGTTCTGAATGAATTTTGATCCTGATTATACTATCGAAGTCATGTAGTGTAGTTTCATGATGGATGTTGAAAAAGAAAATGAGAAGTGTGAACGATGATGTTTAAGCTAAGCTACGAATAATGAGATAAAAAAGATAAGTACAATAAAAGTTAATAAATTTATTTGTTAGGAAATTGAGTAATATTCAAAATAAAAAATTAAATTAATTTAGCCCTCTTGGAAGGTCGCGGTTGGGGTTCTGACTAACTAATATTCTGACTTCTTGTGGTAATTTGAAAGCACATGATGAGAAATATGAAACAATTGAATATTTAAAACCCTCTTATGATATAGGAAACGGTATAGAGATTTAGGAGTTTATATATATATGTTTGCACATGTCGATAAGGAATAAACCAATGTAACAGTGCGTAAGTCCCCAATTTTCGAGAATTTTAAATGGAATGTTCCTCACGGTAAAATAGAATCAGTATACTAATAATTAGAATACTAATTGTATCAACTGGAGTTTAGAATGAACACAAACATACAGGCAACAAATAACTGACTCAAATTTCAAATGAAAAAACTTAAATTTCTAAAAACACCACGTATATTACCAAAGAAAAAATCCATTCATCATGACTCATTTTACTTAATTACATTGTAATTAAAGAAAGTCATACCGTCATTTTAATAGTAATAATGATAATAATAATAATAATTGTTGTATCAACTGGAGTTTAGAATGAACACAAACATACAGGCAACTAATAACACTGATTTTTTTTTTTTTTTTTGAGGATGAAGCCCACATAGGTCTGAGACCTGTGCGTAGGTAATGAGTTTGATGATGGTGATTGATGAGTTGGACCTACAGTTTTAGGTGGGTTCCGAACCACCGGGAAGTGATTTTACAGCAGAGAACAGTGTCTTTTTTGCTGGCCAATCTAATCGGTCACCGTTATGAACAGGACCTACGAGAACGCAGCTTATCTCTCTGACTGAACAGATACCTGCTACGGCTCGCGGCTATCACTTCCCTAATTCTACCTGATAACTAATAGAAGTCATACCGTCATTTTAATAACATTCTGGCTGATTTAGAAAGTAATAATAATAATAAGCGTATGTCTTTTATTGGTGGGGAAACCTTTATGGGTAGTTCCACCTCGCCGTTTGAGCCATGTTATGAACATGGTAGACCTACTATTTTAGGTGGGTTCCGAACCACCGGGTAAGTGATAATAAAGCTTACAACATCAAGCCAATATGAAGCACGGTCACCCATCCAAACGCAGTCTTGATCGGTCCTGACTGAACATCACGATTTCATGAGCACCATGCTCACTGTGTGAATTGGAAAGCATTATAATTATTATAGCTAGATTTCTTTTCAAAAATGATAATTAAATGAATAGCATAGAAAAACATGTTAATAATGTATCTACTAGAAATCCAGTCATGGAAGAATGAGAAGAATCAACATGATAAGAGGATAATTTGAACATAACTTTTCTAGAATTGAAGTTAACTAATTTTTATTTGATTTGATTATTGAGTTCTAAAAAAGGAGAAATCACTATTTTTATTACTATTTGAAGTTCAACTTTGATGACCGGACACATTATGTCTCCTGGACGAATTGGCCCAACTAGCCCAAAGGGCTACTAAATGGATGAAATACTTTCAATTATCCTAAATTAGAAATGTAATAATATATTTGAATGCAATTGCCAATAAAGCATACGCATACGGGATGATCGAGGTAGCAGTGGTACTGTGCATACGTTGTCAGAACAGGCTCTGCGAATTTTGAAGCATAGAATATTAATTCGAACGGATAAGTAGTATTTTTGTTTATTATTATTAGTATTTATAATATCTTAATAATTTACATCATTAACTTGTCTAATATAAGTTAAAGTATTTAAATAAAAAGTCAAATTCTATTTTCGAGGTTAGGTGTACCGATATTGATAAATTTTCTTGTAATTAAATAGTCTCAAGTTGACAATTGTAATAAATTAAGTAATAATTCATTAAACATTTAACTAAAATCAATTGAAAACTATTTTTAGCTAGGAAAATGAGTCCAAACAAGGCATCTAAATCTAATTGTATAACTAAAACTCAGGTAGCTACGCGATCTCAACAATTATTAACGAAAAAATCTCCAGCAGCTCTTAAAGCTACTGTAGATGAAGAAGAAAAGGTTGCTAAACTATTGAGTGATCACACCAAATTGAAAACAAAATTAGAAACATCACTAAAAAATTCTGAGGAAGAACGAATAGGGTTAGTGGATCACATAAAATCTCTGGAAGTTATTGTAAAATTGCAGCAGGAAGACCATAAAACTGAAATACTAAATCTCACGAGTCAATGTAGGTCTATGTCAGAGGAAATCGAAATATTAAAATCAAAAATAAACTTGGCTAATGTAAGATCTGAACCTCTGATCAATACAAAAAAAGTAGAACCTAAATCAAATGGGGAAAAAATTAATAGAAATGGTCAAACAAAAACGTATAGTCAGGTTTTGCAAACAGCAACCAAAACTAAAGTAAGGGCAAATAACGATAGGAAAGGTAGAGTACTGCTCTTGACATCCAGTCATGGACGAGACTGTAGTGACCTACTAAATAAAAGATTAAAAAATAAGTATGAAGTTCAGAGCTTTTTCAAACCAAGTGCCCCTATAAACGCAATCGTAGAGTCAGCACAGGAACAAACTAAAGATTTTGGAAAAAACGATTTTCTAATAGTACTGGGTGGCTCAAACAATATAAATGAACCTAATCTAAAACATCTTCCTGAAATAAATGAAAAAATTAAAGAGATTGTGCCACTCAGCCAAAAAACTAATGTAATAATAAGTACAATTAGGTTTGATAGGCCAGAGCTAAATGAAGCCATTAAGTCAACAAATAAATCAATTCATAATACAATCAACAGCCTAAAAAATAAGAATTCTAAGCAGTTGGGGATTTGTTTTCTAAATGAAAGGCTGAAAAAACAAAACTTCACTAATCATGGTCTACATCTAAATCAATCTGACAAAGTAATATTTTGTAATAGGCTGGCAGAGCTGATTGAAAGTCGTTTGCAATCTACTGTCAATAATTCTCCTAAACAATCATCTAACGAACCTTTTTTAGTAAAGTGGCTCAAAACCGGGAAGGGAAACTAGTTTCAGATGATAAATTCATATCTTCAATTGTATTAAAAGACGTTAATCGATCAAAAAATCAGGATAGCATTAGTGGAAGGAACTCTTGTAGCAATCTGATAGGCTCTCAAGATTCTAAGAGATTAAGTAAATCTACTTCAATATGCAAAAGCAACGATAAAGTAATAAGGGATGATAGGGAAGTACCGGTACTCACTGTGTTCCATCAGAATATTCAATACATTCGTAACAAAATAGATAGAATCGAAGTATTTTTTAAAGAAGAGGCTCCTGATATAGCTATTTTCACAGAGCATGGTTTAAAAGAAGATGAATTGTCACAACTTAATATTCCAAACTATTCATTGAAAACGTCGTATTGCAGGACATCTCATCGAAGTGGGGGAATAGCTATCTTCACTAAAAATGCTAAGAATATGCAAACTTTTAATTTAGAATATGTAGAGAAATTTGATGTGGAAATGGATTTAGAAGTTACTGGTTTGAGAGTAAAAATCGACAATAATTTCGAAGTAGCGGTGTTAGGTATTTACAGGTCACCAAATGGGGAATGGAACAATTTTTGTGAACTATTCAACAGGCTTTTAGAGATTACTACTACTCGTTTTACAAACGTTATTGTAGCGGGAGATTTCAATACAGACTTTGCAACACAGAACAAAATGACAGAAGATTTAAAGGATATTATATGCATGAATAACTTGGAAATAAAAGTTCATGAATATACCAGAGTCACAAGAACATCACAAACAATAATTGATAACATCCTTACTAATATAGATTACTCTAAAACAAGATTAGGCGGCTCGGAACTATCTGATCATGACTATCAAATCTTAGAGGTGGGGTTGCAAGGTCATAAATCAATTAAAAAGAGTAGAGTAATGAAAGAAATTCAACAATGTGAACAGGGGAATATCGATTGTTTGAAGCAGAATCTGCTACAAGAAAACTGGAGTAGGGTTTACAATAGCAATAGTTTAAATGACAAATATGATAGTTTCATTAATATTTTAAGGTTTCATATTACTATGAGTTGTCCAGTTAAAAAAGTCCCTGTAAAGAACAAATTAGACAAGATTGAAGAGTGGATAACTGATGATATCCTTGCAGAAAGAAATAGGGTTAAAGATGCATATGATGAATTCAAACTATCTAGAAATATGTTAAGTGAAGATAATTACAAAGCTCTAAAGAAAAATTATACAAGAGAAGTGAAAAGAGCGAAATGTAAGAAAACAGCTGAAATTTTGAATAATAGTGTGTACTTTAACACAGCAGTGTGGGATGTAATAAACAAAAATAGGCAAGTAGCTCATGTAGATGCTTATACTAGTGTCCCCAGAATAATTAACGAAAATAACAAATATATTGATGATAGTGTAGACATTTGTAATTTCTTTAACAGATATTATCAACTGGTTGCTAAGGATCTTCAAAAATCTCTTAATACAGGTATTAGTGATGCAAACATGAGGAATACTGAGGGGATTCAGAACGAATTAAAATTCCACCCAGTATGCCAAGACGAGTTGTCAAATATCATTGATAGTTTAAATAATAAAAAAACTGTAGGAATGGATGGGGTATCCAGTAAGATTCTGAAAGAATGTAAAGATCAATTGTTAGACCCTTTGATTCATCTGATCAATCATTCATTAGAACAAGGTGTTTTTCCAGATAACTTAAAAGAGGGGAAGATCTTGCCAATCTTCAAAAGTGGTGATAATAAATCTAATAAATTAGAGGTGCAAGCTGGAGTGCCTCAGGGGTCAATACTAGGTCCATTGCTTTTTTTGTTATATGTCAACCGTTTACCTAAAGAATTAATTAGTGGTAGAGCCCTCTTATTTTATGACGATACATCACTCATTTTCAGCAATTCCATTCTAGATAATTTAGAAATAAGTGCCCATATAGGTGTGCAGTACATTGTCCAATTTTTAAATCAGTTGAAATTGACTATAAATAGTAAAAAATGCCAATACCTTCAATTCATAAACAAACACAATTTAAATGAAGATAGGGCTATAAATGTGTTTGTAAACGATAATCAATTAGACCAGGAAGAAAAATTGCATTTCTAGGAGTTATGTTGGATAGACGATTGACCTGGACTCCCTACATTGAGAAAATATGTTGTAAAATTTCATCTGGGGTATTTGTCCTGCGACAGCTCGCTAGATTGAATGACAAAAAGTTACTTTTTACAGCTTACCATGGGCTCTTACTGTCACATATTAGGCATGCTATCTTAGTATGGGGTAATTCATCAAAACAAAATCTTGATAGGGTGTTAAGATCCAAAAGAAAGCGGTTAGGTGTATAGAAAGCGTAAATAGATTAAATTCATGTAGGCCATTGTTCAAGAGACTTGGTCTCCTAACTGTACCCTGATTATATGTGTATGAAGCTACTTTATATGTAAAAACGAATGATATTAACAAAAATCTTGATGTACATGATTATAATACAAGAAGCCGAGGAGATTATCACTTGATGAGTGACAATAGTAGCTTATTCAAACAAAAACCTAGTTATATTGGTAGGAAATTCTACAACAAGCTACCGCAGTTTTTGAAGAGTCTTGAAAATATAGAAATATTTAAAAAACAATTGAAGAAATATTTAGTTGATGAAGCTTTTTATAGTGTACAAGAGTACACATCAAAATTAAGCCTCACCTCAACTAATTCAAGTAATTATGGTATCTAGTGTATAATATTGTTGATCTGACTTGTCTTATACTCCTTAACTGGAGTCTCCAAGACGTAATCTACAAAAAAAAAACATACTTACATAATCATGTGTATGAAAAATGTCAACGTTATATTCATTTTTGTGGATAATCTATATCTGAGACGAAAAGATAAATGAGCTTACTAAGAAAGCCTGCTCATATAGTCAAAGATATGGGTTCATAGATATTGCTCCACTACTCCGCACAACACAAATGCCCTGAGTACACTAAAGAGTGAACTAATGTAAACGAAGTATTTTTATTAGACAAAAAGCTATAGCCCATAAAGAAGTTTTGGTAGACATCCAAACTTCTTAACAGTATTTCACATTCGTGTTGTAGGCTTTGTTCTTCAGAGAAGTCAGTT
The DNA here is from genome assembly GCA_948455865.1 of Conomelus anceps. NCBI lineage: Eukaryota > Metazoa > Arthropoda > Insecta > Hemiptera > Delphacidae > Conomelus > Conomelus anceps. Next base: position 35,164,949 of record OX418219.1, on the reverse strand, counting down.
CAGCCTGGAGAGTAAAAAAGAAAGATCTGCGCATCAGAAGCAGACAATATTATGTTGGAAGTCTTCTAAGTCAGGGGTGCCCACAGGGGGGGGGGGGCTATGACGCAGACTGCATCATTGAAATTCTTGGGGGGTTCCAAAAAACGATTTGGGGGGGGGGGGTAAAGTTGATTGAAACCGTGTTTAACGTGACAACATTCAAAAATATACTACGAAGTCACCAGATAGAATGTCAATTAATGAAAATATATTTATAATTATTATTATACAATTGAATATGAATTAGATAAAATAGTTATGTTTATGATTTGTGCAGCAAGTTATTATTCAAACTTAGCAAGACGCTAAGCGAGTGCTATGAAAGTGGTTTATACAACTTTACTCTCCTTAACAGTTACTAGTTAATCTGCAGAAAGAGCAATAAGTCGATTTAAAATGATCAAAAACAGACTCAGATCAGCTATGGGAGACTCATGGTTGTCCAATCTAATGGTTCTAGCTGCAGAAAAAGATGTACTTGAGTCTATTTCTAACGAAGAAATAATTGAAAGGTTTTCTGTTTCCTCATCCCAAAGACAAAAACTTCTATGTGGGGTTTAGAGAGATAGATTTAACAAGCTTAGAAGGTGCCTAGCTAACTTGTAGATGGTCACAGCCTACAAATTTAAAATGTTTGACTTCAAACTGTTGATGTTTTTCATGTATTTCACGATAACTACTTACTAATAAGTAAGAACTGCTTTTGAAAAACTTACTAAATACTAAAAATTCAGTAATTTTCATAAATATGTCTTTATTTGTTTTTGAAAGACTTCTTTCGATCGTGTGTTGTAAATAACTATACATGAAATGTGTGCCTTCTATGTACTTCATCAATACATAAATTCTCCCAAGATACTACACCAAGTAAATAACCTGTTGTTTACTGTCCAATAAATGACTTAGTATTTTGAATTTTTGTGTTTTATAAATGAAGTTATTAACTCATTGTTTTCACTTCCCGTAAAGAAACAACTTTGTAGAATTATTTAACCTTAATGTAATTGGTACACCGAACATAAACTTATAGGTATTTCATTTTTATTGAACATTGGGTATTTGCGATATTTTATTGTTTAAAAACCATTTAGGTTCAAATTCTTATTTAGCTATTTTGCAATTAAGTTTATTGAGCAGAAGTTCATATATTCATTTCATTGATATTTCTTTTTTACCTTTACAAAAAAATGTTACCTATGTAAAGCTGGGCATTCACGTTCCAACTTGCAGTACCAATTGCAGTACTGCTATAAATGGTCGATTACATTGGAATAGTTTGTTACTCGCTAAGCGAGTAGCGAGTAGAACGTTAAGGGTTGATTACATTGGGATAGTTACTCGCTAAGCGAGTAGCGAGTAGGACGTTACTGACCGACCGTGCTACAGCAGCTCAGCATACCAAGCCAAATTATATTAAAAAAATTATTTCTAGAATCACCCCCATACTATGGAATTTCTAAGACAATAAATAATATCGCAACAAAAATTAAAAGATGAAGTTTACCAACAATTATTCAATAGAATTTCATCAAAACAATATACAATATATCTCATCTGAAGTGTTATGCTGGCAGCCTGCGTGATTAAGTATCGGCTTTGGCCACAATAATATTGTATTTTGGTGTTGGCTACTCTGCCAGTGAGTACAAATGTGACCAAATTCAAAGTTGAGAGCCTGTCTCTCAAAATTTGGTACCCATACACAATGTGTTTTAAAAATTTTCCAAGGCTGACGTTTTTTGCCTTTTTTGCTAGATCATACCCCGGCAGTGCACGGCAATGATAACTTCTTCCTCCATTTCAAACACGTAAAAACGCACAGTACTTTATCAAACCACATACGTACGGTACAGCTCAGTACGTAGTTCGTAGTAGCGTACTCGCTGGGTAGATGTGATCTGTTTGGAGGAGGGAGAGGAGTGTGTGGCCTTGAACGGACCAATCACGAAGAAGCAGCGCGCTAAGCGGCGAGGTAAAAGCAAAATAGTTTGTTCTTGAAAAGCATCCAGCAAGACCTCCTTGTAAGCGGCGACCTACACCTCCACCTCGACCTGCTCACTATGCGCGCACCCGTAACAGACAATGCATTTGTTTTACCTAGCGGTGATGGCGAGCTACACCTTCACCTACACCTTCACCTACACCTCCTCAACATGCGCGTACCCTTAGAGTGCTTCTTCACAAAAGTACGCTTTCTCATAAGTTGGGTGCCTCTGCACACATGGACAAGCCTCATAACATTAATTCTGTTTCAAGCTCGTATATATACATATATATATAATTATAAAAGAATAATAACCATTTGGGCTGCAGTTCTTCCCCTGAAAGAATCGACAAAGAGGATCGATAGTCGATATGAAACCAAAGGGTCGTTGGGTTAAGCTTTGGTTTTGGTACAGGCATCGAATACCGGTAACGAAAATTTCATTTATTTCGTGGGGAAGAAAAGGAACTGCAACCCAGATTTGACAGAAAGCGTAAAATAATATCACGGATATACTTGATATTATTTCAACTTAAAAAATTGAACAGTAGGTTTAAACTTGGTCTGTTGAGATCAATACTTACAATATAATCCACTTTTTGGCCATGAATTTCCGTAACTTCAAATTCACCAACAGTCAGAACATTTTGTCGTATTTCTTCTTTAATACATTTTACCGCATTTGGATTGAGATGGAAACGTAAGCAATTAGCACTAGAAAAAATTGAGGTTAGAAATATGAAATATAAACAATATTCCAAAGTCTCCATAACGGTTCTGAAAAATAACTTATAAATGCCCTCGTATTTCAATAGTATAAATGTATAATCAAAATCATCAATACCAGAAAATTTGACAATTCAATCCTAATCCTCTGGATAAACTGGGTAAAAGTCGTCTTAGTTCACACACTGATATTATTACAACAAACACTATGGATCAACAGAAATACTGCGATAAACTAGCATTCGAAATGATTCCAATTCGTTACAACTCATAATATTTAGTTATTTCGATATTCGGACTATTTTTTGTTCTGGTAATGTAGCAGACGGTAATCACTATCCACAAAAAATGCAAACGTTGAGTCTTGTTGAGTTGGAACTTCGTTTATATTTTTCTTACTTGTTGATTTGCCTTCGAGTCGATAGTTATGAAATCGAAGCTCGCTCCAACGCTCAAACACAGGGAGAGTGCCAAAGAGGGTCGACGACAATGTAGTCGATGACAGCTGCAGTGGACGATTTTTAGACGACGGCTGACGCTGCTGCACACACATGAGAGGCTACTCTCATGTACAGTACACATCACGGGTAATAGAAGAGTAAGTTCTATTACCTTTTTTTCCAACCTACAGAGCTCTGGGTGGAATTTTGTCAACTACTACAATCAATACTGTCAATCACACAAAATAGCTTACATCTTCCAAAAATCCGGATTTAACATAGTATTCAGAACATCAAACAACCTGAAACACCAGATCCAACAAAAACCAGCTCACCTAACAAACAGCACAATTCACAAATTCAACAAACCAGGAATATACAAGCTCAGATGCAACACATGCCCCAAGTACTACATAGGACAAACAGGTAGATCTATCAACACAAGATACAAAGAACACATCAAAGTAATACATTCCAACACTGACTCAACATTTGCAGACCACTTAATTAACACTGGACACTCACACAATAACATCCAAACTGACTTAGAAATTCTACACACATTCAAAAAAAGCCACAAACTAAATACACTGGAGCAATATGAAATATTCAAACACCATAAACAAGATAGAACCAACGTACTCAATGACCAAACACAATTCAAATCAAACGCAGTTTATAACTACATAATGGCTGCTCATCCTAACCTCAACAAAGCATGACCCCTGGCGGCAGGCTGACGAAGCTTCTTTTCAGAAGTGAAATGCATTCCTCAAGCATATCCAATATATGCATATATGTGAGTAAAACATTATTTAAAAGTGAAATACAGTGTCAGTTTTAATATTAGATTGTTAAAAAGAGTAGAGTAATGAAAGAAATTGAACAATGTGAACAGGTGAATATCGATTGTTTGAAGCAGAATCTGCTACAAGAAAACTGGAGTAGGGTTTACAACAGCAATAGTTTAAATAACAAATATGATAGTTTCATTAATATTTTTATCTATGACCATGTCATAATGTATACATTACAGTTTCACAATTGATGCCAAAACAGCTGTCTTTTCGAAATGCTTTTTGAAACCCGTTGTATAATGAGCTCATTATAGTACAGGTTCTACATTATAACACGGGTTCTGGACCAATCAGAAGCATTTTTGATGGAATCAATATCATAATTCAATATTGTGAAACTATCAGCTGATTTGATCAAACTGCTAACTAAGCTGATGACCTAACAATCTACTATAACTTCTCGTATTTGAGATGAGAGGTTAGGTATCTCTGACAGTCACAGGTAAAATGAAATTGTTTTAATTAAATGTATACTAGTGGTCATAGATAAAATAGTGTATGCAACAATTTTATTTGGCCATTAAAGCACTCGTGAGATATTTATAACACTCACATTCGCTCGTGTTATAACTTACATCTAACTCCTGCTTTAATAAGGGTCAAAATAAAATTGTTGCATAAACTACTATAAGGTTTCATATTACAGTAAAACCTGTCTAAGACGGACCCCTAGTAAGACGGAATAAACCTGCTGAAATGGAATGTTTCATCCGGTCCCTAGGAATTTTGTATATATTTATATATAAAAAGACCTTTCTAATGCGGAATAACTGTAAGTTATATTTAAAAAAAATATATATATATTTTTTTTTAAATATAACTTACGGTTATTCTCACTCCCCCCCATCTTTTTGACCTGCTCTTAGCCATAGCCAAGAAAAATTCTCGTTATTGAGATACAAAACTGCTTTAACAAACAATTGAACAAAATAAAAACAGATAAAAAAAGCAGAAATGGAAAAATAGTTATTAAATAATAGCTATTAATCAGTAAAAGAGTGCAATGAAAGCAAAACTGTCTCTTAATTTTGAGGGTAACCCAAGATTTATCACATTTTTAAACCACTATAGTTTTTTTAATTCATTTGTGTTACGATAGGCCTATTTGTTTTTTTTTCTTAATGAAGTAATACTACTCATGTCAATACAATTTATTTTATGACAATGTACTTCTGATGTACGGTATTGTATTTTTATTTTTAATTTGATGTTTGTGATGTATTTTTAATTTCAATTTGAGTTTGCTATGTATTAAATATGTAAAATGAAATAATTATTAATCTAATTAATTTAATTATTAAAATTAATTTAATAATTAAAATCTAAAGGACACAAACTCAACACCTTGGAACAATTTGAAATATACAAACACACCACACACAATGAACAAAACATCCTCAATGAACAACTAAATTTTAAATCTCACAAACTTTTTGATCACATTTTACAAAAACCACAACACTTCTAACCAAAAAACTGACATGATGATCTAGGAATCCACGCCTCTGAAGATGGATCTCATAGATTCGAAAGCGCTCGGCCAGATTAAGTGAGTTATTTTACTTATTCTTAACAAATATTTGACTGCAAGTCGTTAAATTTCACATGAAAAGTTAAAAATATTTAGTTGATAATGATAAAGCTTTTTATAGTGTACAAGAGTTCCTTTCACATCAAAATTTAGCCTCACCTCAACTAATTGATGTGTAGTAATAAGTATGGTAACTAGAGTATAAGATTGTATAATAATTGTTGATGTGACTTGTCTTATACTGCATAATAATGGAGTAATTATGTGTGATAATGAGTAATTTCTTAATTTCGTGTCCCCTTTGTCGTCAGCGTAAAATAGAAAATACACCCACTCTGTCGTCAGCGTTAGATAGAAATTGTCCCCCTCTGTCGTCTTCCCAACACTAATCACAAAAAAGTTATATTACTTATCTAATTCATTTCATTGATAAGGACATTGAAGTATTATATTAAATATATGGATTAAGAAAATCTTCTTTCTTGGAACATGAATACAGAATTTTTAGAGCATTTTATTTTATTATAATGAAAATAATAATGGAAAAGATTATTTAGTTTCACTCTGTTGGCCAGCCTTCTGTGAAAAACAGAATGAACTCGATTCAACGCTAGAGAAGAACATTTATGAACATTCTATTTCTATTCGAAAATCGAGATACAGAGTGAGTCGACGACAGCCAGCTGATTACTGTCTGCACCTCTGCTAATATTTTTTATTCAACTCTGCAACCAATTTTGCTTATTTGCTTTCAACTTGGAAGAAGTTCTTTTTCTTTTCTACTTTGTTACCAAAGTGCTATATTGTGCTAGCTATCTAATGACCTACGGTACTACTGTTTAAGCTCAAGGTTCTGTAGCCTAGTTAATCTGTTATTTGGAATATTAGTTTTTAAAATTATTGCGAGTGAATAAATTTTCATCTTCAAATTGATTGGTCCTGTTCCAATATATCTATGTCGGACAAGAAGAGTAACAGTAATAGTGGGACTGTACATCCAGCTTTTCTAGCCGCAGCAGCGGTTGCAGGAATTGGTTGTGCTATTTATTCTATTTTCTCTGCTAGAAGTGAAGAGCCTCCCCATGAAGAATGCCGAAATCCTCCTCCTCCCACAAGGTAAGTTGAGTGCAATGAAGCTAACTTATTTCTTCTTACAGATTTCTATAAACATCATGCTTCCTGATTCACAAAAAATGCACATCCGCACCTCTTGAAAAAGTGTCTTGTTTCTACTTGTACAACTGCATATATATATAAGCAGATATATATATATATATAGCCTTCTGTGAAGAACGCCTTCTGTCAGCGTATGGGTTTTTATTATAGAACTATCATTTTTATGGTACTCCATCGTTTGAAATATGGAAAAGTTTTAAGTCAATGTTGTGTTTATAAATGACTGCTGTTTTGTATGTCACAATATTACAGCATTGAATAGGGTGACTTAGGAACGTATATGTTTTTCTTACGAAACCTAAACAAATTGAATCTGTTCCAATGTTTATTAGATTAACATAAAATTCGATTAAGTCAATATTTAAATATGAAGAATGCTGTACACATTCTTCAAGTAGATTTGAAATATTATCTATATTATATTTACAAGAACAAAGTGAACAAAAAATGTTGTAAGTACAGATGTTCAGTTGGGGCTAACCATAAAAGTTTCTTTATTTGATTTATACCGATATATTGCTTATGTATTATTGTAATAAATTAGACACCTTGAACCTTGCTAGGAAAATAAATTTCCTTCTTGTGTTATGCGAATGAAAGAATTGCTTTTACAGATGATCCATATTGTATACAGTACTCATTTGTTACTTCTTTTATTTAATTATTGCTGTTTATGAGAATAAAGTGGATTTTAGAGTACTGTATGCTATTGTTAAGTATGTCGATAAATTTTAACAACTATTAATCGACAATTTATAGCAAATAGACAAGTAATAATTATTCGTTTGTTTATGCAGAACAACAGGTGTTGAATATTTATTTTGCATAGGCTATGAATACTTTGATTATTTTTGATGCCTGAGTAGGTTTTTTAGCATTGATCCGGAAACAATTATCAAACAGCACAATAATTTTAATACTGTATAAACATCTAACATCATGCCAACTTCTAAAAATATCTAAGAAATAATGACATTCAGTTCACAAAAATCGAACCGTATTTTAGGAAAACATGTTTTATACTTGAGGTCTTTCCTCATTCCCTCTGCTAACCTTGTTTTATACTTTCTTTTATTCTACATTAATATTATCTTCTATATACTCTGTTCATGGAAAGGGAGACGATGTAAACAACGATGCGTGTGCGAGAGTGTATCTACGAACAACAAGACCGATTCACAGTAAACTACAGAAATACAATTAAGTCGCAGTATATAAGTGAACCGGTAACTGTGATACTGAACTCACTGTCAACTAGTAGAAATAAATCGATCGGTCTATAGCTGATATGAGTCATCACTTTTCCACTCACACAAACTCAAACGTTTGTTTTGGTTTGTCACTCGTTTGCGTGAACAGATTATAGTTGAAATGACATTATCTGCTTTATTTCCGCACACCTGGTGGTTCAGAACACACCAAGAATTGTTGGTTCACCAATGAATGCACCCAATTGTCGGTTCTCATAACATGCTCAAACGGCAAGATGGAATGAACTGAAAGGATCATCCCACCATTAAATGTCATGCGCTTAGAAAAGAGTTTATTCAAGATCATAGATTTGTTCCTATAAAGTGGAATGATATAAGTTATTCTTGTCTATGATTTCTTTGTTGTCTATTCGTATAGTTTTACAGTTTTTTTGGAGTAATCATCATTTGAACAGTGCTCTATTTTCATTTCTTATCAATTATTACTTTATTATCATAAATCACTTTTTTTATTTTTCAGCCAAAAGGTAATTTATAACTTTTTTCATGAATGAGTCATTTTTTCAGCTCTCCAAAAACTGAGCAATATGATACTAATCCGTCCCTCTTGAAGAATAAAGGAAAAGAAGAGGATGAATGTCCAATCTGTTTGAATGCTCTGAAAGGAATCGTAAGAATACTGGATTGTTCTCATTCGTTTCATTTGGACTGTTTAAATAAGTGGATTCAACCGGACGATGCGGCTGAATTGAATAATGTAAGTAAACTTTCTAATTGTCTTAATTTAATTTTTCTGACGAAGTCTTTCTTTGTAATTAATATTTTCCAGGAATTTTCCCATCCTTTAGTCACCAATATGGACTAGCCCAGAAATAACCTGAGAGTAAACTAGGTATTTGCAAAGTGTCGTTTGACTCAAATTCATCTGATTATAATAACTCAGTATATATCACAAGAGGGTCCTAATTTTTTTAATCAATGTAATTTATGTCTAATCACCTCTAACCACCTTGAGTGGTAACTGTTATAATAATGAAATTCCCAACAGAGGACAATATTGTACCATACCACATGTCAGTTGTTCAAAGTTGTCCACAATTTGAAAGTGTAAACAAAAATATAAAAATAGGCTGAGCGCTGTCTGTAACAAACATCCAATGTCTGTAAATAAATTAGATTATATTTCTTCTTTCTACATTTCTTTGTTGTATGCATCAAAAGAAGTTTGGTTACACAAGTAATCTTATCACAATTACTGTCACAGTTATTACCACACTTAAAATGCTGAAACACAATATTGTACTATATATAGCACTGCATTGTACTGTCACAAACGAAGATTGTCATCTGCCATAAAAATAACTGTCATATATGAACTTGTTATCAGGCGATCTGAATAAATACTGTCTCTCTATAAGTTGGGGTCCTCCTATTTATAGAGATGTATTGTTTCCAGAACATTCTAGTACCGTTGTACACACAACTCTTCTGTTCACACAGTACTTTCCAGAACAAGGTAGAATGAAATAGAGTTCTCTAGATTCACATTTAATGCATAAGGGTGAACAAGAGTGAGGAGACACACAGAGAGAGAGAGAGAGAGAGAGAGAGAGAAACAATAAGTGTAACAACTGTTTTCAAAGAACAATTGCCAAGCCATTGTATATACATAACAATCTAATGTAAATAAAGTCACATTAACATCTGTTGGCGTTTCAAGGACATTGACCTCTTTAATTTGAGATCTGTAACACTATGTTTACCACTTCCACTATTCGATTTCACTCTATTGCATTGTTTGCTGGAGCCAGTGTCAACTCAATAATTTTAGTGATTATTTCTTCCTATCCTTTTGATAATAGTTAAAAACTGGAACTTTTTATTGAAATTTTGGTAGTAGAAGAACTGACATCATTTGGCTTTTTTTAATTAGAACACATTGTTCTGTACTGCATGATGATTATACCATAAACTGGTTATACTCCAAAAGAACTTGAGCTCAAACCTAATTAAACTTACCGTTTTTGAGTTCATCAGACTTCTAAATAATTTAGGAAGTAACCCCAATTATTGGGGGTTGTGCATTATTTTAAATAATTATATTGTTACAGTTATATTTTCTTTATTTGATATTCATTTCCAGACATGTCCAATCTGCCGAAGAGATATGAATTGAGCAATTCATCGGTAAATATAGAAATATTTGTAGTATATAGCATACCAGTACTATATAATATTTCAATGCTCCAGTGATTCAAATGTGCCTGACCTGATTTCGCCAACAATTAATTATGTGTTAAAGTTATAAAAATTGTATAATTTACATTAAATTTAATATTACAATATTTAATAGAACTAGCATAATCACTTTAATATCTTAGGATTGGTTCAGTTTTGTAATTTGAAAAGTTTGTTGCCATTTTCATTTTAATAGTTTGTGATAGTTATGAAATTTTCAACAGAAAACTCATATTGACAACCTTAAAAATGTTGGTTCTCATGAGGAGAATTATGGTGGAAATTATATTGTTTCATTTGATATTCTGTGTTGGAGACATACAATATCTTATGAGTGTAAATTCCAATACAATATCTTCAGCATTTGTGGCAAGTAAAGTGTAATAATAAGTTTAAATTAACATGAAGTCTAACTCAATAACATTTCGAGTTGTTTGAGAAAAGTTCATGGTTTATCGGCATTCACTATAATACAGTATGCATTAGATATAAGTATGCTCAACTGTTAATTCCCATGTATTGTAATCAATTACATTTATCATATAATTTTTGTATTAAATCAAAATGAGAATGGCTATGGTTGTCTGTTAAAGAACTTCTCTTCACTTGTTGCTTCTTTACTTGTTGCCTTTATCATATTGATCAAAGTTTCAGTAGACAACTTCTATAGTGATTTTTCAAAATAATTTATTTAAAAAAAAAAGTAATTATTGAGTTGATGGGGATGCAGTAGTAGAGTGATAATTTCAATAAAGATATCAATAAACTATATTAAATAAGCAATGGCACAAGCATTAATGAGTCAATAAAGCTTTGACTGACAAACCGTCAACTGTAATGTTGAGATAATTTTTTTCCACTCAAAAAATATTTAAATTAATAATAGAGTTTTTAAAACTATCATTGAGATGAATTGGGGCAGCAACCAAAACTATAGTTTCTTAAGTATCTAATGTATCTTGTAAATGTAAATATAAATTTACTGATGTTATGGGTTGGCTAATAGAATGACCTGGCCTTGAGAAAGCTGTTGCATTCTGACTCAAATAGAATTGTACACGTACTTAGCAGAATTATTGTAGTTGAGTACACTTTCTGCCACTCTGTAGAGGATCCATGAATTCTGGATTGAAGCACCCAGGAGCCATGTAGAAGCCATACCTCACCACCATTTTTTACCTCTGATGCTGATTCAATGCCTATTTATATTTTCATCTGCCAAATTAGTACCCTCCATATGACTATTATAAATTCCAATGGCATTTGGTCATTCCACATTGAAGAATCTTCTGTCTGTTCTGGAGAAACGTTGCACTGTTGAAATGGGATGCTCACCATAGGATGTAGAAGCTACTGATATTACTTAGTTATCCATCCACTGGATATATTGGATTCCATTTTCTCAGTCTATTTGAGTTTCATGGTAACCTCAAGGCTTCTTTGAAAGCAGGTTCCTTAGCGTGAGATTGGAATTTTTTTTATTCTATTCTGCCTCATTGTACCAGTGCCACTGTATCGATTTTCTTTCAAGAAAATAAGAAGATTTTGTTCAGTGAATAAGTTATCAAAGAAAAAATTATAATGCAGATTCATTTTGTCATCAGGAAATTCATTTAGCATCTTGTAGAAGGGTACTGTAGGCTTACAGAAGTACTTCATCATAGAGTCTGGTATACATGTGTCTTTGCCTTGATAAATTAAAAATTTGCTATTTATCCATTTGAAGAGTTGAGACACCAAACTTTATAGCCAAATCTAATTGTTTTTTTTTTTAATATTGTTTGCAACTGTGATGTCTAAAATATTTAACCATGCTTTCATCATAATTCATATGCTGCAACAGGAACCTAGTTATTGATAGATCTTGTTTTCAATTTCTTCATCAGTGGTCTCACTTTGTTGTAATTATCTTCCATGTCTAAGATATTATTATCTGCACAGTGAAATTTACATAAATTTAAAAAAAAGTTTCATCTCATAGCATTATTGACCATCTTGTTGCCCATATCATTTAGTAAATCCCAGTAGTGGCACTTGCCAGGTAAAATATTATAACTGGAACAGTATAAGATAGGGTTACCATATCTCCGGGTTTCCCCGGAGATCTCCGGATTTTGAGGCCAAAAATGAGGCTCTGGGGGATTTCACAGGAAAATAAGAAATCTCCTCTTTTTGAAGTGTTTTATAAGAATCCTCTATGATGCAGGTCTACTCAAATTTTGACGTGTCTTCTGGTTAATAATAGGTTGATTTTCTGTAAGTTTACCAATTCTATTTGTAATTTTCCAACCAGCAATGTATATTAAAGAGGCCAATTACATTTTTGAAAACATTGGTTTTTACTCAATTAATTTTCATAGAGGGATGTCCCTATCCGCCAACGGTGACCCCCCCCCCCCTTCACGCTCTGATTTACAACACATTGTAAAATCTCCTCTTTTTTGGTGATTACCTTATGGCAACCCTAAGTATAAGAATACCAATAAAACATCTTATCTCGTCTCATGATATTTTTCGATCTAACTCATTCTTGAAACATGCATACATTTTCGTTTGTTCGTATAAAAAACAACTATATCATCATCATCATCATCATCAATAAAACACTCATATAACTGGAGTTCAGTTAGATCTTTATATTGGGTGAAGTCATTTCAGGGAAAATGGAACCTTTTCTCCTCTAAATCACCCAGTATGAAGTCACTTTTTTGAAGTTTGGGGAACACAAATCCATGACCAGTAGTTTCTGTGATCTCATTTGTTTCTGGTACAGAAATTATTGGGGTATGTTGTTCAACTTGTGATGAGTGTCCTCTATCTCCCCCAAAAAAATTACTTCAGCATTACTTAGTAACTGAATTTTTTAGAGATTTTCTATCGCTGTATCATCTTCATCTCCAGAATCTTCTGAAGAACTGGTGGCTCAATAAAATCATTGGCACTATCAAAATCGCATTCATTATCATTCAAGATGTCCAGAAATCCTGATATAGCCCATCTCTGGAAATAACCCAAAAATATATAATAATGTAATACAAATGACAGGGGGAGCACCCAGTGGAGCCATAAAAATATAGAGCCTATCTATTTGACCAAGAATGGCTAAAATTGTAGAACAAAGTTAGTGGTATAATTGTACAGTATTTCAGAAACACATGACATAATTTATTAGAGGGAGTATTATAAATATGGTAACTTACTCAAAAATAATGTCTCCAGTGTCTATCTCAAATACAACATCAATTTTCTATGACTTCTAGAAACTTGTCTCAACACAAAATTAGAGGTTAAGTTGTACACAGCTTTTGTTCACACTGTTTCCAAGCTTGACATACAAACCTGGTGGCAATATCTTGAACTATGTCGGTTAGACAAAGGAAATAAGCAGACATGTCATCTGGAACCATATGGTACCATTGAGCAGTTATGGGTTATAATATAAAGTATTACATTACTGAATTTTGTGGCTCTCACTATATAAATATGTGTTGGGATGCCACTATTTCGTATTTTCTTTATAAAAGTATTAGAACATGTGAAAAATTATTACATTAGTTTTCCATCTAAAGATAAGTATTCTTCTGGTTCACCTGATGATTGAAATACTTCCCCAAAATGCTCAATTATTGGTGTAAGTTTTCTAAGTCAACAACCTGTCATGTTATTGGAATCCTCTACAAAATGCAAATAACGTTTTATTTCTCTGTATGACATAATTATAATCTATCAACTAAGAAACCCACCTTAGTACCATGAGCTGCAGACCAATACAAATTTATTCTGGGATAGTGCAGGATACTCATTCCTAAATTTATTCCAAAATAAGTTTTGAGTTCACCTACTGTTAATGAAAAATGTTATTTGCCCTTCCTTACAGCATACCCTATAATCTCAAAAATAATTTTTCCTACAACTGCTCGTAAAGTAGTTCTTTACATACTGAAAATTGTAAAATACCTCTTTACTGCTCTACAAGCGGTAAAGTACTTTACTCTCGCCAGCTGTTTTCTTTATGCTTCTGTTTTGATTTTGATGTCTTCTCATTGGTGGATCACAGAATCTGTGAAACTCTCATAACCTCAACAATGGCGCATGCTAACCAAATCCGCATATGGTCTGTGATGTTACAAACTACAAGATTTTATTGTCTTGGAATCCAAAACTGCAGTTGTAGAAAAAATATTGTATGTAATTTGCGCATGAAGCTTCTTTATCGCTCTCACAAAATTACTGCGCTCTGCTATGTGTCACGCAGTAAATGTTTTGGCTTGAGCTATAAAGTCACGTTTCATGCTCTTAATACATAAATAACTATTTTCCATGAGGATTTCAGGAAACATTTTTAGAAAATAGTCTATAGGCATTGCTCCTGATATCTTACTGCAGTGAATTCCTTTGAATACTGGTACATCACATTCAAAATCATTCTTTCTTTCAGCATACCATAATCTGCTCTGTGGTGGTATAGCATTTCATTGAGGCTCAGTAGAAGCTAGTAGTGGAGCACTTTCTTCTGAAGCCATCACTTGTATGAGATACAACTGCACTTTCAACTGATGCCCTTTCTTTCCTAACATTTACATTATGGTCTAATCTAAAACTATCTACAGATTCAATTGATTCATCATCTGATAAATCCTTATCAGAGAATGGCAATTCAAAGAAGGAGTTTAATTCATCATAAGGTAGTCCATTGAGCTGTTCAACTCTTATCATGACTTCATTTGATGTGGAAGCATCACTACGCCTACCCGATGGAGTTGAGGGAGGGTTCATTTTCATCACACATACTTCCAAGTAATAATTTCAATCAATTGCAAAATAAAATGTACACAACATAATATAACACACATAAACCACCACACTGCCAAACGACTGAACTTATAGTAGATTCGAGGTTAGGTCAAAGCCAGCATGACAAGTAGTGTGTGAATGTAAGCCTCATATGGGGACTCAAACAGTTCGTCTCATAGAATAAATGTTTCATTTTAAAAACTTAGTTTGTCATGTTCATATAACTTTTTAATACTTTATATGTCAAAATAAATTTTTATAAAACAATTTCATGGAAATCAATAATTTATTGTATAATAACATGAAAAAGTTGGAATATCACACCAGCTGGTTAGTAATAATGTTAATAGTTGCAGCAACAATGCTATCTACAGGAGAAAAAATAAACTATGTCTAAAGGGGCCAACACTCTAGGAGTCCAGCTCGGCGAGCCGGGCTCAGGAGAAAATCACCAGTCAGTGGGCTATTTTCTCCCGAGCTGAGCCAGGTACTAGTACTACTGGCGCGGCTTGGCTTGGCTCAACTGGGACTCGCAAGTTAGGGGATGCCTCCCGAATCGAGCCGTGCTCGTCCCCTCATTATAACATAGCAGATAGTCACAAAGCAAGTATTTGCACTGTTCACAAGATGTAAAAATAAGTAAAATTGAGTTATCTATTTAAGTTCTGTACCTCAGAAGCAGGAGGTAGTAAGTCCAAAAATGTTATTTTTCAGGAGAGCCAATTAAAGGTTGAAAAAATCACAGCTGTATTTCATTGGTCTCATAAATGGTGAAATAGGCAATCAACTGTAATGAAATGTTTCACAATAGTAACTACAAATATCTATTTATTATTCAAAATTATTTCAAAACTTATCTAGGAACATTAACAATAAAAAATTAACTAGTTTCAAGAACAGTGTGGACTTACTGCATTATGCCACTGGATGTTTTCGAGGTTTAGTACTTAAAAACTCATATTGTAATCGATGTTTTCCGGGTTTAGTACTTGAAAACTCATATTTAAATCGATTTTTCATCAATAAAAACCCTGTTTTTCGAGAATTTCACAAAATTTGACAATTCCAACACAGTATAGCCTCATACAATTGGATAAAATCAATTAAAATGGAAAAAGAAACCTAAAAGTGCTCTACTGAATTTCTTTTCTGATTTGATAGCTAATGATAATAAAATAATTTTAAAAATAATTTCAATTAATCAATAGAAAAAACAACATACCATACTTATGACATACTTAATCAAAAAAATTCAAATTAATCAATAGAAATAATAACATACTTATGAGGAATTGAATCGATTGTAGCATAGTTGGAAACACTATTTTTCTGATTTGATAGCTAATGATATAAAATACTTCAAAAAATAATTACAATTAATCAACAGAAATAATAACATACTCATGAGGAATTTAATCGATTGTAGCATAGTTGGAAACTCTGAAATTATATAAAAAATTGAATTATTATTGATTATTCATCAACTGGACAGACAACATGAATTAGGCTATATCTAAAGCCTCATAACTTCATTCTGGGAAATCAGGAACAGTCTCTGATTTAGGAAGTGCTTCAAAGAAGGGCCTGTAGATTTCAGGAACCCATGTCATCAGGTTCATTAAATCATCATATTTTTTGGATGATATTGGTTTTTGTCTGTTCCTTACTGTGATAAGGGAAACTGGAAATCTTATTTCTAATCTTGCATTTCTTCTGAAATCAATTTCGGAAAATAACTCTTCTTCAAATGAGTATTTGAAAAACAGCTTCCCTGGACTTTCCGAAGTAAATCGCAGCCATACAGTATTGGATATCTTAAAAGGTTTTCCTTCAGAATCAATCTTCTTGGCAACAAAAGGAGATCCAGCACCACTTGCCATTTTCGTGAAGTTTTTAAAATCTTCCAGATTCATGTGATGCACTGTGAGAGGAGTTTTCTCCTTGCACATTCTCACAAATTGCTCCCAGTCCCTTGGAACAAAAACTTCAAAATCTTTCATTTTCTTCTTCTTTCTCTCAATTATCGAATGGACCATATCAACTTCCAGGTGAGTGTGCCCTCGTAGAAGGAATTTATGATCAATTATTTTCAATTGAGGAAATCTGTTCATTAGCCACTGGTAGCACATTAGGATCATTTGGTTCCTATTTTGGCCAGTGCAGTTGTCTGACCAAAATGTCAAATGCTCCACATTATGTGTCAGCTCAGTCTCTGCCCATTTCAAAATGCAGGATGCCACCTCATTTCCACCTCTTCCCCCATCACACTCATTCCACATCATGCAGTAGGAATTTTCTGTTGTTGCATTGTAGACTGTTTCATTGAGAACCCACAACTTTCTCAAATAGAACTGCTGACAATTCTTGAGCAGTGGACATGGCAGACATTTTTGCATGTCAAACATTAAAACATGCTCCTTAGGATCTTTTTCTGACCTTTCCTTATCCTTCCTCTTCAACTCATATCATGAGCTAGCATCTTCAATGTGATTTTTCTTTCTTTGCTCAAGCATATCCTTGTCTTCCAAATTTTTAGCATTTTCAATAGCAATTTTTAATTCATCGCATGTATCGCAAGTATCATTTGAAGGAGGATGAAAGCCCAAGTTGAATTGTTCATTGAAAATTCTTCTATATAACCACTCTGAACCAATATTTTCCTTATCAACATTTTTTGTCTTGCAATATTCTAGAAACATTTTGTACATGACCGATAAATTTAATTCTGGTCCAAGATACTGCCTACTTGATTTTTCCCTGGAGTAGTGTGTCTCATATTTTGGGAATGATGAAATGTGTTTCCTTATCCATTTCAAGACTTCTTCACCTGCTTTATTTGATGGTTCGTGTTTTCCTCTCCTATCACTCAGAACTATTCCACTTCCAGAGGGATCTCTTTTTGAAACAGTTACTGATAGAAACCTTTCTGTTATGGACAATGTGTTCAGGAACATCTTTTGGCATACATTCACCTTTTTATCATTCACAATAAAATAATATTTTCTTGATGTTTTTCTCTTGCCTTCTCTTTCTCCATTCCTCATTCGAACACGAACTGGATCATTCACTTCAAGGCAGGAAGCTATGTATTGCCGCCATTGATCCCATGTATCAAAATTTGTCCAGAAATTTTGATGTAGACTAACCCTTTCTTCTTCACTTATTTTAGCTGTACACTTATTCCTACATTTTGCAGAACATGGAGGTTTCATGTTTCTCTTATCTTGGAACTTATCAGATTTATGTGCTGCTGACTGATATGCTTCTCCTTTTAATCTTTTTTGCTTAGCAACATTTCTTTTCCATGTAAGAGGGTTAGCTTTTCTTCTCCTCCCTTTACATACTCCATGCAATTCACTATTCTCTAGCATGTCATTTTCTTCATTAATAGCTGTTAATTCTTCTTCTCCATCATTTCTCTGGCTGGTTTGTTGCTCAGTACCACTTTCACCTTCCTCACTTGAAACACTTGGAATCCAGTCTGGGTCGTTTTCTTTATACTCTTCTTCATCATCATTATCATCTTCTTCATCATTGACGGTTTCTGTGTTTGTTCTATCGACAGGATTCAAAATAATTAAATCACCAGGCTCCAGACCCAGTGAATGTACTGATTGTAGAAAAGAATATTCTTCATCATCACTTCTTTGGCTGGTTTGTTGCTCAGTTGGAATCCAGTCCGGGATGTTTTCTTCACACTGACGGTTTCTGAGTTTGTTCTATCGACAGGATTCAAAATAATTAAATCACCAGGCTCCAGATCCAGTAAATTTACTGGTTGTAGAAAAGAAGATTCTGCAACAGCATTGAGGAATGGATCATTTGAACTTATTTCTGTATCCATAGTTGGAACCATACATTCTTCATTCTCTTTGCTTGAAGCACAGCTTACATCTGAAACAATACAGAGAATAACATAATTCAAAGAAGTCAAGTATTAATTATTAATTGATATCGAATTAAAGGCAATGAATATTGATTTGAGACAAATTAAAACACAAAATAGATTCAATCCTCTGTCAAAGTTGGTCATGAATTGTTTGAAATCAAAATACTTGAAGCAGAAAAAATACTCATTTTTATGGAGTTGGATTACAGAAAATGTTCTTGAAGAAAAAATAAGGAATTCATTGCTACTCAACTGTTGTTAAAATGGCTTGATCAGAAGTCAGATTCCAGCTTTATCTACAGGTTGCAATAACCAAACCCTGATAATAAATCGTACTACTGTATTTGAAAACAGCATAAGTATAAGTACCTACTCTGAATAGAATTTCATTCACATTGGATCTTATAATTTTATTCATCTGAAATGTAAATGGATTTCAATTTTATAATTAATTTGAAAATTATTCATCATCATCTTGAGATCACTCTCAAGTTGATCATGCGGTAATTAATCGTTTTTAAGAATCATCATGAACATACAATAATTAGGAGTACCTTCAGTTTTTGAGCAGGGTGACCCATCTTTCTGAAGAGAAGCAGACGTTTCTGGGAGGTCATCTGTAAAAATAAAGAATGAGTTGAGGCAAACGTACATTGATGCTGCCTTATCTCAAGGGAGCCTTAAATAGACATGTTTTCAAACATTCCTGTAGGCCTATATACTGTAATTAACATATACAGTATATATATATATATTGTCACGGTGCAAAATTCACCAGCCCACTTTGCCAATAATCATCTCAAAAATAACAAGGTATAATTTTGTAAAATTAATACTCACTCAAAATCATCTATCATATTATCTTATTTTACTTAGTTGCACAATCATTTGCCAAATTCGTTATAAAACAGCATCCTACAATGGGTTGAAATAAGAAAAGTTGTTTACGTTACTTGAAAGGTTAGCTTGTCAATTATCTTGATAAAACCGGCTTATCAAACAGCTGTTACTGGTTAATAATGTCACTTTCCTTTTTGCTAAAATATTCGTATTGTTATTTATTTCTTGTATTTATGTTATTCGATCAACTTGGTAAATCTGCTTATGCTCGTCCTGCTAATTATTAATTTCTTTAATTTAATTATTACTTCCTTCAATTTTCATTTTATTAATTTTCTTGCATATGGTACACCGTATTTGAAATCGGGTGTAGGCTCCTCATTGGAGGAAATTAAATTCTTGCACTGCGATTGGCGGATTTACCGCATACGTAGCCCCTTCTTCAAGTACTGTAACCAGAGCTTGAAGAAGGAGAGACCCATTTTGGCAAGCTGAGGAGGAGGTTCGTTTTTTATACCTCTCCTACTAAAAGTTTTTTAAAAAGTTTAAAGTCACCATTCTAGTCAGTTTTAATGTTACATGTGTTTGTTCCCATATCGTTTCAAGAGTACTAATATCCAGATTGTCAATAACGTACGGTTACCTCACAAAAAATTAAAAAACTCGCGATCCAGACATGCTGTCCAAGGCCCAAGATGTCCGAGGAGGAAGCGACGCCAATTCCGATTGAGTGCCAGTAAAAATTTATCTCTTCGAGTGCGTGAGAATTGGGCCCAATCAAATAAAATAAAGTTTGGTATGTGAAAATTTTACTATTTCAGTTGAGGACATTTAATTAATTGACATATCACTTGTACATGCGATTGAAATGAGCTCTCGTAATTGTTTCGCCCTTAGGACAAAAGCCTAATTGCTCTAAAATAATTCTATTTCAAATTCCATTTTTTATAAAAAGCTCAACTATTATTCATACACATTTTTTGTTCATCAAGTAATTTCCGATTTTGTGCAAATATTTCATTCAAATTTTAAAATAAATCACATAGTAATTTCAACTAAAGTTCATATTTTAATTTCCTACTCGACTCTGGTTGTTTAATAATTTAATTCAGAAATCCAACAGCCGGCTCCGCCGAATTGAGTTGGTCATTTGTCAATCATCGCATGCCCTTGATAGAGG
The DNA here is from genome assembly GCA_948455865.1 of Conomelus anceps. Lineage (NCBI taxonomy): Eukaryota > Metazoa > Arthropoda > Insecta > Hemiptera > Delphacidae > Conomelus > Conomelus anceps. The sequence goes on along the minus strand of OX418219.1, from coordinate 35,144,044 downwards.
ACATGCGTGTTGGTGCAACATTTACTCATGTTTTAGATTGTATGTGACTGGACGTATTTGTGGCTTTTTCACCTCATTGGCGTGAGTTGTTGGGAGAGTGTAATAAGGAAGTGTTACACATTTTATATACGGCTCTCGTTCGTGAGGGGAAATTAGCTTGGAGTGTAATAAGTTATCCATTTATCTCTCTTTGCTGGGTTGGATCGTGTGGACGACATTTGTGGGCATTCTACATTTTCTCCCACGATCCCATCTAGCGAAGATAGATATAAAACAGTGTGGTTGTAAATTGAGATGGTGCTCTGAACATCGAGATTTTTATAAGGAATTACTCCCGACTGCAGCATCCGGCAATTTGCATCAGCACAGTAATTTCAAATATTTTTTGAAAGAGGGGCACCCCACGAGCCATAGCTCATCTAAGGGCACTATCTCAAGATACCTCCTACATAATTGGGCTCGCCCAAATAGGGGTAAAATTTGGGGTTACATAATATAACAGTATATACTATTAATTAACATAATGTTTACAATACAGTATATAGGCTTACAGGAATGTTTTGAAAAACATGTTTATTTAAGGCTCCCTCTCTAATAATTTTATTATTACAGCTCCTTTAATCATTATTTTTACCTCAAAATTCATTTTTCATTGCTAATTATTTTGGTAATGTAATCTTAGAATCTACAATATAATTCTTCATTTTTTCAATAAGAGATCATTCACATCCATGCACAATCATGGAGCATAGGAATTCCCGTAGTTGTTATTTTATCATTGTTTATTACCTATTATTTTATAAAGTATAAAAATAATAAGGTAGGCCTATATAGGTATTGAGCAAATTTTTTAAAATGATTTGTTATAGGTCAACAGTGATTAGTGGAAATTTGTAATGAAGAATCAAATTTACTGTGAATATTGTCTTATCTTAGAGAAATTCCATCATTATAGATGAATAAATAATTTTATGCAAAATGTCATCATAGGAGTTGAATGAATCATTACAGTTAGTCATTCATAATGTGAATTATCAATAATAACAATTTGTATAGAATTATCATGAACTATCTATAGTAGTTTATGCAGCAATTGTATAATAAGGCGCCTTAAAGCACGAGTTAGATGTAAGTTATAATACTAGCAAAGCGAGTGTTATAAATATCTCACGAGTGCTTTAAAGGCCGAATACAATCGTTGCATACACTATTTTATCTACGACCACTAGTATACATTTGATTAAAACAATTTCACTGACACTGTCACTTGGATGCCTAACCTCTCGTCTCAAACATGAGAGGTTATGGTAGATTGATACGTTGAGCAACTGTTGTATGCGCTTGTAGCAGAAAATCAGCTGATCGTTTTACAATATGAGGGGTATAGAATCAAAAGCGGCAATGTCCGCTTTAGCTGATTTGGAGATATTGACCAAAAACTGAATGAATACTAAAAAATAGTTCAAAATAGTTGTGTGAGATACTAAAAATTCAGAAAAAATCTCAAAATATTGATTACAAAAGATAGAAATCATCAATATGTTACAAATTGTTATTTTTAACAAAATAAGTTGGACATTGCCATGTTTGTTACTAAAAGATGTACTTTGCCACGTTTGTTTCTATATGTAACCATTATTGCCGGATTTGATTCTCACTCAACTTCATATTATCTAAGATTATCTTATCATTAAAATACTAAGGCATTTACATGAATAAGATGAAAAGGCGTTTCAATTATAACTGATTATAATAAATTTCAAGACTGAAATACAGTACAAAATAAAATTAATGATTATGATTATAATAAAATAGTATCAAGAATAATAAAACTGAATTAAAAATTTTAAACTTCAGAATAAAAGATTATTTAATTATTATTATTAAAAGATTAATTATTATTTGATTATTTAATTTTAGACCACCAGATCATCTGCCTGTTCCTCTTGAATCTCACATCCTTCTTGAAGCCCATCTTCATTGTCGTCATGCCCAGGAACAATAGGGATGTTCTTGAAATAAATTAAATCTTCTCTGTTCCACCAATCAGGTCCAAAATGGGCAGCTAGCAGTTTATTTACATCATTTAGTTTTGCCGGCTTGATTGGTACCCCCTTTTCAATGATAGAAGGGTTCATTTCCAATACACTCCTATTTACTTTTAAAATGCTTTTGTAGTCACAGAAGCTGCTTCGGTAACTTACATCACCTCTAATCAGGATCCTCCCAGTTGAATTCCTGAGTAAATAAAACCTCTTACATTGTTTCAGTTTGAAATGCCAGGAGGAAGTGTTTTTTAAGTGCAAAGCCGCTTGTTCCTTCCAGTCTGCAATTTTGCATTCTCCTGCTCCAACATCAATTATTGTAGCATTCTCAGAGAATATCTTGTGATATTCTTCTGGATTAGAAATTACTTCAATTTTTTTTATATCTTTTTCTATATTGCCAAATACTCTGTCACTTGGAAGAAAAGAGTGTCCAACTATAGGAAAAACAATTTCTAAAACTTCAATGCTCTTTGGAGCAGTACGTAACCACCGATGGCACTTAGCAATTACTGAGGAGTTCTTATTCTGACCAGAACATCCATCAGCAACTAACCGCACAGTCTTGATAAATGGATCAAAGTCTGTGGATGACAGAACTTTGTACACAGCTGATGCCACTTCATTCGAACCTTTTTTGAACTCATCCTCAGTCCAAGTGAAACTAAACACATTGTCTTTTGCCAGTGCAGTTTTTGAACATCCTTTTACAACTGTAAAATTGTAAATGTGGATCTGGCGGCTGTAATATGCACACTGATTGGGTACTTTGGGCAGGACCTGATTCTTTTGGCAATCGAATGAGAATGTTACCAAGTCATCTCGTTTCTCTCTTAAAAGAGCATAAAAAGCACTAGCTTTCAGTTTTTGTACTCTTTTTAATGCTATAAGCTTCGCCTTAGCTGAAGTATTATTTTCGTGCTTTATCTGTTCACTAAGTTGACTGCATGTTGAACAGGTATCTGAACGCAGACTGCCAAATCCAAGGTTATACCGTTTGTTGAAAACATCTCTGAAAAGCCAGGATTTTACTTTCTCTGCTATACTAGCCTGGTTGTCATACATTTTGAATAATTTCTTTATATTGAGCTCCGATGGAAGATATTTACGTGCACTACTTTCAGACCGACAATAATGGGATTCAACACATTTCAATTTATTTAAAAATCGTTCAACAGCCATCCGCTTTGGCTTCATTGTATTACTTTTGCGTTCACTGCCTCACATTTCTTTTGGTGAAGCACCAGTTTTTCTGAATTGCTCAGACACGTAAGCAATCCTGTGTTTAGTTATACCTAGAATTTTCATGAAAGACTCTTTACAAACAGGCACCATTTCATTTGCGTTTGATTGTACAAAGCATTTCACAGTGGTTTCTTTAGGCTTCCTAGCATTTTTTCTTGGACGGCTTCTCATGCAATTTGTTTATTATTTTTTATTGATTATTTCTTCTTATAAAATAGTTTTTTTTGAAAATACTACCTATTCAATAACTTCTTCATTTTATCAAACAGAAACTGCCCATTTTTTATTCAAGCATTCATACTATATTCATAATGTTGTCACACATCTTAGCATCTTTTTCCTCAAAAATGTCTTCAACAAATCGATTAATAAAATATAAGTCAACACATAATCAAAATATCTGACATGAAACAAGATTACAGGTTTGCAAATTTTAAAATCCAAATAACATGAAATAATAGTTTATTGGTTGAATGCAAGTGAGGGCAGACAAATGATCTAATTGACAATTGCCTGGATCAAGTGTCTGTAAAAGAATCATTAAAAAATAGAGAAGAGATTTAAAAAGGAATCAGACGAATAATTGACCGAACGATAGTGAGGTCTACCCTTTAAGACGATCGGCATTTCTTCTGTCTGTCTCACGATTACAGACGAACGCCTAGACCAATTGCTATGATTTTTCAAATGGATGTTCCTTATTCCTAGGCCCAGCGATGTATACGGTATATATTTTTTTCAAATTTTAATAGGGGAGCTAATAATTATTATTAATTAATCCATTTTATAGACCTAACCTACTGAACTTGCCGGCCAAACAGCTTAGAGGAACAGCTGATAGAAGTCAACAGTTTTTAATCATATGGCAGGCCCCTTAGCGGCGTTATCTATGCTGTATTTGAACAGCAAAAGACTTTGCACTTTGCATATAGGCTACCTAGACCAATTGCTATGATTTTTCATATGGATGATCCTTATTCCTAGGCCCAGCGATGTATATATATTTTTCTCAAATTCAATATGGCGGCCGGTTTACTACCGATACAAAAAAAGTACAGCATGAATAAGAGCATACAACATTTGAATAAATCCCTGGAAACATTGAATAAACAAATAAATTGCGAAATTAATTTTCATTGTAGAGTTTATTACTTTACAAGCACCCTTATTCTTGGACATGAGGTCTACTGTTCACAGAACTACTAGTAAAATATGTGTTCAATATAAGTTCTCATTCAATATTGTTTGTTAATTAATAAAATTATACTTGAATTTGATGTAGTCAAGCTATCCCATCTTTGGTAAAGCCATGTATGCTATGAAAACATGCTATGTAAACTATGCTATGAAAATTGAAAAGTAAAATATAAATCTCATGTATGATGTAGCCTATGGTATTGAAAGAAGTTGATCTATTAAATCAGATGACTTTCAATACCAAGTTCACTGGTGGATGTATTTGGAGTGTAGTTGCAGCTGGGCCCCGCAAGCCTCTTAGGTAAGTGGCTAGAATAGTTCTGTCTAGCTGCATTCGAGCCCACACAGCGCCAGCTGGATCGACTGGTATGGGTATGGCTTTATACCCCAGTGCACGACAACGATCAGCAAATGCACGAGGTCCTTCTCCAGGATGTTGTTTCAAATTTACCAACTCTAGTAGAGAGTTTTGGGGATCTATTGCCTTCCTGAACCGCTGTAGTAGCACTCGTTCTACATCAGCAAATGTTGTGGTGGCGGCTGCCAGCTCAGGGTGCGATTCCAAGCAGGCATCTGCTTAACCTGTCACTTTCATGTGACAAATTAGTTGTTGGTCTTCATCGTCCCATCCACCAAGTCGGGCTGCTAGCTTAAAACCTTGCAGGAATTGCTCCACAGTTTGACTTCCAGCTGCACCTGAGAAGGGCTTCACAGGGATGCAACTCCTAGATCTCTTCTTCTCCCCGGAGCTGGTGCCACAGGAACAACCGGTATCGCTGGACCTATAGGAGCTGGTTGCTGATGAGGAGCTGGAAGTCCCAGTTCAGGAGGGAAGGAATGATTCACTTCCAATCGAGGTGAACGGGTGGGTGGCGAAGCTCGGACGGTCCCCAACTCAGCAGTTGCTGCATCCCTCTCCCTTTCCGCTGTTTTGGCTCGGCTGAGTAGTTGTTGGATCCTAGCTACCATCATCCTCCGTGTCTGATCTTGAAGTGCTTCCAGACTCTGCTCATGTTCCCGGGCCACCTCCGCGGCTGCCTGAGAGTGGTATGATCCTGGAGCACCTGGCCCATCATGGCCATCATCGCTGAGACTCATCCTAGGACATTAATCAGCGTAGGTAGGTCCCATAGGCGTTCTTGCAGCCTACCCCACACCTGACACCAATGTAATAGCCTGGGTGTCACTAACCCCAGGCTATTACAATAGTATGAAAATATGATGTATTTGAATGTTAGTTTTTTTTATAGCGGGGAGCAAGTGGACATAGCTGGAAAGATCCCTGAGCTATGACATGTGCAACAATATAAAAATAATTAAAAACTAGTAATTCGTATTTAAAAATTAGGAGGGCAGCAATAATGCATTGTAATGTTGAATAAATGAGGATTTTCAAGATTAAATTGTTCATTATTAAATAAATACGAACCCAGCTGCACACATCCTAGCCCAGGGATAATCTTTTCTTTTGCAGACAGTATATATGATGCTATTCATTCTTTGCATAAACTACTAATTTGAATTGAATACAGAAAAATCAATGACTAACAATGCAGACCTACATGAATAAATTTTAATACATCAATATACAGTAAATTTATTTAATTTTTAAAACTATAACTTTAATTAATAAACAAAGCAAACTCATAACCTTCATATGGTTACAAAACTGGCTAATGGGAAAAAATATAAGTATAATAACTTGTCTGTGGTTTTGTGTTTTACATTTTACATGGTATTTGTATGGAACTGTATAATGAATAATCATTGATCAGACCGAGTTCATTAGTAAGCATTCATTGTAAACCAATATTATGGTTTGTATTATTACCATTGGTTCTGTAGTTATGAATAGTCTTAGCACTAGGTACTTGAATAATAATTATTATGTGCAGTATTTTATCATTACTTAAATGTTCTTAAATACTTATTATTTCCAGCCAGTCTAGTACTTATAGTATAAAATTCATAATTAGTGCTATGCCAGTAGGCCAATTATTCATGTTGGCTGGATTGCAGAAACGGTGTCTAAACATTGTCTATGATCAGACACTGGCTAAACACCGAATCGGCTTGCAAGAACGATGTTTAGAGGAACCATTGTCTAAACGATGTCTATCTCCGTCAAGAAAGCCGCCATTTTTAGATACTCGCCAGTAGGTTGTTTAAATCGTGTTTAACCTCATTTCTGGTTGTAGGTTGTAGGCTGTGTTGTGTGTTCTACATACATATATAGGGGTAGGGTCAAATTAATCTGTATTGACAGATACTTTGTATCGTTTCTGCAATCCATTATAAACCTTATCATCAACGGCAGGGATAATTGGATTTATGATCCCTCAATTTATTTATATTAATGTGATTCATAATGTAATTTATATTAGTTGAAATATAAGTGAGACATATAAATCTAAACCAAGTAGTCGTCGCGTGTAACATCTATCTTCAAATATTCCTACTACAAATTATAATAGATAAACCTTTGCAGGTGGGCATACATAAGCATGTGCCTATAGAATAAAGTTGAATAAAAACGAGTGAATAATACAAGTATACTCTAATTAGTGCGGTATTCGTAGTTGAGTCTTCTCTCCTTAGTAAACATAAGTCGCCCGTATGGCCCGTAGAGTATACTCTCGACTCTCGACTCAGAGTGAATAAACATAGTACGGTACGCTCTGCTCCAGTGTGGACTAGGAAAAATCTGAGTTTACTACAGAGTTTACCCTCCACAGTTTTATTCACATGAATTTCGCCTTAGTTGTTACTAAGTTGAGCTATTGGGAAGTGATAGCCGAGTGCTGTAGCAGGTATCTGTTCAGTCAGAGATAAGCTACAAAACTACTGGGCGCTCTTTGTAAGGGTGACCGATTGGATTGGTCAGCAAAAGATACTCTGTTCTCTGCTGTAAAATCACTTCCCGATGGTTCGGAACCCACCTAAAACTGTAGGTCCAACTCATCAATCACCATCATCCAATTCATTACCCACTCACAGGTCTCAGACCTATGTGGGCTTCATCCTCCAAAAATAATTATAGATGGGTTGATCAGAAGAAATATTTATTACTAGCTGTTGTGCCCGTCCTTCGTACGGATTATGTTTAGAAATAAGACTAAATATGTTTCGGCTTTTTTGATAGCAACGATCATGAAGTTGTTAGCAGCTTAGGCCCCCCCGTTCAGACGATACAGTTTTTTTGCGGTACGGTTTTTTTACTGTACGGCGTCAACTGTACTGTGATGTTCACACTGTCCGGCTTTGCTGCTTATTGCTGTGCTCTCCTCCTTCTTCCATTGAGCTTCCAGTTCAGATTTATTTATTCCAGTCCAGGATTTTTTTATTTGTGTAAGATTTTTTCAAATAAGTTTCTTACTGAAGGTTTCTCTTAAATTTTGATCAAAGTACACAAATTCTGGTTTCAATATTCCATACATTTTTCTCTCTTTATTTTTATATTAATCTTAAGTCTTGTCCCACAAGGCGGGTCTCTCATATATTAGAGAAATTAAATTTTCACAATTAATATCTTCCACTTCTGGACACTGGAATTCACTAATAAGAAGATCAATGCTGAAGAATATCAATGAAGGAGATCAATGCTGACGATCTGAAGACTGCTTCCAGCGTAATAAGCATATCGTTTGAACATATCCATTACCGGTACAATACATGTGCCACCGGATACGGATAGTTATTTTGCGGTACAGCTGATTTTAGTGATACAGTTTTCGAAGACAAAACCGAATGTAGAAATCGGCTAGAACAGCTTATTTACTGGATCCAGTCGAAACAGTATTGTGTGAACATACAATATGAAATGTACATGCAAACGAAAGCACTGCAAAATAACTGATACAGCAAATTTACTGTACCGCACAAAAACTGTATCGTGTGAACGGGCCCTTAGTAAACAACTTAGAACATCAGCAATTCAGTGACAGGTATCGGAGAGAATATTTTCTGAGAACAGCTGATTAATATATCATGATAAATTACGTGATTTGTTCTTATGTGGTAATAATAATAGTGCTACCTGGCGAATTCCCAAGAGCCTAGCACAAACCGCACCTTCCTAAAATGTTAATTTTTGTTTTGATAAATTGAAATTAGAAAATTTTGTTTTTTTTTCAACAAAGAAATAATTGATAAAACATAAGATGAGCTTTAATTCACCAGACATATGTTTCCTAAAAGACTGCAATGCTCCGACTACACAAGTCTGCAGACAGCGTAAATAACGCCGCGAAGGGCCCACCATTTATATTTGAGAACAGCTGATTGATATATCATGATAAATTACGTGATTTGTTCTTATTCTTATGTGGTAATAAAACTTGGAAGAACTTTAACCAAAATCGCCCAATACTTGGTTTTTAAACGTTTATTATTCTGTTGAAAAAAAAGTTAATTTAGTTTTTTATAGCTAAAGACATTGTCAATAATGTTTTCAATACTGTTCAATAACTAAAATCCCGATAGATGCTCTCGTTTTTGAGGAGAAGGCCGCGTAAAATGTATCCAAAATCGCGCAGTACTTGGTTTTTAAACGTTTATTACTCTGTTAAAAAAAAAGTTAATTTAGTTTTTTATAGCTAAAGACATTGTCAATAATGTTTTCAATACTGTTCAATAACTAAAATCCCGATCGATGCTCTCGTTTTTGAGGAGAAGGCCGCGAAAAATACCTTTGCGGCCGTGACAGACAGACAGACAGAAAGTGAGATAAGACTATTTTCGGCTTATTTAATGTATAAAACGTAAAAATAACCAAAAAATATACAATTCTGATAAATGTACAGACAAAACTCTAATTTTATTTATATAGATTGGAAGAAGTCTATTCAAGTAAATAGATTTTATCTTGAATAATTTAGAATCAAAAAACGATTGTTAAGATTCCTAGGCTACTATGTCAAAAATTATCAACCTACTTTATTGTTAATATAAATTCCTAATGTTATTCTTCATATTTCAAATGCAGTTATCATTAAACTAATTAAACATATTAGTGATCTTTTGATAATATTGTGCATGGTAACCAATTGAATACTATAATTTTGTTCTACACGCGAGCTGCACAAGACCAAATGAATTTTGCTACCCGACTACCTGACCTAATTATAGACTCAAATAATTCATTGAATTGAACCCTTGAATAGGGAGTTTTTCTGGTGAAGTGCAGGATGAATCCCAAAATACACTACCAATACCGTTTCAGTTTTTTGAAGAATCAAAATCCAACAGTCAACCAAAAAAACAAGAACCAAGGACATGCAATTTATTCATTTGTCCACTTGCTACTTATTATAATAATTTAATTTAGTCAACTCCAATATACTGGAATGACAAAATAAGTTTGAGATAAAATAGATTGGAGGGATATAGAATAGGCTAAATGATTAATTTTCTTGTAATGAACTTCAAATTGTTTGAGAAAAATTGAATGATAAACCGGGCTAGTCAGCTCAGACCCTACCTTGCAAAAATCTTAGTAACGACTATAGTAGTGAAGTCTTTACTTGGTTTTATTCACTCCAAAGTGAGTAAACTGTCCAAAAACCCTTAAATAAAGTCTTTACTCGTTTTTATTCACTTGGCCCATAATATTGATTTTTTAAACGATGTCTCAAGCTACTTACCCAATAATGCTTTATCGTCTCGTGCTGACACACCAGAAAAACTGGAATTAAAAAGCTCTCGGATTCTCCCCCAAGCCAACTTTTTTTTGCAGTTTCATAGCTAATTTATAGCTACGGTACTTTTTAGATTCGATTATAGGAAAGTTCTCACGCTAACCTTTTCTACTCTTTTCATCATTGCTGTCAACAGCCTCAAAACTCATTGTAAGAAAGGATGCAAGGACGATAAAGTAACCTACTCTGGATTGAACGACTGAAGTTTGCACAAATTAGGCTACCTCAAAACTAAAATTTAGTTGATGATTGCCATAAACAGACCGCTCAATTCCTAAACGAGAACTTCAATTCTGAAGAATTATACATCAAATCATTGAACAGATAATAAAAAATGATACTATACATATTAATTTTTAAAGCTACTTATTATACCGTAATCAATACAATAATAAACCAAACCTAACTTTCCCAGAATCATGGCTTACGCTGTATAATAATTATTAGGGAGACAAAGATCAACCTGAAATAAATCAAAATATAATTTCAATTCACAATTCAGTAAATCTCCACAACACAAATTATAAGTGAAGGCAGTTATTATTAATCATTATGAATATTCGGAAATGAGATCCAGAATCCAGGCTCAGTAATTTCATATGAGCCGCCAGTTGCTGTTGAAAAGTTACAAGCCAATCAGAGAACAGCCACTGAGAGCCTCTACAATGTTGCCAAACGTCACCCGTAGTTTAGACACTGTCGACATAGACACCGGCTAGGAATCGTTTTAGCAAGCCGAAAGCAGTTCCTTCTTAGTCAGTGTCTAAGCCGACACTGTTTAGACATTGGTTGTAGACACCGTTTCTGCAATCCAGCCGTTGTTGGCGAAATTGAATTAACCACAAATTATCTGAGTTTTTATTTATTTATTCGAATTTAAATTATTATAGCCTAATCATTATTACTGCTGCTACAACTCTATTGTTATTGTTACGGGTTCTATGTCTAAAACTAGCAGCTACCCCTCCTTCATATGGATTATGTTTAGAAATACGACTAAATATTATGTTTCAGCTTTTTTGATAGCAACGATCATGAAGTTGTTAGCAGCTTAGTTAACAACTTAGGACGTAAACAATTCAGTGACAGTTATCAGAGAGAATATTTGAGAACAGCTGATTGATATATCATCATAAATTACGTGATTTGTTGTTGTTCTTATGTGGTAATAATAGTGCTACCTGGCGAATTCCCAAGAGCCTAGCACAAACCGCACCTTCCTAAAATGTTAATTTTTGTTTTGATAAATTGAAATTAGAAAATTTTGTTTTTTTTTCAACAAAGAAATAATTGATAAAACATAAGATGAGCTTTGATTCACCAGACATATGTTTCCTAAAAAACTGCAATGCTTAGACTACACAAGTCTGCAGACAGCGTAAATAACGCCGCGAAGGGCCCACCATTTATATTTGAGAACAGCTGATTGATATATCATGATAAATTACGTGATTTGTTCTTATTCTAATGTGGTAATAAAACTTGGAAGAAATGTATCCAAAATCGCACAATACTTGGTTTTTAAACGTTTATTATTCTGTTAAAAAAAAGTTAATTTAGTTTTTTATAGCTAAAGACATTGTCAAAAAGGTTTTCAATACTGATAAATAACTTAAATCCCGATCGTTGCTCTCGTTTTTCAGGAGAAGGCTGCATAAAATGTATCCAAAATCGCAAAACACTTGGTTTTTAAACATTTATTACTTGTTAAAAAAAAGTTAATTTAGTTTTTTATAGCTAAAGACATTGTCAATAAAGTGTTCAATACTGTTCAATAACTAAAATCCCGATCGATGCTCTCGTTTTTGAGGAGAAGGCCACGTAAAATGCCTTTGGGGCCATGACAGACAGACAGAAAGTGAGATTAGACTATTTTCGGCTTATTTGATGTATAAAACGTAAAAATAACCAAAAAATATATAATTCTGATAAATGTACAGACAAAACTCTAATTTTATTTATATAGATAACGCTGGCAACACTTAAATTTATCACTTTTACTTTATTAACACAGATAATCACAAATCACACTGTTCAGTAGTTTCCTACACAAAAATAAGCAATCGGAAACAGATAAAATGATATTGTTCAACTAATAATGAGTTTCCAATAAACTGAACACAAATCAATCACTAAATGTCAAAAGGCCGATCTAATATTAAACAATAAACTGTCCAATAATACTCAAAAAGAAAAGTTGAGGAAGAACAATTAACTTACGTAGCACAAGTCTGTCAATACAGTAATAGATAAAAGAATTATCACTTTTGATCTGTCAAGAGAATTATCACTACAGACAACGAAAGTTCATTGCATGGTTTGTAATAGCGCCAACAGGATTTCACTGTCTGTATTAATGCGAACTGTCACTACTGCCACTTATCAACATAGAACAATAACTGAACTACTTAACTGTCACACTTGTTTATCATGACGAATTTCAAAGACAAGACCGAACTCATTTGCAAGAGACTTCCTCTATTTATATACTTTATCATAATTGAGATATCTCTAGATTTCTCTACCAACTTCTAAATAAATAAATAAAGAAACTAGCACTTTCTACAATATTTGAAAAGATTCCATTAATGTCTAATCAAACAACTAGAACATTCTACAAATTACCAAGTAAACACCATAAAAGTGTCAAAAGCAGAGTAATTGATTGCTTAAAAGTAAACATTTACATAGCAGATAATGCCAAGAACCACTGTGCCTTCCTCCTCTCTATTCACTCCAATTTCATATTCGCTACACTACCCCCACCTTAAGAGATTGTTCTGTCCCAGAACAAAAGCACTAATCGATCATGCCATAAATTTGCAGATACATGGAAAGCATTTATACTGTCATAATTATTTGCTTCTTATTCCCTCTATAGATGCACTACCCCTGGTAGTAATATAGTACAGGAAACCAACTCTATGACCCTGGAAAACATCTTCATTGACATCTATAACTTTTGCCAAACCGTTTTTCTGTATAATAGTCATTCCTTTGTCATCTAATCGTCCTTAAGAAATTATAGGTTATCTTGTAGATCAGGAACATAGAGAACATTACTTAATTTTATGTCCCATCTGCCACATTCATCAGACATGTGTATAAGAATAGATCCTTTGCCTTCAATATGAATAGTTTTTCCATTTCCAACAGTCACTGTGTCATGTTCCAATCTAAAAATCTATAAATACGTCTTTTTGTGGAGTCATGTGATCTAAATACCATCACTCTGATGATTTTGTTTTCTTTGTGTGCACAAAGCCTTATATCCTCTGGAAACAACAGACACTGCGCTCTTCTTCTCTTCTGTTGAATGTTGTACTTTTGTAGGACCTGACACTGGTAATGATGAGCAATTCTTTGTAATATGGCCTTCTTTTCCACAACTGAAGCAGATGTATTGTTTATGTGAATAGCTGTTTTTCACATGTTGCTTGGATTTGAAGTTCTCACTATTTGAATTTATTTTATTTTGGAGAGGAACAGGAGGTATAATTTGTTGAATGTCTTCTTTTCTTTCAGTGCCCTAGCTTCACTTTCCCTACCTTCATCATTCTTCATTCATTTTTCTTCAAGGACGAGTAATTGTGACCTGACAAATTTCGAAGTTATGTCACCATCATTGGTTCTATAGACACTTCTAATAAATTTAGCATAATTATCTCTTGGAAGACCCATCAAATAAAATGCCACTATTGCTCTGTCTGGTAAAGAAAGTCCACACTTCTTGATTTTCTTATTGTATCTCTGAATTTTGCTCATATACTGTATCATTGATATATCTTCGGTTTTTTTCAATATTCACCATTTCTTTTAGAAAAATTACTTCTTGAAAAATGTCATATGTTGTGCATACTTCTTCAAGGGCTTCCCACATATCCTTTGCAGATTTGAGATGGACAATATCATTCAGGAATGAGTCTTCAACATCAACATGCTCTCTGATGATAGCTCTTGCCTGTTGATTTAATCTTGTTCTTTGTTTTATTTCACTCTGGGGAAAAGCTGTTGCATCTTCAATTTCACATTCTACATCGTTCTTGTCAATGTGTACATATGAACCAAACCCTTCTATTGCTTCCCAACATCCCTTTCTCATTAGGTGAGCTTCTAACCTAACTGCCCATATTTCATAATTTTCGGTATTGAGGTATGGTATACTTACGCAAATCTTCTCTTCTGCCATTGTGATTGTGGATTACACACTTCTTCTTGCTTTCACACAATCTACAAATGTTCATAAAAAAAACTTCTTCAATAGTTCACTTAACCATTCAATTGTAGCCTTTTTTTAGTTTAACTTCACTAAACCAGTCATTTTACATCTCAAAAACTTCACAACACTTTACCAAAACTTCATCAAGCTAAACCGAACATTTTAAGTCTCATAATCTGTTAATTAAAATAATCTAATTTTAATTAATAGTATATTAAAGGCTGATTCACACATATAGGACTGGACTACGACCGTATGCTGACTGTGATGGGTCGCTATCATTCACACATATAGGACTGTACTACGACTGTACTGTTGTCGTTTACTTCTATAATATGGAAAGAGCCAACCATAAATGGAAAGAGCCATCCCCGGACACTGTTTAGAGAGCAGATTGAGGTGTGTTGAGAATACATTATGATGATTATGTAAGATCAGAAGGGAAGAATAGAATTAATAAAATACTTGAAAATCTTATAATAATACTGTGTTCTTTTATTTAAAAAAATGTTAGTGATAATTTATTTATTAATTATACGTAAAAAATACGGTACTGGGTTTACGTTCTTAACAATGAAAATATTCTTTCAAAACGCGTCCAGGCGCTTCTCTCCCAAACCTGCAAGAAACCCGTACAAATATAAACCCCGGACATTTCCCAGACGCGAGCTCGAAACCCGGACTGTCCGGGGAAATCCCGGACGAATGGATAGCCTAAGTATAGTGTTATAGTAAAAGTAAAAGTTTCCCAATGGGTTGAACAGAGTGAATACATACATTAGACAGTAGAGTCGTTATCAGTTCGATAATATTGTCAATAATAGGTTGAATAGGTAGTTTTTGATCATAATTATTAAATTCAAAATTAACTTTGAAAATTATAATTCAAAATAATAATAATCCAAAATTAACTTTCGAGATATTTCTTGTGTTTCTACTGAATGGAATGTTTGAGTTGGCTTTTATAAGCAAGAATCAGTTCCATGTCATGTTTAACTTTAACTCTAGATGGAAATTTTCAAAGTCAAAAAATTGATACTATAGGCTACTTGAAATATTTTTTTCTTGTAGAACTTTTTTTCTTTCTAGAAATAATGGTAACTTGTGGAAGTGATAGGAACTGCCATTCTAGATGAAACGAAGTTGAACTAACTAGACTACTGTATAGGATGACTTGATGTCAATAAAAACAACTTCCTCAATTTTGCTTATTTTTGAGTAGACGCGAGGCAAATTATTAATTTTAGGGCGCTGAATCCGAATCTGAAATCACTATTCTTCTATCTCTAATTTTGGAGATAGTGGAAACACTCGATCCTAACAGTATAGTCGGCTCACAGTCCTACGTTGATTCACACATATAGGATTGTGTTCAGACCGGACGCAAACTGTGTAGGACCGTGTCCTTGAAAGATCGCTCTGAAAGTGATCTACGGCAGTACAATCGTAGTCCGGTCGGTGTACAATCCTATATGTGTGAATTACCTCCGACCGTCTCTGTGTATTTCAGATGGAAAGACTGTTTAGGCGAATCCATTCAAAACGACACAGTCGTAGTCCAGTCCTATATGTGTGAATCAGCCTTAATCGGTAGTGGGGTAGCTTAATGAAAACAATCATCGTTATTTCTATGAATTTGCGGTAAGCTCTCGCACCTTCTTCATTTATTGACTACATTATCTCAGTATACAGTGGTCAATTGCCAACATGAGAAACAAAATATTAAACTTGAAAGTACAGTACAAAATAATAATTATTACATTTCTATTATTTTGTAATAGATTGTTCTTTAGAGGAGCCTCGGAATGTTGGTGGACGCTCAAATTGGGTATCCTTATTGCAAAAGCAATGCGATTTTGTTGCAGGTGTGACTGTATGGAATGATAGGGCTGCCCTGTTTCAGGCAATGAAAACATTGATGGATGATTTGATAGGGGCTCATGCCAACAGCTTGTTTGCAGAGGATGTACAGGCTGCACTGGTCTCAAATAATTGTCCCCACTATAGAAGGATTAACCAGTTTTGTAATTGGAGAGCAACTTGGTTTCCAGATGCCTTTTGTCAAAATTTGCTGTGTCACTCAGTTGCGAATGGCGACAAGTGTATCCTTTTATTTGTATGTGAATAATAAAGGTACAAAGTTCAATTGTTTATTGGATTGTCCTATTTGTAACATGCATGAAAAGGAAGACATTGAGCACTTCCTATTGCGTTGTCCAATGTATGGTTACATTCTCAGGCTTCCTTGGAGAATTCACTCATAACATCGTGTTAGATGCTGATAAGGTAATGGTACTTCTTTCAAATTTGAGCGAGAGAAAAATAAATAGAGTATACCTATATGTGCTAAAAGCAATTGAAATCTGTTCATTAATATGAAGCGTTGATAGTTAGATTGGGGAGATTCACAAGTAATGTTAGCCTAGAAACCATTCTACTTGACAAATATGAAATATGTTTATACTTATTTATTAAATTTGTGCATGCCTTTAAATATATCCTTTAGTTGTTGTTTGCCAGCTTTATCGTTATAAAATGTAATGAATCTATTTGTGACTGTTGAGTATTATTGATGATTGTTGCAACTGTTGATACAAAACAGTATTGCACTGCTTTTGGGTAGTGATTATTACTGAGATTTATCTCATTAAATTATATAAATTGGATGGTAATGAACATATGAGCTAGTTATTATTTATTTTGTTAAGTACATTACTTGAATGCTGAGAACCATATCATCAGTCACATTTTTTTGTTGCATGTGTTTAATTAGGCCTATCATAGGAAATTTGAGCTTGTTCTATGTTCAATTTCTCATTATTTCATGAATCCATTAAATTTCTGGGACTTTGATTTTGAATAGGGGCAAGTAAGTACCAATAGTTGTTGCTTGCTGTTTTAAATTGAAATTTATTTATTTGAGCTAGGCTATGCACACAAATGAAAAGAGAAAAAGGGTATTTAGACTGAAGATGATATAATTGTTTGATATAGTGTTTGGATTCACTTACTGTGATCAGGATATTAAGAATTGAGACATTCAGGATAATTTGATGTGCTTGTTACCTACCTTTATTTGTTAGGATTCTAATTCGAGTTAATGTTTTGCTATATTTTGTTTTGTTTATTTGTTGCTCTATCTTTCTAATGTTGAAATATTCTTCAAGTTAGTGTGTTACATCTAATACTCTGGATTTATGTTTGTTAAATTAGGCTGTACACTCTTATTTGTATAGCTATGCTATGAACAAATAAATTGATTATTTATTTATTTAACACAATCCAATAGTCCAGAGAAAGTAGACAATATTGAATTTTGTTTAGATTTAAGAGCCAAAATAAGGAATCCATAACATATTCAATAAAATGTTTTCAATAAATTAAATAGTTGCATATTCTTAGCATTTTTAGTGAATGCTTTCGATGAATAGTTTGGAATATGAAGTTGTGACAATTCATCTTCTTTCAAACCATGCTCTGTGAAAATAACTATATCAGGAGCCTCTTGTTTCAAAAATACTTCGATTCTATCTATTTTGTTACAAATGTATTGAATATTCTGATGGAACACAGTGAGTACTTCCCTATCATCCCTTATTACTTTATTGTCACTTTTGCATATTGAAGTAGATCTATGTAATCTCTTAAAATCTTGGGAGGCTATCAGATTGTTAAAAGAGTTCCTTCCACTAATGTTATCCTGATTTTTTGATCGATTGTCGTCTTTTAATACAATTGAAGATATGAATTTATCATTTGAAACTAGTTTCCCTTCCCGGTTTTGAGCCACTTTACTAAAAAAGGTTCGTTAGATGATCTCTTTCATTTTTCTATTTATTTCAGGAAGATGTTTTAGAATAGGTCCATTTATATTGTTTGAGCCACCCAGTACTATTAGAAAATCGTTTTTACCAAAATCTTTTGTTCGTTTCTTAGCTGACTCTACAATTGCATTTATAGGGGCACTTGGCTTGAAAAAGCTCTGAACTTCATACTTATTTTTTAATCTTTTATTCAGTAGGTCACTGCACTCTCGTCCATGACTGGATGTCAAGAGAATCTTGTGGTGGTTGGCACAGCAATTAGATCTTCTTTACATTTGATAAGATAGATCCTACCATCATGTAGAATTCTTATCTTAATCATGCCGGATCTGTCCACCCAAACATATTTATAACCAAAGTCCTTTTGGAATTTCCTAGCCCTGGATAAAATAAACTTTCATTGAGCAGTCAGAGACAAACTTATATATAGTGGATGGTTCTCACCTTGCATCCCTATGTGTTTGGTAGATAGATTTTTCACCTTAAATTTCCCTGTCCATATTGGTCCAGCTTATCAACTCGTCCAGTGAAGTCATTCAGTATCTTTTTCAGTGTTTCATTTTCACTTTTCAGCGTTTTGATTATTTCCTGTTGAGATTTAATCAACTCCTCCTGTTTGGTTAGAATTTTAGTTCTGGTCGAGTTTCTCATGAGATGATTCAAGGGATTCCTGTAGCCTTTCCAAACTGCTCAAAACCTCGGTCAGTCTTTAAATCACACACAATTTTATTATAAGTCAATAAATGATTTTATCATTTTAGATGAGTCCAATGATATTGAAGGAGTCTCTGTTGTTGTAGTGTTATTAATCTTGACTGGAGTCAAACTTGGATTATCACTCCATTGAACCCAAAGTCTTCCCAAACACTGCTTGTTGGCACTTCCAGGGACCCTTGGTAAGTATCTTGACCTCAGCCTCACTCAAGTTCTCATCAGCTTCTCCCCGAATACACTTACTGTGAAAAATTGAATTACATTCCATGCATAACAACTTATCCTTGTCAGAACAACCGACAAATAATTTTCACTCCACACATTGTACTCATATTGCTGGTTAATCAGGAAAAAGATATGAATAGTGGGAGTAAAACAAGACAAAGTCGAAATCACAAATAGGTTCACTATATTTGAATTATTACCAAAAAATACAAGCACTGCAGGTATGGCCGGACGATAGTCTAAGCCAGATAGTTCATTTATAGATAAGGGAGCACAAACTACAGACGTCCATTTCTTGCAATATCTGAACAAGAACAAATATATTTTTTTTGTATTTTCATATCTATCAAGTGATTGTTTTGGATCCTATAAGTTTTCCTATAACTTCTCATTTTCCCTGGTGGGGAGAGGGGGATCTTGGTGCTATTGGTTGGCGTCCCAGTATCTTTATATATGAAACTTTTTAAACCACCAAATGCTGGGATACCAGGTTCATTAAAAGAAATACAATACTGTGTCTACTTTATAAAAATATCAATTATTCATTAACAGATGAAACATTACAATAATTATTATTAATTCTCTACAACATGTACAAATGATTACAAAGAATAGGATTTTGAAGAGAAGGAAAAATTGCCAATCAGAATAGCCTGCAAAAGAATACAATATGAGGAAACAGGAAATTAAATTTTATGTCAAAAATCGCTTATGTGATGTTAAAAAGTAACCTCAGTATGGTCTGTTGAATCTCTATTTTTAAAAAATGTCTCAAACAACTGATAAATTGTTATCATCTGTTGTTGATAATTTTAATTAAATCTTGATTAATAAAATAATTGGCTTTCATAACACAAACATTCCAACTAAGTTTGCACTTCGAGTTGATGAATTATACCGCATTCATAATTAATTAAAAGATGATATTCTTAATGCATGTACTCATACAGATTCATCAAATACAATAAATTATTGTAGGATTTGTCTTGATCCTCCATTAGTAGAGCTGTTTTTTTCATAAAAATATATACAGTATATATATTTATTTTATTCTTTTCAGCCGAGTGTAAACTTCATTATTCAGTTCTTTTCAGTTTGGCAAATGTAACATTGTTAAACACAAAATCAATAACTCAAAAAAAATATGTTTTATCCAATACTACTAGCACTGATGTTCAAGATATGAATAGATATGTAAGTATTGTGATGACAAATAAGAACCGGCAGTATAACTTTCTCTTATTTCAACCTATTGTATTGATTAGACAATTTTTAATTGTTTTTGAAGATCAAATCAGGTAGGTGAAGTACCCACTACCCATACTTCATGCAGTGAGTAGGCCTATATCAATTTCTGATGTTTGTCATGACTCAGCATAGCAGGCGATTGTTACCACCAATACTAATTGCAGTAAGTGAGATATGTAGTTACCACCAATATGCAATGTAAATAGGATCTAGATTTTTGTATCAACCGCCCCGCAATGAGTGCCAACCGCCTAGTGCAAGTGACAATTATTTATCAAGTACTCAATGTAATTGCAATGGCAGTGTGCTTAGCTTTTTCTCATCCTGTTTCATTCTTGTCCTTGGCTTTCGTGTGTTTGCTCGCAACTGCCTTTTTTCTTTTGTTTCATTGTACCACTTGTATTGTGATTTCAAACACATTGACTGTTTTACCACATTAATTCAGTTCGTTTTAGTTAGTACTTGTATTCAGAGCTTACAGTATTGCAAGAATCTTCACAACTCCCACTCAATTAACATGTTCTCCCCGCTAACCTGTTGCCTCATGTGTGCAAGAAAGACTGACACTCTGGTTATACCCGCTACCAGTGTAAATTGTGCTTTAATTTCAAACAGCAATTTATCAAGGTACCTTGAAAGACTCCTTATCACCATCAATTGACCTCTGTGATCAATGCCACCTCTCCAAGTTCGAGTGAACATTGTCGCCTTCACACATCTGTGATTCTAACCCCCCATTCCACTGATCTCTGCAAGTAGAACCACTTTATTTTTAATCCTCTGTATCAGCCTTGGCCATCAGGCTTTAAAAACGGTCTGGTCCTCCATTTTCACCTATGAAATACAATTAGATGAGCACTGATCGCTTTAGCTTACCCTGCCCTCTACCTAGAAAGCTATCAAACAAAGAAGTTGGGATGCTCAAGTGATTTGACTACAACAAGAACCTGGTCCATCCAAACCACAGATAATAATTGAATCAGAGACCTTTGAGTGAAATAAGTCCACCAGTGTAGTGCTCAAAATAAGAACTTGAACTCTAATGAACATAACCCAAATGCAAGAACTGTGTGAAACCGCCAGTATACAGTGAATAACCGGCTAATTAGTCAATTCCACATACTTTCCTTGTCATCTTTCCTTTATTCCCATCCATTTTCTCTACTGATAATGATAAGACAATATTCAGTGATAAGAGATTAAATATCATCATTTGACCTTCGATTGTGCTCCACTTCAACTTTTGATTATACTCTGCTTTGATTATCAAGCATTGTCAATATCAAACTGGGTATCGATATTACTGACTGCTACGACTTCATAACCTTGTTTTGTTTTGTTGGTTATGATTCCACTCAATGTTATTGTTTGAAAATTGTGATGTTTCAAACACAATGAGAGATTATGCTAACAATGAAGTTGAATTGCTACAAAATTACAGGTAATTGTTGAAAACTTTTATTAGTTATTTCTAATTTTGTAAACCACAACCATGGCAATGGCTAGTTTTCCACTTCTGAGCAAGCTCAGGCACTTGCATACAACATTGTTTTCGCTTGCTGATACATACAACTCTGAAGTTCTGATAAAGATTAGTGAGTTATGTCAATTTAGGCAATAAGTTTGAGAAGTTGTGTGACAATTTTCACGAAATAAAGGCTGATGAAATACCAGTTAAATAACTTGTTGAATTTGAAGATTTACAAAATAAGTTTCAAGACATTTTTGGTAAAATCAAACTAGTAGAAACCGAACAAACTGCAAGTAAACCCGCTAGAAAGACTGCATCAAACTTTATAAAACCGCAATTATCAATACCGCTATTTTCTGGTG
The DNA here is from genome assembly GCA_948455865.1 of Conomelus anceps. Classification (NCBI taxonomy): domain Eukaryota; kingdom Metazoa; phylum Arthropoda; class Insecta; order Hemiptera; family Delphacidae; genus Conomelus; species Conomelus anceps. The sequence continues at coordinate 35,121,798 of OX418219.1, read as the reverse complement.
AGATGAATGAATGGAACTCTTTCAAAAGTGTATTTGATGCCACTGTTCACAACTGTCCTGATTTTTCTGATGAAGAAAAATATTATTTGTTAGTTTCCTATCTACATGGTAATGCTCTGTGTTTAGTACAAAATTTCGCCAATATGCTAGATACTTACAAGGCCGCTTACAAAAGTCTGCATTACCACTATAACAACAAATGCTATCAGGCCTATGCGCTATATAGTAAAATTGTAAATTTCAAGCCTTCAGGTGATTTAATGGAAATATTGTGTCATTTTTTCATTGAACTGGGTTCTGCTAAGCAATCATTATTTAATATGAAAATAGATCATGCTGACTTTCTCATCACCATGCTATGTATGCAGAAGCTACCTACTGCTATCAGAGCTAAATTTGAGAATTCTTTTGATGCGGAAGATATGCCCACTTTTGAGAAATTAATTGCTTTCATCTCTAATCAAGAAAAATCGCTTGAGGTCACAGCAATAAATGAATTGGGTGACAATTTTGCTGAAGATAATTTTAACCGCCTACCACCTACTCAAGTGAAATCCGAACCCACCGCCGGTTCTAGTCAATCAGCCAAACCACAATTTATGTTCAGTAAAACAAGTCAAGGTCTGAATAACAATATCTGTGTACTTTGTCAAGTCCCGCATCAGCTCTAAAAGTGTGACAAATTCAAACAAGAAACTTTTTTCAAACATCTGGAAATTGTTAGTCAAAATAATTAATGTTTGGCCTGTCTAGGGTCACATATGAAAGCAAATTGTAATTCTGTCTCTTACTGTAGAAATTGTAAATCTACTCACAATCATACACTGTTATGCCCTAATAATAATCCACAATCTTTGTTAGCCACTGATTTTCGGTAAGCCCACTATGATGTCACCACCACCGCCCAGCTGTCCAGTGTTCTCAAGTTGCCACTGTCAATCTGCAAATAGAGGTGCTACTGTTTCCTCAATGCTGCCTGCTTATGGTTCACCACCACCTCCACGTCCTGGTGGTAATTTGCAGTCTACTCATGCTGTAAGTACTCATGATTTCATTATGCCTACCATCTCACCACCCAACTGGACCAGTTGTATCCTGCACCCTGTGTCACCACCTGTCACCCACAGCTGTACTGTACCTGTTGGGCCGCCACCCATCTCAAACAGCAGTATTATACCTTCAGTGTCCTCCACCACAGTTCAAGACACTTTTAGTGGTTGTGCTCAAGTGAAAGCTGTCCACACCTCTGCTCTGCTAGGTACCGCTATTGTTCCTGTTGTAAACCAGTACAACCAGCAATGTTATATCCACGCTGTATTAGATTGTGGTTTGATGCGCTCCATTATAACCTCCAGAGCTGCCATCTGCCTTGGATTGAATGTTATTCCTACACAAATTTGTCTCAATGGGATTTCTGAGAAAGGAACTGCTGTGAAGGGCACCTTCCACTTGACTATACTGTCTAGACTGCAATTCAACACTGCTCTTGAAACTGATGCTTTAGTGTTAGAACAAATAGCCGGAAATTTGCCTGTGTTTCCACTACCTATTGAACTAAAAAATTCATTCTCACACTTGGACCTTGCTGACCCCGCCTTTGATCAACCAGCTGAAATTGATTTACTGATTGGTGCTGATATTTATCATAATGTCTTTGTATCAGCTGAGCATTCTATTATTCCTGGAAATCCTGCTGCATTTGCAACTATATTTGGCTATGTATTGAGTGGAAAATTGAATGTTGAAGATTCGCCTGGACCACTTAGTGAAATGCAATTAATTTGTACAATGTTTGCCAAAGAAGAACCGCTTTCCACTGTAATGAATAAATTTTGGAAAATTGAAGATATTACTCATGCAGCATGCACTATACATAAGTGTATGGTATGTAATTGCTTCCACCACTTGAACCTGCAGCAACAAATGGCGCCGCTGCCCACAGAATGAGTTACTGTCAATAAACCATTCAATGTAACTGGTTTGGATTTTGCAGGTCCCTTCACTTGTAAAAATTCTACTTTGAAATGCACTCAGACTACTAAAGGGTATCTGTGCATTTTTGTATGTTTTGCAACCAAAGCCACGCATTTGGAATTCATGTCCACCATGTCGACTGGTATCTTCATAGCTGCACTACAAAAATTCATTGCCTGAAGAGGTACACCCCACACTATATTCTCTGACAATGCAAAAACTTTCTTAGCCACTGCTAGAAAAATGCAGGAAGTGTCAAAATTGATGAACTCTTTTCCCACCAACTTAAATTGTTTTCTTGCAAATCGCAGAATAAATTGGAAGTTTATTTCCCCCCTACACTCCTCATCATGGTGGCATCTGGGAGGCCACCGTAAAATCCACTAAAGCTTTGCTATACCGCTGTGTTGGTGATAGTCAACTCACCTTTGAAGAGTACATCACAATCTTCATGCATATCAAGAGCATCTTGAATAGTAGACCGCTTACTGAGTTGTCCTTGCAGCCTAATGAAGCCACCCCTGTTCTAACTCCTGGCCACTTCCTGGTTGGAGGCCCTCTAACCGCACCCATAGAGAATAAGGAGATACTTGTTACTCGCTGCTGGAGACTGTTGAACCAAATTACTAATTTCTTTTGGAATCACTGGTTGAAGGAATATTTGAGCACCCTGCTCAACTGCTCCAAGTGGACCACTGCAGAAAGAAACTTACAGCTTAATGACCTGGTGATTGTAAAGTCAATCAACACCTCTCCTCTGAGTTGGCCACTAGGTAGAATTGTCACCTTACACCCTGGTAAGGATGGACTTCTACAAGTAGTAACAATCAAATGCACATCTGGAAACATCACCAAAGCCATCAATAAAGTTCACCGCCTTGCTTAAATGCTCACCGCAATCACCACCGCTTTTTGTTGTCACCGCTCACCGCAATAACCACCGACTTCTGTGCATTGTCAAACACTGCATCTCGCTGTTAGTCTCTGCTATTGCCTTCACCACCTAGACCGCTGTCTTCACCACCTACAACATCTTGCCGCATTGCTATGTTGTTGGACATTGCCTCCACCAGTGTCACCAACCACCAGTCATTTTGAGAAAATGCAATCCTCTTCCTGTATTACTTTCTTTACCCCATTGTTTCCCTTATTTGGATCAAAAACTGCCCATTTTCAGGGGGGGGGGGGTATGTTACCACTGATACTAATTGCAGGAAGTGAGATATGTAGTTACCACCAATATGCACTGTAAATAGGATCTAGATTTTTGAATCAACCACCCTGCAATGAGTGCCAACCGCCTAGTGCAAGTGACAATTATTTATCAAGTACTTGATGTAATTGCAATGGCAGTGTGCTTAGCTTTTTCTCATCCTGTTTCATTCTCATCCTTGGCTTTCGTGTGTTTGCTCGCAACTGCCTTTTTTCTTTTGTTTCATTGTACAGCTTGTATTGTGATTTCAAACACATTGACTGTTTTACCACATTAATTCAGTTTGTTTTAGTTAGTACTTGTATTCAGAGCTTACAGTATTGCAAGAATCTTCATGACTCCCACTCGATTAATGTGTTCTCCCCACTAACCTGTGCCTCATGTGTGCAAGAAAGACTGATACTCTGGTTATACCCACTACCAGTGTAAATTGTGCTTTGATTTCAAACAGCAATTTATCAAGGTACCTTGAAAGACTCCTTATCACCATCAATTGACCTCTGTGATCAACACCACCTCTCCGAGTTTGAGTCAACATTGTCACCTTTGCACACCCATGATTGTAAACTGCCATTCCACTGATCTCTGTAAGTAGAACCGCTTTATTTTTAATCCTCTGTATCAGCCTTGGCCATCAGGCTTTAAACATGGTCTGGTCCTCCATTTTCACCTATTAAATACAATTAGATGAGCACTGATTGCTTTAGCTTACCCTGCCCTCTACCTAGGAAGCTATCAAGCAAAGAGTTGGGACACTCAAGTGATTTGACTCCAACAGCAATACATTGGCCATTTACTCCTGGATTTTGAATTATTAGATGCTCCATCAAAAGGAATATCGATAAATAATTAATACCTTCTTCCTTGATGTTGACTTGAAATCTTGTAGGATTCTTGGATGGTTCAAATACAGTATATATGGGATATCAATAAGCCTTAGCGGGAAAATCACAAGGGGCCAAATTGGGAGAGCAGGCCGGCCATGCTAAATCACCACTATAATAACATAATTGATATAAGGCACTCTGGGAAGTGTTCCATCAAACCAGTTTACTCAGTGTATGGAGGATGTCACCTATCTGATTTTGATCTTCAAAACTTGAGTAACATAAAACTTTAGGTATGTGCCTAAATTATAAAAAACAATGAACATGATTAATATTTAGAGAAAGAAAGTTATGCTGCCGCACCTAATTATAATATTATTCCCCAAGTATAATAATTACAACTTAAATAAACTAAATCATATCAATAATATTTTTATTATCCTGATAATGATTGATCATGATGGTATGATATGTTGGCAAATTTGAGAATTGATTTCTGTCTTTTTTTATAGTTGCCATGAATTTGAGGTTTTAATAAATGTAGAAATCAAATATTACAAAAATTTCCAAATGGAGAAAATTAGATCTTAAAATAGTAGTAAAATATAATGTAAATTATTTATTGTATTTTTTCATTCAACGCTTCAACATACAGTGGATCAATATTCATCAACCAAGTTTGCAAAAAAAATTCAGTACACAACTCAGCAATATTAAGAAATTATTAACAAATTTTACTACTAGAATAATTCGCATACATTATTATATCACACACCATTATTGCACAAAAATCAATGCTATTGGCTTACATTGATGACTCATACAAATATTATTTATTCAACTGAAATTACAAATAGGCCTGAAAGGAAGCAGAGCATAATTATTTATATTGCAAATTGTCATGCATAATTACATTATTGTTGTTACAAAATACATAATTCGGTACATCAGAATCATTATCGTAGGAAATGGCAAATTAATATATGGTGTTGTACATTAGAGATCAAATGGACAAGTGCCATTTTGAAATTGAGCAATATTAGCATGAATACATGACTGATTATTGTTTGTCAGCATAAATAGTACCTCATAAAAAACAAACTATTTTTCTCTCATCAAAAGTCAGGCTTACATAATAATTGATCTCTCTACTACTGATATCTCTCTAAAGCTATTTACTATAAGTAGATTTAACATTATAATTATGTAAGTTTTAGAATAAATATGTTTTAATATGAATTTAAAAAAAACAGAATAACCAATTATAAATTTATATACAATATTCATCTAATAAGACAGAGTAGGTCTGTGTGTGTGTGTGTTTTTGTATGTCTTTCACAAAGTTTGGTACAAAGCCTCCTCTAAACTCAATTTGGTTCTCTTTGAAGCCCATGTTTTGATTTTCCTTTCAGATTTTTCAAAATTAATGTTCAATTTCACTTATTGGCACTGTTGGGGATTGAGCAATGAGGTGTAGAATATAGAATTTTCAAATGAGGCTGTAAAACATAGGATATAAATGGAGGACCTGCGGTAAGACGGGTAGGAAATGAGGTTGTAATAAAATAAAAAGGAATAGTTGAGTAATACCTTGTTAATGTTCCTATCACCATATGAGAAGTCGTTTCTGTAGACGCCGATGCGTGTGCACACGTTGATGAGATGAGTCACTGATGATAATGCGTAGCACTCGAGGTATTGTTATGCACTGAGGAGTGAGGTCGGTGAGGATGAATGAAGAATTATTTTAGAATAAATAGGATGGAACTAATTTCATGGCCGATATAAAATACTGGAGGTTTTGAATTAAAGAACAAGAAAAATAAAGTGGTAGTTGCGGTTATAAGCAAATGAGGCTTCAATAAGCCGAATATTGAGGTTTTACAAAATAATAAATTAATAAGTAATTATTGCGTTGTAACGAATACTACTAATTGAGGTTAGAATGACGATTTGTTTATAGTGGTGCGGTTTCAACAAGAATGCAATTGAGAGTTACCACTCAAACTGCCAGTACAACTCGAGCATGCGCAGTGGCCAATAAAACTGGTTGCCATGGCAATAAAAGTAACAGCTACATGGTTTGTGGTGGTAACACAAAAATGGAAGCTGTTGAGCAGAGATAAAACATAAACTAACTTAGACTACACTAAATACGAAACATAGCGGTGGCCTTGAATCCACCTGGATTCAACAAGAATGATAAAAAAAATAATAAAGTTCACAACTAGTGAATAAAGTTCATAACACTAATTACAAGGGTGCCAAGCTTGGCTATAAATTATTTGGAGTTTGCGGGTAGCGGAAATACCTTGTGGGATGGACGTGTCAAGGTTCCGTGGTGAGTCTTCAAATGCACCACACGGACAATTCCATCTTGTCCTGGAGAGACACCAGTAATGCGTGCTAATGGCCAGGTAAGTGGTGGAGTTGGTTGATGGACCAAGACAAGGTCACCAATGTGGAGATTATCAACAGCCTTATTCCATTTGGCTTTCTGTTGAAGGGTATGGATATATTCCAAATGCCATCTCTTCCAAATGTGCTGGTGGAATGCTTCAATCAATTTCCAATGTTTGAGGCGATTGAGGTTGACATTTTGTATGTCTTCTTCAGGAACTGCCACCAAAGGAGATCCAATCAAGAAGTGACCTGGTGTAAGTGCTGAGACATCATTAGGATCGTTTGATAGAGGTGTGAGAGGTCTTGAATTCAATATTGCCTCTATTTGAGTGACCAGTGTCATGAATTCAACAAGTGTTAATGTGTGTTCTCCAATGACACGTCGGAGATGGTGCTTGATGCTCTTGATTGCTGCTTCCCAAAGGCCACCCTGATGTGGAGCTGCAGGTGGGTTGAAATGGAAAGTAATGCCTTGTGTAGCAGCAAATTCAGAGAGTAGGAGTTGCTTTGACTTGGAAAGTGCTTGGAAGGTATTGTTAGCACCAACAAAATTAGTCCCACAGTCAGAGTAGAGGTTTTTGCAGAGACCACGGCGAGAAACAAATCTTTTCAAGGCAGCAATGAAGGCCTCAGAAGACAAGTCTGTTACCACTTCAATGTGGATTGCTTTGGTGACCATGCATACGAAAGCACATATGTAGGCCTTTGTGAGTGATGTGGATCTGAGGTTGTGCACCTTGATATTGAATGGGCCAGCATAATCAATCCCAGTATTGAGGAAAGGGCGAGAAGGTGTCACACGAGCCTGAGGTAGATGCCCCATGGGTGGAATGTTGTGGCAAGGTTTGTGTCGAAAGCAAACATTGCACTTAAAAATTCGAGAGCGGATGATACTACGTGCAGAGAGTATCCAAACATGTTGTGAAAGAAGAGATTGTGTTAGTTGAGCTCCAGAATGCAAATATTGTCGGTGGTAGGAGTCAATCATGAGGTTGACCACATGATGTTGCTTTGGAAGGATGATAGGATGTTGAACATCTTGAGGTATATGACAATGCTTGAGACGTCCTCCAACTCGCAGGAGACCGTCATCATCAAGATACGGAGAGAGGCGGCAAAGTGAGTTTGATACAGTTGAGGTTTTGTCAATTTTCAGCTTGGCAATGTCTTCTCGAAAGGCTGAGTCTTGAACTTGTTTGAAGATTATACATTTGGCAGTAGCCAATTCTTGGGTGGAGAGAGGGCCAATCTTCTTTGGTGGGTGTCGAGTATTGAAGACAAAGCGGAGGATGTAGGCCATAACACGCTGAAGTTTACTGAAGTGAGAAAATTTTTGTAGGAGATCCCATTCAAGAGGTGCTGTAGCAATGAGAGTGATGGGTGACAGAGGTTTGCTCTCATCAGTATCAGCAAGTTCCACTGGAGTGAATGCAGATGTAGGCCAGAGGTTGGAAGGCTTCTGTAGCCAGGATGGACCTGTCCACCACAAATTGTGAGCGGGTAGTTCAGCTGGAAGTATACCACGTGAAGCACAGTCTGCAGGGTTTTGTTCACCAGAAATGTGTCTCCAGCTATCAGTTGGTACCAATTCTTGGGTTTGAGCAACCCGGTTTGCTGTAAAAGTTTTAAGACGATGCGGAGGAGTCTGTAACCAAGTCAAGGCCACAGTAGAGTCACACCATAATGTGATAGAAGAAAACTCCAGTTTTTTGTGAAAGGTTGAGATCACATATGAGGTCAGTTGAGCAAGCAAGTGAGCAGCACACAGTTCTAGACGTGGTAGAGTGAGTTTTTTCAAAGGGGCCACTCTGGTTTTGGAGATGAGTAACTGGACAGTGGGGGAAGTATCAGTTTGTGATGTCCTGAGATATATCACTGCGGCAAATCCACGTTCAGAAGCATCTGCAAAACCATGAAGTTCAATGAGGCTTGAGTGCAAGAACTGTAGACCTCGTGGTATGGAGATATCTTGAAGTGTGGCTGATGTGTCAACAAAGCTTTGCCACATTGCAAGCAGTTCAGGAGGTAGAGGTTGGTCCCAATTTAGGCACTTTGTCCAAAGAAGTTGCATGAAGCATTTAGCCCACAGAACCACTGGTGAGAGGAACCCACAAGGGTCATAGATCTTGGCTATCACACTTAGTACTTTACGCTTAGTGGTAGCATCATGAGGTAGATTGAAGTTGTAGGCAAAACAATCATTTGCTGCTGACCATTGGATACCAAGGATTTTGAAATGAGGTTGTTGATCATCCTGAAGAAATACCGGTTTCTCAAGGTGACCATCAGGAAAGCTGGAAAGAAGTGCATTAGAATTTGAAGTCCATTTACGTAATTCAAATTCACCATATTTGAGTAGAGAGATAAGTTGTTGTTGCAGTCTTAAAGCCTCTTCTTCGGAGTTGGCACCAGCAATGACATCATCAACAAAGGTTTGAGAACACAGAAGTTCAGCTGCTTCTGGGTAGTAATTGCCTTCTTCAGTGGCAAGTTGATGAAGAGTTCTTATAGCAAGATATGGAGAACAGCTCATGCCATATGTTACTGTGGTCAATTTGAAGACAGATGCAGGCTGAGTAGCATCAGTACGCCATAAAATCAATTGATAACACTGGTCATCAGGGTGAACTTTGATTTGCCTATACATTTGACGTATATCACAAGAAAAGACAATCTTGTGCAAGCGGAATACCAGCAACAAATCACAAATATTGGTCTGCATTTTCCTTCCAGTGAGGAGAATCTGGTTCAAGGAAATACCAGTTGAGGTTTTTGCACTAGCATCGAATACAGTGCGTAGACGAGTAGTGCTGCTAGCTTCTTTGAGGACACCATGATGTGGTAGAAAATAATGAGGAGTAGATAGATCAGTGGTGCTATTCAGTTCCATATGACCTAATGTCAAATATTCTGACATGAAATCAGTATACAAAGACTGAAAATGAGGTTGCGCCTTGAATTTCCTTTCTATAGAATTTAATCTTTGTTCAGCATTGGCTTTAGACTGACCCAAAGTGGGGTGGTTAGCCTTGAATGGCAGTCTGACACAAAATCGTCCAGATTCATCACGTGAATAGGTTGAGAGGAAATGTTCATCACACAATTTTTCTTCTTCAGATTTTTCAGATGCCATTGGAGGCTCTTCTTGTTCCCAAAAGCGTTGGAGAGAGTTATGCAAATCCAAATTGTTGATAGCCAAGAGGGTGGCTGATGCTTGCAGAGTGATGGAAGAATCAGCTTTAGGCTTGCATGGAGTCTCACCCATGACCATAAAACCAAGATGAGTCCCAATTAAACTCGGCAGGCCAGGACCAAGATGATGAACAATCTGATTGAGCAGAAGAGGAAAAACAGAGCCACCAAGAAGAATGTCGATGCCTCCAGCTAGATTAAATGTAGGGTCAGCCAGAATATATGGTCGAACCTTTTCCAATACCTCTGGATCAATTTCCATGCGAGGTATATCAACACAAATTTTATCAATAATCAAGAACTCTTGATTAAGTGAAATCACTTTTCCACTCAGAGTTTCAATAGAAAGAGAGGTGAGGCCCTTAGAACGTATGGGGGCTTGAGAAAATCCAACAACACTGTGGTTGCTCTTAGTGCGAGATGCACTTAATACTTGTGCAGCATGTTCATTGATGAAACATGACTGACTACCAGAATCTGCGAGGGCGCGGAAAACATAACTTTTTCCATGAGGAGAGGTAATTTTAACGAGTAGCGTTCCCAATAGCACTGTAGACATTGATGAACGATGAGAGGGTTGATTATTCTCAGTAGTGGTCAGTACTACTGAAGGAGGTGTCATGTTGACTTGAGGTTGACCCACAGAAACTGCACGGCTACTGGGTTGGAGAGGTGTCATATTGGCAGTTGAGTGGTTATTTTCAAAGTGCAACAAAGTATGGTGCCTTTTATGACATGTGAAACAGTTTGATTTCGATTTACACTTGTCAAGAGTATGATTTCCTAAACAAGAAATGCATCTTTTATTTTCTTTGACAATTTGAAAACGTGCTTTGGGTGCATTGTTTTTGAACACAGGACATAAATAAATCTTATGTTCATTGTTATGACAAACAAAACAGTCATAAGGTTTTGTGTCACTTTTGATTTCATCATTATAAGTAGTCATCAATGCTACCTTGTTTGTAGAAAAACTCCTATTTATTTTAGGAAAGAATTTATTTTCAGATACTGAAGTAGACATTGAAGCGGTTTTTGAGGTAGAAGAAGAGTGAAGATTTGAATTTTCAATTTCATTGCACTCCTGAGTTAAAAAAGTAATTATTTCTTTTGCTTCAGTAAGTACAGATTCGCTAGATTTGTTCAAAGAACGAAAATGTTCAAACTTTTTTCGGAGGTTATTATCCATTTTTCGCATCATCATAGCACACAGTAAAGGATTATCAGCGGTTATATCAATTTTTAATCCCTTCAGAGCTTGTGTATTCTCATTGTAGGAGTTCAAAAATTTCCGCATTTGAGCCGGTTGATGAGTGATATTGGGTAAATCGAGAATTTTATTGAGATGCAGTGCTATCAATCGGCGAGGTGAATTATAGCGTTCATGAAGCAAGTCATAGGCAATCTGATAATTACTCTCAGTTAGTGGTAATGATTTAATTAAATCAAGAGGTTCTCCTGAGACTGAGCTCAACAGGTATTGAAGTTTGACTACACCTGATAATGTAGAATTTGAATGAATGCTTGAATTGTATAAATTAATAAATGAGGTCCAATCGAGAGGGTTTCCAGAAAATTGTTTCAAGTCAAGCTTAGGTAAGCGAACTGGCTGTTCATTTTTTACTTTAGACTGATTCAATTTCGTTTCTAAGTTGTGTAACGTGAGATTAATAGAGTCAATCATTTCATCAGCACTATTAAGAGGTGCATAATTTGGTTTGAATTCTTTGTCTTCTTCTAACTGTAATTCATGATAACAATCCAGTGAGTCAGATAAGTCTGATCTTAATTTGTTCAGAGATTTTGAACGAGTGAGTAATTTCTGATAAATTTCCTTATCAGAGATCTTTTTTGACATATCAAATAAGATTTGAATTTGTTCAAAAGCATTATTCTTCTTAGCGGTGATCACTGCTAACGATTTAGCCATTATAACTAACTAAGTTACCTACTTGAAAACAGTAATAAATTATCACAAGTATTGAAGTTGACAATATAATAACCCGGGGTATAATAACTAAATGAGATTGCACTAATAATAGTGATAATAAGCTGATAACATGACTCCACACACTGCCGTGGTAGTAATTGAGGTAATTACGATTACAAATTGAGTGATAAGTGGCAAGCATTCACAAAAGAAATCTAATAATATTCGAAATATAAAACAAGTAATGCGTTTATCAATAAGCATGAATATTCTGAGAATTCAATTGAATTAAACAATTATCTGAATTGAATTCACTCAAGTTACGAATTGAATGCAAGATATTATACTCATTGAACATTCGAAGTATGATATGAATAAATCAAATAATATTTCAATTTTGAAATAAGCAATGTAATTTTACACAATTGAATACAATTATCAGTCAAGTTCACGGAATAACAATAAGTATTTATTTCAATTAGAAATACACCACAAGCCATAAGCAGTTATTCTCATTTGATAGCATAAGCTATTAGTGAATGAATAGTAGTTTATTTTCAAGTTCAATGTAAACAAAGTTGACCTTGACGACGCAATGCTCAGCTATAATGTCAGCCTGAATACTACAGAGCTCCGTTATAATCACGATGAAACAAAACAATGAGTTGTTTACGACTTTTGAGCACAATAGACAAATTTTAACTTGCAAGGCATTGATAGTGAACTCGTTTGAACAATGTGCTTTGTAACTTGTAATATAACTTGTACTTGCACAAAAAATGATAGCTTTATTTAATGAGCAATGAATATGTATTTCCATACAATGAAAATAAAAAATGATCCGATCCGGGGCCCGGATGACCAAAATGTTGGGGATTGAGCAATGAGGTGTAGAATATAGAATTTTCAAATGAGGCTGTAAAACATAGGATATAAATGGAGGACCTGCGGTAAGACGGGTAGGAAATGAGGTTGTAATAAAATAAAAAGGAATAGTTGAGTAATACCTTGTTAATGTTCCTATCACCATATGAGAAGTCGTTTCTGTAGACGCCGATGCGTGTGCACACGTTGATGAGATGAGTCACTGATGATAATGCGTAGCACTCGAGGTATTGTTATGCACTGAGGAGTGAGGTCGGTGAGGATGAATGAAGAATTATTTTAGAATAAATAGGATGGAACTAATTTCACGGCCGATATAAAATACTGGAGGTTTTGAATTAAAGAACAAGAAAAATAAAGTGGTAGTTGCGGTTATAAGCAAATGAGGCTTCAATAAGCCGAATATTGAGGTTTTACAAAATAATAAATTAATAAGTAATTATTGCGTTGTAACGAATACTACTAATTGAGGTTAGAACGACGATTTGTTTATAGCGGTGCGGTTTCAACAAGAATGCAATTGAGAGTTACCACTCAAACTGCCAGTACAACTCGAGCATGCGCAGTGGCCAATAAAACTGGTTGCCATGGCAATAAAAGTAACAGCTACATGGTTTGTGGTGGTAACACAAAAATGGAAGCTGTTGAGCAGAGATAAAACATAAACTAACTTAGACTACACTAAATACGAAACAGGCACTATAACTGTTTTAAAATGTGTTGGATACAGGAAGCTCATAGAACAGCTGATATCATTATGATGAAAAAGTCACAAGCCAAAGCAACACATCTGTTCCATATCAATATTGCAGCTAATTTTTTGGAATTGTATTGGCATTGGCGGTTGAAATTTTTATATCAAATGTTTAATTTATCTTGGATTCTTTAGCCTCCAAATACCAGTTAATACTAATAAAAGTTTAAATACCTGCGTTTTGGTATCCGATAATTATTAGTTCACTACTGCTTTCAACCCTTCCATGAGGTCATCATCAGGTGGTTAAAGATGTTGTTCTATCATCTCCGATTCGGCGATTCGTCGAAATATAAAATGTCGAATGGTAAAATATACACAAAAAAACACATATCACAAAACGAATAGGCCTATGCGAAAAACAAGACAGGTAACATGCTAGCATTGATTGACAAGTCCAGACTGCCAGTGCAAAATTGATCACTTGAAGTTGCCCCCAACACCCCTCCCCCTCATTCAACCTAATCGCCATGTCATATATATAATTTCATGCGAATGACAATATTGTGTTGGTCCAATCTGACAGCTTTATAGATGTCAAATTCTTCCAGTGTGTTTATTTTATAACCGTCTTTTAAAAATGTAATATGTCCATGTTGCTATTGATACTGGTGTAATTATGATTTTTCAATTAAATGTTCTGCAAAAGTGGATGATGTTGACTTTTTGGGTATATGCTCTTGAAATCGTTTTTTGAAGGATTGTGAAGTTTGGCCAATGTAATACTGTGCACAATCATTACATTTATTCTTGTATATACCAGTTTTTTTTATATATAGGAGTTGTTACAGAAGGCCGTTCTTTTAATAGAACCCCAAGATTGTTCTTAGTTTTGAATGAGACAGTAATTTTGTTTTGCACCATAACATTCTTCAAGGTAATGTTGAAAAATGTACCATAATCAGCAGATATAAATGATTTCACATCAGTAGTGTCCTCCAAATTTTTATTTTTATGTTTATTGATCATTTTATCAATCATGGAACTTCTGAATCCATTTGATACGGCAATGTGCTTAATCATATTGATCTCACTATCATAGTCTCTTCTATTGAATGGAATGGCTAACAATCTATGGATGAAACTATTGTATGCAGCTAATTTTTGTGTGAATGGATGGTGTAAATCTGCATGTATGGTCTGATCAGTGCATGTTGGTTTTCTGTGTATTTTAAATTCCAATCTGTCATCTCCTTTCATGATAGTAAGATCGAGAAAATTTAATTTATTATCAATTTCTTCCTCTAAAGTGAACTTCATGTTTTTGTGAATATTGCCTAAGTACGTGTTCAATAAACATAACTGTCCGCTATTGCCATTAAACAAAACTATGGTATCATCAACATATCACTCTGTAATAAAAAACAATCTTATCCTTGTGCTTGTTATTTTCAGAGAACAAATTTTTGTTCTCCAGATGATTTAGGAATACTTCAGCCAAAATACTGGAGAGAGGGGAACCCATTGCCAGACCTTCTTTTTGGTGATAATATTTATTCTGAAATTGAAAATAATTCTGATCCAACATGATTCTGGTTAATATAATTAATTCATCTATTGCTTCTCTTGATAAACGTGCATGTTTAATGAGATTTTGATGTAAGAGGATAATGGTTTCTTGAACTGGTACATTCATGTATAAATTGACGATATCAAGACGCTAATCTGTAATTTGTTTCAATATGTTGTTCTCTAATCTTCTCAATTAATTCCAAACTGTTTTTTACACTACGGCTGTTTTCTAACACTTTTCTTTTCTGATAATTTTATCCAGTTTTTTTAGCTATTTTGTATGCTGGCGCAGGTTTGAAGTTAACAAGGGGTCTTACTGGAACATCAGGCTTATGAACCTTTGGTAGACCTCTAAGGATTGGTGCTTTGGGATTTGTCATATTTGATGATAATATTTCGCTTTTTGATAATAAATGTTTAGGCTTAGGCCTATTCGTTTTGTGATGTGTTTTTTTGGGTATATTTTACCAATCAACGTTTTACATTTCGATGAATCACCAAATCGGCGATGATAAAACAACATCTTTAACCACCTGATGATGATGACCCCATGGAAGGGTTGAAACCGGTAGTGTTTAATTTATATACATCCCATTGCAAAGCATGGGTAAACCCACTAGTTATAAATACACGAATAATGCAATTCATGACCTACTGTACCATTTTTTATAGCTTTGAATTAATACTTTTGTTAGAGAAGGTAAAAGTTAGTTTTTACCAAAACAAAATTCTACATTACTTTGAAACAATAACTGCAATCAATCATGATGCTAGTATTTAACAATTGAAATACTAGTATTTGAATAACAACATATGCTAGAGAAAAATGATAATTCCTACAACAATGTAAATGTCAATTTATTGCAGAAGCAATGGAAAGACAATAAAAAGTAATAAAGCTTAAAAATTTAACTTTGAACATTACAAAATTGACTTTTGATTAATTGAAAGAGGAAAACAAACTAATTAATTTAGGCACTTGAAAAGTATTATTCTTAATCCTAAATACTAGCAATGACTTACACTGACTTGATTGTCAATATCACATTACATGTCTTAAAACGGGACGACGACATGTTGGACATTCCTGCAAATAAATACAATAATTTATTATGATTTATAGTTTTAATTAATAATTGACTTCAAATATTCAAAGTAAAACACAATATATGCTCCATTTTGAATTTTGAAAATTCAAAAATACTGCAATCAAAATTTATTGGAGATTTCAAAGATTTTCCGTTTTTGAAAAAAGTATTGCTATATGATACTAAATAAAGTTTACAAGTTATGAACACTTTTGTGTAATGGCCAAACTGGTGAAAAGGTTATCCTTTCATCAGAAGACATCATTCAAAATTGAGAGTTTACAGGCTTATCCAAAATTTATGTAGTGACGAACTTTAGTTTTATAATTCATTGTGAGGGAAAATGAACTACATAAGCAATGCTTCATGATTATTTTTCTCTTTAGTGCCCCATGACTGAAAAATCAGTGCAGAAGACACATCATGTGCAAATCATCCATCTATATCACCATAAATAAAAATGAATCTCTAAATGTGTTGCTAAGTGCAAAACTTGAAAATGGCTGAAGCAATTCTGGTAGATTCGGAAGGATCGGCCCAATATCAAACAAAAAGGAGCATTCATCTATGTCTTCATTTCAATTTTGTTGAAATAGGACAGATTCACACATAACCGGCAGTCGGGTAACCAGTGTCATTTACCATGCCAATCATTGTTATCATATGGAGCACTTCACACATACTCAATTTTTGAAATCATATGATGCAATGTAATTATGCCAGTTTGACGACATCTGTTATTCAAATCTGGTAATGTATGAAACGAGACTGTCCCATTTTAGTGTCCCATTTTAGCAATTCAGGAGAACTTAATTTGAATTAAGAATAAGAAGAATATAATATTTATGTTTGTATTGTTATAGGTTCTATAACTAAAATAATGCTGGCAACACTTGAAATTTACCCTCGCACTTTATTTACACAAATCACTCTTACCACACACACTAATCACAAGGAAAACTAATAAGAAAAAACAGATCATTAATGTTAAGCTAATAATGGATTTTTGGAATCTTTGTACAAAAATTGAATACTAACTATGAAAAGGCCAATTGATAATTAAATAAACAACTAACCAATAAACCATTCAAAGAAGTAAAAATAAATGTCAAAAAACACTCAATAAATGGAACACTTATGAAGTGCAGTCTCATCATGAGCACTTGATGTGTGTAAATGTGTAAACACTATGCCTATATACACTGTCAATCAACTAGCACTGGATTCATAATCACTCTGCATAAATAGTCACTGTATACATAATCACATGGTCTGTATAAACTGCCACTGGATACAAATGTGGAAGAACAAATGACAAAACTGACTCAATGCAGATGAGAGAGCCCTTTTATTCATACTAGCAACTTCCAGAAACTTTTTGATGTATTGATCTTACAAAAACACGATCTATAGTCTGTTCAGCGAGACTACGGAGTGGAGTAAACAAACATGTGCATGCAAGCCAAGACTCAACGAAGCCCGATTCACACATAGCCTAGTTTTCAAAACGCATTGAACAGGTAACAGGCCTACCCATTGAAAACGACTTTCAATAATCATTTTCAAACACCTACTTGGATAATACTTATTATTTATTGTAAATGGAAATGGATACATGAGAATAATGAATTATATGAATGAGATGGCTATTTTCTTATTTTCAATGTGTAGGTAATGTATCCAAACATTCAGCAATCACTGGTATCACTATTATTAGAATTGTTCATAAATTTGTTGATTGAATTATTTTTACCTATACATTTGAAATGAAAATACTGACTTGATAACTGAATTTAAAATCTAATATGTTCTTGAAATAATGCAATAATAATTTATATATTTCACAAACTGGAAGTGCGACATCAGCTGTTGAATGAACAGGAGTTGGCAATGAATGTGAATAGGCCAACCGACCGATGCCAGTACAATTCTCGGAATTCCTCACTCACACACATGCAAAGTTTGTTTACTTCATTCCATAGGCTCACTGAACAGACTATAGTAGAGTCTCCAAAGTCATCAATAACACTAGAACCAAACTGAGCAACAGGAGTGAGAGAGACATAAACAAGGGTCAATTTACAATCACTTTGAGGAATATATATATATATACAGAGTGTCCCATGAGTAACCCGACAAACTTCTAGGGTGGTTTCCTCTCATCAAAATAATGAAAAAAGTTTATATAAAAATGTGTCTGGAAATACTTTGTTAGGGAGTTACGGCTAGTGAAAGATTTTCCCCGATTTTCTAGGAAAGGATGAAAATAAAGCCAAACTGATATTTTTATGGCATTAGGTTAGGTGTTACATCTATTGGATTTTATGTAAAATGAACTGAAAAATTGAATAAAACACATCCCAGACCTCTAGAATCACCCACTTTTGAGATATCAGACAGAATATGCAAAATTCTGTCTCTAAAAACATGCTTCATTTAGATTTGATCCACATTAACTTCGTTAAATGTGTAATAAACATGGAAACTTTATGAACAAAACTTATAGTAAATTTAATTCTGAAGAGAATGGTGTAAAATAGGTTTATAATAAACAAAGAGAAAGTTTAAAAAATTAATTTTCAATTAAATCAACACATAGATTTTGAACTCTTTGTAAATGATATGGATAAAAGTTGTTTTCTTTCAATGTTCTCCAGACTGAGATATGTTTAATCTATTAGAAAGTCAGTGAGTACTAAGTTGAGGACTACGCTGTATCATGTCAATGAAATTATCTTCTTCACATACAACCTGTATTACAGCCATTACAGGACATTCACTTGAACAAGTAACAAATGGAAAAGATCAATTTTTTCTCAAGTTATTGAATACTGATACAAATGCTTCATAAGTATGTGTTCTTCTATTCGGAAATTGTATTTCAAATTCAAGTTGAGCTGCCCGACTATTTCCATTGGCAAAACCATAGACAAAAACAATATCTGCATACTATTGATTTGAAAATTTGAGTGGCATCTTTTCATTAAAAAAAAAACCCCCCCACGAATAATGTACAAATATTATAAACCACACATGCACTGCACAGATCACAGTTGACTAGTTATTGCGACTACTGTATCATTGTACGGCTGTACAATAACTTGGATTCAGGTATTGTTGCAGGGGTGCTGCCAATTCTTGATTTGTGATAAACTAAAAGCATTTCACTTGATGCTGTATTTTTATCATCTTATTTCTCAACCAACAACTTTTTTATACTGTGATTTTTTGTCATTATTTAATTGAATAAATACTGTATTTGCGAATAAACCGCATGCCTTTACAGTAATTAAAATGTACAGTTTCACAACATCTTAAAAGGTTTTGTTTTGCTGCTGTCTTATTTTCGTATGTGTAGATTTAATTAAAAATTAATTTTTTAAACTTTCTGTTTGTTTATTATAAACCTATTTTACACCATTCTCTTCAGAATTAAATTTACTATAAGTTTTGTTCATAAAGTTTCTGTGTTTATTACCCATTTAACAACGTTAATGTGGATCAAATCTAAATGGAGCATGTTTTTTGATACCATATTTTGCATATTTTGTCTGATGTCTCAAATATGGGTGATTCTAGAGGTCTGGGACGTGTTTTATTCAATTTTTCAGTTCATTTTACATAAAATCCAATAGATGTAACACCCAACTTAATGCCATAAAAAATCAGTTTGGCTTTATTTCCATCCTTTCCTAGAAAATTGGGGGAAATCTTTCATTAGCTGTAACTCCCCAACAAAGCATTTCCAGACATATGTTTATATAAACTTTTTTCATTTTTTTGATGAGAGGAACCACCCTAGAAGTTTGTTGGGTTACTTGTGGGACACCCTGTATATATATATATATATATATATGTACAAGTTAAATTTTGGAAAAACACTTTTGTGTTTTTAAAAACAATTTGTATTTTTAATACAAGTTACAAAATATAGAGAGTGAGTAAAAAGTACAATAATAATATAATTAAAATGATCAAGGAGATGTTCACTCTCTGCTAAACGAGTCTCAGACTTACTATGAATGCTCCAGCGTGAGCCAAAGCATGAAAACTGTACAATTCTAAGAAATATGCAAGGTTTGCATGAAAATATATTGAATTTTTATTTTTTTAACATATAACTCCTCTTTCCCTAAATAAAACATCCGGGGGTCGTTGTTTGTTGATAACTGCAGGCTGATGGATGTTTTGGAGTATCAGGTGGAAGAAGTAGAAGATAATGCTCAAGATGATAACAGCATAAGGAAGTGAAGTATAGATATTAATGTCTGTGGTGATGAGTGTTCTTGGAATGATGGGTGATACATTGTTGGTGTTCACTTTATCAAAGTCCAAATTCTTAATGTTCACTTTAAAATTTGGCAGCTGATTGAAGCTCTAATTCGAAGTCATCCAGAAATTTTGGATGCCCTCTTAATTTGGTTGAGTGAAGTAGCGGCTTTCCTTTGAAAGATATTTTGCTCTCAATCATGTCAATGAAGTAAATACCTTGCAATATTTTGACAGCGGTTTCAGTACTGCTTTCAATGTTGAATGTCTTTTTGTTTGGTAGAATTGCAAGATATTGCTGCATTTCAGGAATCCACTTCAGATGAGCATAGATACTCTGAGTCTATAAGTAATTTACAATTTTTATTTAATCTTATAATGTTAATATATCCTGATTTATCAGAGGAATTCAAGAAATATTCGTTTCTTGGCAGAATTGTTGCAAACCCTGATTTAATCTTACTTGTAATTGAAAACAATTTATACAGATCAAAATTTACCTCTTCTACACTTGGAAACTTGAGAAGATAAATGATTTCATTATTTACTAATCTACAACCTACATCAACTAATTTTTCTATTTCTAACATGTTATCAGATCTTATTTCTACTGGAAGTTTTCTGTTATAACATTTGGATATTCTTGAAAGTTCATTAAACAATTCTCTTGTTGATATAATACTTGGGTGAAGAACACCTACTTTACAAAATGCTATAGAATTTTCAATGTCTTGGACAACATTTAACATTATATTGTAAGCAATAAGTAGTTGATTGAAAATATCTCTCATTTTTTCTAGCTCTACAAAGTCATTCAAATCATTTTTCACTAATACAATTTTTTGTTTGATTTCTTTAAAATTTTCATTGACTAAGCTAATTGTTCTGTTAAATTCTAAAATTATATCATGACTTATTGAATAATGATTAGCAACTTGATTTATCAAATTATCCTGATTATTTTGTAATTCAGAAATCAATTTATTGTATCTTTGTCCATCATAAGCATCTAGGTTACCAGTGATAAATTTAATTACAGATCCTACTCCATTAATCAGACCTCTTTTGTTACATTTGGCATGTTCATTGTCTACAAGTATTATTTCCAACTTCTCTTCAATTTTGTGTGAGCAATAAATCTTGAATGGTTCATTACTTTTCTTAGCTTACTAATATTTTCAGTTACATAATCAATTTTTGTACTAAAACTAATATTGCTCCAAAAATAATGAAAAACATTCTTATAATAATTTTCAAGTTTTTCAATCTGTACAAACATAGTATTTAAATCAAAATTATGAACTAGAACATGAGATGTGAATTGTAGCCTTGCTCTACCTAAATGAATAAGTACAATTCCTAAATTAACTGTCACATTTTTTACCTCTACTGTTGTCCCTGGGGTTGCTCCATGCAGGATGTGGGACAGAATATACACTTCTATGCTCATCACTCAGGAACCAGATCAACTGCTTGGTTATGATTTCAGTGATGATTTCGGTGATAAGTTCATCAGAATAATCCAAAACTGCACACTGCACTTTGTTTTGAGGGTCACTTGAGTTGATGATCGCGATCGATTGCTGTATCATGATATAAGATGATTTGAGTTCAAATAATGATGATTTTTGTAACAAAATATCCAAATATTGGAAAAGTTTTTGTATTGTTTGAAGTCCCAATATTAGGTGAATAAACTCGCTCTCACAAAACTTTGGAATGTCCACTTTGTTAATGGTTGAAACTGAAGAACCAATTTTTGTATTCTCAAAGTGGTCCTACCGACTGTGCCAGTTAAATTTTGGGAAAACACTTTTGTGTTTTTAAAAACAATTTCTATTTTTAATACAAGTTACAAAATATAGAGAGTGAGTAAAAAGTAAAATAATAATATAATTAATATGATCAAGGAGATGTTCACTCTCCGCTAACAAGTCTCAGACTGACTATGAATGCTTTGGCATGAGCTGAGGCATGAGAACTGTACAATTCTAAGAAATATGCAAGGTTTGCATAAAAATATATTGAATTTGTATTTTTCCAACATATAACTTATATATATATATATATATATATTCATATTTTCCATACAAGTCTTTAAAATGTAATAACAAACAAACAAACACACACACATACATAGGGAATGTTTTGGGCTAAACAAGTCACTTCCCATAGCTTGAAAGAAGAAACTAAACTGGAATATTGACTTCAATGGAATTCAAATAATTGTGCTCAACCAGCTGTGTTCTGGTAATGATGAGGTCACTTGGAGAAAAAATTCAATCTTTCTAAGATGAAATAAATATGTTTAAATATCTGATAATACCCTATTATAATGATAACTATTCTTGAACAAAACCACAAGATAAAATTCAATGAACACCTAATAAAATTCAAGATGAAAATAACTGGCTTCTAGCCTAGTTTAACCTCACTCTGGCAACACAAAATTCAAAATAATAAAACCACAACCTAAAATTATAATTAATGCATTAAGAATGAATTTGTGTATGAAAATTGTATACTCACTTGATAACCATCTAATAATTTCTTGGTAAGCCAATAAACCCAACATAAGCACTTTTAGGATAAATGGAATCAAGGTGTGAATTTTGAAATTTCCAACATACATGATGATAAGTGAACACTGTTAAACATGCTTGCTGTTGATAAGGGTTGATATGACAATCATTTGAGTAGCCTATGAGCTAAAATAAATTTTTGAAGCACTTTTGTCAACATGTTGTTATCACTCTTGTTGTCACATGCCAATTTATCACTGAGGAAATTTTGGGGTATCCTTTCTGGTAGGAAAAATCCCCCAGGACTTTTTACCAGACTTCAGCTAGGTATAAATTTGTCCCAATTCTTGACTTTCCATTTAATGTAGCACTGAAAGTTTAAAGATCCTATGTTCTGTTAACTGTTGAACTGTCTACATTAATTTTTTTTAGTCATTATTGTGAAACAACTATAAAAGAACACCACTTCAAAGTCTAATTGTAACTAAAGGCCACAAGACGATTTTCCATGAGGTCCATACTGTCCATCCAAGGAAAGAAGACATTGTATCAGTGAGTCCATGAGTTTAAAAATAAAATTGTGATCAGGTGTCAATGATATAAATCATTCAAATGCATGAAAAATATAATTTCGCCAAAAATAGTGCCATATCATATAGAACATGTGTGACAAATGACAAGTACAATATTCATTATAATTAATTTAAGGGGTAGTAGACATGAATTTGTGTTGAGCTATTTTCAGGAAGCTACAGTGGATATGCCAAGCTCTGCTTGAATCTGCACCCAAAAGCCTACATCTGGGGGCATTGCTAATGGAAACATTTTAAATTTTTTTTAGCATTTTTTACAAGCTTAACATGGAATCAACCTTAAAAATATGTGTATAATATAAAATACTGTTACAGGTTCTATGGCTGAAAGAAGGCTGGCAACACTAAAGTTCACACTTGCACTTTATTACACAAACAAGTCTATTGACTCACACTAATTGCAAGTTTAATCAACAAGAAAGAAAAACAGGTCAACAAATGTCAAGCTAATACTGATAATTAATTATAGGCCAATCAATAGTCAAATAAACAAGAGTCCAATAAACTGCACAATAGTGTAGAAAGAAATGCTAAAAAGAACAGCTAAACACTTACAAAACACAGTCCAATATGTTATTTGACAATCCCAAATAATATCACTTGATACAACGTCTTTAAACTGTTAATAAGCCACACAAATAGTAAACATGTGTCTTTGCACATTACAATGGAGTCGAGCACTGTTTATTCCAAAGGCACTGGATTGTCTCTGACACTCTCTCACACAATCTGTCATGCAAGCATGTAGATCAAAATAACAAACTCACTGGTTCACATGGACTTCTTATAAAGTTTTTGTTCAAGGTAATCCAAGTATTGGAAGCCACTAGTCGCCTTGAGAAGGCCATGGAAGGTCATTAAATATAGTAGAACATTCCAACAACATGACCTCAATCATGCATGAAGTTTGTAGAACCATGGAGAAGCATTGAGGCTCTCAATTGAGTGCAAGAGTGCGAGGGATGCAGATATGACAAATAGAAATGAGAAGGACATCCAATGAGAGAGAACCACAAGAGTCATCTTACAACATGCTTTGAGTCACATACATCAGCCATTGACAGCAAAACAATAAACTGTTGTTTACATCCAGTCAGTGTTCACAACAATACATTGAATATCCTGCTTATTGGTCTTCTAGTATCCCCTGCACATGGAAGTGATATCAGGAGATATCCTGATCTCAGGAGGACTGACAGCACTTACCTTCCTAAACACAAATACTGTACAATATTTTCAAATTTCAGTTATCAGATCTATCACACCTAAATACATTCCATTGATAAGGATGCTGGCATTATGCAATGGATGGGAATTGGTTGACTGACAGTACAGTCAGGTTCTGACAAAATTGCAACAACAATCAGCACTACTCAATGGTAAAGTTGGAAGGCTTGAAGAATGAGAACACAACCCATGGGTATGGTCATTTTAAGAAAAATTGAAAGAAGAGATTAGAACTGGGCAGTACACATGTGCCAGCTGAGGGGCCTCAACAAACTGAACACACAGTACTTACAGTTAGAGACTAGTTAGAAGTCCTAACAATTACAATAAAAGTTCACACTATAGGTCTAACCCTGAGTATAATCATCTCCATCTCTCAAAAAGGACATTACTTATGTCTTGATATTCAAGTTAGAGGCAATATCCTTATGATTATAATCATCATATAATCTATATCAATTGTCTATATAATTGTAAAATGGCGTTACTGGCTTACCTGGTGGTTCAGAACCCACCTAAACCTAAAGAATCATTCATAACTTTTTCATCATCATCATCATCATGATCATTCAACTCATTACCCATGCACAAGTCTCAAAATTACATGGGCAACATCAGGAAAAAATTGTGACTATAACAACTTTTCTTAATCACAAAATTTAGTATTTAATTTTCCCCCACAGTTTTTAATGAATTATAAGACAAAAATACCAGGGCTAGATCAGGAATCCAACCCAAAACCACTGAAGGAACAGGAACAGATACTTTATATCTGTTACCAATAACAGATAATGTGTAAATGATTATCTCAAAAAATTACTTACTTGTTTTTGTTGAAGCCATCTATTCATACAACTTGTATGGAACACATGGGAACAGTTCAGTCGAATATTTGGTTCTGACAAAGGATCCAAACAAATTACACAGTTTGTTTGAGTTGATACTCTCCTACGACGCCTGTTTGGATGTGTGTCATATTCCTCTGGTCTGGAAGATTAAAAAACAAATAACAATTTCAATAAAAAGTATTGAATTCTGTAGATGTAACTTGTATCCTTGTATGCCACAATAATTTTCTTAGTTGGCCTACCATCCAATTTGTACAAAATTACATTGTAAATTATGTATCATGGTGGGAGTGGACTGTTGAGCAGAATTTGTTTCAATGGACCAGGCATACTGATATGTGTTAGCTCAGTAAGGAAAGCAATTGCAACCTTTTGCAATGGTTCAAAGTAGCCCACAACCAAAATTGACTAAAGAGACTAAACATACATTACACATTATTTGCTGAGTACAAGCAAGTATGAAGAAGATTGCATCAAGCACAAGAGTCTTCAAAGTCTGACACTATAGAAGCAGCCAGGGATAAAAAGGATGGATTAAAAGACTCAGAGCCTGCATACATGGTGTCTCCAGGAGAGAATAACATATTTTGTATTAGTTGTTTATCTCCCCCCACAATTGAAAAATATCTTAATACATCTATTCAACTTACATAAGGTTGCAAAAAGTATGCTAATGATACCAATTTCATTATTTATAAGTTTGCAGATTAGCTAACATGTTTTCATTCAATTTCAATCTTGCAATACATCTTGACTGTTGAATGAAAACCTTCTTGGCACCCCTACAATCACCCCTCAAGCATAAGAGTCCAACTTCAATCTTTTAGTGCAAATAAGGTCTGAGATAGTTTTTTACATAGAAATTCTGTATGGGTATCCTGCCACAGCATACTATCAATCATTAGCCACTAAATTATCAAGCAATAAGTATCTGTGAATTATGCAGTTAATTGTCAGGCAAAAGACAAGTTAGTTTGCTCTAATTGCAAGTTGATGTTCCACAGACAGTGTATTAGTGGCAAAAAAATATCTGATGCTGAATTGGAACTTCTATTGTCTAATTCCTGGCCTTGTAAACAATGTATGGCCAAACTACAAAGCCAACATAATGATAGCATAGACTTAAAACCTGTGAAAACAATATCCACCTCCAGTGTACATTCTGAGGTATCATTTGGACTGTTTCAGAATGACTACATATGAACTAAAAAATGATTTTTGTGAGGACCAGTCAAGGTTGGAAAAATCACTTTAATCTTGTCTGGATAAACTTGGTTCAAATTCTGAAACTTTAGACAGGCTAGATGAAGTAATCAGGGCCCAACAGGAGATTATATTGGCCTCGCAAACTGAAAACACACAACTGAAGAAATGTGTAGATATATTAAATTATATAAGAACCATCACTCTGTTCAGATTTCAGAGTTAGTTGAAGTCTAACACAGAACAGGAAGCTTTATCAATTAAATTTTTTTATAGATTTCTTGAATAGCTTCAGATTGTCAAATTTTCTAATGGTCTTGGGTAATTTATCATACAATCTTATTCCTGAATAAGAAGGGGTTTTCTCATATGTTGTATGTCTATGAATTGGGTACAACAGCAAATGCTGATTACATGGAGTAATTATGCCTCTCTGTACAAAATTGAAATTTATGAATATTACTCCTTATGAAAATCAATAACTGATTTATGTAGATAGCAGGCAAAGTAAGAATCTGAGAATTTTGAAAAACAGACCTACATGAATCTGTCTTAACCCAAAAATGACTCGTATTTTTTTCGAAACAAGAATACCCTATGATAAAAAGGATGGGATCAAGTTATCTAGAGGCTTCCTGCAGACCATCAGCTATTCCCACAAATTATTGTAGAATCAGCATTATCATAGTAGAAGCACTCATAGAGGTATTCATGTATTTTTTATTAGTTCTGATACAGCTAGCATCACTTTCTCCAAGTACACTTGTATTTGATATTATAATGTATTAAGTAAAAAGAAATTCATTTTTAAAAAAGAGTTTTGGTCACTTTAATACTTTAACTGGCACAGTTGGTAGGACACTCAGGAACAAACAAAAATCATTGTTTTTCGGTTTCAACCATTTATGAGTGAAACATTTAAAAAATTAAAAACTTAAAGTGCAGTGAAACAACGAACTTGCATAATATAAAGACAGTGAATGTAAACAGATGAAGTGTAGTGAAACCCCAATTATTCTACAAACTTTTCTGCATTATTCTAAAAACTTTTCTATATTATTCTATGAACTTTTCTACAAATTTTCCACAATGTCTACCTGCCATCGGAGACAAGGATATAGAAACATTCAACATTTAGATCTTCATGATGAGCATAAAATTTCTTATGTTGTGAGTAGCCTAATAACATTGTATTTTTGTATTTTATTGAATTATTTGTAATTAATTCATTGTTATATTTGAAGTATCAAAATGACCTCAATGGCTTCAATGCCAATAGGTACTCCTACTCTAAAGAAAGAGTATCTGGATATGATTCCAGAATTCTGTGAAGAGCCTACTCTTTTAAATAGGTTTTGTTTCTATATGTGATAAGCTAGTAGCAAAATTCTTTGTAACTTCTAACCCTGAAGATTTTCAAAATGAATATTTGTATTCAACAATATTCTTGCAAAAATTAAAGGTCCAGCTGTAGATCTTATCACTAGCTCAAATAGTTATGCATGGCCAGATGTAAGAAAAACACTATTGAATAGTTAGTTGTATGGACTGTTTCACACTTAATCTTGAAATGGCTGAATTGAAACATGAAATAGGAGAGTCACCATTCTATGAACAAATTAAAAAATTGTTGAACCTACAAATAGCTTACTTTACTAATAAGGAACCAAAATTTCTCATGTTCTATGTCAGAATGTTAATGATTTGGCACTCAGAGTTTTGTTAAGAGGACTAAGAGAGCCTAGATAGAGGGATAAGAGGGATAGGATCGCTCATGCATACAAACAACCCAGTTTCTTTGGACAGTGCTCTCAATATGCTTACTAATGATTTTGAATTCAAAATTTGTCATTCACACAAAAATACAGTTAATACACAAAAAACTTTGCTGAATCCTCCAATTCAATACAAATCTTATGCTGTTTGACCAATGCAATTACAAAACCCTCCTCCAAGATATCAATCATTTTACAACAACCAAATGCCCAAATTTCAATCTCATTAGAATAGAAACCATTTTCAAAATCCACAAAATTCAGGATATGTGAACAGAGCACAACAAAATTTTAATAATAATCAACCAAGACCACAGAACTCCAAGCAGCAATATCGACCAACACTAATGAGCATTTCTTCTATCAATAATCAACCTCAGAAAAGACCTAGATTGTATCAAATGACAAGGCAACCAATTAATGAATTACATAATGACTCTACTGAATTTCAAAACATGCAAAGTGAATTGGAAAATAACTTAGAACAACTAACACTGGATGATCAAAACAAAGATTACTTTGAAAGAGATGAACAAAACTTTGAACAAGACGAATCTGTGACTTTTTAGAGGATACCAGCCTCCAAAAACATTTTCCATAATGAACTTGCAAGATGACAAAAATGAGCTTCCATACTTCATAGATCTGCAGACACGTTTTAGAGTATTAATTGACACCAGTAGTACTAAATTGTTTGAGAAAAAATAATAGGCATGGAATGCTACAAAGAAAATGTGATTGAAGATCCTTTTGAAGTTGCAACCACACATGACATATCAAAAAAAAAAAAAAAATTAGTACAAAAACCCCTATGCTTGGAAAATCAAAACTTTCTTTCTATCTTTTTGATTTTCATAATCATTTTGACCTACTTATAGGAATAGACAACATGAAAAAGCTGAACATCAATTTGGACTTCACCAACAACAACATAATTTTCAATGGAAACAAGCTACCAATTTATTATTTTAATACTGCCAAAAAATCATTAGAGCCAAACTCAGTAAAAAACCAATGCATCAAGTAAAATCTTTTCTTATACAAGCCCAAACTCAAACAATAGTAGAGATTCCCATTGCAAATATAGAACAGGGTGAAGCTTCAATGTCCTATAAAAATATTTCAGGACTTGAAATTCCACAAAGTTTAATTAAAGTTAACAACAGCAAAGCTTTATGCTCTATAGTAAATCCTACAACAGAAAATAAGAAGATTTCTATAGCTAAGCCATTCATAGTAGAAACCCTTGCAGACTATGCCTGTATTTCACCAAAAAAATTACATAGACAAAATGCATGTAATAATTTCAACCTGCTTAATCACCAAAACAATAGAGTCAACTTTTCAAAAATAAGAACTGACCATATGAATGTAGAGGAGAAGAATGCTATTTTACAACTAATTAAAGATTACTCTGATATATTTCACATTGATGGAAATGACTTGACCTTCACTAACCAAATAAAATATGTAATTAGAACCACCAATGAAATTTCAGTTTGTACTTGAAGCTATCAGTACCCTGAGATCTATAAAAAGAAGTGAACAGGCAAATTGATGAAATTTTAGAACAAAAAATTATTCCCATCAAATTCACCATGGAATTCACCAATCTGGGTCATACCTAAAAAACCAGATGCATCCAGTAAGAGGAAATTGTATGAAGTTCTGGACTACAGGGGGCTGAATTCTAAGACCATAGATGACAAATTTCCCCATCCTAATATTACTGACATTTTAGACAAATTAGGAAGAGTGCAATATTTTACAACACTTGATTTATTCTCTGGATTCCATCAGATCGAAATGGACCCTGACAGTATTGAAAAATCAACATTTTCAACAGACACTGGGCATCATGAATTTCTACATATGCCTTTTGACTTAAAGAATGGTCCTCTCCCACTTTCCAGAAAGCTATGAATAGCATATTATGAGGTTTACAAAACAAACTATGTTTAGTATATTTGGATGACATTATTATTTATTCAACTAGCTTGGAAGAACACATAGATTGATTAAGACAAGTTTTTGAAAGGCTAAGACAGTCAAATTTTAAAGTGCAACTTGATAAAACCAAATTTTTACGTAAAGAAGTCAATTTCCTGGGACATATTGTGACCCCAAATGGAGTAAAACTACACCCTGATAAAGTTGAAGCTATAAAAAGATACCCCATACCAACAACAACAAGAGATCAAAGGATTCTTAGGACATTTGGACTATTACCAAAAATTCATTAATGATTTTGCTCACCTAACAAAACCTCTAACTAAATGTTTGAAAAGAAATGCTAAAATAGATATAAAAGACACAGAGTACATTAAATGCTTTGAAACTTGTAAAAATATTCTTACTAATGAACCAATTCTTCAATATCAAAAAAATAATTTGATAAAAAGAAATTCATTTTTTAAAAAGAGTTTCAGTCACTTCAATACTTTAACTTTTATACAACATGTATGGATGCAAAACAAAATGGATACAACTTGTATGGAGTAATTCTACAGTCTGTTGAATTACCCCAGAAAATATTTCCATAACATAGATGGGAATATACTTAGGTGTAATATACTATGATGAGTGTGCTTCTATCCACAGAATGTGATAACTTGAGAATCATGTAGTATGCCCGGTTTAACTTGGAGGTAAGATTTTGTATGTGTTCCTTCCAAGTCAGACACTCATCTATTGTAACTCCCAAGAACTTCATTGATCTAGCTGTTTTGATTTTGCTGCCAGTTAATGGAAGAGGATTTCTAATAGCTGTCAATCTGTATCTAAATCAAGTAAGTCTTATCATAATTAAGAGAGAGTCCATTTGCTTTGAGCCAGAAAGACATGGTATCAAGGTTATTTTTTATGTTACTTACTAAAGATGATCAGTTTTTATCTGTTATCAAAGCAGTTGTATTGTTGGCAAACATTATTAATCTTGAATGAGAGACTGATACAGGGAGGTCATTGACATATACAATAAATAGCAGAGTTCCTAGACCCTTGGGGCACCCCACTAGGTAATTCAAAAAGGCTGAGGATTTACATGATATTTTATGTTATACACATTGTTGCCTATCTTTTAGATATGAGCTGATCCAATTATATGCTGTTCCAATTACACCATAATAGCATAGCTTCTCCAAGAGAATAGAATGATTTACACAGTCAAATGCCTCTGACAGATCACAATATATGCTTGCCACCCACTGCAATCCATCAACAGCTGATGAAAAAAAAAGAAATAATCTTTTATATGGCTCCAGTTGTATTCCTGCCCTCACAAAACCCAAATTGATATGTGTAGAGTAAGTTATTCACATCTAAGTATTTTATCAATCTGGAAGCAACTGGCATTTCATAAATCTTGGAGAAAGCTTGACAGGATTGCAATTGGTCTATAATTACTCAAATTACTTGGACACCTGTTTTGAATATAGGAAGTACAATCAAGTATTTCAGAAATTCAGGAAATACTCCACATCTAAATGAGGAATTTATCAAAAGCATCATTGGCTTTGCTAGTGACTATATATAGTGAATATATATATAAAGAAAGGTGGAAATTCATCCCAGCCAGGTGTTTTCAACAAATTAATATTTTTAATTAATTCAATTATTTCCTTTCTTGTAACTGGATGGAAAGATATGAGCAAACTATTTGATTTTGGAAATTTATTACAATAGCAGTTTGTAGCTGTGTGAAGGTCTGGACTGAGATTTAGGGCCATATTTATGAACGTTTCTTATCAAAGAAAGACTTGGATAAGTCAGACTTAGTGGCAATAAGTTTTACTTACACTTACAGGTTCATGACATGACAAGCCAGCAAGCAGCTGTAACACTAAAAAGCCAACCCAGCTCTCTAAACAAAGACCTGGCTCCTGATAAATAATTTAACATTAATAATTTACATTGAACAACTCTAATGTAGACCAATATAAGAATTTACACTACATAAATATTGCAGGGACAACTGGGTTGAGGACAACCTCACTTTTCAGCTAGTAAACTCACCCAGTATAAGCAAGTGTTCTAAAGCTGGACATTCATGTTCCAACTTGCAGTACCACTTGCAGTACTGCTAGTAGTACTGCTAGATGGATAGTCAACTCCACTCACGCTCCTACTTGCAATCCAACTTTATTCCTAGTCAGCTGTGAGCATAGCTCTTGAGCCGAAAAATGTAACCAAAGTTGCCCGATGTTGCCCAAAGATCAAGCAATGACTGTCGGATGACTTTGATCCGACTCCCCCACACATGCTCCAACACTGTCAACATTTGGAAGTTGTCCCTCTAGTCGTCCATCTACAATTCCAACCATCCAACAAGCCCATTCACGTTCCATTTTCAGATCCAACCTTGGAGGTTGGACTGCAAGTGGTACTGCAAATCGGAATGTGAATGCCCAGCTTTAGCCAAGTTAGGTACAGAGCTGACTTGAAGCCATTCTTGAATTGTTGCACATTTTTAGTACAGCTCATAAAAAATTTAGTATAGCTCATAAAAATAAAATAAAATCATCATATTCAATTTTTGCACCATTGCAATGTGATTCACTGTATATATATATGACTTAATGAAACTATTTTTACTTCTTTTATATAAATTGAATTCTAACCTATACATTTTTCTTTGCACTAAGAAAGAATTCTTTTTCTACAAAATAGAATGGATAAAGTTCTTTGGTATGCTGGCATGCAGCTCTCAGTACACTGCATCAGAATGCTATATTTTTTAAATTTGAAAACAGAAAATAATAATTTAAAAGACATTGGTGTGTTAATAATTACATAACAGTAACTGTAAATTTACATGCAGTGAAGTATCTTTATCTTTTCATGTATGTTATTTTATGTTTATTAGTGCCTGACAATACAACACAATTTTAGGTTCAATGTAAAAGAGCCTTTCCATGTTGTTCTTAAATAAGTCATTCTTAGGCCGGCCACACACATGAACAGTTGAGGCAAGGCAAAATAACTTTAATCAAGATGCTTGACTTGCCTTGTTGCAAAGCAGACACACACAATAGAAGGCAAGGCAAGACATGGCCAAAATTTGGCTGGGTTTCACAGCCAAGTCATGACTGTGCTTTTGCAGAGTGAACATACAGCAGTTCTAGTGTTTCATTATAGTACTTTCAGTAGTAGTACAGTAGTTTCATTAAAGAAGTTTCTAGTGTATCTAGTAGCATTAATCAAGGCATGATGGATGAGGAGGAAGAGATTGTTTTAATGATGTGGAATTTCATTCAGTTGCTGGATTGCAATTTGAAAGATAGAAGAATGTGGGTACACCCTATTAATCAGGTGTGCTCACCCCCCCCCCCCCCAAGCCTCATGACTCACCCCCCTAAATTCAGCCCTCCTCAATAAATTAGGCACCCCCTACAAAAAAAATGTGAAAAATAAGCCCCCATATTCTATCTAAAACTAAAAGAAGATTTATATAGGTATTGAAAAAATTCAAACTTAGTCAATAATATACAAAATGTATGTATATTTTTTGAGATTCTTTACATAGGGTACATTTTTTTGTAAAGGTAAAGAAGAAATATCAATGAAATGAATATACAAATGAACTTCTGCTCAATAAACTTAATTGCAAAATAGCTAAATAAGAATGTGAACCTAAATGGTTTTTAAACAATCAAATATCCCCCCCCCCCCCCACCCACCAATCTTTGGAACCCCCAAGGATTTCAATAATGCAGTTTGCAACATAGCTCCCTCCCTGTGGGAACCCCTGTATTAATCACAAAATGTATATAAGTGGTTTCATTGTTGAGTTGCAGTCAGATCTTCCAGCATAGTGGACACTTGATAGAAGCTGAGTGGTGGTCACATGACTTTGCGCATGCACAGAATGCTCAGACTCTTGGTGATTTTAGGCAAAACGAAATTCTTGACTGTCTCACTCTGTGACTACAGGCGCCTTATCACCTTGCCTCGCCTGATCTCTTGAAGTGTATGGTGCTCTGTAAGCGCCCATGCTTTCTCTGTCGCTGAAGAAGCCTTTAGTCAAAATGCCTCACCTTTAGTCAAAATACCTCACCTCAACTGTTCATGTGTGTGGCCGGCTAGATGAACATGAGTCATGTTCATAAATATGGCCCTAAGAGTGTTAAATATGTTAAAAAAATATTTATTACATGACTAAGATATCTATGTTCTTACTAGGAAATATTTTTGTTAGATCTCTATTGTCTTTTTTAATATTTGTTTCCTCCTGAACAATCTTCTAAGCCATTTTGGTTTTATTGGATGCATTTTTTATTCTGTTGCTATTACGATTTATTTTTGCAGCTTTGATACATTGATTTGAAACTTTCTTGTAATTTTCTAAGTAATGAAGAAAACCAGGATTGCAATTGGTTCTATTTTGGCAGTGCAACTCTCTGGCCCTTGCAAATGATATATTTTACCAAATTTATTTCAACCAATTCAATAGACTAGCTTGGTTTCATCATAATTCGAGCCTACTTTTAAAAAAACAGTTATTGCATGTATTTCTCAGTTGACCTTGACTGCATTTCAGTGAGTTTCTATTTTTTTAGTTTTAATTTGATTCAATTCTAGCCTTATTACATATTTTTCTTCTTTGTTGCTTTCTTAATGTTCACAGTGTTTAGTTATTGATTTGACTTGTATTTTTGCTTGTTACTCCTCCCACCAGGGGGCATGACTTGACAGCCAATCACAATGTCCGATGAAGGTCAGCCTCTTTCCCACTTAGCCAATAGTATCATTCCATGTTCAGTATATATTAAGCTTCTCTGTACTTGAGTTTTAGTTTGATTGAGATTGATAATGGTGTAACAACTAAACTATTATTCATTATGGATACCTTCCACAATATCACTTTTGCCACTACAAAGAAAATTATCTAATGGTGGTTGTATGGATGCAGTTTCTCAAAAGCATTTGATTCTGTGAACCATGATATAGGCTACTTTTGAAAAAACTCTTCAATTTTGGCTTTTCCAGTGATGCAGTTAAATTTATGGATAGCTATCTTAATGAGTGACAGTTTGTTGAAATAAAGTTCTTCACTTCAGAAAAATAATTTGCACCTCTGGAGTTCCTCAAGGTTCTAACTTGGGGCCTCTTTTGTTTCTTCTTTTGATAAATAATCTGCCCTAGTGTATAAAATCTAAAATATTGATCTATGCTGATGATGTCTAGATGTGTCTTATGAAACAGATAAGGAATTTATGCAATGTGATCTGAATAGTCTGGCACATCAGTGGATTAAATAAACTGAAACTCAATGTAAGTGCTATATAGTTACCTACTCTAGAGCTTCCACTGCAAATCAGGTCAATGAGTTATTCAGTTTCTGGATACAATTTAAAATTATGTGACACTATTAGGGACCTAGGTATAATGTTTGATAGATCTCTGCAGTTTGATATTCAAGTGAGCTATGCTATCAATTCTGCTTTCAGGATTCTTGGCTTTGTGTGCAGGCAGTGCAAATCATTCAATGATTGTTTGCCAATTGTCAGAGTGTACTGTGCATTGGTCCACAGTAGAATGGAGTATGGCTCAGTGATTTGGTCACCTTATCAGAATGGTGCCATCAACAATGTTGAAAGGGTTCAAAATAGATTTTTAAGGTACATTTACTGGATTAATTTTAGAACTGTGTGTCCTTTGAACTTCTCTGTTACTGTTTTGAGGGAGAAATTTTGACTGCATTACTTGATACTTACTTACTTGATACTTGGTGTCTAGGTTGATGACTGGGGGTGCCAGATAGTCCACGTCAGGATTTTGTCTTAAAGTAGCTGGCTGGATCATCTGGCAGGAAAAAGTGGCTCTTCCTTCAGTTTGGTCAGTGAATATATAGGTCATTCTATGAGTTTCCTCTTTAGAATTCTTTTGAAGCTTGATTGTTCTTCTGTCTTTACATGGTTGGGAAGGTTGTTGAACATCTTTAGAGCTGCTATCTGGAAGCTCTTCTGGTTTCCTGTCAGCCTGCTTTGAGGAACTTCTAGGTTGCCTGCTGAGTGAGTATTATGGTGATGCACCTCACCTCTCCTTTTAATGTGATCCTCATTTCTCTTGACATATACCAGCAAGCAAAAGACATACTGGCTGTAAACAGTCAGTATCTGGTGCCTTGTGAACAGCAGCCTGCAGTGCTCCAAACAGTCAGAAAAGGTAATTGTTCACAGGGCTCTTTTATGAATCAGAAGCACATCCCTGCAATAAGGAGTGTGTCCCCACAGTAGGAGGCCATATGTGAGATGGCTATGGAACAGTGCATGGTAAGCTGTGAGCAGATAGTTTGCAGAGACAACATATCTCAGTTTGTATAGCAGATGGGTGACCCTGGATAGCTTGACACAGATACTGCTTTTGTGTTCACTCCATCTTAGTTTGTCATCAACCCAGAAACCACGCAATTTCATTGGGGCATTGTCTACATGACCATTGTCCTTTTTCTGTGAGCAGACTAGTACTTTGGTCTTGTCTGCATTTACTTTCAGTCTGTGACTCAGGAACCATTGCTTTGCTTCACATGTGAACCTTGCTCTTTTCCTTTTCCTGGTTGTGTTTTCCCTCTTGATATTATTGTGGTGTCATCAGCAAATAGTATTGAACAAATACTAACAATTGAACAAACTTGGGGCAAAGTCATTCATCAAGATGATAAACAGCAATGGGCCTAGAATGGAAACCTGGGGTACACCATGACCATTTTCTCTCACTTCTGATTTAGCTCCTCTTATGGAGACCACTTGTCTTCTATCTGAAAGATAGCTAATCAGGGTGCTCAACACTTCACCACCAATGCCATAGTGTTCCAATTTCTCTATGAGTATCCTGTGAGGTAAACAATCAAATGCCTTGCTTAAGTAAGGCAGTCCCCAGGATTCAAAGGCATCTTGAATTTCATCTGTCAAAGATATCAAAGCGCTAGTTGTAGAGTGTCCACTTCTAAAACCATATTGGGAACTGGAGAATAGGTTGTTGATGTCTAAGTACTCCACAAGCTGCAACTTCATAAAGGTTTTGATGATCTTTGACATGATTGGAGGAATTGATACTGGCCTGAAATTTGAAGGTTGATTGGTATCACCTTTTTTATAAATTGGGATTGTTTTTGCCAGTTTGAGTGTCTGGAAACCTTCCCTTCTTGAGACATTTGTTTATGGCAATGGCCATGGGCTCAATTGTCTTTTTCAATACCGAGCAAGACACTCCATGGATGTCCTGAGCTTCGGAACATTTGAAGCTGTTTACCATCCTTGTAATCAAGGTATGATTTATTTCCTTCCATGTATTCATTTTGGCTTGGGTTGTCCTGATATTTGGAGTCAAGTTATGGTTTTTGGAAGTATTCATCTCTGTCTAGAGTTCTGATGCAGTTTTGTGTTGCATATGTGTGGTATATGGAGTGAAATTGTGAGTAGAGAACGACCACCAATTTTTATATTGCTTATTACAAACTTCTAACCTATGAAAGAAGTAATGAGGATTACCGAATTTTCATTGTGTTACCTGTTAAGTTGAACTTTGAACTCATAGTGTCCAACATGACAAAGACAATTGTACCAAATTATTTCAAAGGACAATAGGTTTAAATCAAGGAAACTTGGTGACTAGAGATACAAAACAATTGTTGGATACAGAAATTTTTCCATTTTCAGTTGCGTATCCAATTTTGCTCATTTAACAATCTTTTATCAATCAGAAATTGTTATACAGTTTTAATCTTATCTCTCTTACTGCTTCATTATTAATACGCTATGATTCTATTCTTTTATCAAGGAAATTTATTTAATATTAGAGACTCAAGTTACTCTAAACATATCAATTCATTCTTTGCTTGTATAATAACTTATTTTTAATACAATAAATTATTAGAGGCTAACAAATTAAGAATTTTGTCAACAATGGACCCAGACATTTTCAAGGAAATTCTGAACACATTTAAAAAGGAGTTCAAACAAGAGATGAAGGATGAAATAGACAAAAAACTTGATAATTTCACAGAAAAGTATGGAGGGATTCTGGAAAACCATCTAAGGGATATCGACAAAAAATTCAAGGATCAAGAAGATAAATTAGCATGGCTAGAAAAAGAAAACAAACAGAAAAACCTCATCCTTCATGGGATTACAGAGAGTGAGGAAAATCTA
Organism: Conomelus anceps; assembly: GCA_948455865.1. NCBI lineage: Eukaryota > Metazoa > Arthropoda > Insecta > Hemiptera > Delphacidae > Conomelus > Conomelus anceps. The sequence goes on along the minus strand of OX418219.1, from coordinate 35,083,432 downwards.
GAAGAAAGAGTTTTCAAACTGGTTAGACATGAACTCAAAGTGAAAATCGAGGATTGGGAACTGGATTTTGTGAGATGTATTGGAAAGAAAATGGATGATAAAGATAGACCAATTGTGATTGGACTGACAATGTGGAGAAAAAAGATGGAGATTCTGAAAAAAAGAAGATCGTTGAAGGGTGGACAAGTATTTGTTTCAGAAGATTTTCCCAGAGATGTGCTGGAAAAAAGAAAGGAGCTAAAGGAAGAAATGTTTGCAGCAAGGAGGCAAGGAAAATATGCTGTGATTAAATATGATAAACTCTTTATAAAGGAAAATGGAAATTCAAAAAAGAAAAGGGAATTAAGTACTTCTCCACAAAGTATAGGACAAGCTATGAAGCAAATGAAATGACGAGGTGAAAAACAAGGAAGTATTGAACTTTGAAAAAGCTCCTTGGATGACTACTTGAAAGGTGTAAACAAAGAGGTACAAGAAACCGAGAAATCTGACCCATCTACAGTCAAGAAACAATAGGAATTATTGGAAACTAGGCTACCAACCAACAGAAAAGATTATAAAGGAAAAAACAAAAATAACAGAAATAGAAATTTTGATTCCCCAGAAAGGCTGGTCACTGAGGGGAATTGTGACCAAAACCCCCCAGGATTTATAATAGGAACATTAAATGTGAGAACATTGCGAACAGAGGACAGACTATGTGAATAAGAAGAGGCGTTAATGGAAACAAATATAGACATTCTAGGTTTAGCAGAAGGAGAAATTCAGAAAAAATTATGTACAGGAAAAGCGACTTCATATTCCATCATTTTGGTGAAACTCAAGGTCATAAAGGAGTTGGATTTATAATTAGAAAACATTTGAGAGCAAGAATAATTGAATTCAAGGGTTTCTCGGAAAGAATTGCAGTATTGAGATTGAGAATTAAAAACTCGAAAACTTTGAATATTTATCAGGTGTATGCTCCAACAGCAGAGTCAGATGAGATTGATCGAGAACTGTTTTATGAACTTCTTACTACAGTTTTGAGACAAGACAAGAACAATAATTGGAAAAATTCGACAATAATCTTAGGAGATTTTAATGCCCAAGTTGGTAAACAGGAAGAGAGTGAGGCCAATATTGTGGGAAAATATGGATATGGAAGGAGAAACGAAGCAGGGCAAATGTTGGTCAATTTTTGTTTCCAACAAGGGTTGAAGGTGATTAATACATTTTTCAAAAAAAGGATGGGAAGAAAATGGACCTGGATCTCACCTAATCAGCAAACTAAAACTGAAATTGACTATGTATTAACGACACACATAGGAATCATAAAGCAGTTTGAAGTGACCGGAAAAATCAAATTCTCTATAGACCACAGATTAATAATTATCACACTATCGCAGTAATGGAGTTCAAAAAGACCAAGATGTGTATGGAATAGAGGTGTAAGCAGGATACTAGCTTTGAATGAAACTATGTCACATAAGTTAGAAGCTGAGGTTCAACAAATCATACAGAGCAGCTTTCACTTGACTTTGCAGGAAACTTATAATTTGCAGAAATAATTTGATGGAATCTCTTGTTGTAGACTCTTTCGATCAACCAGCATCCATAAACCCATCTAAAATTTCACAGAACACAAAAAAGTTAATTTTCTTGAGAGAGGCTCTGAAAAAGAAAACCCCGAAAACTATTGAAGAAAAAATTGAATTCAATCTCTTATGTAAAGTTACAAGACATCATATTAGAAATGACATAAAACTATTTGAAGATTGAATTATTGCAGAAGCCTTGGAGACAAATGGAACAATGAGGCAGTTGAAGAGAAATTTATCATATGGCGTACAATGGAATATAGGGCTCAAAGACAAGCATGGAAAAATAGACCGCAATAGACATGGAATACTCAAAAAGGCTACAATATTCTATAAAGATTTGTTCAAATGCTCTAAAAATACAACACTCGAAAATTTGAATGTTGTCACAAATACGGAAGTGCCTGAATTCAATGACCAAGAAGTAATGGAATCCGTAAAATCAATGAAGAAGAACAAGATGGCTGGCAATGATAAAATCACAAATGAAATGATTCAAGCTCTTGCACCAATATTCAAAACCTCATTAGTTGACGTATTCAATAGAGTATTCAGAGAAATGCAAGTACCTCATCAATGGAAATCAGCCGATATAATCCTTCTGTATAAAAAAGGAGACATATTTGATATAAATAATTTTCGTCCTATTAGTATAACATTGACCATTGGAAAATTGTTTTTCAGATTGCTAACAGGGCGCATCCAACCGATTCTTGAAGCACACCAGCCGGTTGAACAAGCCGGATTTAGGAAAGGTTTTTCAACTCTAGATAATATACAAGTTATTAATCAACTCATTGAAAAATGTTCAGAGTATCAAGTTGGTCTTTATTTGGCATTTGTCAATTATAGGAAGGCGTTTGACAGTATTAGTCATTCATTCTTGTTCACAGCCCTTTGTAATCAAAGTGTTCCAGAAACATATATAAATATATTAAAGCATTACTATAAGAGCAGTGTCGCTAGGATAATTCTTGAAAAGCCAGGCGAATACTTCAAGTTGGAAAGAGGAGTGAAACAGGGGGACCCAGCTTCACCAATATTATTTAATGCAGCTCTACAAGAAGTTTTCAAGCAGCTGAAATGGGAGAAATTTGGCATTAATATTAACGGACAATTTTTGAATCATCTTTGTTTTGCAGATGATATTGTGCTTATTGCAAAATTGAGACAGAAGTTACAAGAAATGTTAGAAAGTCTCGTAACAGTCAGTGAAAAAGCCGGGCTCACCATGAATTTTGATAAAACTTACATCATGTCTAATAGAGAAAATGGATTGATAGAAGTGAATGGAAAGTCTTTGAATTGGGTAAAAGAAGTCACATATCTAGGACAATGCTTTTCTTTTGTAGCGAGAGTAGAAGTAGAAATAAAAAGAAGATGTAACATAGCATGGAAAAAATATTGGTCCTTGAAGTTAATTATGAAAAGCAAAGAGGTTAATGTATTAACCAAAGTGAAGATACTAAGATCTTGTGTATTACCAGCACTTATTATATGGATCACAGACCTGGGCTTGTAAGAGAAGGATGTTAAAAAAGGTTCAAGTCACTCAAACAGTGATGGAAAGGAGCGTATTAAACATAAAAAGACTTCAAAAAATCAGGAACACATTCATAAGAAATACAACTAAACTTGAAGATATGGCAAAAACAATAAAAATGCAGAAATGGAAATGGGCAAGTCACATTGCACGGATAGAGGATGGAAGATGGACCAAAAAAGTAACTAGCTGGGAACCAACGTGGAGAATAAGAAGAGTAGGAAGACAAAAAGTCAGATGGAAGGAAAATATAGTGGAGACAGCAGGAAGAAACTGGATGGAGGTGGCAAAAAACAGACAGAGATGGAAAATCTTGGGGGAGGCCTATGCCCAATAGCGGGCCTAGTTTCCAAACTTGATTCTTAAAAGAAAAAATGACAGTTGTATGACTTAATTTTATTAATAATTTCATTATTTTAAGAATTACTTACATCATTTCAAGAATATGAAATATCAAAAAGAGATATTTATTTATTAAATTAATAGAATCAAAGATTGAAACAAATTGTATATAAAAAAAATGTAAAATTTGGGAACTAAATAAAGGCTTTATTTATTTATTTATTGTTGCAGACTGGCAAACTGGGAATTATGTCCTCAACTGCAGTGACAAAGTATTCATTGAACATGTCAGGATCTAGTGGTGGTTGCACACTTGGTCTTTTGGGTCAATGACTGTTTATTGTTTCCCAGACAGCCTTACATGGGTTTGAGGCTGATTTAATTTTGTTTTCTGTGAACTTCCTCTTTGCCTCATTTACAGCTTTCCTGTAGGTTCTATTCAGATTTATTTCGGTTTTTTGAAGGGAGTCACACTCCTTGGGTGTGTCTGCCATTTTATAGTAGGTGTGCATTAGCACATTTCCTTTTTGGTCATGTAGTTCTTTATTGAACCAAGACTTATCCTTGGATAATGTATCTTTTTTTCTCTGTGTTGAGCTTTGGCCATGGTTTTTGGAAACATTGTGCTGAATTTGTCAATATAGATGGAGATCAGCCTGTCAAACTGCAGCTCTGGACTAGTGTTCTCAAAAATTGTGACCCAATCCAGGTTTTTCAGTTCATTGCAGAGTAGATGTAGGTGGTCTTCACACACTATTCTCTTGTAGAACATATAGTTGTCTGTCCATGATACCTCTAGTCTCTTCTCCTTTTGCTGCCCTCTGATTTCAAAAACTACAGCACTGCAGTCAGAAATTATTGGGTCAACAACACTTGTCTTGTGCTCCCAAGAGTCTAAATTTGTTGCAATTATGTCTAAACAGGCCACCTCCCTGGTTGTGGTTTGATGTGTGGTGAAAAGTCCATAACTGTGAAGTAAGCAAGTGAAATTCAAACTCTCACTGGATGTGCTCTCAAGGTGAATGTTGAAGTCACCACAAATCATGAGTTTCTTGTTATTTCTGCATAAATGTGCAAGACATCTTTCCAGGTGCTGTTTGCCATCTGGAGAGCGGTAAACAGACACCACAATCATGGAATAGTCCAACAATTCCACAGCTGCCAGTTCAAGTATCATTTCAGAGCAGAAATCATTTAAACTGTAAAGTCATTTATAACTAATGTTGTTTTTGATGTATATAGCTCATCCCCCATTTTTATGGATGTGACTGAAGTATGAACTGGCCATATTTAGGCCATGTAAACTTGTATAAAACTCTGCCTCATCCTTGCTTAGCCAGTGTTCATTTACACAAAAAATGTCCATGACTAGCTCATCAAAGAAAATTTCAATAAGATCCATTTTTGTTCTTATGCATTGAACATTCAATGTCACTACAGTTAATTGGGACAGCTGACCTGAATTTGGGTTATATTCTCTATTGATCATTTCAGGATGCCCCCCTGGGGACGGTTGAATAAAAAACGTCTCAGTGTCACATATTTGGGCATCTAAGATGACTTCCTTTTGTTCAAAGTCTATACCCAACTTGAAACTATAGTATGCCACACTTTTGCTATCCAGCCTTTCAACAACAAAATTTAGTCCTGGGAAAGTGTTGGTTAAAAAGCTTTCAACAGTTTCCATAGTTGTGCCTTCCTTCACCTTGCCTAGATGATACCATGCTCTCTTATCACCTGAGAAGCCCGAGTTTAGGCCCACCAGTTGCTGTTTGTTTTTGGAACCAACCAGTAGTGTTTTATTATTTGAGAATTTATTGTCTTTCGTTTTCAGTGCTTAAGCCTTTGAGTTAGTCTGGGATTTACCATCCTGTATACACAATATACCAACTGCTTTGGCATAGTTTCTATTTCTTTTATGGCCTACTTATTATTAACTTTGGACCATTCATTGTTTCTCATACCAAGATCATTACTTAAAATATTCACATATAAATTTTCAGTAGGGTTTGATTTAAATCCAACTTTGTCAGAGTTGCTAATATGAATAATAAGACAAAATTGTCACAACCACATTTATTTTAAAAATAATAATAAATAAGCATGTGGCTTTTAATGGTGGGGAGACCCTTACGGGTAGTTCCACCTCGCTGTTTGTGCCATGTTACAGGGAACATGGTGGACCTACTATTTTAGGTGGGTTCCAAGCTTTGAGTTTTATTATTCATTATGGATACCTTCAACAATATCACCTTCGCCACTGCAAAGAAAGTTGCTAATATCATGCACATTGCAATTGATAATGGTGTAACAACCAAAACTAGTTTCTCTAAGTTTTAATAAATTTTGTTGTAATAATTTCATCTTATTATTCATTACAGATGCCTTCCACAATATCACCTTTGCCACTACAATGAAAGTTGCTAATATCATGCACATTTATATTGTCAGTCTTATTTAAATCAGTTTTTGATGGTTGATTTTCACCATGGTCAACTAGGTCAATTTGAATAACCAATTTTTTCACAACAGTTGATCTAGTTGTGTTGTCAAAACACATTTCAGTCACATAATTTAGGTTAGGTTCACCAATATCACTGTTTCCAATATCAATGAGTTTTTTATTTACACTTTCTAGGTATGATTGACCAAAACTTTGATTGTCCGACTGCACTGGGGCTTATCTGGCAGTCTGATTTTCATTACTATTTCTATCCATTTCTGTGACAAAGCCTCTAAAATCCAGGCTACTTACAGAAGATTGGTTGCTTGCACAGTGTTCAACCATGTCACATAACTCACTGATTCTATTTGATAATCTCAGATTTTCCATTGTTAACTTATTTAGTAGAGTAAATAATTCACCAATTTGTTTCTTTGTAGACACTTCAAAATTCACTGATGCACCTAACCTCAAAGTGCATTGGTGCACATAACCAATGATAGTTTGATATAGACTTCTTGATACGGTAATAGTCCTTCTTAATTAATGAAACACATTTCAAGTGAAATACATTGCAACAGAAACCTTCACAAACTACATCATTTTCATTTTCCAAATTGAATTTAAACTTGCATCCTGCACCGCTGCCATCTTGACCTCCCCCATTCATTGGCCTCTGGATGGAATTTGAATTGCATTGCCTTTCTGTGCAAGTGTGTGAATGGGGTTATTGATAGTCCTTCTCTGCTTGAGCAGATCAATTTTCATGTTCCTTGTGCTGCTACCAGATACAGAGCTGTGTTTGATGCTGATTTCAACTGGACTGATTATGATTTTTTTTAAGCAAAGGAGATGAAGCAGCATCTTTCTAATGAGAACTGTGCCAGTGTTGATGTTTTTGATGGATCAGTGGAACGAGTCATCAATCACTGTGAATAGCATAGTGAATAGCTAAGTGGTTGGCAGAGCCTGAGTTGTTCAACTAAAATGTATTTCTCAGTCACTGTCACTGATAGTGCTTTATTGTGACAGACTAATATTATTTTTTTTTAATTTTCCAACTTTTCGTAATTTTTTTCTATATTGAATTATTTTTTCTACATACTTGATGTGACAGCAGTTATAGTGATGCTTCAATGCTTTTTTCTCCTATTATTTTTTTTAATTTGAACTTGTAATCAAGATTAATGTAATTCCAATTTAGTTTGCTAACAATAAATATGTAGCCTAAGATTTTTAGTTTTAGTTTTTAAAACTGAACAGGACTTGAAAACTGTACAGGAAACAGTTTTGGGCTTGTAAGCCTGTTGCTTCCACTCTGTTTTTTTTTTTTTTGTTTTTTTTTTTAATAAATAAATTAGTTTCACTGAGCTTGCATAATTTTCATACAAAACCCCTTTTCACAACCGCATTATTTTCACACTTGCTCTCATTCAGTCAATTGATTTGCAATATACCACTGCATTGAACTCTCAAATGAAAACTTGGGTAAGAGACTAGGTATACTTGAGCTTAAAGATTCTATTTAGCCATGCTTGAGCTTTAACATGAAGCTATTTTCAGTTTTATCAATGTAGATTAGTTGTATTAGAGATGAGGCGTATTTACTGGAACAGGTATTTTTACTGAGTATTTGATCGTACGGACTAGCACCTAGTATTCAACTACTACTCGCTCTTTCACTCTCTCTCTCTCTCATACTCTATCTTTCTCTCTCATTCTCTCTCTATTCACTGTACTCGATTGTAGGCGCATGCTTAGTTGCGTCAAGGACAATAGAACAATTACATTAGATTGTCTTTGGTTGCGTGCGTATGGCGTACGCGAGTACTTTTCCAGTAGAAATACTTCTTGAGTACGAGTACTTTGTTACTCGAGCGTCTCAAGTCTCGAGTCTTGCCGTCCGCGTCTCATTTCGCTACAGCACATTTCAGAGCAACTCAATAATTAGATTCGTGCTGTATTTAGCGCAAGAAACAGTAGCAGTACCAGTACCGCAGTACAATACTCGATACTGTACGATACTCTCTTGTACGTGTACTCTCTTACTCTGGCGAACTGGCTAATATAAAATACTAGCTAGTATTTTGGAACAGGTATTTGGAATAGGTATTAGAACGTACTTGTACTCGGAATACTTAGTATCAGAAAAACCTAGTACGACCCATCTCTAAGTTGTATCATCAGCAATAATAATAATGAGAAACAAGAATCATTAAACTAGAGCTGTAATCATTAGTGTAAACAATAAACATTAGGGCTGACCTAATGACTGATCTTCAGGGAACCCTGATTTTGTGGATTTTTTACCTGATCAACAGAGCCGGCTTGAGGGTAAATTATCGCCTGTGCGAACTATGGCTGGTGCGCCCTTATGAGGGGGGGGAGTTGAAAATTATTTGTAATTTACGGTATTTTTGGTAGTTCTATGTCAAAATTTTGAAATGCATGTTTTCCATTCATGTCAAAGGTTTAAATAGCACATTTAGACTTACTCATTGGTTTATTCTTTTCATTTTTACTGGTAAGCTGGGGAAACTAAGACACGTTTTCGAGTTTCTGCATTCATCTTATAGGATAATTTTTATAAAACCATCAGATTATGTTCGTTTGTACTTCATAATTTGAAATATGGAAAACGTTTTTCTCTTGGATCAAAGCTGTATTAATAAATGGCTGCCATCCATGCCCTAATGTTACCCCATTAAATGAAAGTATGTTTGTGACAGAGATGTTTCTCCATAAGAAGCATAAGGAGGACTGAACATGATAAACGAGAGATGATATCAACATGAGAAATTCAATATGGACATTAATGAATTATTATAAAAAATGTTACCACATATGTTCTCTATGTAGATTAGAAATATTCTCTGTATAATGAATAAGACGAAGTTGTCATAACCATTATTAATCTTATTATTCATTATGGATATCTTCCACAATATCACCTTCACCAGTACAAAGAAAGTATAAAAATAATCAAAATACTATTGACTTTCTGACTGTTCCATTACCATTTACCACGAACCAAGTAGCCAAAAGTTGGCTTGATACGTTCAGTTGAAGTTACTAAGAGTGTCACAACATTTTTCACGAATTACCATTTTTTGAACATTAGCTCAGGTAAGAGCCATATACTGATGTGGATTGATTGAGCAAGCTACAAGCATGCCTGTATCCACGAAAACAAGCTGAAATTTTGCATTAATTCCCACCCACTGGCTAAAGCTGACCAAGAATCTGAATTTTTATTCACTCTTAGCTAGACTGTTCAAGTGAGCTAGTAACAGTAAAACTTAATTGCCTAGTTTTTGTGAATATACTATCTTATGGTCTTATTTAAATAAATAAGTCATAGTACCGGTACATTGATTAGATATACAGTGTATTGCATAGGTGTCAATCCTTTGAGGGCTTGTTATAGTAAAATAAAAGAAAAAGTTTATATAAACATAGGTCCGCAAATGCTTCGTTACAGAGAACAGTGTAAAATGGCGGAAGTTAGCAGCTAAGTCCAGATTTACTCGTTCAGAAATTTGTAGTGTTTTCCTTTGACTTGCAATTTCTTTAGAATCTATGTAAAATAAGGTAAGAATCGAATAAAACAACCTAGTCATTAACTACTGGAATCTTTCAAATATTCAACCAAATGTGAAAAAATGGTCCAAAAACACAAATTTTTTATTTCAAATTTGAAGTTGATTAAATTCATAATGAACTTTTAGTTTTTCTGACAAACATGGTAGAAAATTCAGTTTTGAACAAAAAATAGTAATTAGCTTATATCCGAAAACACCGAAACTTCATAAAACTAGGACGCTAATGAATCAAACCATATTGAAAAGTGCGAAATTAGTGAGCTTTGACTCAATAAAACCCGATTTTATAAAGTTTGGGCGCGTTTTTGGCTATTGAATTATTTGACAAAAATTAATTTTCTACAAGCTTTGCTAAAAAAACGACATGTTCATAGTACATTTGACCAAGCTAGATCACTTCAAACTTGAAAATACGTACTTTTGGGTCACTTTTGTAGCCTACATTTTGTTGAATACCTCAACAATTACTGTAGCTGTCAACTTCTAACTAACTTACTTGTTCTATTCGATTTCTCAGTTTATTTTACATAAAATCTAACCAATTTACGAGTGAAATGAAAGCATTACAAATTTATGAACGAGTAAATTGATGGAGCTGGCTGATAACTTCCGCTATCTTCAACTCTGCAACGAAGCATTTTCGAAACTATGCTTACGGTACCGGTATATGAATTTTTCTCATTATTTCAGTGAGTATAAATAGCCCAAGAAATAACTCTATGCAAAACACGCTGTAACGTTGATTGGGTTGGCCATTCAAATTAGGCTAAATGAAATTCATTGGCTCTGTGAAATTTCAGTTATTTCTTCTAAACACACATCGGTACTGGCCCAAAGTTACCTCATCTTTTGCTGAAAAAATATAGTTTTTTTTTGAAGTTTGCAACTGAAATATTCAGAACGAAAATGATTCTACTATAAATAAAATAAGTTAATATAGTATGATCTGGCTGGCTCAGGTCTTGAATCAGAGTTATCAAGTCGCACCTGAGCAAGTTCAGGCCCTCTGACTTGAAAGCCATAGTAGTTTCTGTGAAAGTTTTAAAACAAAAAACGCACTAATCGAAATCTGCAATGCTTAATGGAAAATTGCTTGTAGCTGGGGAGGAGCAGAAAGCTTACAAGCAAGTATAAAAATTGATAGAAGAAAACAATTCCTTGCTAAAAGAAAAATATTTTAACCCAAGTGAAGCGGAAGCTTCAAATTTTTGCCTTTAGACAAGGCTACAGCATCTGACAATTATTTTGGTACTGTACCAATCCTGATACAAAAAATCTTACCAGTATGTCATTTGTAAGTTGTACGAGATCTTTAAATGATAAATTACTTGCTGTACCAAATTTAACGGATTTTTTCTCAATTTATTGGCGCAGTTATTCAGTGCCATGAACCTCGCTATAGATTCTTGCTTGTAGTCTCGGAAGCTTATGTTCGTTTTCGTTTAGAATAGGCTACAAATATTACAGATATTTTATCAAGAAACTTACGGTAAAATATTTTCAAGAAATGTGCTACGACTACTGTAGTTTTCATATAACTTGGCAGCAGTATGTTGGGTTCAGATGTAGCATGTCCCATCTGCTACACGCTGCCAAGTTATATGAATACTACTATACCATGCTCTATTGTATAGCACTTGCTGTTATTGTTTATTTTTGAGTCCCTGGGGATCAGCGCCCTCTGCGGGAGCACGCTCCTAAAGCCGGCTCTGCTGATGAATTAATTATTGCTAACTTTGACTGTTCAAATTCCATCTTTCAAAAGTAGCTTGTATAGCCAGTACATTAATTTTGCTTTACTTCACTCTCCGTTAACTTGTAGTCTATAACTTGCAAAAATTAACCTAACTTGAGAATTTTTTATGTTCAAGAAGTTGAAAGCAAATTTTCAGACGTGAGCATTTTGAAACATGAAAAACCCACGAATTCAATAATTGAAACAAACGGACCGTAATTTATCACTATCTAAAAAGTAAGCCTAGGCCTACTAAGATACTAGCATACTCACAGTTCACATGGTCGTAGTCGATCATCTCTATATGAATCTGAATGCGGTCTCTCTTCAGAAAAAATAGAATAGATTGCAAGTCCAATTCCAACAACAGCAACTATGGCTAAAAATGCTGGATGAATAGTTGCTGGCATGGTTCTATTTAGAAACTTACCCAACACAAGTCACTCGTCAAATTAATGCACAGAATAAAATAATTATATCGCAAAAATTTCAATGGAAAAAAGATAACTCAACATTTGGATACCGTTCAAGGAATTTGAACTCAGTAGAGGCCTATTCATTCTCTTCTCTACTACTCAGGTAATCCAGTTCCCACTTCCCAGCTGTATTTATGCTGTAATCTGTAATTCACATTTCGATTTCTGACATTCAAAATCAAACTGGTGGATTGGCGTAGTGAAAAATAAAAGCGTCGATGGCACTGGGCGAGTAGCTAAGCGAGTAACGAGTAGAAACGTTACAGGCCGACCGTGCTACAGCAGCAAGACATGCCAAGCCGAATTATAGAATTAATGGAACTTCCAAAATTACCCCCCCCCCACTATGGAATTTCAAAAACATATATTGCATAACAAAATTAAAATATGATGTTTATCAACAATTATTCAATAAAATTTCATGAAAAACAGTTGATTGGTGTTATCACAGAAAATTCAACAACAGGGCTTAGGATCACAGAAGCATATCTATAAAAATTGTGATTTATGGTTTTTCCAACATATCTATATAACTTTTTGTGCTCTATTTAGTGACACATGAGCTTATCTCAACGTGCTATTCGTTTGGAAGTTCAGGGACTCTCGTATCTACATATTGGAAAATTAATTAGGATCAGTGGATCACAAGAGCTTATCATGAGATACGCTTCTGTCATTCCAAGTTTATGGACAGCAAAGCCAATGTAAGTACAGTTGAGCTTTTGTGACCCTACAGCATGTTTCAAGCTTTTATTGAAAAAATTGTGATTCTTCTCTTTGCATAAACCGAGATAAACGTTCTGCAGCTGGCCTTGGATCAGCGCCTCAGTGTCGCCTGTGTTTTATTTACTACTAGCTGGCCCGACGCGCGTTGCTGCGTTCTCGTAAAAAATTCTTGATTTTATTATTTGCCAACTCCCACTGAGGTTACATTTCAAATTTCAACCTTCTAGGACTATAAGGGAAGAAGTTAGTCCTAGGGCTCTTCCAGTTGATCAAAGAGGCCTCCTTCGTTGTTTACTTACACAGTAAGACCTTACTCACCACCTCTCAATGAAAATTTCAAATTTACAACAATTAGGGTAGAAGCTAGGTTTTTTATTTTATTATTCACCACCTCCTACTGAGACAGATGTCATCAACCCGGCATAATTACATTTCCCAGTATATGGGTATGATCCCAATCATATGTTTCCTACATACTTACTTTACTTTTTCGTGTCCGAGCAATAAAGGCATCAAAGTTGTTGTGTCCAGTATTGTGCCACCAAAATGCCAGAGGCATTTCCCTGCCACAGATCGTCAATGGTGCATTTTGTTGGGCAAAGGGCACACTCCAAAAGATGTTCAGTGTCCTGAAGTTCACCACACTCGCAGTTCAGGTCGCCAGGCTCTATTTGATGCCATCTAGCCCGGTTCACTCTTGTTGATGCAACCCCAGTTCTAAGTTGGTTCAACACCGCCCATGTTCGCCAATCCAGGTCAAGTCCTGAAGGTGTTGGTGCTTGTTTTGGGAACCATGGAGGTGGGTCGACAGATGTAGAGCCCAAAAAACCCTTCCTTGATTTTAGCCTTGAGGGTGGTGGTTGCTCCATTTGGTACATTACATGTCATGTGTCAAAAGTTTGTTTGAACCGCTCAATGTATTCTGTTTCAGCTCTGCGTACTCCCGGTCTTTCAATGCCTGCTGCTCGGTGCAACTTTTCAATGGGAGTGGGTTTCATACACCCTGTTAATAGGCGACAGGTTTCATTAAGTGCTGTATCGACCTTCTTGGCATGTGCTGACCTATTCCACCCAGGTCATGCATATTCGCCTGTTGAGTAGCATAATGCTTTGGCTGTTGTTAATAATAGGGCTGGCTTTGCACTCTATTTGCTACTTCAAAGTTTCCTCAGGAGATTGTTTCTTGTGCTTACTTTCAGCATTGTACTTTGGCAATGATCTTTATATCCTACATACTGCAAGGCTCCGACTGCATGGTAGCCTATACATGCAAAGTCTTTGTGTTCCAGACAGCATAAATAATGCTGCTAAGGGGCCTGCCATATGATTAAAAACTGTTGACTTCTATCAGCTGTTCCTTTAAGCTGTTTGGTCAGCAAGTTCAGTAGGTTAGGTCTGTAAAATGGATTAATTAATAATAATTATTAGCCCCCCCCCCCCCCTATTAAAATTTATGGTAAGAAACCATACCCAATATTCACACAACATAATATTCCCAATCATAATAAGGGAAATGATAGCCGCGAGCCATAGCAGGTATCTGTTCAAACAGATAGAGATAAGCTGTGTTCTGGTCACTCTTTATAAGGGTGACTGATTTGATTGGCCAGAAAAAAAGACACTGTTCTCTGCTGAAAATCACTTCCCGGTGGTTCGGAACCCACCTAAAACTGTAGGTCCAACTCATAAACCACCATCATCCAACTCATTACCCACGCACTGGTCTCAGACCTATGTGGGCTTCATCCTAAAAAAAAAACATATTCCCAAAGTTTCATGCCAATCTGTCAAGCAGTTTTGAAGTCTACATACAGACATTCATTTTTATATACAGTATATAGATTTGATATCACTGTTCAAACAGTGCAACAATCACTGCAATGTGAGCATTCATAATAAGTTCATGTCATATGTCATTTGGTTGTGCAGTAGTGTTTAGATGTGTCATTCTGTTATGCTGTTGATAGTAATAATAGGACAAGTTCTAGGATTGGAGCACACCGTTTATCTCAACAATTTCAAATGGGATTGTGTCAAAATTACATTTAAATGAAAATACAGAAAAAATTAAGCCTCGGAAACGTAATTTCAACTTAGGCCCTTGTTATACGAGCGGCTTTGATGTGACAGATTTTACGTTGCGTACCCGCCAAGGCCAACCGGGCAATGGACTTCCCTATGTGCAAGTTATACGAGCGTTATATCTGTCACGTCGGACCCTGTAAAGTCAGCGTCAGCGTCGACAACGCGTCCAGACCGGTAAAACGGGCAGCAAAAACGTGGCAGAAATGACGCCGTTGCTATTATACGAGCAGCTTTGACACAGCAGATCTGCTACCTCAGCAAAACCACCAGTGTTGCCACCTCTAGTATAAGTTATTTATTTGAAGTTTGCAGTAATTTTTTTTTTTTTTTTTTTTTTTTTTTTTTTTTTTTTTGTAGATTACGTCTTGGAGACTCCAGTTAAGGAGTATAAGACAAGTCAGATCAACAATATTATACACTATATTACATAATTACTTCAATTAGTTGAGGTGAGGCTTAATTTTGATGTGAAAGGAACTCTTGTACACTATAAAAAGCTTTATCAACTAAATATTTCTTCAATTGTTTTTTAAATATTTCTATATTTTCAAGACTCTTCAAAAACTGCGGTAGCTTGTTGTAGAATTTCCTACCAATATAACTAGGTTTTTGTTTGAATAAGCTACTATTGTGACTCACCAAGTGATAATCTCCTCGGCTTCTTGTATTATAATCATGTACATCAAGATTTTGGTTAATATCATTCGTTTTTACATATAAAGTAGCTTCATACACATATAAGCAGGGTACAGTTAGGAGACCAAGTCTCTTGAACAACGGCCTACATGAATCTAATCTATTTACTCTTTCTATACACCTAACCGCTTTCTTTTGGATCTTAAACACCCTATCAAGATTTTGTTTTGATGAATTACCCCATACTAAGATAGCATACCTAATATGTGACAGTAAGAGCCCATGGTAAGCTGTAAAAAGTAACTTTTTGTCATTCAATCTAGCGAGCTGTCGCAGGACAAATACCCCAGATGAAATTTTACTACATATTTTCTCAATGTATGGAGTCCAGGTCAATCGTCTATCCAACGTAACTCCTAGAAATGCAATTTTTTCTTCCTGGTCTAATTGATTATCGTTTACAAACACGTTTATAGCCCTATCTTCATTTAAATTATGTTTGTTTTTGAATTGAAGGTATTGGCATTTTTTACTATTTATAGTTAATTCCAACTGATTTAAAAATTGGACAATGGACTGCACACCTATATGGGCACTTATTTCTAAATTATCTAGAATGGAATTGCTGAAAATAAGTGATGTATCATCAGCAAATAAGAGGGCTCTACCACTAATTAATTCTTTAGGTAAACGGTTGACATATAACAAAAAAAGCAATGGACCTAGTATTGACCCCTGAGGCACTCCAGCTTGCACCTCTAATTTATTAGATTTATTCTTTACTATACTATTACCAACTACTGTAGTTAGTTCTACACATTGTTTTCTCCCAATAAGATATGATTCAAACCATTTCAGTTCAACCCCATTTACACCTACATTTTGCAGTATTTCCAATAAAGTTCTATGATTAACACAATCAAATGCCTTTGACAGATCTAAGAAGATTGCAGTAGCTTTATCACCTGAATCTATTATATCTATTAGTTTTTCAACTAGAGAAACTATGGCTGTTTTTGTTGATCTCCCTTTCTGGAAGCCATGCTGTTCATCACAGATAAAGTTAGCTTCTTGAAGGTGCAGAAGTAACCTATTTAGAACTACTCTTTCAAAAATTTTACTTATTACATTTAAAATACTAATGGGCCTATAGTTTTCTACCTTTTCTCTATCACCACTTTTGAAGATTGGCAAGATCTTCCCCTCTTTTAAATTATCTGGAAAAACACCTTGTTCTAATGAATGATTGATCAGATGAATCAAAGGGTCTAACAATTGATCTTTACATTCTTTCAGAATTTTACTGGATACCCCATCCATTCCTACAGTTTTTTTATTATTTAAACTATCAATGATATTTGACAACTCGTCTTGGCATACTGGGTGGAATTTTAATTCTTTCTGAATCCCCTCAGTATTCCTCATGTTTGCATCACTAATACCTGTATTAAGAGATTTTTGAAGATCCTTAGCAACCAGTTGATAATATCTGTTAAAGAAATTACAAATGTCTACACTATCATCAATATATTTTTTATTTTCGTTAATTATTCTGGGGACACTAGTATAAGCATCTACATGAGCTACTTGCCTATTTTTGTTTATTACATCCCACACTGCTGTGTTAAAGTACACACTATTATTCAAAATTTCAGCTGTTTTCTTACATTTCGCTCTTTTCACTTCTCTTGTATAATTTTTCTTTAGAGCTTTGTAATTATCTTCACTTAACATATTTCTAGATAGTTTGAATTCATCATATGCATCTTTAACCCTATTTCTTTCTGCAAGGATATCATCAGTTATCCACTCTTCAATCTTGTCTAATTTGTTCTTTACAGGGACTTTTTTAACTGGACAACTCATAGTAATATGAAACCTTAAAATATTAATGAAACTATCATATTTGTCATTTAAACTATTGCTATTGTAAACCCTACTCCAGTTTTCTTGTAGCAGATTCTGCTTCAAACAATCGATATTCCCCTGTTCACATTGTTGAATTTCTTTCATTACTCTACTCTTTTTAATTGATTTATGACCTTGCAACCCCACCTCTAAGATTTGATAGTCATGATCAGATAGTTCCGAGCCGCCTAGTCTTGTTTTAGAGTAATCTATATTAGTAAGGATGTTATCAATTATTGTTTGTGATGTTCTTGTGACTCTGGTATATTCATGAACTTTTATTTCCAAGTTATTCATGTATATAATATCCCTTAAATCTTCTGTCATTTTATTCTGTGTTGCAAAGTCTGTATTGAAATCTCCCGCTACAATAACGTTTGTAAAACGAGTAGTAGTAATCTCTAAAAGCCTATTGAATAGTTCACAAAAATTGTTCCATTCCCCATTTGGTGACCTGTAAATACCTAACACCGCTACTTCGAAATTATTGTCGATTTTTACTCTCAAACCAGTAACTTCTTAATCCATTTCCACAGCAAATTTCTCTACATATTCTAAATTAAATGTTTGCATATTCTTAGCATTTTTAGTGAAGATAGCTACTCCCCCACTTCGATGAGATGTCCTGCAATACGACGTTTTCAATGAATAGTTTGGAATATTAAGTTGTGACAATTCATCTTCTTTTAAACCATGCTCTGTGAAAATAGCTATATCAGGAGCCTCTTCTTTAAAAAATACTTCGATTCTATCTATTTTGTTACGAATGTATTGAATATTCTGATGGAACACAGTGAGTACCGGTACTTCCCTATCATCCCTTATTACTTTATCGTTGCTTTTGCATATTGAAGTAGATTTACTTAATCTCTTAGAATCTTGAGAGCCTATCAGATTGCTACAAGAGTTCCTTCCACTAATGCTATCCTGATTTTTTGATCGATTAACGTCTTTTACAATTGAAGATATGAATTTATCATCTGAAACTAGTTTCCCTTCCCGGTTTTGAGCCACTTTACTAAAAAAGGTTCGTTAGATGATTGTTTAGGAGAATTATTGACAGTAGATTGCAAACGACTTTCAATCAGCTCTGCCAGCCTATTACAAAATATTACTTTGCCAGATTGATTTAGATGTAGACCATGATTAGTGAAGTTTTGTTTTTTCAGCCTTTCATTTAGAAAACAAATCCCCAACTGCTTAGAATTCTTATTTTTTAGGCTGTTGATTGTATTATGAATTGATTTATTTGTTGACTTAATGGCTTCATTTAGCTCTGGCCTATCAAACCTATACGGAATTGTACTTATTATTACATTAGTTTTTTGGCTGAGTGGCACAATCTCTTTAATTTTTCCATTTATTTCAGGAAGATGTTTTAGATTAGGTTCATTTATATTGTTTGAGCCACCCAGTACTATTAGAAAATCGTTTTTTCCAAAATCTTTAGTTTGTTCCTGTGCTGACTCTACGATAGCGTTTATAGGGGCACTTGGTTTGAAAAAGCTCTGAACTTCATACTTATTTTTTAATCTTTTATTTAGTAGGTCACTACAGTCTCGTCCATGACTGGATGTCAAGAGCAGTACTCTACCTTTCCTATCGTTATTTGCCCTTACTTTAGTTTTGGTTGCTGTTTGCAAAACCTGACTATACGTTTTTGTTTGACCATTTCTATTTATTTTTTCCCCATTTGATTTAGGTTCTACTTTTTTTGTATTGATCAGAGGTTCAGATCTTACATTAGCCAAGTTTATTTTTGATTTTAATATTTCGATTTCCTCTGACATAGACCTACATTGACTCGTGAGATTTAGTATTTCAGTTTTATGGTCTTCCTGCTGCAATTTTACAATAACTTCCAGAGATTTTATGTGATCCACTAACCCTATTCGTTCTTCCTCAGAATTTTTTAGTGATGTTTCTAATTTTGTTTTCAATTTGGTGTGATCACTCAATAGTTTAGCAACTTTTTCTTCTACATCTACAGTAGCTTTAAGAGCTGTTGGAGATTTTTTCGTTAATAATTGCTGAGATCGCGTAGCTACCTGAGTTTTAGTTGAACAATTAGATTTAGATGCCTTGTTTGGACTCATTTTCCTAGCTAAAAATTGTTTTCAATTGATTTTAGTTAAATGTTTAATGAAATATTACTTAATTTATTACAATTGTCAACTTGAGACTATTTAATTACAAGAAAATTTATCAATATCGGTACACCTAACCTCGAAAATAGAATTTGACTTTTTATTTAAATACTTTAACCTATATTAGACAAGTTAATGATGTAAATTATTAAGATATTATAAATACTAATAATAATAAACAAAAATACTACTTATCCGTTTGAATTAATATTCTATGCTTCAAAATTCGCAGAGCCTGTTCAGACAACGTATGCACAGTACCACTGCTACCTCGATCCCTTGGATTATGGTGACAACACTGCTCACCACACATTCAATAATTATATATTATTATGATCACCCCGACACATATTATTATAGTGGACTATCATAATTAGGAATAAAATTATATTTAGAAGCAATTTTAAGAGACAGGATTCTCTTTAATATCTGTATGTTTGTTGACTTCTTTTTAATAAACTCCTCTGGATGTTTTGTAGTATCAACCAGAGAAATTATTATTATTCCTCAGGTGTATTCACGTGAGTTCGCAGGTTCACAGACAGCATTTTTTTTTTTTTTGCATAATTTTATTGTTGTGACCTTCGTCAAGTTTCATTTTAGCTCCACCAGTGAGCGTTTGCGTCGAAGATGGGGCGTTTTTTCTGCTCTTATATTAGCTCCGTTTTTTATGATCAGCGTCAGGTTCTATCTGTCACATCAAAGCTGCCCTTATAACATGGGCCTAAATAACAGTACTTTTTAATTATAAAACTACGTTTTGAAATTTAGTTCAGTCACTCACCATTTTCAGCATTTCGGTTAAAAACTTAATAATCATTGTTCACAAACCTAAATAATTGATTATGAGCATATATGGCACTATCAGTGCATTAATTATTTATTTATTTATTTATTACATTTGTCACAAAACATCATTTTTTGGGAATTTCCCATCTGACAGGTGACTTGTCAACTTAACCTAACATTACATTTCGTCAATAAGTATCACAGTATTA
The DNA here is from genome assembly GCA_948455865.1 of Conomelus anceps. NCBI lineage: Eukaryota > Metazoa > Arthropoda > Insecta > Hemiptera > Delphacidae > Conomelus > Conomelus anceps. Next base: position 35,063,211 of record OX418219.1, on the reverse strand, counting down.
CATCTTGCCAACTACATTTCATCTTAATATAATACAATTACATTTTGTGAACTACATGTCATTCTAATATAATACAATTAGTCAATTCATAAACATTCAGTCAATTTCATAACGTCTCACTATAATACAATATATATAACAATAAAATTATACCAGAAGTCTACTAAAAAATGATACAGTAGACCACTGTGTTTAATTATAAAAATCCGTGTCTTTACTGTTCAAAGAAAATTGAACTCTGCAACCGAGTAGCAGGCTTTGTCAATCAAAATTCGTTTCAGTGACTTCTTGAACAATTCCAGAGAATCAATTTTACGAATAGCATCTGGTAATCTATTAAATAATCTTATTCCTGCATATGAAGGGTTTTTCTCATATTTAGCTCGTCTGTGTATTGGGTAAGACAGCAAGTGCTGGTTACGTGTTGTGTAATTATGCCCTTCTGTACAAAATTGAAATTTATTGATATTACACTTCATAAAAACTAGCAGTTGATAAATGTAGATTGCTGGTAGTGTGAGTATCTGCGATCTTTGAAAAACAGACTTGCAAGAATCCCTTTGTCTCAGCCCAAATATTACTCTTACTATCTTTTTTTGAATTAAGAATACCTTGTAGCTGTCTGTCGAATTACCCCAGAACATATTTCCATAACTCAGATGGGAAAAGACATATGCGTAGTACACTGTCATCAGTGTGTTCCTATCAACTGAATGGGATAACGTGAGAATCATAAAGTACGCACGATTTAACTTAGCAGTGAGATTTTTTATGTGTTCTTTCCAAGACAGGCACTCATCTATTGTTATTCCCAAAAACTTTGTTGAATTGGTTGATTTTAATCTACTGTCTATTATTGGGAGATTATTTGTACTGGCTGTTGATTTGTATGTGAATTCAATTAAATAAGTCTTACTGTAATTAAGAGAGAGTCCGTTCGCCTTAAGCCAAGACGAAATTATATCCAGGTCACTCCTTAAATTGTTAACTAGATTGGTCCGATTCTTGTCTGTTATTAGGGCAGTTGTGTCATCAGCAAACATTATTAATCTTGAGTGATTGACTGAAACTGGGAAGTCGTTTATGTACACAAGGAAGAGAAGAGGCCCGAGGACTGACCCTTGAGGCACTCCAGTTGTTACACTTGAAAAAAAGGATTTTTTAAATGATATTTTGTCTTTAACACATTGCTGTCTGTCTTCTAGGTATGAGCTAATCCATTTTAATGCCGTTCCTGCCAACCCATAAAATCGCAACTTTTCCAAGAGAATAATGTGATTTACACAGTCAAAGGCCTTAGATAAATCGCAGTAAACACCAGCAGTAAACCGCGATCCATCAATAGCCGATGACAGACAAGAAATGAATTCATAAATGGCTCCAGTTATATTCTTCCCTTTACGAAACCCAAATTGGTCAGTGTGTAATAGGTTGTTCATGTTTAGATGTTCAATTAGTCTGGAAGCAACCGCCATTTCATAGACTTTGGAAAATGCAGACAAAATTGCAATTGGCCTATAATTGCTCAAGTTACCTGGATCACCTGACTTAAATATGGGCAGTATAGTAGAGTATTTTAGGAGTTCCGGGAATACTCCACTTTTAAATGAAGCATTTATCAAGTGCCTCATTGGTTTTGCAAGTGCCATCATACAGACTTTAAGTAAGAATGGTGGAAACTCATCCCAACCAGGCACTTTTGATGCCTTTATACTTTTTATTATTTGAACAATTTCTTTTTCTGACATTGGATGGAAAGACACAAGCAAATTATTTGTTTTAGGAGATCTATGGCAATAGTTTAGAGCATTGTGTATGTCTGGCTTTAAGCTTAGGGTGTTACATATGTTGATGAAATATTCATTGAATGCATTTAAAATACTCTCTATGTCCTTATCTGGAAATGACCTTATTAGACTCTTATCATTTTCTCTTATATTCGTTTCCTCCCTAACTATCTTCCATGCCATTTTAGTTTTGTTGGATGCCTTTTTTATTCTGTTGCTGTTATGATTTATTTTTGCAGCTCTAATGCATCGGTTCAAAACTTTTTTGTAGGTTTTAACATAATCTAGGAAGCTAGGATTAGTATTTGTTCTGGCCTGTCTATGCAACTCTTTGGCCTTAGCACATGAGATACTTATACCTGCTGTAACCCAACCTTTAGTTTCCTTTTTGATATTTTTTGTTTGTATGTATTTTTTCGGGAATGTTTCTTCAAAGTGTGACATCACTATACAATGGAATTTTTTGTATAGAACATTGGGATTTGATGTTATATTTAAAAGATTATATAGTTCAGACCATTTTTCTTGAGTCAAGAGAAGCTTGAAATATAAAATGTTGCGTTCAGAATATTTTCTTACAGGTTTTGTACATTTTTTTGAAATTTTTGTTTCTAAATGATTTGATTTGGAGGTTTTTAAGGTTTCATTCGGAAATTGGACTATCTGAGCAGTGTGATCAGACAAGCAATTATCAATTATTGTATTCTTGCACCTCTTGCTATCAATTTCAATGCCCGATGCTATATTATCAATGCAAGTCTGCGAGTCAGTTGTAAGCCTAGTTGCATTGGTGAAATGCAGAGACAAACGATAAGAATCAAGCAAATTAGTAAACCGTGAATGGAGAAGAGAATCTCTTAATGTGTCTATGTTGAAATCACCACAAAGTATACGTTTATGTCTAGGAAATTTTTTCAAGCATAGTCCTAGCACCCCATTTAGTCGATCAAAAAAGAGATTCAATGAGAGCTTGGAGTTTATAGGTGATCTATAAACGTTTATAACAATAAGGTTCATAGTGCCAGTAATCTTTGCACAACAACATTCAAAAAATTGTTCAAGATTAAACTTCTCAAAATCATCAATTTTCTCACAATTTAAATCTAAACCAGCCAAGATACAAGAGCCTCCTCTAATTTTGTTAGGTCTACAATAATTTGAAATGAGTTTATAATTTTGAAACCTATGTAACAAGAACAAATTTTCCTCACTGACCCAGTGCTCAGTTAAACAAATAATATGTGGCCTATTATTTAATGTGCTGATGAATAAATTAATTTCATCTAATTTATTGTTCTGAGATATTCCCTGAATATTCCAATGCATAAAATTCAGATGATCATCTTGCTTTTTCGGTTGATCATATGTAGAGCTAGAATTGAACGCATTAGTTATAATATTAGTTATACGTATTCATCATAAAATTACGCAGTGGCTACAGTCACGGCAGCCGGGTCTCCATTGGGTAACCAGCAGATAGATGACACATTTACTTTGAACATTTGCGCCTGCGCCAAATCTCCTTCTCTTCCTCTACCGATGGGTGTATACCATAGAACTATAAGTTCTATGGTGAATACGTTTATAGTTCTAAGTTTATAGTTCTATGGTGTAAACTCACTCCCATAAACCAACTTCGGGAAAGTGACAGATGGTGGCCCCCGATACATCCTTCTCACACTTAGCGCACTACATATTAACTTTGAAAATAATAATTGAATTACGATGTTGAAGATACATCTTGTTTCCACTAATATGTACTATAAACTTAAAAAACACTTTTGAATGGAAATTGACTCACGTTATGGCGTGACGGCCGTTTCGCTCTCTTGTCTAGAGCATCATCAGACGACCCACAGTACACTCTTGACAACAGAGTGAAACGGGTACACTGAGTGTACTGTGGGTCGTCTGATGATGCTCTAGACAAGAGAGCGAAACGGCCGTCACGCCATAACGTGAGTCAATTTCCATTCAAAAGTGTTTTTTAAGTCTATATAAATAAAATTAGAGTTTTGTCTGTACATTTATCAGAATTGTATATTTTTTGGTTATTTTTACGTTTTATACATTAAATAAGCCGAAAATAGTCTTATCTCACTTTCTGTCTGTCTGTCTGTCTGTCTGTCTGTCTGTCACGGCCGCAAAGGTATTTTTCGCGGCCTTCTCCTCAAAAACGAGAGCATCGATCGGGATTTTAGTTATTGAACAGTATTGAAAACATTATTGACAATGTCTTTAGCTATAAAAAACTAAATCAACTTTTTTTTTAACAGAGTAATAAACGTTTAAAAACCAAGTACTGTGCGATTTTGGATACATTTTACGCGGCCTTCTCCTCAAAAACGAGAGCATCGATCGGGATTTTAGTTATTGAACAGTATTGAAAACATTATTGACAATGTCTTTAGCTATAAAAAACTAAATTAACTTTTTTTTCAACAGAATAATAAACGTTTAAAAACCAAGTATTGTGCGCTTTTGAATACATTTCTTCCAAGTTTTATTACCACATAAGAATAAGAACAAATCACGTAATTTATCATAATATATCAATCAGCTGTTCTCAAATATAAATGGTGGGCCCTTCGCGGCGTTATTTACGCTGTCTGCAGACTTGCGTAGTCTGAGCATTGCAGTCTTTTAGGAAATATGACTGGTGAATCAAAGCTCATGTTATGTTTCATCAATTATTTCTTTGTTGAAAAAAAATTCTAATTTCAATTTATCAAAACAAAAATTAACATTTTAGGAAGGTGTGGTTTGTGCCAGGCTCTTGAGAATTCGTCAGGTAGCACTATTATTACCACATAAGAAAAAATCACGTAATTTATCATGATATATCAATCAGCTGTTCTCAAAAAATATTCTCTCCGATACCTGTCACTGAATTGTTTACGTTCTAAGTTGTTTACTAAGGTCCCGGCCATGGTCCCGGCCCGTTCACACGATACAGTTTTTGTGCGGTACAGTAAATTTGCTGTATCAGTTATTTTGCAGTGCTTTCGTTTGCATGTACATTTCATATTGTATGTTCACACAATACTGTTTCGACTGGATCCAGTAAAAAAGCTGTTCTAGCCGATTTCTACATTCGGTTTTGTCTTCGAAAACTGTATCGCTAAAATCAGCTGTACCGCAAAATAACTATCCGTATCCGGTGGCACATGTATTGTACCGGTAATGGATATGTTCAAACGATACGCTTATTATGCTGGAAGCAGTCTTCAGATCGTCAGCATTGATCTCCTTCATTGATATTCTTCAGCATTGATCTTCTTATTAGTGAATTCCAGTGTCCAGAAGTGTAAGATATTAATTGTGAAAATTTAATTTCTCTAATATATGAGAGACCCGCCTTGTGGGACAAGACTTAAGATTAATATAAAAATAAAGAGAGAAAAATGTGTGGAATATTGAAACCAGAATTTGCGTACTTTGATCAAAATTGAAGAGAAACCTTCAGTAAGAAACTTATTTGAAAAAATCTTACACAAATAAAAAAAATCCTGGACTGGAATAAATAAATCTGAACTGGAAGCTCAATGGAAGAAGGAGGAGAGCACAGCAATAAGCAGCAAAGCCGGACCATGTGAATATCACAGTACAGTTGACGCCGTACAGTAAAAAAACCGTACCGCAAAAAAACTGTATCGTCTGAACGGGGGGGCCTTATCTGCTAACAACTTCATGATCGTTGCTATCAAAAAAGCCGAAACATATTTAGTCTTATTTCTAAACATAATCCGTACGAAGGACGGGCACAATAGCTAGTAGATGTATAAAGTTTTTAAAGATGTATCATTTTTCACTAGCATTAACCATAACAATAATATATTTTCACACTACCTCAAGGGGGGGGGGGCGCGCGCCCCCCTGCTGGATCCGCCCTTGAGTTTTGGAGTCTATAGGGAACATACATACATACATACAGACAGACATTCATTTTTATATATATAGATTGATTCTCCAGTCATATGTTTCCTACATAACTGCAAGGCTCCGACTAGCCTACACGGTACGTGCATAATTTTCGTGTTCTGGGGAGCGTAAATAAAGTTGCAAGAGAGCCAACTGTCTGATTGAAATTGCTTTTCCCATCAGCTATTTCTTTAAAAATAGATTTCTCCTTAGTGTCCTTCAGCGAGTTTTTATAGGAATGAGACCTAACGCTATTTCTCAGAGGAAAGGTACGAGAGTGCCACGTGAAAGAACATGATTATATCTATACACATGCTAGCATTTGTATGATCTATATAATTATCTTTAATGGTGGAGCACATACCCAGTTATCTATATAAATAAAATTAGAGTTTTGTCTGTACATTTATCAGAATTGTATATTTTTTGGTTATTTTTACGTTTTATACATTAAATAAGCCGAAAATAGTCTTATCTCACTTTCTGTCTGTCTGTCTGTCTGTCTGTCTGCTAATTACTCTGCTTTTGACACTTTTATGGTGTTTACTTGGTAATTTGTAGAATGTTCTAGTTGTTTGATTAGAAGTTAATGGAGTCTTATCGAATATTGTGGAAAGTTCGAGTTTCCTTGATTGTTTATTTTAGAAATTGGTAGAAGATGACAGAAAATTCGAGAGATATCTCAATTATGAAAAATTATATAGAGGTGAACTGTTGTAAATTAGTTCAGTTGTCTTTGAGATTCGTTGTGATAAACAAGTGTGACAGTTAAGTGGCAGTAGTGACACTGTGTTGAATAGAAAATAGTATTTGTTTTCCTGATTCTATCTAATACCTCACTTTCTACCATCTCTGCTTATTTTGACTCCTTATTTTATACTCATATTCATTCACCTGCTCCATTTGCTTACCTTCCAGAATAAGTTGCATAGTCTCTTCCTCATCTTTCCCAACATGCATTATCTTGCTTTTTTCAATATTGAGTCTCATTCCTTTCCATCTCAAAATCTCATTCCATTCCTGTACTGCCATTTCCAGTTTGTTTGGACTGTCAGTCAGGAGTATTACATCATCTGCATATAGTAAGGCTTGTACTATTATTGGTCTCATTCTCAAGTTTCCCACAACTGTTTTTGCATTTCGTCTCTTGCATATTTTATTTATCTCATCCATCAGAACTACAAATAGCAATGGACTGATACTATCTCCTTGCTTGACCCCTTGCTGCATTGAAAATTCCTCTGAGAGCCCATCATTCAGTCTTATTATGATAGACAACTTTTATTGCCTTTGTAAGTTTTGCTGGTACATTTTTTGCTTCTGGAGCTTTCCATATCTCCTTCCTTGGTACCAAATCAAAAGCTGCCTTCAAATCCAAAAAGGCCACATACATGTTCCTTGCCCTATCTATACTCTTTTCCATGATGGTTCTTAGTGTAAAGATATGATCCTGAGTTTGGCGCCCAGGTCTGAAAGCCACTTGCTCATCCTCTAAATTACTTTCTACTACTTTTTGTAGTCTGCCTTCTAGAATTCTTGTGTAAATTTTGTATGCTACTGAGGAAAGACATATTGGACGATAATTTTTGCACTCACTTTGGCTACCCTTCTTGAATATTGGCACAATTGTATTGTATTTCGTTTTTATCATTGGGTAAAAATAAAAAATCTTTCTTTTTCACTGGACGATGTACATTGCATATGCTCTAAATGCCAAGTATATTAAAAATTGAAGCCTCATTTTTACAAACATTCTGGATCACTCATAAAGTCGTTGCAACCTTTTGAATGTCTTAACATTGATTACAAAGGTCCATTTTTATCATCTACCTGAAATAAGTATTTACTTATTATAGTGGATGAATACTCTCATTTTCCATGGGCTTTTCCTTGTACAGACACATCGGCCGACACATCAAATGTCTAGATAACCTATTTGTCTTATTTGGCCTACCTTCATACATACAAGGTGATTTTTAAGTATGGAAACGGCTTTATACTTAAATCTGTACATTCAGATTGAGGCTTGTCATTCACGTCACATCGTCTTAGAACTCACCTACAGTCAAAAGGTATAGCAATCAGTCATAAAACGCCTTACAACCCAAAAGGTAATAGATAGGCAGAACGTTATGTGGGAGTACTTTGGAAAATTATTACTTTGGGCTTAGAGAGTCTTGGCCTACCAACATGCAAGTGGGAAACAGCTCTTCCAGGAGCACTGCACCAGTGGCGGCTTCTCCATTTGGGCGCTCGGACGACGCCCTCCCAGATAAATAATAAAAGAAAAAATTTAATTTAATATAAAAATGAGCATTATAATATTCTGTGATGAATACTCTTTTCTATGCAGTTTAAATATTATGTCATCCATAAGTGAATGAATGAAGACTTGTGCGTGGGTAATGAGGTGAATAATGATTACACATAGATGCCAGATGGAGGAGCGGGATTCGAACCCACGACCGCTTAAACGACAGCAATCTGCGACACCCCAAGCGGCCAGCCAAGACTGAATAAGTTGATAGCTCATGGCTCGGGTGATTTTGATTCCATACTGAGCATTAGGAGAGGGAAAACTGACTTTAGAGGGGTTTTGTGAGGATGATGGGTGGAACCAGATAGCACTGATATATCTATACATATTAGTGCCATATAGCTTCGAGTAGGACGCCGTCCTTGCAAGGCTTGCAAACATTACGTATTGAAATTTACCACAATGCTATGAAACTATTACCAACTTGCCTCTATCATTCGAATTGTACTGTCGCGTCAAATTGTACCGTCCTAATTGAGGTTAAATAGTTCGTAAACAATATGTTATTTATCAATTGTTGAAGTGTAATAGTGGATTATTGTATAATATAGTTTAATTGGAATTCAGTTATGAAGCTCCGACCATAGTTTGTGCAAGTGGTTGATTTCAATAATGAAAGTAAATGGATGAGTTGAAATTCTGAAAAACCTTTCGTTCATGAACGTCTGTGCTCGTTCAACACACATGCTTTGTAATAAGCCTAATAGGTTTTATTTTTTTCGATATTGTTTTACTCGTATTAGTAGGCATGAGTGAAATTCTACTCATACAAGTTCCAACCTATCCAATGTAACTGCGGGTGCGGCCTCATACTGTATTCTTATTTAGCAGTGGCGGCATCATGAAAAACTGTAGACAATATATTTTGACATTATTAGCTACTACCACAAACAGTATTGACTTTGAATCTAGGTTGGAACTTAAAAAATTAGGCCCACCAAGGATCTATTGAAAATTGATTGTTGAAAACACTGAATTTAGAAAGAGTGGCAGATGGATTTCATTTACAAGACCATCAATTGAGCTTTCAAACTGAATTGGTAAGTTTTTTATTTAATTTTATTGTTGATGGTGGGCTAGTGATTTACTTCATTTACCTCCTTTATTATTTTCCAAGTACAGGCCTGTATTTAATTCTACGATTTGACATGAATTTTTCTCATGACTTGACTCAAATCATGAGAAAATTATCATTTGGCTTTTACGTTCTTTATAGACTAGCAAAAAATTTCATATCATCTACTACCAATCTTTCACCCCTCCAATTTGGAAAGTCACCGGCCGCCACTGCACTGCACTCAATTCGTTCCCTACTGTGCACAGCAACCAATGCAACTCCACATGAACGAATGTTCCTCCACCCCTGATGACGTTCTCAGACCAGCACATCTCTTCCTTCTTGGTTGTCAGCCCCTGGCACAGTCTGGTTGAAGAAGTTTGTTAGAAGAACAAAAAACGACCCATTAGTCGAAGAAGTTGAACTCATACAAGCCAATCCTGAGTATGCATTTATCCATCATCAGGATGGACGTGAGTCTAGTTTCTCTACAATATTTAGCACCTAAACCTCAAAGTTCATAATAAGTCAAGATTTTCTGAATGGGGGAAGAATGTGGTGATCATAGCGTTGCCATAGTAACCACTTTCAACTGTTTATTCATCATACTTAGTTCATTCATGCTGAGTTCTTTGTTCAATAAAGCCTTACTTTGCAAAAGGTATTTTATTCTAGTTCACAATTTAAATTTTCAACAATTTTAACTTCCTCTCAACAGTACAACATATTCAGGTGAGACTTAGCATCATGCTTTGGTAATTTTCCAGTTCAACATTTCAAAAAATCCATACTGCAGGCTCCCCCAGTATTTATCCCCTCCCCCACCCCACTCAAAGGTGTCTCTCTGGATCTGCCCCTGTCAACCATTCATTACTTCATTATTCACCTAATTATCAAGGCACAAGTCTCAGACTCAGGTGTGCAACATCAGCAAGAAATAAACGTGTAGAAACGTTGTCTTGAAATTACACGAAATATTGAAATCCCAATTCTAAAACTGCAAGAGAAGAATTTTTGAAGAAGACATCCAGTTGAACAATGATTATGCTGTATAGTGCATGCCAGTGGCGTACCGAGGTTTTAAGCGCCCTGGAGCGGAAGTGTCTAACGATGCCCCCCCCCCCCCCCCCCCCAAAAAAAAGTCTTACACTCAACCACCCGATTGGGCTGATATTAATATAGTGGTCATTTAATGAACCAGCGGCTTTTTTTTCCGCCTCTAACTATGCCGTATTTGTTAGAGATGCGAATCTCCAAGGAATGATTTTTCGACAGGCCAGATTCTGCTTTTATCAATTTCCAAACAGCTTGTTTTGGATTTTTTCACTTTTCTATAAATTTATTTGCAGTTATTTTTTCGCATTTTGCAAGTCATCCTTATGAAAATTTTTTTTATATTTTGGAAATAGGATTCAAAAGTGAAGTATTTCAGTCCTGTTCTTAATATAAAAACCATTGAACTTCTTGTGGATTTATTTTTTCAGAATAAATTCAAAGTCTTCATTCAATTACTTGAATTTGTTATACCTTTTGCCACCCAATTTAAATTGTTTTGGCTTTGCTACTTTCGACTATTTGCTACTTTTGACTTGACCGTTTTGCATTCTGTCTGGTTGTAACGCATTTACGGCTGAATGCATGAACCGATTTATTTTAAATTTGACATGAATTTTCCTTTTAGTCATGCGCAGCGATGTTTACATACGGTTTTTCAAAATTGTGTTGCATTTCACCCTTTTGGCCTTCATTATAGTAATATATTTTTTTGTAAGTAAAAGGTAATTTTCTCTCAAGAACGGTGCGCCCCTCAGAGCCTTGCGCCCTGGAGCGACTGCTCCACTCGCTCCATTATCGGTACGCCACTGGTGCATGCTAGAAATACGTTTGAATTAAATTCTGAAGGATTCATAATAAAAACCAAATCAATATAGATTGAAAATATTTCATTAACAAATTTCAAACTGTCAAATAATAAAAAATTAACACTGTTTTCCAAATATTAGCTGATTAAACAATAATAATGTGAATTGAATACTATTCAAATTGTATTGTATATTCATTTATATAGATTGAAAATATTTCATTAACAAATTTCAAACTGTCAAATAATAAAAAATTAACACTGTTTTCCAAATATTAGCTGATTAAACAATAATAATGTGAATTGAATACTATTCAAATTGTATTGTTTTTATCCAACGGAAAAGTACTACACAATAAATATTATAAATAATGATAAGTTCATTATCCAGTTACATGATAACACATAAACCAATGTTTTCAATTCTATAGAAAAAAATGTTTTGCAGCATTTATTAGATTCCTTATGTCATGTTCGAACTGTGAAAACGTTTAATCCATACACCAAGCAATTCAATTGCATTTAAAGTGTGTAAATCAACTCACCTATAATTAACTATGCATAAATATCATTTAGAAGAATTCGAAAATGTCAATTGCAGGGGAATTTTTTACTTGAATCTACGGCCTTGGTTCAAGTAATGAAAACTATGCGTTGATTAGCGGCCATGGAAAGCTGTGTCATACAGATGACCTCCAAAAGAGAAGTATCAAATTCACATGAGCTGTGTACAAGCTTAAGCATAGAAGAAACTTTCTCCATCTATAACTGTGTGATCTAGTATAAGTTGTAATTTGTGCACCGCTGATGTGATTTTGACCCTTCATCAAAGTCTCTTTGCTGTAAAGACCTTTATACAGCCTTAAGTTATATGATTCGACTTCACAGTTTCTCTAAACCAACGTGACCACCACTTTATAAAGTTCGAATGGCTTCAAAAGTTAAAACCTTATACCACAATCTCAATAGAATTGAAGCTACATTAGAATTGTTTAAATCTTAGGTGAAAAATGTTACTGGTAGAAAGTAATTAGAATTGAGTTCTGCATTTGCACTCAACAGTAGTTTAAATTTATTACCAAATGGAAACTATATCAATTCAAATAATTCTCAATATGATCTGTCTGAAATGTTATTGTATTAGTATTGGAAAAAATCAATAACATTAGTTACAGTAGAACGTTTTCTAGAAATGCATTTCTGTTTTTTGTTTGAAGCGAATTTAAAAAAAATGGAACTTTGTTAAAAAATGTCACTCCCAATTGAGTGGTCAACACACAATCATGAACTGAATAGAACAAGCATTTATAAATAATTAATAAACTTAAATTACAACATAAAATATTACATTATATAAGTACTCTATAGTACCAATTAATATCCGAATACCACTAAGAAAAGAACTTGCTCTACCAGGTCCTTTCTTTCAATAATGGAAAGTATTAGTAAACAAACGTAAAATATTCACAAACAAATACTTCGGCCCTCCTTCAGTTGCCATCACAACTGGGAACCTTTCGTAAAATTAAATATTTTTGGTTTTGGATCATTTTATTCCCATAAATAATGACATAAAACAGATTTTCCCTCCATAAACTACTTTCCAGCAGCATATAATAAATTATTGATTGCACCTGCTATAAGAAGTTTATAGGAGAATATTAGATACTTACCGATATCAATTATTATTATGATTGGAACAGTAAGTCATACATAATTACTGTGCACGTAAAAACTAATACAATTAAAAAGGATTTGTTTGCACAAAAGACAAGCACCTCTAATAATAATTTACAATAATATAATTTTAAAATTTACACAGACAAAATTTTTGTGGTAATAAATTTACGTTTATTTTTACACACTTATAAACTATCAATACAGTAGGATTATATTTCTTACAAAAATATTTACATAAATAATCAGATACAATGTTGTACTATTTTCTTCTATCATAACGAGTCAAACTGAAATCAACCATGACTATGCTTTCAGATATTTTTCAACCTTTTGTTCAATTTAAAGGAAAAGCACATCCACGTTAATCGCACAAAATACAAAATTATATCGTTTATCCATCCAAGTTAATTACCATAATGAAAAAAATTATGAGTATGATCATCAAAAGTTTAGTAAATAGGCACACCTTTTTTTTCAATATAAAACTTCATTAATTTTATATACTCTTCTAATAAATAATTTTATTTATTGGGAATTCGTCTTAAATGTAACAGTCTTGAATTGATAAGTTTTGAATTCGTTAATAGGGTTGAAACTTCTCTAGAATAATGATTTTGATATAATTTGTCAGCTGAAAACAAAAATAGAGTCCACTGAATATACATTACGAATTATGAAGAAAAGATAATGAGCTGATTAAATGAAATATTTAATGTAATAAAGGAAAATATAGGTGCAATATAGGAAAATGATAATTTGTGGCTTCATCATTGCATTCACATTTAGGCGTGACTAAAGAGAAGATTTAAAGATATTTCTGAGTAACGAATTTCTAATGACCATTAACTTTGTAACAAATAAAACTGAACTTTAAATGTCAATTATTTCTATTATATTATTCTATTCTATTATAGTTTCGGTCGTTACACCATTATCAATCTCAAACAAACCGCAGAGTTTGTTTAAGATTAATAATGTTGTAAGAACCGAAACTAGTATCTCACTTTTTTATAAATGTGATTGCTACAACTTCTTCTTATTATTCATTTTAGAATAATTTTAAACTTCTCACATTCACTATGACCATTTAATGACGAGTTGGTAGAAACGTTCAAGGTAAAGTTGAAAACAGGATAGTTGTTCAAAATTGGAAAACTATTTTTGCCAACGCATTCTTTTTCATAACTAATTTACAAAACTTTCAATAATTAATTCTCACTTTCCTAACAATTCGTTTTCAATAATATCACTACAAAAAACACCACTATCAAAATATTCTATCTGAATAGCATTGTTCATTTTACAAAAATCATATTTCAATAGGAATTAAGTTCAGTTTCACTTGAACATTTCAAAATTAGATTTCTTCACATTCAAATTGAAGATACATTCCTTGAATTCACATTTATTATTTGTTATTAGTTATTTATTAGTTGTTATTTGAAAATTTTTTCCAAGGCTCAATTTCTCATGAAAATAGTGAGATTGCCACAAAAACTTTAAACTGCCGAAAGAATATTTTTTTCACAGAACCTTTTTCTGGAACAAATATATTTTAATGGCGCTAATATTCATTGATTCATTAACAATACACATAAAACTTGATCAGAAATTATCTTTGCCAAATGCAAATTAAAGGTTTTCAACAAAGTGTAAAACCACCACGATACAAAAATTAATCACATTGTTTAATGGTCTTCTGTGGAATATATTACTTTAAAACAAAACATATAAAACCCAGTAAAATTTGCCTTATCTAATTACAATTATGAAATAGAAATATGGTTTAAAATTATTTTAGAATTAAAATAGACTGTTAAGGCGAGCGAAGCTATTCTGCCGACTAGTGAAATATATAATTAAATATTATACTGTGAAATGTTCAAAATGTAGACATAAATTTTGTCATTAAAATTATACAGTACATCAAGTTAAATTATGAATCGTCATTTACTTGTTAAACGAAGAAATAAATTTAATTTAAATGATTCTTTCATTTCATGATCATTCTTAATTAAATCAATGTTTCCCAACCGCTTTTGAATTGCGAACCCAATGGTTATTGGAATTATGATGTTGAAGATCCATCTTGTTTCCACTCGATAATAAAAACTTCGAAAAACAAGTGGAAATTGTGACTCACGTTATGGCGTGACGGCCTATCACTCTGCTGTTAAGAGCATCGTCAGACGACCAACAGTACACATGTGGGTCTGTGGGTCGTCTGCCGATGCTTTCAACAACAGAGTGAAACGGCCGTCACGCCATAACGTGAGTCACAATTTCCACTCAAGTGTTTTTTAAGTTTTTGTTATTGGAATGTTTCTACGACCCTTTTTTTATTTCACGACATTTGTTTTGTCATGTATGCCGTTTGAAGTTTGTATTTTCAAGCGTACAACTAATTAGAAACGCGGAAGGTTTTAGAAAAAATCTTTATCTCAGTTTAGACACAAAAAATTGCCACTGCAAAATTTTCCCAATTTTTTTGTTTTTGGAATCATGTTACGACCATGAAAGTTTTTTTCAGAAAACTTCCGATAGGGAGACTAATCAAAATTATTTTAAATAATTGTGGCGAGCATTAACTTTGAGAGTATTCATGAACCTTCCTTGAGGCTTCCTCACTCAAGGAAAACTTGAAAAGCCTTTTAAATGGATACCTAACCTAACCTGACTTTACAAGTTTTCCTTGGATTAAAGAAGCTTCCAGGTAGGTCTAGGGGGGGGGGGGCTGAGCTCTATTTTTCAAGTACATCAACAACTCTTGGATTGAATCACCATTGGTGAATTCATTGGTGAACCCCTACAGCAGGGGTTATCAATCTTTCAGGCTCTGTGCCTCCCTTAGTACACTGACATTTCGTTACACCTCCCATCTACTAGGATAACCTGATCAACAAAAGTAGCAGAATTTCAATTTGTAACTGAAGCGAGATATGAGTTAGGATAAAGGTTAGATTTGCAGGGTTCAAAATGAAATATTTGATAGCTTTCTACAAAATGTTCAATATTGACTCAATTTTTCTAACACAATGAAGTGCCACAATGAATTATTAGTTACAATGAAGTGAATGATCAGACGGAATATACCAGGCTGAATAGCGGGAATCGACAGCATTTAACGCGTTTGATTTCACTCCAAGGGTTTTCCACACACGCAGTGAGGGGGACTTCCTTCTAAATTTATTGTTCATTTATGCCTATTTTTCATGAAGGAAATAAAAAAAATCAATAATCAAAAGTAAATATGGGACTAAATTGTCTATAACTTAAAATTTTCAAAAGATTTTAAAAAGACGCTTTTTTGCAGATAAAGGACGTAGATAAAGGAATGTAGATAAAGGACAAAGCAGCTAAGCATATATTACCAACGTGCATCACGCAACTCAATATTGTACGATAATGTATTGGCTATTATTATTATTATTGAGTTTATTTTCTCCAACTTTTAGAGCTGTACAATAAAGTAATGGTGCTATGAAATATAAAAACATCCACAAATCTGGGTTGATTACAGTTTTTTCAAATATTTTGGTACACTGACGCTCCCATTGAAAATCCCTGCCCTACAGGAATAAAAAGTGAACTGAATTTTCTTTCGTAGTTAACTTTTCGTCACGTATTGATGATGCCTGGCTTCAGGATTCTCAAACTCAAAGGAGACTTGTAAAGCCATTACATGCATTTCAAGTATCACTTAATTTGAGGAAGCCTAAAAGCGTGTTCAACAATACTGAACGGATTTTTCGTTTCACCACCCATTTTACCATTTACCATTGAAATTAGGCAGTAAAATGATACATTCTCTTCATCATTCAAAACTACTGTGAAATGGTACTGTAAAAAATAATACATTCCAACAATACATTTGTAAATAAAAATTAAAAAATCAACGGAATATTACCAGTTATGACCGGCGTTCTAGCAAGTATTCAAATGGACGTTGTTGATGGTAATGTGATGCCTAATGATTGAACGTTGTCAGGCACCCAAGACCTCACACGATGTTGATGTCAAATGATGTTAATTAGTACATTAAATGGTGTTGATTAGGAATCGAGCGATGCATCAGTCTTGATAGAGTGTGTAGTGTGTGTGTGTGTGTGTGTGTGTGTGTGTGAGAGAGAGAGAGAGAAGTTTTAATAGTTGGGACGGCGACTATGATTGTTTGCGTGGGTCTGGGGCGGCGGGATCTGGCTGCTTGGAGTGTTTGGAGGGCCGCGCATCGGCCTGCTCGAGCATGGAGGCGGCTGATGAGCGAGGCACCAGCATCACAGAGCCGTCAGCCGCCTGCTGCAGACTCCACTCGTACGGCGAGTACGGGTTGCCGTCTGTATCTCGTAGCGCCTGCAACAAAACAAATTCACTCTCCATCAAGCAATGGTTGTTCGTCTTTGAATATTGAATAGACGGTTAAAATCAATATTACCATGTTGAGGTTTTCTCCAAATTGATAGAGGTAACTATTAGATAACTGAAAATAAGGTAGACCTACCTTAAGGTACCGTAGTGAAACTTATTCGAGAAGTATCTGACCTCATCTTTATTAAAATAATATTGTACTGTATTAATATAAATATTAAAATAATACTAACTTTTTAAGAGAATTCAACGACTTGCAGTCAAATTTTTATTAAGAATAAGTAGTATTTTACTTACTCTGTAGGCCGAACGTTTTCGAAACGTTGCTATTTTTCGAAAACGTTCGGCCTACAGAGTAAGTGAAATACTACTTATTCTTAATAAAAATTTGACTGCAAGTCGTTGAATTCACTTAAAAGGTTTCACTTAATATTAACAACGCAGTCAGTCATGGAACAAGAAATCCAGGAATAAAATAATTCTTTGATTATTTTAATATTTTTAGATTAAGAGTAAAAACTCCATTATAATCAAGATGGCTGATCTAATAAACAACTTTGAAGATGAGCCGTATAACAATAAGGAAGTTTATTTATTTATTTTGTGATACATACTATTACTATCTAGTCTTAAGATTAATGAACAACTTTTCTAGCCTATATTACTAAACTAAACTTAAATCGAAGAAATCCTCCTTAGGTTCTATTAGCTACATCCAATTATATTTATGTAGCTGGGTTTCACTCCATCACTGATCTGCTTTTTCATTGGACACTGACACTTGATTCAAGCACTAAACTAATCCAAACGGCTTTCTCCTTTTGAGCCTCCGCACCAATCCTCCATTGTCCAAGCTGGATTGCTTCAAAGTTGTTGTGATATTGGAGATTTTTAAATTTAAAAAATTTAAGCTTACTGAAATGCAGTCAAGGTCAACCGAGAAAAACACAAAAGGTAAAGGCAGACAGTTGAACATTTTAGAAGCTTTGAAGATAACTAGGTTGGTAAAAAACGATTCCAATACTAGTTTAAATGATCAAATTTACTTTAACCAATTCAATACCACTAACTTGGTTCCATCATAATTCTGGCCTACATTTCAATAACTTTTGTGTTTTTCTCGGTTGGTTGACCTTGACTGTATGTCAGTGAGGTTCAATTATTTAATTTAAAAATGATTCAATTCTAGTCTACTTGTGTATTGTTCTTCTTTGTTACTCTCTAGATGTTCTCGTTCGCAGTTTTTGGTTCTTGAATTTGATTTTTGCTTGTTGCTCCTCCCACCAGTGGGCTTGACTTGTTACGGCCTTCAGCCAATCACAAACCTTCTATGAAGGTCAGCCAAAATTATCATTACGTGTTTAGTATATATTGAGCTACTCTGTACTTTAGTTTTAGTTTGTTTGAGATTGATAATGGTATAATAACCGAAACTAGTATCTCACTATTTTTAATAAATGTGGTTGTGACAACTTCGCCTTATTATTCATTATGGATATCTTCCCCAATATCACCTTCACCACTACAAGAAAGTAGATTGAATAAATTTAAAGCATATTGGAAAATTTTGATTGAATTATGGCTGTATGTGGCTGAATCTGTTGTGTTCAACAGTTTGTCAAGGAACATAGTATTATTCTGATACATTATTCAATTTTTAAGAATGAAAATCAATTTGGGAGCTTTAATTAGTTACAAATTTTTTAATTAACTAATGTTTCATCTAGCTTTAAGAGATAAACATTGTGTGTTTATCACACTGTAAAAAGAGATGTTTTTCTAAAGTTTTTATCTGGTGATTAGTTTTGTTCTTATAGAAATATGGGATATGAAGTTACTCCCTCAGAAAATGTTTGTATAATCTTTTTGAGAAATCAGTTAAAATGCTATCAGATCCATATTATATATAAGTAAACCCAATGCAAGCGTTGTATCTTGAATTTTTCCACGATATAACCTCTATCAGTACCTGGTGATCACTGGTTTGTCGACCACTGTGATAGAATATTAAAAAAACATTGGTTGATATGTTAATGTAGTTCCTCATTACTTTTCATTAAAAGAAAGTTGCTACTGTCGTGATTACTGCAATTTTATGTTACACTACTTTTTCTATTCAGCAAGTACTCTTTCTATTCAGCAATTACAAAAATCGTAACACTGAGTTGATTGGTTACAGGCAATGTTAATGTAACTAAGACATTTTACAGTATTAAAACGTTAACGGATTTCATACAATTGAAGACTTAGGCCCATATTTATGAACGTGACTTACGTTGATCTAAGCACGAGTTATCTAAGTTTGACTTGGAAAGGCTCTATTACATTGAACGTGGTCACAAGCTAACCTAAAATTGTGTTGTATTATCAGGCACTAATAAGCATAAAATAACATACATGAAAAGATAAGGCCGCTATTAGCCGTGAGCAACTGGCTCGGCAACTGGGCAAGCAATCGATTGCCGGTCGAGTAGCGGGGCATTGAATCAAATGGGAGCCATTAGCCATGGGCAATCGGTTGCTGAAGAGAAGAAAGTTATCCATGCAGTTGCCGGGCGAGTCGAGCCCCAGCAACTACACGAGCAACTATTTCAGTCTCCCTGCCGTCGGGGGGCATTGGAGTATATGGCGCCTATTAGCCATAGGCAACTAGTTCTGGGCAACTGACTGCATGCGCATGCGCATCACCGATCTGTCTACCCTAAACAAACCCACTCAGTCTCATCTGTCATTCATGTCTGATGCAGGTGAAGTGTTAACATTGTTTACTATTTAAGTTTTTTTTTTGTGTAGGTAGTTATTAACTACTATTATCATATAGTATTATTATAATTTTATAATAATATAATTATATAATAAATATATATTATAATACAGTATATTAATTATTTAATTTTTTATTTAAATAATAAAATAATTATAATTATAATAATGATTATAATTATAATTATTTTTATTATAATTTATAATTTAAAATAATTTTAATAATTTAATTTTCATTTAAATTATGTCTGATGCAGGTGGAGTGTTATCATTGTTTACTATTCAAGTTTTTAATATGAGTGTAGGCAGTTATTATTATATAGTATTATTATAATTATAATAATATAATTAAAATATATGAATTATAATATTAATTATTATTTTAATTTAATCATTTAAATAATGAAATAATTTTAATAATTTAATTTTTATTTTATTTAATTTCAATTTTTATTTATTATTATGATATATTAATTATATATATTATAATTATATTATTATCTATTATTATTAACAGGTTATATGCAGTTGCCGAATGAGTTGCTCTATCCTATCTAAATGAATTCTATCCTAGTGCCAAAAAAATGTATAGGTTAGAACTAGATTTATATCAAATAAGTAAAAATAATTTCAATAAGTCAAATATACAGTGAATTACATTGCAATGGTGCGAAGATTGAATATGATGATTTTATTTTATTATTATGAGTCGATGCTATACTAAAAAATGAAATCAAAATATGATGCAACACAACAATCTAAGAATGGCTTCAAGTCAGCTCTGTACCTAGCTTGGCTAAGAACGGATTTGAGAGTCCAATTATAAGCATGACTCGACTTTTAAGTTAAGATCATCTTTAAGTAAGGTTCATGAATACGAACTTTAGTCTGAGCTTTACTTATACTAAGTGAGTTTACTAGCTGAAAAGTGAGGTTATAAGCCAACCCAGTTGTCCCTGCAACATTTATGTAGTATAAATTATTATATTAGTGTAAATTAGAGTTGTTTAATGTAAATTATTAATGTTAAATTATTTATAAGGAGCCAGATCTTTGTTGTGGGAGCTGAGTTGGCTTTTAGGGTTACAGCTGCTTGCTGGCTTGAACCTGTTAGTGTAAGTAAGACTAAAGCAGGAAACCCACTGGCCCGGCACCGGCGGCGCCCGGCGGCGACCGGCGGCGACCGGCGACGGCCGGCAATTTACAACAATTAACCCACTTGTCCGGCAGAAACCGGAGCTGACAGAAGAAATACAGCAGTTGCAATGGAGAGTTCGTCAGATGAGGAGTTATTTGTGATAGTCGCGGTGTGTGCTGAAGAAGAAAAGAGACAGAAACTGAGAAAGCAATTAATAAAAATAATAATTAATTAAAAACAAAATTGAATTAAAAATAAAATTGAAATAAATTAAAAATAAAAATAAAAATTTATTTTTATAATTAAAAATTGAAATAAAAATTAGTTAAAAATAAATTAAATTAAAATAAAAAAAAGTTAATTAAAAATAAAATTTATTTCATTAATTATTAATTAATAAAAATAATTTCATGTTACTATTTCAATTTAATTTGAACCAATAACAAAAATAATCCATGACATCGAAATTCTGTCACTGGATCGCCTTTTGTGACTTCATGTCACCTGTCATGCCTGCTATCTCGTCCAGAACTCAATAACTTTTATTACGGTACATCGCAAAATCATGTTTTAATTTGTTATTGGTTCAGGTAAGTATTGATTAGTAAGATTTGAGATCAATGTGACTTATTTATCTGCAGTATTTTCAAAACAGCTATTTAATAATTTAATCGTCACTATTTTACTTACTAATCAATACTTAACTGAACCAATAACAAATAAAACATGATTTTGTGATGTGATAAAATTTAGTGAGTTCTGGATGAGATAACTAGCGATTAAAAGGTGACATGAAGTCACAAAAGGTGATCCAGCGAAAGAATTTCGATCTCATGGAAAATTTTTGTTATTGGCTCAAATTAAATTGAAAAAGTAACATGAAATTATTTTTATTAATTAATAATTAATTTTATTTATTTTTTATTCATTTTTAACTAATTTTTATTTTATTTTTATTTCATTTTTTTTTATTCTTATTATATTTTTATTCTATTTTTATTTTATTTCATTTTATTTTCATTTTTTTTTATTCTATTTTTATTTCATTTTTATTTTATTTTTATTTGTTATTTTATTTATTTTTTATTTTTTTATCTTATTTTTATTCTATTCTATTTCTATTTTATTTTTATTTTATCTTTATCTTATTTTTAATTTAATTTTTATTTAATTTAATTTTTATTTAATTTATTTTATTTCATTTTATTTTTATTTTATCTTTATCTTATTTTTAATTCAATTTTTATTTAATTTAATTTATTTTATTTTTATTTTATTTCATTTTATTTTATTTCTATTTTATTTTCATTTTATTTTTTCTATTTTTATTTTATTTTCATTTGTTATTTTATTTCTTTTTTTTAAATTTTTTTATTCTATCCTATTTTTATTTTATCTTTATCTTATTTTTAATTTAATTTTTATTTAATTTATTTTATTTTATTTTTATTATTTTATTTTTAATTAATTTTTATTTTTATTAACTGCTTCCTTCGTTTCTGACTCTTTTCTTCTTCAACACACACTGCGACACATAAATAACTCAATGTACCATTCACGCAGAACACTTGCGATACTGGCATCGACTAGAGAATTGCCGGACAGGCTGCCCGGCAAGAATGCCCCCAAGAGCTTCTGCCGCCGCCGGCCGCCGCCGGTGCCGGAAGGCTTCTGTCGCCGCCGGCCGCCGCCGGTGACGGACAGATATAGTGGGTTGCTGTTCAATGAAAACAACGCAAAGCAATGTTGCCGGTAAGCATCGGTCGCCGCCGGTCGCCGCCGGGCGCCGCCGGTGCCGGACCAATGGGTTTCCTGCTTTATTGCTGCTAAGTCTGACTTATCCGATCTGACTTAAGTCGATCTTTGATAAGTCACGTTCATAAATATGGGCCTTAGAAGTGGAATTAGGTAATTCTTGCTAATGAATATTTTATGAGCTTTAAACTGATTATATTAGAACAAAATTTACACTCTTCCAAAAAACGTTTTGGAGGTTTTGGGGGGCTTCAACCCGAAAGCCCCCCCCCCCCCGTAAATCCGCCATCCGCCACTGCTCCCCTAGATTATATTTATTTGATAAAAATTCATGTTATTTTTGACGTTATTAATGTTCCATTAGCAAATCGTTCTACCAAAATATTTCTTTTGCCCCTTAGCTGAATGTACGACAGCGTTTATAAGCACACTTGTTTTGAGAAAAAACTTGAACTTCATATTTGCTTTTTAGTCTTTTATCAAGTGGATCACTGCATTCTCGTCTATGACTGGCTGTCAAGAGTACTCTTCCTTTAGAACCATGCATACCTTTTCGCCCTCTCTTTATTTTCGGTTGCTGTTAACAAAGCCTGACTGTAACTTTTAGTTCAACCATTTTCCTCCTTCGTTTTAGGTTCTACTTTTTTATGAGGGGTTAAGCTTTTCCATTAGCTTTATTTATTTCTGATTGAAATGATTCTATTTCCTCTGACATTGACTTCATTTACTCTTCGATATTTAATTTCATTTAACAAACTTATCCTTTCTTCTTCAGATTTTTTTAGTGTTGACTAGTTTTTTTTTTTTAGTTCATTATGAAGGATCACGCAGCAATTGAACCTTTTCTTCTACAGTAGTTTTAAGAGCTGATGGTGACTGTTTACTATCATGGTGACATTATCCACTTGTACCGCATAGTTACTGGTACTCTAACTACACTACTAGATTTAGATGATTTGTTTGATCTCATTTTCCTAGCTAATAATTATTTTAAAGCAAGCAGTGCTTTCTCTTGAAAATCAATTATCTGTCAACTGCCTATCTAAAAGCAATCCACTCCAAGACTATTTTTGTACTTTTAATACAACCTAACCTTGAAAACAGAATTTGGCTTTTTATAAGGACACTTTAAATTATACTTGAGAAATTAATACTAGAAATGATTGAGATATTATAAATAATAATTTAAAAAAAATTACTACTCATCTATTCAATATTATATTAGAATCTTAAAAATCTGAAGAGCCATAAGTTTGTGTGTATGCACTATCGCTTCTAAATATCAATTGAATAGAACAAAATCATTAAACCATAAGTTCAGAGAAATAAAACAATAAATTACCTGGAAAATATGCCTGTAAAGCTGACTGAATTTGCTTTTCACTCTCTGTCGCTCAGCAATTAGAAATTCGTGTTCTCTTAGAAGCCTCTGCTTTCTGTCCCTCATTTGTTTCACTTCATCTGCTAAGCTCATAATTTGGTCTAGTTTGCGTTTTCGACAGTTTTGGGCTGCAACCTATTGCAATAAATAGAATCAAAATATTTATTAAATATATTAGTTATTTATGTATTAAGAGCATAAAGTGCGACTTTATCACTCAAGATAACAGTTACTGCATGATATTTAGCAGAGTGCAATAATTTTGCATGAGTGATAGAGGAGCTTCACACCCGAATTACATACACCATTTTTCCTACAACTACAGTTTTGGATTTCTATTCAATAATTTACGAAATTATCTTTTCCACTATTGTTGAGGTTTTGAAAAATGTATCTGGGAGAAATCAGCTGGCAAGCTTCAGTGTTTCCAACCGTACAATAATTAACGTTTTGCACAATAATTGGCTGTCTTGTACAATATAGGATTTGGCTAAGTACAATCTGCCCTTGTGTATAATAACTTCAGAGAAATCTTATTCCCCAAAAAAATTAATAATTAAAATAGTTATTTCCTATTAAAAAAATAAATAATTGTAAAATATTAAGATGAATATGATAATTTTGTATGTCAAGTGCAATCGTAGAATGGAAGGTTGGCAATACTGGCCAGCATCAGCTATGACGTCAGCGAGCATAAAGTACATTACTGTTTGCTCCTCAGTAAACAGCTGTTTTATGATTGGTTTCTAGCATGTAAACTAATTATTTACGTGCAGTTGTAGAAAAATTATTTATTGAACATTTAAGTATGTTCTGTGTAATAAACAGAGCAAAACAAACAGCAACAAATGGAATACAACGGAAATGCAATGATGGTAAAAAATTAGAAGTAGAGGTGAAAGCTCAAAGTATAGGCCTATAGAGTTTTGACAGTTCCTAGTCTCTATGAATTCAATTTGTATATTTTCGTATACAAATAAAAAAATGATTGGACAACAGGTACAGATATTCATTATTATACAAGATACGGGAATTCAAGCAGAGTAGAAAAGCACTGTAATAATTTTTATGAACTGAATCCCAAATACATTATTAAGCAGGTAATAAATTCTTAAAAATAATTTGAGTAATGTGTAACACGATTAGTTACAGAATAAAATTTAAAAAAAAGTCTAATAGGAAAATGCTTGCATAGTAGGCAAAGCTGCTATGAAGATTGTAGATTCGTGAAAATAATCTACTAATTTTATGACAAGTATTTATGAATATTATTTACAAAATAATTAATTTCGTAATTCCTTTCAGCGCAATAAATCTTACTTTGTATCTTGTGAACATAAGAACATTTTTTACAATTAAATCATATTGTAATATCTTCCAAAGCAACCAAGGCTGATATTGTTTATGGTTGAGAAGATTGTATTTGTGCATCACATCTAGATATAATTTGTTCTTCTATCCATGTTCATGTAGAAATATATATATATTTTTTTAATGTTTGGCAACAATTATATATGACAAGAATGAGATAAATAAATAAAAATCATTCATTATCATGACTTTAAGAATATTCTTCAATGCTTATGATGTTATCATATACTAGAATAATGCTGAAAAATAGCGTAAAGCTTTCAAGTAACAGTCGCTTTTTTCTTCCAATTTCTCATCATATTGAACTAGGTCATATAGAACATCATCATAGTACGCACTTATTGTTTTGTTTTTTCAAGAAGTGAATAGCTCTGTTACAAAAACTTTAAATTTTGTTTCATAACATCAAATTAGATCAGATATAGATTTTAAATACGTAAAATTAACAAGACGCAATGCTGGTGATGTTACATAATCGAAGTACAGTAAATGAAAAAAATTATTAAATAATGTGGATTCAATTCATAATTGAATTTGACTAGATAACATTACGTTTAAACAAGGATGCTTTGAAATTCATTAGTAGAAACCAGAAAAATGAGACATTTTACGGTTTTGAGAAATTGAATTTGAGTATTTCTATTTTTTTCTAATTTGATGATAGATTAATTTTGAGGACAGCTGTTTTGGAATAAATTTGTAGTACTGTAACTAGAAAAATAAGATTTTTAATTTTTGGATTTCTTGTTCCATGACGAACTGCGTTGTTAATATTAAATTTTTAAGTGAATTCAAAGACTTGCCGTCAAATTTTTATTAAAAATAAACAGTATTTTTACTTACTCTGTAGGCCGAACGACCTTGAAGATGGGTTTTAACAACTCGAAAACGTTCGGCCAACAGAGTAAGTAAAAATACTACGTATTCTTAATCAAAATTTGACTAGAAATCGTTGAATTCACTTATAAAGTTAATATTTCTTAATCTTATTTCTTACCTTTAAAAGCTTATAGCTTTTCAAAATAGCGTTTTTATCTCTAAGCATTTTCTAAAAAAAAGCTCTTTCCATCTGCATTGATTATAATCAGTTATATTGCTAGCAGCAGAATATTACCTTATTCTTGCCTCTCCTCCTGATGTCCCTGATAAGTGATAACTGTGATTCACTCAAATCGTATTTGGACAGCCTTTCGTTGAACTCATCCATGGGGAGGTTGATTATGTCGCTGACTGTGATGGGCACATTGAGCGCTCGTGCTCTTTTCTCATCCCTTGTTAGGTGTTCATCTTCAACCTTCTTACCTAAAATGAAAACATTTGTTCAGAAACACATAAAACATTCAACAATATGTGACACACTCATTAGGACTTATTTCTATATATTTACAACATGGAATAACGACACTAACACCATACTAGCCCATAGAACTATGATGATTTTTGTAATTACAAATTATATTTATTCATGGGATTTACCACCAAGCAAAGGCGCGATACAGAGGAAGAAATGAAAAGTAGGCCAGCACAAACAAGGAGTTGCATAATGCAGTTATATCCCATTATCTGGAGTAGAAATATACGTAAGAAAACTGAACATACAATATTAAATTTAATGCAATTGCCAGAGGTATTACGACGTATGGTTCAGAAGTATGGCTAACAAATAAGAGCTGTAGAAATGGAGTATTGGAGAAGCTGCTGTGGGGTCACCAGAATTGGCAGAGTTAGATACTAAGAGATTTGTATGATAAAAGGTTCATTGAAGAAAAACGATTAATGTGGGATAGCCATACAAGAAGAACTAGTGCTAGTTAGTGGATTGGGATTGTTACTGAATGGAGGCCAAAGGGTGAAAAGAAGAGGACAACCAAAAAGATCATGAAGGCATGAGGTGGATGAGGCTATGGAAGCAAGAAATTTCAGGGACGGGGAATGGCAAAACCGGCACAGATGGAGAAATCGACTGAAAGAAGGAAGACAGTGAATCACTGTAGAACCCTAAACATTTATATAACTGAATACTCGACTTAAAAAATAATATAAATAAACATTGATACAGAATTTTATTTTAAAGAGTAGTACAAAAATTCATAATCTGCAACTCCATGGAGAAGCATTTACCTCTTTGTTTATCTCTTGACATTGGCCTGTGCATTGAGCCGGGCTGTTCAGGAGGAAGGTGGTAAGTGTGGTTGTGTGCAACATGCTCCATCGGCGTCCTCATACCTGTAATTTACAACCTCACATTACAACAATCATGGATAGCTCGCCATAAGTCATACTCAATTACAGAGTTACAGGTGGGAACATTATTTTTAAATAGGGTAAATATACTGCATACTGTAAGCTAAAATTCCAACTTCAACTTTTTTAGGTTATTATAATTTGATTATTTATCTAAGCGATGGTATAATATGTATACTATAAAAATACAATCTATGAAGAAACTAAGAACTGAAAAGGTGCAAATGGTTGAAAAAGTGAATTTAGTGACTAGTTCAACCAAGTATAGGGAGAGAATTGATGAGATATAGATCTTTACGGCAGATATTCAATAAGATATCTATAATCAATAGATAAAATATCCATTTCGATTTATTATCTATATTATTTCATGACGGAAATCGAATATAGAATAAATACAATGACGGTGATAGCTTGCAGCAGCTGTCCTTCATAATATGTATTCGATTGTCTAGGCTAATTACAATGGAATTTGAAGAAACAACATACCCAAAACTATTCTGTTAAAAGAATTCAACTTTAGTGCAAATCTTTATCAATTCAATGCTTATGTAGATTGATAGATGGTAGTTAATTTGTAGTAGCTATCCATATTTATTTATTGATACAGCTCAATTTTCTCATATATAATAATAATAATAGTATTTATTAGTAATGATAATAGTTCTCAGGCACACAGAAAGTTCAGTTCCGATTTCAATCTTAATCAACCATTATTACCTCACTTGTAGCAAATGAGAACGTACCTACAGAGTTATTCAAAAAGAAGGAACGGATTTCAAATATTTTATTATAAGCTACAACAGATAGAAACATATTTATTCAATTTGTTAATGAGAAATGACAAAACTTCAATTTTTTTGTAATTAGGCCAGTTATGTTATTTATTCAACACGAGCATCATGTGTTATTCGACAACAATATTTTAAACCGTCGCTAATTTCTTGCTACACACGATTCAGCTTATCTCTATTTGATTAATTGCCTTAACAATTCGATGAAGCAGTCTTTCAGTGTCAGAATAGGAGGGATATAATAGACACGTATCTTTTACAGACTTTTACATAACTAAATAATTATTGATTTGAAATTCGTGAATGTGCTCGTCGTCGTGTCGTTTGAAAAAATACAAGAAAACAACAATACCGTACATCAACATTCAAAAGACAAAAATTTTAAAACAGTAGATCTCCTAGTTGAAGTACACAAAATGATCGCTCCTGTAATGTCATCGACATCTTAGCATCCAACTATAGACAAAAAACAGCGCCAATCAGGCGGTAAACTTCTACCCAGGCCGTTTAAAATCGAGTAATTTCCTCTTCATGAACTATCTTTTGGCTGCCAGAAAACTGTAGTTAAAGGGTTGATTATATTGAGCGAATTTAGTAGCTAAACAGCCATCGAATAGCAACACTACAGGCCGACCAAGCTTCCCCTACCAAAAGCTTGTCTCATGAGAACTGACACTACAAAGAAAACTCAATTAATCCCGCTTTTAGTGGGGAAAGGTTGGTCAGCCAAGCTGACCTTTTTTGCTACTAAACTCTCCAAGCCTTGATTCGTTAGATGTCCTGAACTTGTTCAGCTGCGATCTGATGATACCAGATTGTGACTCGGACACCAGACCTTGTCAGCCAGATCACAAAATACTAGTATTATTTTATGTGTAGCAGTTTGGAAGAGATGAATGTTTGAAATCTGTTCCGTCTTTTCAAACAATCTTAGAACAATGTGGATAGAGCAATTAGTATAGTTGCAATATTCGTCTATACTGACCCATAGTTTGCCGGGAAAATTCGAGACTACAGCTGTATTTCATTTCGGGGTGTTGCTGCTTGGAGCAGACTGAATCGAGGGACGGCGGGATAGCCGCCGCGACCGGCGGAAAGGGAGCCTGCGGCAGCATCGCACCCGCGCCGCACTCCGTACCGGCAAATTCGTATTTGACACTCGAACCGGATGCGTGGCCCAGCAAACTGTTTGCACTGGTCCCTGCCGCAGTACACACACACACTCAATCCACTCGTTCTTAAAATTTAGAAGGAAATGCGTCTCTACTCTGCTCACAAGTATAGCCTACACATGCAAACTAAACCTTCCTTTCAGGCAGTACGCTTATTCTAGTATATTTTTTCTATGAACCAATCTTATGTTCTAGCACGTAGACTAAGTAGTCAAGAGGGAATTAATTATATTCATTCGAATTTGAGAGTTCCTTGTGCACTAAATTAACGTTTTTCATTCATTCAACGAACGAAATTCATTCAAATTGTTGTAAAAAAATGAAATCCATTTAATAATATTCTATGAGGGCAATGCACACTGGTATAAAATGACATGGTTTTGATTTTCTGTCAGATAACATGCTAGCATGTCAATTTAAAATCTAAGGGTGGGTGCATCGTGGAGTATCACTATATTCAAAGATAGTCATCATCGCAAAATCAAACAAATGCTGTGGAATGGTATATGACGGATCGGAGCAGGGAGAATTCCACAAAATGAGTGAGTATATTTTTTAACAAATCCCCATTTTAAAATTTTACAACTATTTTCACTTAATTCAACTTAATTTGATTAGATATTTTTTTTTTAAATAGTAAGAACGAAAAGGTATCCAACTTTTTAAAATCTTCCGGCCTCTATACATTAATATGATATTGTGACGTATTTAAAGCGGGGATCTGGAGATTTATTTCAGTGAGAACAACTAATTAAGATAATAAGACAATTTATTACACTAAATAAACACAATAAATTGGTACTCAACAATATGTCAAAATAATTGGCGTAAGTTTACAATTATAATCTTACTACAATAAAAACAGAATCAGGAGCTAACAATTAATTACCTGATAAACAAACAACACACTTCACTACAACCACTAAATCAGTACTAAAACTAAGTACAAGAAAGTCTTTACACAACTACAAATCACCTATCAGCTAAGTTAACCTTACAGTTACAGTTATACAAATCAATCTTATCGCAGTATTCCTTTGATGAAACCAACACTCAATTGGAAGGATTTCCTCCAAAGATGTGTAGAAGCTCAACTACTAACATCTTAGACACAGAACTTACACACAGTGAATGAATCGAGCACAATAATTATTGTACAACTTGATCACTGAATTCACAATCTTGCCTGTATACCCAGACTCACACATTGACAACTATGCTGAACTTTCTTTGAAGATACTCTTGAATGCAGATCAACAGAGCTGATCCCTTATTTATTGGGAATTAAGTATGATGCTACTGAACAAAATTACAACAGAAAGAAGTTCTATTATGACAGTATTGATTATAATAAACTTTCATTAGCTCTAATGAAAGAGACCTGGAGCTCCGTGTATCTGCAGGACTGTGCTGAGAGTGCTTTGAACAAAATGATGGAAATAGTTGAAAAATACACAGAAGAATATAAAGTTATCAATAGAGTATCGCATAAAAACGCAAGATCAAGCCTTGGATTACAAATGGATTAGTTACATCAATAAGGAAGAGAGATAAATTGCACAGACAAAGCAACAACAATACAGCGAATCTACAACTTAGAGAATACTATAGAAGGTATAGAAATCTACTAACAAAGGTCATAGAGAATGCAAAAAAACAGTACTTTTCAGAGCGATTTGGGAATGCTAACAACTCTAAGCAAACATGGAAGGTAATAAGAGATATAACTGAAGTTCAACGACCGCGAACACAGATCCATCAAATTAACTTAGAAGGAAGAGAATTGAAACTGGGAGATGATGATGAAGAGATAGCAGATTCTTTCAACAAGTTTTTCAAAAGCATTGGATCAAAACTGGCCCAGGAAATTCTAAACAACAACCGTAACCACACAGATGCATCAGCAGCAACTGACCAAAGAGTCTGCCAATCATTGTTCTTTGCGCCTGTGAATGAAGATGAAATGATAAACAGTCTCAAAGTGAATAGTGCACCAGGATTGGATAACCTCAAACCAGAACTTTTCAAACAAAACAGTGCTAGCCTTTCCAAGCCATTAACATACATTGTAAATAGAATTTTTGAAGAAGGTGTTTTCCCTCAATGTCTAAAAGAAGCTGTCATCTGTCCAATTTTCAAATCAGGAGATAAAAAAGATATGAATTGCTACAGACCTATATCACTGCTTAGTATACTATCAAAACTGTTTGAAAAATGCATTAAAACTAGACTAGTCAGCTTTCTTGAAAAAAAAACAATATACTATCACCAAACCAATATGGTTTTAGATCTAGTTGCAGTACTAATGATGCTATCCACTATGTTACCACTCAGATTGTAGACAAAATAAATGTAGAAGATAAACCATTAGCAGAATTCTTAGATTTGAAGAAGGCTTTTGATACTGTATCACATGATATCCTACTATCCAGACTCAACAACTATGGCATAAGAGGAGTTGCATGGAACCTGTTCAACAGCTACCTGACAAACCGAACACAATGTGTCAGAGTCAATGGATGTGTGAGCATTAAGCTGATAGTGGAATATGGAGTGCCACAAGGAACAGTACTAGGACCAATTCTCTTTTTGCTTTACATAAATCCATT
The DNA here is from genome assembly GCA_948455865.1 of Conomelus anceps. Lineage (NCBI taxonomy): Eukaryota > Metazoa > Arthropoda > Insecta > Hemiptera > Delphacidae > Conomelus > Conomelus anceps. The sequence continues at coordinate 35,030,996 of OX418219.1, read as the reverse complement.
ATGCGATATGGAGATTGATGGATCCATCACCACATTTGCAGATGACACGGTACTACTGTTTTCTGAGCCATCCTGGGGGATGACCTGGAGAAAGGCTGAGATTGGGCTGCAGAGGGTGTCTCACTGGTTGAATAGGAATCTCCTAACCTTGAACTATGAGAAGACATATTTCCTGTCCTTCTCAGCAACTCAGCATGGACAGCCAACAGAGGATAATCTAATAGTCACTAATCATATGAATAACACATCATACACAGTTCACAGAAAACAGTTTCACAAATATCTTGGAGTTACAATGGATTCGTTTCTGCGCTGGGACCATCATATCAACGACTTATGCGGGAGGTTAAGAAAAACCATCTACAAGTTCAGAATCCTGAGGACACTAGTCAATGAGAGGTGTCTGAAAACAATCTACTATTCTCTGACCCAGTTCTTGCTTATGTATGGGATTGTAGGATGGGGAGGAACCAGCTTCCTGCATATTGAGCCGCTCCTCAAGGTTCAGAAGCTGATTATGAGGGTCATCAACCGGAAACCACCACGCTATCCATCAGACCAGCTATTCAGCGAATTCGTTGTGATGGATCCAAGACAGCTGTACTCCAAGGAAATACTATGCAGAATACACAAAAATCCAGCCAGCTTCCAAACCAGAAACCATAGCCACAACACCAGATACAGGAACCTTCTTATCACTAATGTTGCTAAGAAGGCACTATACCAAAGACATTTCAATCATCTAGCACCAAAATTATATAATCTACTTCCTGAAAACATTAAACACATAACTCACTTCAAAAAGTTCAAAGCAACAGTACAAAATTGGTTAACAAGCAAAGGAAGACAGAGAATAGAAACAGTAATTTCAAACAATTCATAGTATCATCTAACACAGAACACATACCCACAAGACATTTACTGATTTACTTAACACTTACTAATCTTACTTATTCACTCACAAAAATTCAAACCTACTCTAGAACATGGCTTGCCATAGTGGAGTAGGTCAATTTTCCACACAAAATATTTTGTATTATAACATAAATTTTGATCTTTTACTAACACATTTTTGTATTAATAACTGTAGATGTTTGTAAATTTGTAGTAGTATTAGTTTGGAAAATAAAACATTTATTTATTTATAGGGTTGTGGGCAACAAACAATAAAGATCTAAGAAAATCTGGAAGAATCTAGAACATTAAGGAGTTGACACAGATTACCCAATAGAAAATGCGGAAAGAAGTCAGAGAGTTATAGGGAAAGACGATGGATGCTAGTCGGGTAGGGGAGCAGAACGTGTGAAGGAGAGGGGGCGATAAACAAAGACAAAGGTAAATAATAATATTTCTACTTATAGCTTCTATAAGGTGTGTTTCTTGAGGTATAGAACTTCAAGTTGGCAGCACTGCCTCCAGTGGCAAACATTTTGTCAACTAACAGCTGATTTGTGTTCAGTATTGTTTGCCATTTTATCATGAATAGAGTGAAACCTGAACAGCATTTGCAAATTGTGCAGATTTACCTTGGAAATCATAGTTCCAAGGGGAGTTGTGTGCATGCGCGTGTAGGTGGAAGGTCAATGCATAGTTGGGTCGTGATTTTTAATGAGTTAATGTGTTTTTGGTGGTTAATATATGAATAAAAAGTGTATGATACTAACCATGTAGTGTCAGTGTATGTGGATATCACTTAAATAAGTTGTAAACTGTAAGTATGAACAAGTATTTCCAACTTAAATCAACAAGTGTTTCACCTAACCTAAGAATTGGTTGGTAACGTTTTGGTCAACGACAATTTCATCAACCGGTAAAATTCATCAGGCTGAGAAGGAGAGGAATAGTCTAGAGTGAGAGAGTCGGCTACTACTGGTGTTATCTCACTTGTTTTGCTGTTTATCATTGATCGGCTGGCAACCATTGAACAGATGTTTTGAATTCGACAAAGTTACACGGCAACTTGAATATTCATGCTAGCCAACTATACTAACCTACTACAGTGCTTTGATAAGGGATGATTGGCTGCATCGATTGACGTCACTCATTAGCAGGCAATTCTGTCCCACTTAGCAAATCAAAAAGTAATGGATATGAGCTTAAACTGACCACTTCTGAAATTAGTACTGCTCAATTGGTAGCTGCACAGGAAAAATTTACTGAGAGAGTAGTTAAAATTTATGGGGATAGCTATGGACATGACCTTGTTCATTACTGTGAATCCGGCCTGAATGGTTTGGTCAGTGGTTTCGTTAAGCCAAGGGCAAAGTTTAGTCCAATTGCAACTAATATTGTGAGTGATAGTAAGGATCTCTCCATGAAGGACCATATAGTTATTATAGGGGGCTCCAATGATGTTTATTGCAACCAATCTGCACTCTTTATAAGAGGTTTACTGTCTCTTCTTCTTGTAACGAATTTTACAAATGTACTAGTTGCCACTATACCTATGAGATATGACCTACTGGACTGGTCCTGTGTAAACAGTGAGATAAGGAAAATTAATGGTAAAATAAGAATTTGTGAAAAAATGAGCCATGTAAAGGTTATTGAACTCTCTGAACTGGAGAGAGACAAGTTTACTAAACATGGGCTACACTTGAACAGGAAAGGAAAGATTGCAGTTGCAGGAAAAATTAAAACTTTAATTGAATGTAAGCATGTTAATGACGCAGTTATTGGTTTAGGCTATGGTAGCTATGCGGAAAACTAGAATATGGTCCTGCTTGTGATACACCAGACATTGAACGATTAGTTAGGCAGGACCTAAGTACAGAAAAATATAAGTCGTGTAAATTAGATAGTAGAGGATTAGAGTATAATAATGATAATAATAATAATAAATTAAGTGAATACCTAGCTAATAAGTTTAATATGAATTATCGATGCCTTGAATATGTGAATTTGAATTATAAAGTAAATGAGTATGTTTCTGACTCTGATGTAACTAAAATGAAAAATAATTGAAGACGTGATACTGACTTGACAATTTGTCTTATAAATGTTCAATCAATAAGGAGTAAATTGGGTATACTTGAGGCTATTCTACTGACAAAAGTTGCTGAAATTGTATGTGTATGTGAACACTGGACTGTAAAGAATGAAATTGACTTCTATGTACTATAATCTGGGGGGTTTCTACTGTAGAGAGCCACCCAGGTCTCGTGGTGGATCTGTAATATATGTGAAGAAGGTCATTAAATTTGAAACAATTGATCTCACTGGCTATTGTGCGGATTTTGTATGTGAAGCTTCGGCGGTAAAATTGACTGAACAAAGTATGGCTGTGATAAACATTTATAGAACACCCGATTGTAACGTGAGAGACTTCTTTTATTATTTAGAAAATCTTATGGACTTCATAATGAATAAGAGATTTAAATGCATTATACTGACAGGAGATTTCAATGTAAATATTTTAGACACTACTAAAGCTGAAAATCAGGACTTCTTGAACATTCTTAGAACTTTTAATCTTTTCTGTATTAATAAATTACCTACAAGAGGCAAGGCATGTTTGGACAATATTGCCACAAATCTGAAAAAAGAGTTTTATAAATACAGTTTATTTGAAGAAGGGATATTATCTGATCATGCAGGAATATGGCTGGATCTAACTACTTTAAAAACTAAATCAAAAATAGTTAATGAGGTTGTAACGAAAAGATTGATTAATGATATTAGATTGAGTAATTTGGAGAAGAGTCTTTGTGATGTGGATTGGTTGCCTTTATATTGTATCAATGATGTAGATTCTGCTTTTGAAAAATTTATGAATATAATAATTAACCATTTTAATCTATGTTGTCCGGTGATAAGTTACAGTGAACGGCCTCTAAATAAAAACAAAAATAAGTGGTTTGATCAAAGAATTGCCAATATGCGAGTTATATTATTAACCTTATATAATAAATGGAAACTGAGCAATAATATGGATGATAAGCTGAGGTATGTAGCATTCAAAAAAGAGTATAAAAATACTATTGCTGAATCTAAAGTTAAAGCCAATGATAATTATATTAATAATTCAAAAAATAAATGTAAAACAGCTTGGAATATTATAAAATCAGAAACAGAAAAAAGTAAGACCAAGCAAGAATTACCAGTATCAATTAATACTCTCAATAAATATTTTACAAACGTATCTGGAATGGTGAATAATATCAATATGCCCTCCAAAGATCCAGTAGAGTTACTGAACAAGTATAACTTGCCAGTTGGTCTAGAACATAGTTTTAAATGGAAGAAGGTGGAGCCTAGTACTGTTTTAGATATTGTTAAGAAACTGAGTTCTTCTCATGCTGGTGATGTCTATGGACTTAGTAATGTAGTTATAAAAAATATCATTACCAGTATAGTTATACCACTCACATTTTTGATTAATTTAGTTCTTTCCGAGGCTACTTTTCCAAATTGTCCAAAGTTGAGTAAAATTAGTCCAGTGTACAAAAAAGGAGATAAGACGCAACCAGACAGCTACCGCCCAATTTCACTTGTTCCTATTATTGGTAAAATCATTGAGTCTGTGATGTTTGCCCAATTATATGAATACTTCAATTGTAATAATCTTCTATATTGTAACCAGTATGCTTATAGACCTGCTCATTGCACAATAATGGCTGTTGAGAGTATTGTTAACAAGATTTTGGAAGCTTTTGAAGATAAGCTGGTTACTGGTGTTGGCTTGTTGGATTTGCGAAAGGCATTTGATTGCATATCACATAGTGTTTTAAGAACTAAATTACAGTTTTATGGCATTGTTGGAAGCGAACTTGAAGTAATTGAGTCATACTTAAGAAGAAAGCAAGTTGTAGTAGTGAATAATGTAAAGTCTGATGTTTTAGATGTAGTAGCAGGAGTTCCGCAAGGATCAATCCTTGGGCCATTTCTTTTTTTGATATATATGAATGACATTCATTGTAATATAATTCCATTAGGCCTACCTGTACTATACGCTGATGATACAACTTTAATGTGCGTTCATAAAAATATGACAAGTGTGAAAACAATGCTATTAGAATGCATTCAAGCATCTAAAACATGGCTTGACACAAATAATCTTGTTATCAATGATGATAAGACAGAACACATCTATTTTTCTTTGAATAGTGAATGTGAAAGACAGGCTGTGAAACTTCTTGGCCTGTACTTAGACAGTAAATTGACATGGAAGGAGCAAGTGAATATGTTATGTAGAAAACTGTCTAGGGTAATATATCTTATTAGAAAGCTTAAATACTGTGTAAGCTCGGAAGTGCTTTTGACAACCTATTTTGGTCTTTTCCATTCCCTGATAACATATGGAGTTATACTATGCGGTAATTGTAGCACTGCTAATAAGATACTTATTCTTCAAAAAAGAGTGGTTAGAATAATTGATGGCCTTCAACAAAGAGAATCTTGTAGAGAAAGTTTTGTAAAGTTTCAAATCATGACAGTGCCAACATTATATATCTACCATAATTTAATTCAAGTCAAAAGTAATTTAAACAATTTCAACAGCATTGGGCACTCCTATAACACAAGAAAAAAGTTGGATCTTCCTATTCCTCAAATAAGATTGTCAAAAACACATAAGAGCCATTTCTATCAGAGATTCTTGATATTTAATAAACTTCCACTATGGGTACGTAATCTGCCAGAAAAACATTTTAAATTAGTTGTCAGTAGATGGCTGAAGAATCAGCCTTTTTATAATCTCAATGAATACATGGACTCCAACCCAAATACAATTAAAAATGACTGAATTGTAAGCCACCTGTTTGTGAATCTTATGACTTTGTTTTTGATATGCTGATCTATGAGTAAGCTATGAGAAATTGTAATAATACATATTATAGGCCTATCATTAATTATTTATACAAATGTTGTATATTCATTGTTGATTTTATGTGATCACGAAGCCTATTGCAATTGTTTTGTTTAATGGCAAACAAATATTCTTATTCTTATTCCATTCATGAAAAATATCACGCACTATGTCCATTTTATGGTCAACATAATTGTCCATCAAAGCAAGTAATTCTATCAACAATGGAACGATTTGCATCAGAACGGATGTGTATTATCACTTAAGGTACACATGATGCAAATCGTTCCATTGTTAATCGCTCTGATGGACAATTATGTTGGCCATAAAATGGACATAGTGTGTGATATGTTTCATGAATGGAACTATGATTTCCAAGGTAAATCTGTACAATTTACAAATGTTGTTCAGGTTTCATTCTATTGAAAATGGCAAACAATACTGAACACAAATCAGCTGTTATTTGACAGAATTTTTACCACTGGAGGCTGTGCTGCCAACTTAAAGTTCTATACCTCTAAAAAAAAAACATCCTATATTTATAGCTAACTAACTCTACACACTATACATCTATAGTCTATAATGTATTCGTCAAATTATATTAAATGATTATCCTTGAGTATCTAATGATCTACTTTGCAAGAACCCTTGCGCCCCTGGCAAATAATTTGAAATCATGATGTCTCAAAGTCAAATACATACGGTACTGTGGGGTGGTATATGACAGATTTGAGACACATAAATACCACCATTCCACAGCACGGGCTTCATTTTGCGATGTTGATCAACATCTAGAACAATAACAAGCACACTATCAAATATTGTACTATCGACTGTAGACTATGCACAAAGACATGTTGGGATTTTTTCCAGATTACTCCCACATGAGCTAGAGGTTTGTGCCTAAGTGATGAGACGAATAATGTTAAAAAATTACATGTCTAGATAGGAAATCAAACCTGTGACTGTCGGGGGGTAATCTCAGACGCGATGATCACGTGACAGAATACTTTGAAAGACTGAAAATCATGACACTGCATGAGAGCAGATCGAAATGTGCTATTCTATTCCTGCACAAACGCTTGAAGACACAATTTCCCAAATATCTGGCATTAGAGTTCTGTTTTTTGTGTGATGTTGGCCATGCTGGAACAAGACATGGTTCTGATCTGTTGGCTGTCCCAACTCACCTTACTGTAATGTACAATGAGTCTTTTCGAGTGACAGCCTGCAGGTTGTGGAATACGTTGCCAGGTAAACTGAAGCGCATAGAGGAACATCATTGGTTTGGCACGGCTGTCTTGCAGTGGATCGAGGGGAGAGGTCTTGGCTAGACAAGACAAGGGACACATAAGTACTATGAATTTGGTGTGTGTGAGAGAGCCTGCTTTTCATCCTTAGATGAATTTGAATGAGAAAAATAGCATAAATTTAATAGTGAGATACTGGACTCCAACTCACAAACAAGCTAATTCGGTCTATTTGGGCTCATACTATTTCAATAAATGGAAAGAAAACGTTCTAACTATAATTATATATTGATAAAATGATTGATACACAAGGGTTTTTTCTTAGTATGATGAATATTTACTATGTTTTATGTCTTGTTAATCATGTTTCATTTCCTCTTTTTCTATTCTGTAAATGTGTTAATTATTTTGTAAATGTAGCATGTGAAAATGAATTCAAATTCAATTCAATTTGATAATATCTATAGTGAAACTGACCTTGTTCTTGGAAGAAGCGTTTTCCATACATGTGATGTTTCTTTTGAGCAACTGGATGAATGCGACTAGATCCACTAGCAACCACACCTTCTGATGTACTTGTCTGATGCCTATTCGGATAGCTGTAGTCGTACCAACGATATTTACTACTGAAATCAAAACGAAACAACATTCAAACAAATCAATTAGATGAAATGCAATACGCTAGTTGATAAGAAATGATAGTATTAAATTTGTTAATTAAAACCTTAATAATATAATTATATTAGTACGCCTACCAGAATTTTAATGAAAGCAATGTCTAGAATAATAGATGGTGTATTATATTGACCTGTGATAATCAGTGTAGTGGTCGCCGGGTGTGTGGCCAGAGTCAGAGTTTGTTTCCATCCACTCAGTGTCGGATGACAGTGAAGGCACGCGCTCCGAGCCCATAGACGAGACGGCACTGTCTGAGTCTGTGCCCCTTTCTGTCGCACAACTTCCCACTCCTCCCGATACAACTCCTCCTGCTCCTGCACTTCCTCCACCACCTCCCTCCAGCATCCGCATCGTGTACATTCCTACAAAAAATAAAAAATACTTTGTGGAAATATCATGTTTTTGTAAATAAAATTCAGCAAAAATAATAATAGTTAATATGACTAACTTTTCTGATGCCATTGTTGCTAAAAATGAATGAATTGACTTGATAAGCAATAGTGATGAGTAGTATATGCTTCTATGTTACATTTATGAAATATGGTATTATAATACAATACAAAGTTATCTACGAAATTGGATATTTAAAACCTTTTTTAACATCTAAGGACTCAAATTTAAATATAGTGACAATCTTTAGTGAAAATGTTCAATGTAGCTAAGCATAAACAAAATAACATAATTAAAACGCAAATACAGTCAAGCTAATGGTTCGTGTGACCTGACTTTATTGTCATGCAATAAATAATACCATAACAATACAGTTCTTTCTTTTATTATATAATTTGTTACCTTCTTCATCAAATCATTGTCAGTTCATGCTTGTGTTTCATTGTATAGTATAAGTGAGATAAAATACATAAGATATGGTATTTTATTAGTGATGAGACCAATAATAAGCAGTTCCAAATCACTGTTCCATTGAATGAAGTCATGTACAACTTGGTTCTACTTATATTTGAACCATATCATATTAAACATGCTGTAAAAAAGTTAGGGAAGTGATAGTCGAGTGCCGTAGCAGGTATCTGTTCAATCAGAGATAAGCTACGAAACTCCTGGGCGCTCTTTGTATGGGTGACCGATTGGATTGGCCAGCAAAAAAGACTTTTTCCTCTGCTGTAAAATCACTTCCCGGTGGTTCGGAACCCACCTAAAACTGAAGGTCCAACTCATCAATCACCATCATCCAATTCAGTACCCACACACAGGTCTCAGACCTATGTGGGCTTCATCCTCTGAAATAAAAAAGTTTATAATTCCAATTTCAAGTAGATTCCGATCTTACGTCAAATAGGAGATTTGGAAAACTTTATCAAGAAACTGAAATCTATATGCATGAATGGGGGTACCTAGTTAGTTCTAGTCACCTAAAAACTGTCTTCTGGGAACAATTTATATTTTGAGATACAAAAGCTACAAAAAAAAGAGTTCTTTTAGTATTAAATGGCTACGATGATCTGGTTCAAATTAAGATGCTAGTATTCCGGGTAGCCAAGCATCTGTGATTGGAAAGGATAATAACACATTTCGGATAGAATCAGTCAGACTAAATGCACTTAAAGAAGAAGATAAATAGAATTTCTTCTGTGGTTGTCAACATGACGTGAACTGTAGGTTATTATCGATAGTAATGATTATAAACTTACATTTGAGTGTAGTATCTGCTGTTGGCTGAAAATGGGACTCAAGTCCTGAAACGCGTCCAATACTACTCACAAGTTCTGTTTTAATGTAAGTTCATAATCATTATCATCAATACATAGAATCTAATCAATACTCTTCTTCTTAGTTGAGTGAAAAACTTCCTGGGTTCTGTAGAAAACCCCAGTTTATTGTAGTAATTTTGTCCCTTAAATTCACTACTATGGTCCGCTCCACAGATGTTTTCAGTGAAGATCCACCTGAATCCTATAGGTAAGTTGTTCCGACTGCAAACATAACCCCATCGCGAACATCACTCTGTTGCACAGAATCAGCTGATTGTATTATTGTTGTGTATCAACGTCTTATCATTGTAAATTATCGCTTATGGTGTGCTGTTGAACTTTAGAGACGATGATACGATCGACGTTTGATACGATGATACGTTTCGCGGGGTTTTGTTCGCAGTCTACACCCACCTTAAATGGGTTAGACGGCTGTGGCCAATTGGGTAGAAGGTCATGGCGCATGTATCACTTTCTAGTTCACAGTCATCCCCGTCATGCAGCCAGCTGTTGTGTTTTCGCTTTCACTTGATTTGATTTTAGTTTTGTTGAGGGTTTGGTTGTCTAACGTCATTGACTCAGTAGGCAGCGCCCAACTCCAATCACTCACTCTCTCTAATAATAGGTTTTTTTTTTTTTTTTGTAGATTACGTCTTGGAGACTCCAGTTAAGGAGTATAAGACAAGTCAGATCAACAATATTATACACTAGATAACATAATTACTTCAATTAGTTGAGGTGAGGCTTAATTTTGATGTGAAAGGAACTCTTGTACACTATAAAAAGCTTTATCAACTAAATATTTCTTCAATTGTTTTTTAAATATTTCTATATTTTCAAGACTCTTCAAAAACTGCGGTAGCTTGTTGTAGAATTTCCTACCAATATAACTAGGTTTTTGTTTGAATAAGCTACTATTGTGACTCACCAAGTGATAATCTCCTCGGCTTCTTGTATTATAATCATGTACATCAAGATTTTGGTTAATATCATTCGTTTTTACATATAAAGTAGCTTCATACACATATAAGCAGGGTACAATTAGGAGACAAAGTCTTTTGAACAACGGCCTACATGAATCTAATCTATTTACTCTTTCTATACACCTAACCGCTTTCTTTTGGATCTTAAACACCCTATCAAGATTTTGTTTTGATGAATTACCCCATACTAAGATATCATACCTAATATGTGACAGTAAGAGCCCATGGTAAGCTGTAAAAAGTAATTTTTTGTCATTCAATCTAGCGAGCTGTCGCAGGACAAATACCCCAGATGAAATTTTACTACATATTTTCTCAATGTATGGAGTCCAGGTCAATCGTCTATCCAACGTAACTCCTAGAAATGCAATTTTTTCTTCCTGGTCTAATTGATTATCGTTTACAAACACGTTTATAGCCCTATCTTCATTTAAATTATGTTTATTTTTGAATTGAAGGTATTGGCATTTTTTACTATTTATAGTTAATTTCAACTGATTTAAAAATTGGACAATGGACTGCACACCTATATGGGCACTTATTTCTAAATTATCTAGAATGGAATTGCTGAAAATGAGTGATGTATCATCAGCGAATAAGAGGGCTCTACCACTAATTAATTCTTTAGGTAAACGGTTGACATATAACAAAAAAAGCAATGGACCTAGTATTGACCCCTAAGGCACTCCAGCTTGCACCTCTAATTTATTAGATTTATTCTTTACTATACTATTACCAACTACTGTAGTTAGTTCTACACATTGTTTTCTCCCAATAAGATATGATTCAAACCATTTCAGTTCAACCCCATTTACACCTACATTTTGCAGTATTTCCAATAAAGTTCTATGATTAACACAGTCAAATGCCTTTGACAGATCTAAGAAGATTGCAGTAGCTTTATCACCTGAATCTATTATATCTATTAGTTTTTCAACTAGAGAAACTATGGCTGTTTTTGTTGATCTCCCTTTCTGGAAGCCATGCTGTTCATCACAGATAAAGTTAGCTTCTTGAAGGTGCAGAAGTAACCTATTTAGAACTACTCTTTCAAAAATTTTACTTATTACATTTAAAATACTAATGGGCCTATAGTTTTCTACCTTTTCTCTATCACCACTTTTGAAGATTGGCAAGATCTTCCCCTCTTTTAAGTTATCTGGAAAAACACCTTGTTCTAATGAATGATTGATCAGATGAATCAAAGGGTCTAACAATTGATCTTTACATTCTTTCAGAATTTTACTGGATACCCCATCCATTCCTACAGTTTTTTTATTATTTAAACTATCAATGATATTTGACAACTCGTCTTGGCATGCTGGGTGGAATTTTAATTTGTTCTGAATCCCCTCAGTATTCCTCATGTTTGCATCACTAATACCTGTATTAAGAGATTTTTGAAGATCCTTAGCAACCAGTTGATAATATCTGTTAAAGAAATTACAAATGTCTACACTATCATCAATATATTTGTTATTTTCGTTAATTATTCTGGGGACACTAGTATAAGCATCTACATGAGCTACTTGCCTATTTTTGTTTATTACATCCCACACTGCTGTGTTGAAGTATACACTATTATTCAAAATTTCAGCTGTTTTCTTACATTTCGCTCTTTTCACTTCTCTTGTATAATTTTTCTTTAGAGCTTTGTAATTATCTTCACTTAACATATTTCTAGATAGTTTGAATTCATCATATGCATCTTTAACCCTATTTCTTTCTGCAAGGATATCATCAGTTATCCACTCTTCAATTTTGTCTAATTTGTTTTTCACAGGGACTTTTTTAACTGGACAACTCATAGTAACATGAAACCTTAAAATATTAATGAAACTATCATATTTGTCATTTAAACTATTGCTATTGTAAACCCTACTCCAGTTTTCTTGTAGCAGATTCTGCTTCAAACAATCGATATTCCCCTGTTCACATTGTTGAATTTCTTTCATTACTCTACTCTTTTTAATTGATTTATGACCTTGCAACCCCACCTCTAAGATTTGATAGTCATGATCAGATAGTTCCGAGCCGCCTAATCTTGTTTTAGAGTAATCTATATTAGTAAGGATGTTATCAATTATTGTTTGTGGTGTTCTTGTGACTCTGGTATATTCATGAACTTTTATTTCCAAGTTATTCATGCATATAATATCCTTTAAATCTTCTGTCATTTTATTCTGTGTTGCAAAGTCTGTATTGAAATTTTCCGCTACAATAACGTTTGTAAAACGAGTAGTAGTAATCTCTAAAAGCCTAGGTTAAGTGAAAGAGAGGGACACCGTCTCTAACATTGCCTTTTTATGCAAATGTATCACCAAGTTTTTTATATGCCATATTAATATCATTTTCAATCATAATTTCATGTTTGTATATAGATAAACCGTTTATGTAATAAGTAACTGATAATGTTTTATGTAATAATACTTGGTAATGCCTATATATTGTATTTTATACTAGTAGCTGTCGAATTATTATTTGTATGAATAAAGCAATCAACCAATCTCTTGGAGGCTGATTAATTTTGCAATGAATGATTACTTGATCACTCACCTTCATTCATGGCCATATCCATTAATTGTATATCCTCGTCATTCAGTATTGAGGAGAGAAAACCATCGGTGGTGTGATTCATTTCACTTGTATTATTCTGGAAATAAATACATTAATTAATTTTAATAAATAGATATTTATTATTGGTTTTAGTTAGTCTGACTTACAAGGCAATATATATTGATGGATTATGAAGTATTGGTGACGTATGATTCAGTTTCATTCAAACATAAAAAATGGAAATAAGTCAATACAACAGAGTGCCAATATAAGGACCTGACGAATTTACATAATAGTTATTTATGTATTAAGAGCGTGAAGCGCGACTTTATCGCTCGAGCCAAAACATTTACTGCGCGACGCATAGCGGAGCGCAGTAATTTTGCGAGAGCGATAAAGAAGCTTCACGCGCGAATTACATACAATATTTTTCCTACAACTGAAGTTCTGGATTCCAACACAATAAAAGCCTGTAGTTTGTAACATCACAGACCGTGTGCGGATTTGGTTAGCGTTCGCCATTGTTGAGGTTATGTGAATTTCATGGATTCTGTGATCCACCAATGGGAAGACATCAAAATCAAAACAGAAGCGTAAAGAAAACAGCTGGCGAGCGTAATGTACTTTACCGCTTGTGGAGCAGTAAAGAGGTATTTTACAATTAGTTTTCAGTATGTAAAGAACTACTTTACGAGCAGTTGTAGGAAAAAATAATTATTAACCGTCTATCAGTTGTGCTGATGAGCACATGCAATATTGTGTGTTATAATCTACACTGAATAACAATACGATTCAATTTATTAATGGGATTGTTTAGAGAGAGCCAGAAGGGACTCCCAAATTTGGGTCCCCATAACTATTGAACGATCCATCGTATCCGATCAAACGATGACTCATTCGTCTCAGCTCGTTCAATCGGTTCAGATTCATGCATATCATTCATGTTAAATTTGTCTCGAAACTAAAATTTTTATTCTCAGGAGTTCTCAGTGATCTGCATCCTATACATATAAAATGGCAATTTTCAACACTGACATGACTATAATTCGAAAATCTTTCAACGAAAAAATGTGAAAATGGTCTAAAATTGCAGAAAACAGCATTTTTTTTTTTAATTAATGCTAGCTGATCTATCAGGACCCACACTGTTGTTGATGCATAACTATTTATATGATTTAAAATTCCAATAATTCAACAAAATTATTCAATTTTACAAAATTTTGGACGATAATAATTATCGTTGAATAAGAAAATAAGAAAATTTATGACAAAATTTTTTCTAGATTATACAAAATACTTAAATTTTAACACCAATAACTTCACTCTACCTCTCATAGTTCCTAAGATAGGGATCTTTGTAGAATTTAATAATAATACAGTAAATCCGGATTTTTGTTCAGCTCTGACATCGATACTTAGATATGAGGAGTGAGTAAAATTATGACAGGATTCATTTAGTTCTTATGATGTTTCATATAGTTCAAGACCGATTTCGCATTTCTATGCTGAAAAATTCTCAAGTAAGAGCCACTTAAATGTTAAAAATACTGTAGTAACATTTTAGGCATAGGATGATATTTGATATTTATTTAATACATCTTATGTTGCCAGGTCTAGTAAGACCAATGGCAAACACTAAAATATATAACCAAAATATAAAATATTACATTACATTAAATAATTATAGTTGAAATTACGGTGGTTCGGAACCCACATAAAAAAGTAGGTCCACCATGTTCCCCGTAACATGGCACAAACGGCGAGGTGGAACTACCCGTAAGGGTCTCCCCACCATTAAAAGCCATACGCTTATTATTATTTTATAGTTGAAATAAACTAAAAAGATTAATTAAAAGAAAAAAGATTTGCTAATGATGAAACATAACTCATGAAACTTATGTAGCAAAAAAAAGAAGAAAAATGAATAACTGGGGAAAAAATGATACAACAGACTTATGAAATAGAAGAGAAAAAAAGAATAGAGTATGATGATGAAGTTGAGATTGATGAGATTAAAAGCATCAAAGAGCGCAATAGCAAGGAGCAAGTAATTAAATTATTAGAAAGTGTCCAGATGAAAATGCAGATAGCAGAGTTGCAGAGCACCCTTGAGAATATTAATCTTAGTTATGAGCGAAATTTAACATATGAGTAACGTTTAACGTTTGATCAGATACGCTGAATTTTTGATCCATAGTCATGAGGACCTAAATACGGGAGTCCCATGTCCCTTCTGCAACCCCCCCTCACTCCCATAAAAATCCCATTGCATTTCTGAGCGACCGGATGGCGTTTATGATAGTGTGAAGTATCAGGAGCAAAATATCTGAAATGAACATCGAACCCTTTTTTGGAAGATTTGTTCGAGCTCTCAAACGAAGTTTTGGCGTTATTTGTGCATACAATTTTTAATATTTAAAATGAAATATACAGTAATAAATGTTAATATAATTTTTTTCTTACTAAAAAGAAATGCAGCTTCAAAACCACTGGAGATAAAACGGTGAAATTGGTTTCAAATTGTAGCAAACTTCTTGCTATTAGTGAGATGCAGCTGTTTTAATTATACAGATTTCAAAATTAACAATTTTACTGAAAATTTGCAAAAATTGTAACTTGATACTCATTCAAGTTACAGAGCTGAATTTGGTAACTTATTAAATTCTTGAAAATTTTGTTTTCTAGAAAAATAGCAAGGGTGACCTTTTCTGTTCAAGGCTAAGGCTAGTTTGGTCACAAATTGAAGAAAACGATAATGAGGAAAGAAAATTTTACAGTTTTTCCCAGATGGCGGCTAGGATTCTTGGGGACCTTTGATATGGTATTTAGTATGTTTTTCCCTTTTTACTCAAAATTCATGCTAATTTGACAGGACTAACTGTCCACTAGTATTTACGTGAAAAACATCAACTTAAAGTATTTAGCTTACTTATTTTCATTCACTCACCCACTGATTAGCCCTACAACAGTGCTTTGAGCAAACAAATGGAAACGTCAGTGCCAAGTGCTAGTCCAGAAATAACCTTTTCCTGCTGTTAACACATTTGAATAGGTACAGTGAACAATGATTAGCATCAATTCGCGTTGAATTTATTGCTTGTTGTATAGATCAATATTCCATATTCAGAGTATAAGTGGTAAAATTTTGCAACACAAATTTTGTCACGCACTAGGCTATATTAAATCTAATAAAATATTAAACTCAGATAACTCGAGTATTTATCTGAGAAGAATTTATTGTAGTTGTATTGTACTAGTCTGTTGCTTTTAACAACATGTTGCTTTTTATGACGTTGGTGGAAGACTGGAATTTCAAGTAAATTCTAGTACCGTACAGTAGAACGTCAATAATCCGGATGTCAAAAATCCGGACCGTCGAAAATCCGGATTCATGTCCGGAAAAAATAAAAATGACAAATGCTCTAATGCGTAGCTCGTTATTGTAGCTCTACTAAGAAATTATTCTGTTAAAACGTATTAAAAGACTTGGCTGCAAAAAAGTGAACAACTACTGCAGTACAAAAATCAATTAAATACTTTTTAAGAGCAATGACAATGTATAGAGTGTGTAAATTCGTACTGTAAAATTTTTAAACTGTACTCTACCTGTACTGTACTTAATATTTTTTGCGCTGTATTGTATTCTGTATTGTTTTTGTTTCACTAAAGTGTAATACGCAAAAGCTTAAACTGTATTAACCTACTGTACTTGTTTACATACATATTTAAGTGAATTCTCAAGGTTTCTGTTATAATTTTAAAGCATAAAAACAGTCTATTTTCGAGAATCCGGATTTCTTGATAATCCGGATGAGGTTTGGTCCCAATCAATCCGGATTATCGAAGCTCTACTGTATTTAAAAAACAACAGATTTGGATTTGGGAGACTTACTCCTGAATCTGATGGACAGATAGGTGAGTAATACATGGATTCGTGATTGTCCATCTTGAACGAGCTTCCAGTCGCTTCACTCACTGTGGCTTCACTACTGTTGGTAAGATTCATTGACGTTGCCACTGCTGAACCGAAGTTTCCATTGCTACCTATAATACCAAGAAAATAATAACAACTTATTATTATTATTATTATTATTACAATAATATAAAATAATTCATCAATCAAATCAAAGTTCAATTTTGTAATCAACAATAAATAAATGTCAGTAAGGCTGTAAGACTACTTGAGATCAAATGGGCGATTCTATTTCTATTTCATTTTCACATCTTAAAGGTCCATAACCTCCATAATATAGTTATTTATGTATTAAGAGCGTGAAGCGCGGCTTTATCGAAGTAGCGGTGTTAGGTATTTACAGGTCACCAAATGGGGAATGGAACAATTTTTGTGAACTATTCAATAGGCTTTTAGAGATTACTACTACTCGTTTTACAAACGTTATTGTAGCGGGAGATTTCAATACAGATTATGCAACACAGAATAAAATGACAGAAGATTTAAAGGATATTATATGCATGAATAACTTGGAAATAAAAGTTCATGAATATACCAGAGTCACAAGAACATCACAAACAATAATTGATAACATCCTTACTAATATAGATTACTCTAAAACAAGATTAGGCGGCTCGGAACTATCTGATCATGACTATCAAATCTTAGAGGTGGGGTTGCAAGGTCATAAATCAATTAAAAAGAGTAGAGTAATGAAAGAAATTCAACAATGTGAACAGGGGAATATCGATTGTTTGAAGCAGAATCTGCTACAAGAAAACTGGAGTAGGGTTTACAATAGCAATAGTTTAAATGACAAATATGATAGTTTCATTAATATTTTAAGGTTTCATGTTACTATGAGTTGTCCAGTTAAAAAAGTCCCTGTGAAAAACAAATTAGACAAAATTGAAGAGTGGATAACTGATGATATCCTTGCAGAAAGAAATAGGGTTAAAGATGCATATGATGAATTCAAACTATCTAGAAATATGTTAAGTGAAGATAATTACAAAGCTCTAAAGAAAAATTATACAAGAGAAGTGAAAAGAGCGAAATGTAAGAAAACAGCTGAAATTTTGAATAATAGTGTATACTTCAACACAGCAGTGTGGGATGTAATAAACAAAAATAGGCAAGTAGCTCATGTAGATGCTTATACTAGTGTCCCCAGAATAATTAACGAAAATAACAAATATATTGATGATAGTGTAGACATTTGTAATTTCTTTAACAGATATTATCAACTGGTTGCTAAGGATCTTCAAAAATCTCTTAATACAGGTATTAGTGATGCAAACATGAGGAATACTGAGGGGATTCAGAACAAATTAAAATTCCACCCAGCATGCCAAGACGAGTTGTCAAATATCATTGATAGTTTAAATAATAAAAAAACTGTAGGAATGGATGGGGTATCCAGTAAAATTCTGAAAGAATATAAAGATCAATTGTTAGACCCTTTGATTCATCTGATCAATCATTCATTAGAACAAGGTGTTTTTCCAGATAACTTAAAAGAGGGGAAGATCTTGCCAATCTTCAAAAGTGGTGATAGAGAAAAGGTAGAAAACTATAGGCCCATTAGTATTTTAAATGTAATAAGTAAAAATTTTGAAAGAGTAGTTCTAAATAGGTTACTTCTGCACCTTCAAGAAGCTAACTTTATCTGTGATGAAAAGCATGGCTTCCAGAAAGGGAGATCAACAAAAACAGCCATAGTTTCTCTAGTTGAAAAACTAATAGATATAATAGATTCAGGTGATAAAGCTACTGCAATCTTCTTAGATCTGTCAAAGGCATTTGACTGTGTTAATCATAGAACTTTATTGGAAATACTGCAAAATGTAGGTGTAAATGGGGTTGAACTGAAATGGTTTGAATCATATCTTATTGGGAGAAAACAATGTGTAGAACTAACTACAGTAGTTGGTAATAGTATAGTAAAGAATAAATCTAATAAATTAGAGGTGCAAGCTGGAGTGCCTTAGGGGTCAATACTAGGTCCATTGCTTTTTTTGTTATATGTCAACCGTTTACCTAAAGAATTAATTAGTGGTAGAGCCCTCTTATTCGCTGATGATACATCACTCATTTTCAGCAATTCCATTCTAGATAATTTAGAAATAAGTGCCCATATAGGTGTGCAGTCCATTGTCCAATTTTTAAATCAGTTGAAATTAACTATAAATAGTAAAAAATGCCAATACCTTCAATTCAAAAATAAACATAATTTAAATGAAGATAGGGCTATAAACGTGTTTGTAAACGATAATCAATTAGACCAGGAAGAAAAAATTGCATTTCTAGGAGTTACGTTGGATAGACGATTGACCTGGACTCCATACATTGAGAAAATATGTAGTAAAATTTCATCTGGGGTATTTGTCCTGCGACAGCTCGCTAGATTGAATGACAAAAAATTACTTTTTACAGCTTACCATGGGCTCTTACTGTCACATATTAGGTATGCTATCTTAGTATGGGGTAATTCATCAAAACAAAATCTTGATAGGGTGTTTAAGATCCAAAAGAAAGCGGTTAGGTGTATAGAAAGAGTAAATAGATTAGATTCATGTAGGCCGTTGTTCAAAAGACTTTGTCTCCTAACTGTACCCTGCTTATATGTGTATGAAGCTACTTTATATGTAAAAACGAATGATATTAACCAAAATCTTGATGTACATGATTATAATACAAGAAGCCGAGGAGATTATCACTTGGTGAGTCACAATAGTAGCTTATTCAAACAAAAACCTAGTTATATTGGTAGGAAATTCTACAACAAGCTACCGCAGTTTTTGAAGAGTCTTGAAAATATAGAAATATTTAAAAAACAATTGAAGAAATATTTAGTTGATAAAGCTTTTTATAGTGTACAAGAGTTCCTTTCACATCAAAATTAAGCCTCACCTCAACTAATTGAAGTAATTATGGTATCTAGTGTATAATATTGTTGATCTGACTTGTCTTATACTCCTTAACTGGAGTCTCCAAGACGTAATCTACAAAAAAAAAAAAAAAAAATCGCTCGAGCCAAAACATTTACAGTAATTTTGCGAGAGCGATAAAGAAGCTTCACGCGCGAATTATGTACAATATTTTTCCTATAACTGCAGTTCTGGATTCCAACACAATAAAAGCTTGTATTTTGTCACATCACAGACCATGCGCGGATTTGGTTAGCGGTCGCCATTGTTGAGGTTAAGTGAATTTCACGGATTCCGTGATCCACCAATGAGAAGGCATCAAAATCAAAACAGAAGCGTAAAGAAAACATATCTGGCGAGCGTAAAGTACTTTACCGCTTGCGGAGCAGTAAAGAGGTATTTTACAATTAGTTTTCAGTATGTAAAGAACTACTTTACGAGCAGTTGTAGGAAAAAGTCTATTATAAAGCCTTGACCCGTATTATACTGCCATAGGCTAATATGAAATTCATGAATATATTTCAAGCAGGACTGGCAAATAAAACTATAACTTCTCAAATCTATGACTTGAATATAACCTTTTACTCATCATCTCTCTTGTGTTACACATCACAAAGTATCTTCATTTTGAACTGTCATTTAGTTATGTATATTTTATTAATTTCAAAATCTACGATTTTCAAGACGGGCTTTTGCACAGTAGAAATAGAAAGTTTTGGCAAAACTGCGCACTGCTAACGCTAATGCTCCCCTAAACACTCTGTGCATCTGCCTATTCTATAGCATCTTGCTTGAGCAGGTAGGTGCGTAGTGTCTAGGTTAGCATTGGCTTTATTATAAACGTGGTTTTGCCTTAATGAAGCCAATTTATTACTGAATATTGGGTGAAAGTAGTCAATATAGTCTAATCTATAAAACACATTCACTTCTATAGAACTGTATAATGCGTTGAAAGGATTAAGTAGACCATTTATATGGGTATAGAATTGTATGCAAATGAAAACTAATAATATTAGTAGTCTTAATTTAGTAGTTACCTAGCGAAGGGTAAGCAGAGGTGGCGTTGAGAACAGCGTCAGCAGGCGTGAGAGGGGTGGGCGGTGGGAGGGAGGCATTTGTCAGCAGTACAGAGCTGCTGCTGGAGGCTGTGCGTGCGGCGGCTGGAGATTCGGCAGCGTGTGCGTGTGCATGCGGGTGCGGATATCCGCCTAGAGGAACAGCCGCACTGGTCGGATAGCTCGGACTGCTCGGATGATGCGGATGCGGATGCGGATGATGGTGATGATGATGATGATAATGATGATGGTAGGGGTGGTTGGGGTCCGGCAGACTCAATAGACTGGCCAAATCTTGCCAGCGTTGTTCCATGCTCATCGTTCGCACATATGGCATTCGCCCCTTAAAACAAACAAATTTTAAAAATGTTATAACAGATGAATAATTATAAAAATATAAGAAATAAAATACTACATAACAAAGTGATAAAATAAAATGTATAATAAATTAGAAAAATAAAACCAAATACAGTAGTGAAGATTTTCAGTTTTTTATAGCAAACAAATAATGTTAACTACTTCGTCAGTCAACATTAATTTGATTTAGATTCACAAAAATTGATTTGTTAACTTTGGGTTAAATGCAGGTAGTTGAATGCTTGAAACTATTAGTTCAATAGTTTTTGAACGACCCTAGCGAGTTCTTAGGGTTTACTGGAGGCTCGCGGCGTTTGTCCGTTTGTCTGAGGGTGTGTATGTTCGACGATAACTTTCGTAAGCTTTGACTAATCAACTTCAAATTTTGAGCACATATTTTTTCAAATTCATACAGATCGAGTTCGTTGGCTAATATGCTACATTTGTCCTGCTCGTTCATCTTTTTTGAGGCGGAAGAAAAGAGGCGGATAGGTTCTCAGGCCTTCATTGCTATATCCATAAATTACAGTAGGCTACGTATAGGAAAGAGAAGTTTTCATTATAGGAATTTGCACTAGATTTCAAAATAAGTTAGTATTTCGAGTTATCGTCAGCTGTAAGTGAGTGAATAAATCGATACAACGGTGTATCCAAGAACCCGACAAATTTACATAAAATAAATCGATACAACGGAGTATCCAAGGACTCTACGAATTAAATAATAATTAGGCTGTTATTATGAATTGTGCTAATTGGTCACCTAAAGCCTATAGTGGAAATCTGTTTTACACAAATATTATTTTTATATTCGACCCCCAAACTCCAAAATCAATAGCGATCTCACTTGGACTATGCGGAAGCCTACTGCAAATCTTGTGGAGTTGTGGAAGTTTCGAATTGTAGATTGTTATGCAACAGGCTCCACAACTACAAGCAATCAAAAAATATACTCACTCTTCAAATCGTGTAGATTTAGCCTGTAAACATGAAATCGATCAAATAATAATAGGCTATAGATAGAGCTAAAAAACTATTATATTAAAAAACTTGAGTCACCAACCCCAAGTAACGAAGCATAACTGAACGATTGGTAATAACAGTTTTGCGTCAAATAGTACAAAAAACGTTCATTGAGTAAACGGCAAACATAACAATGGGCCGGATGCATTTTCTGCAAAAAAATGTTATTTCCGAAGAACGATCGACGACGCTTTTCTCCAATCCGATCAACTAGCCAATCACAGCGATAAACTGGGAAGTGATTGAGAAAGAGTGAAAAGGAGTGAACGAGAGTGAGAGAGGGAAGTACAATGTGTGTGGGTGAATAAGCAGTCGGTAGTAATCGGAAAAACTGTATGACAAACTACACGTCGCGAGAAAAGTGTTTCCTAGTGGAAATCAAGTCGCGAGTCACGATGACTGAAGGAAGACTGGTGACGACAGTGGCGCCACCTGACAGCCATGTTACAAAAATTATAATAACTCAACAGAGCTATGTGCAAATCAACCCATCAATAGTCTGAAGTTTGACAATAAAGTCTAAATTTGTATTTGAACTATTGATTTCAATTCGACTGTAATGAATGCGTAATCGTTACATCCAGCTAAAAATAATTATTGTCATCGCCGTATTATTTTATTCATCAACGTTATCGGCAGCTGTATCATAATCATATAAACCACATGTGTTACAAAACTTGGATACACTTCGAATAAATCACAATTTATGTAAAGCTATTTAAGTAAACCTGGTTCAATTGCTTCCATCATGAAGTGAGTCTAATTTATTTTAATAAAGTATATCCAAAAAATACGCCATAATATATCCACGGGACTCGACACACAGGGGGGGGGGGGGGGGGGGAGAAATATTTGAAGTTACTGTTATTGTCTCCCCCAATATTTATGGTCAATGTTCACATTCTCATATAAAATGATGAAAAATAGACATTTGTTAGCAAACAAACCAGTAAAGAGATTCACTTTTATAAATAGACCCAAATGCATATGATTTCGATATTAACTGGCAATATCATGAATACTTTATCATTCTGTCAACTTTTTAGTTCCATTTTCCATTTTTAAATGACTCACAGTTTCCATATAGAAGAGTGCTAGCTGAAGAATGCACTAATGTTGTTACTTGTTATTGACAAGACTCTTTGAATAGCCGCAACAGAATTGCACAAGCAAAATTTGAAACAATTATGCAACTTATTTATCTCTTTTTTGGAGGATGAAGCCCACTCTGAGACCAGTGCGTGGGTAATAAGTTGGATGATGGTGGTTGATGAGCTGGACCTACAGTTTCAGGTGGGTTCTCAACCACCGGCAAGTGATTTTACAGCAGAGAACACAGTCTTTTTTGCTGGCCAATCTAATCGGCCACCCTTACAAAGAGTTCCCAGGAGAACGCAGCTAGATCAGATACCTGCTTCGGCTCTCGGCTATAACTTCCCAAAAATAGACATTTCCTGATGCCATTCTAATTTGAAATAGGGATTATGAACGCTCTATATGATCTGTGATGTTTTCCATGAGAAATACTTAATGAACAATCTAATATTAAAACTGACACTGTATTTCACTTTTATATATTGTTGCATCTCCAATATAAGTGAGTAAAACAATATATAAAAGTGAAATAAAGTGTCAGTTTTAATATTAGATTGTTCTATATGATAATGAATGTATTTCAAGCTGTTTTCATGCACTGATGAACTTCTACAGAAATTTACTTAAATTTGGAACTTTATTATTTATTTAGATCTAATCAATGGCGAGTGGCGTACCCATTGGTGAGGGAGATAAATATTTGAGGGTATTGTTATTGTTTCCCCCAATATTTATGGTCAATGGAAGAAATGTTTTTGTTTTCAATTAATAGACTATTATTACAATTTGTATGCTTTTTATTCCAATTTAAAATTCTGTCAATATTACTTATATTCCAAAATCTCACGCTGATTTACAATTGTTTTATTAATGGTTTTATTACCTCCAATTTATTCATTAAACAAATGATACTTGATAATTGATTTTCGAAGAGTGTGGAAAATAAAACACTAAGTATTATTCCATTTTCACTATGCCTTGATATCAAAATCAGGAGACGCCACTGCATTTTGCCGCTTCCTACGCAGGAAGCAAACTACTTTTGAAGTATTCAAGTATTGGTTTGCCTAATAGTTACGGAAGTCATTAACAATGTTTTTATTTTTAAGTAGGGTAGGAGAGGATTAGGTTAGTAGCATTCAATAAGTGTTTCTGATAAGAATAATAATCCGGGTTTATTTATCAATGGTAATTCATTGAAACTCTGAGTACACTCTGAGTGTTCCTGTTTTTTTTTTCGTATGAACATAAATAAGTAGATTGTAGTTAGTAAATTTTGCTCAACCCCAATATTCAATCTGAAGCTTTCCAATCATCAACATTGCAGTATTTCTGTGAGCCACGAAACCCTTTGACCTGTGACCAATGACCGGTTGAATTAATTTTCGACAGCAATCGGTCATGGTGTCTTTTTGGACGGAATTGGCCCACATTTGGTTTCGGCAGGCACCAGAAGCAGAGCAATGCCACAACAGTTGCCGCCACCACAGCAATGCTACATCACTCGCAGCCAGCCAAACCAGTGGGCGAACCAAACTACAATAATGTTTTCGCCTCTCTTAAACTGATGATGTTGCGACCGACAAGATGGATCAGGTCGGAAGAAAGGTGCTGAAGTGCTCATCATTACAATTATTATTTGGCGGTCGGGGTGGTTGGTTGGGGGGGGGGGGGTCGGATAGGTGGGAGATTTGTACGCACTTGGTTTCTGACCCTTGTCCATGCCGGAATCTTGACACACACTTTCGAGAGGCTCTCAGTCACTGTCACCAGCTAACGGCCCTCGCCTTCTCCCTTGTCTTCTATCTTCTTTCCATCTCTACATCTCTACTCGATGATCCTTATTGCTGTTGGCGTTCAATTAGCGGCCACATCTCATTCCCGCGCTTGCCAACCCACAACATCGTCTCGTAACTTATTGAGAGAAAAAAAGAGGCGAGAGGCAGATAAATTGGCACTAGATTTAAAGAAAAGAAGTTGCCTGCCACTGCTCAAATGCGGCCAGTCGACAGCTCTATCGTGGGAAATTTTCTCAACGTCTACAACACCCTCAAGGACCTAGTTTGGATTGCACTAGTGTGATAAAATTGCATGAAAGTAATGCCAGACAACGTTTTGTTCTCAACTGGTCAACGCTGAGAAGTACTTCTATATGTAAGATGGGATATAAGTATAAGATTCCATCGTATCTTATAGATCGTATATTTATCGACACCTTACGGAAGGAATGATTTATGTAGCCTCCATTTTTATTATCTGTAGACAATTTTTTTCTCAACAAGCTAAAGCTGGGATCGATTAGTAGGCCTAGCAGTTCCAAATTCCATACTTTTCTTTTCATAGGTCTATGATGCAAACATTATCCTCATCACATAACAACCCGTATGCTACAGACTTGAGATACGTAGGACAGCTTGGATATATTCCCTCTAGTTTATTATATTTTTCTAAAACAATTTTCATAAATCTTTCATTGATCTGACTTTCAACTTCAACAAAATAAAGTGTTCTTCACTTAGACTACCTAAAACCTAGAAGGAAAAACTATTGTCCTTTTTATAATTTACTGATATTACATTGATTCAACTCCACATAGATAAGTGTTGCATAATTTTCAACTCAGCCCATACCAAGTAGGCCAAACTATTTTTAATTTAAAATACAGTAATTAAGGTAACCTGTTGAGAACTATAGAGTTACTGGCTTATATTTTCTCATGCAACAGGCCTGGTGGCCTATATTTATTTCATGAATATAGCCTATTAATAATATTAATAGATATTATCTATGTTATGTGAATCCCTACTTGTTGGCTCAATACAAGCAGCACAAATTTAGTAGGCTATGTTTTTAGCGTACTATCAGAGATAAGAAAACTCATGATTTCCGATATTTTCTGTCACATCTGGGGCCTGTTGCACAACGATTTACAAACCTATATTGCTACTTTTATTTATATTTTTGATGCCAAATCATATGGAAATTTTTACTTGTAAATGGTAATTTTAATTTGTAATTGTTATGCAAAAGACTCCTAATGACTAGATCTATAGTAAAGAATACCTCCGTTGCTGAGTTTTAGTCACTCACTTATTCAAACATAACTCGTCATAGTAAGTTGGTAAGCGGCACCGTCAACAAGTTTCAGTGGAAGCAGGTATGGGGCGTAACCTGATCACCAGACTCAGACTTTACGCCATTTTGTGCGGAATCACACAGGTGAGGTTAATAGGTACAGGTAAGACAAGACAGGTAGAGGCAGACTACAGAGGCGGTACTTCCTGTGGCCCCCGCCACCACTGCCAACACCTTCTCATTCTATTCTGGCACATCGATTGAAAAGAAAGAAGGAATAGGCCAATAGACCAGTCTCCCAGTCTGCACCGCTCTTTTCTGCAAAGGATCGTTGGCTTGCGTCGTAGCGGAACGTCACAGAAAAATCGGAAGGCACAAGTTTGAGGACGGCTGAAAGAAATGAAAATATTACCTTGCTCACTACTAGAACTTATCTCAGTCGAAAATCGAAAAGGTGAAAGAATGAAAGCATTCAAAGCACGAGATTGTGAGATTTGTGAATATCGTAAGTGCAAGTATAAGGCGTTGTTGCGATAGTCTATTGTAATAACGGTATTATTTTTAAATAGCAGGCTGAATCTAATATTTTTGAATGAACCTCCTTTATATATCTTTGGGTTTGCTAGTTTTAAAGCCTTAACAACATGTTTGTGTTATTCTGTTCAAGTCAACAGTCGTTGAATAGAGTAGGTGTTCTGTATGAATACAATATTATTTGAACAGCCACAAAATCACTTGGAATTAATTTTCAAGTGTTAATAGTATAAAACTTGAGAAAGGCACCCCCGGACCCCAACTTGACTGGAGGTATTCTAGACCCCGGAGTCCCTCCCAGCCATCTCGCCACTAGATGAAACCCAATCTTGGTGAGATCTCATGTAACTTAATGCTTCCTCAATCCCAGGTATTTCATATTGCTCCCAAGTTCAATACTTGTTAGGCAATAATACTATAGGGCAATGTAATTGAAAAAAAAAATTATTGTGTTCTTTCTCCTTTTGAAACGCTTTTTTATTGTTTTGTTATTTCTCCAAATCGGAGTTTTTGGTACAGGTCACATCAGCTGGCAAATATTTAACTCATATTTTTACTGGTGGTGTCTAAATGTGGAATTTGAAACGTGATTGGGAAATTTTTCTCTACAAAAATTTTATAATTTTTAAAATATGTGTAGGCTAAATGTCCGGTCTCACAAGACATTGAATGATCTAGAAATAAATTGCAAAGCTTCAATAAATGGATAACAACTTTAATGATGTATTTTATTTGAAGTCAATAAAGAACTCTGAATATTGAATTGCGGTATTCTTTGCCCAGAACACCGAAGGAAAAGATCAGTACCTATTCAATCGTAGGCCTAAATTCTTTCCTACTTGCCAATTGGAATAAGACCTAAATAGCCCCAATTAACTTAGTTCACATCGGTTTTCGCTTGGGCAGTGCAATACAGTTACTGGCCTGGGGTGAATGTTATCATATATTGTTATGGAAGCCGACTAAAGTTGATGCTGAAGCCGCAATTGTCAAATATTCGACAATCAACCCGTCTATAGAGTAGCCTACAGTATAGTCTAGTATACCGTCTAGAATACTACTAGAGTAGTATAAAGGGTCGTTAGCGGTTTCATGACAGCACGCCGCTAACGAGCTGAGAGCTGCACTCACACCACCGAAACTGAGTGCTGACAGCACTCACACCACCGAAACATCACTCTTCTTCACCGATAGATGGATAATCTGCAGATTGAGTTTTCTGCTGGCTAAGTCCCATCCCACACTGCGATCACTTTATTCACCACACATACACTTATTACCTTATTAGCCTATTCTTTCTCAAAAACTGCTTCATCTCTGTCTCACACAGAGTAAAAAAAAAAATATTTTTAGAACTTGTACTTAAGACTACTTTAAAATCTTGAGAAAGATTCTACTTGTAGCAATCTAGAATCTAGACAATAAGATTTATTTTTAGTTTGTTATGGGACATCCCCCAAATTGAAGGTGAACTAAATCTTGACAAAATTGTTAGCCCATACTTGAGACTTCCTTAACACAAAGGAAGCTTAAAAATCATTCATTAAAAAGGTTACGCAAGTTTCCCTTGAGTGAGTTCAAAGGAAGCCTCAAGGTGAGCTTACAAACAAATCCTTGAAAAATCATCTACTAGCATTAGGAGTACACCCTACTTTGAAAGGAGGCTGAGCAAAAAATCTGGTACTAGTGTTCGACCGATTATTTTGCTCCTGGTCTCAGGAGTCAAGAAGGCTAGCATTTTAAGAAACTGAGGAAAGCTTTAAAAATCCAAGATTTATGTAGCTCAGAACTTAAATAAGAGATCAAGGGAAAAGCGCAGAGAGCTTATTGAAGTACAGAGGCGGCTTAAGGATTAGCAAAATGTTAAAGTAAAAAGGAATGGTTTTGAAATATATGGAGAATTTGTGAGTTATGATAAGGTTAAGCGTGATTACATGGAATCTGAGGAAAATCGACAGGTGAATGAAAATCCCCAATTGGAGAGAGACCGGCAATTGGTGGGAAATCGGAGAAAAAGGAGAGGAGAAATGCTTCAGGGGCAGGCATGAAAGATCAATACAGCCTGAATAATAATTTCTCTCAAAATGAAGATTATACTCCGATGCCTGTAAGTAGTAAAAATGACTCATTTAGATCTCATTATTGTTGCATATAATGTGGCGGGGACAAGTAATAAATTAAATAATTCAGCCTTTATCAAATTTCTCAAGAATAATGATGTAGTTCTACTATTTTATTGAAGATGAAAGAACTTTCCTGAGATGCAAGTTGATGTTTGAAGAATATGAATTAGTTTCAATTCCTGCAGTTAGAACAGCATGTCATGGTCGAGCTAGCGAGGGGAAAATTTATGGCATTGGAAAAGGAAAGAATGGATGAGAAACATCTTAAATACATTGTTGGGGGGCAAGTGTTACAAAATAGGGCTTCCGTTGAGTATACAAGTGTGGGAGTGGCGGCAATCTCTTCGTTATGACTACCTGATTAAGAATGTCCATAATGATAAGTTCAACTCGTGCTCATTCGCCAAAAAACAAAATGGCGGCCAAAATTTGAAGTTTCACTATATCGACTACAATTCGGCAATCGTTCAAGATATCGAATTGGGGTTTTCACGAAAATGTTACGTAAAACATTCTCTACAACCTTTGTCTGAAACGATTTTTCTAATAATAATAATAATAAGCGTATGGCTTTTAATGGTGGGGAGACCCTTACGGGTAGTTCCACCTCGCCGTTTGAGCCATGTTACGGGGAACATGGTGGACCTACTATTTTAGGTGGGTTCCGAACCACCGGGTAAGTAATAATAATAAACTTACCACCGGGTAAGTGATAATAAAGCTTGTAACATCAAGTCATTGAAGCACGGTTACCCATCCAAGCGCAATCTTGAGCGGTCGTGACTGAACATCATGATCACTTGAACACCACGCTCACCGCATGACCAATCACCACTCACGATTTTTCTAAAACGCATATTTCATAAGTTATAAAAATTCAAAAACGAAAAAATGAATATTTTGGCTTGACTGCAAGTTGTTAAATCTATATAAATAAAATTAGAGTTTTGTCTGTACATTTATCAGAATTGTATATTTTTTGGTTATTTTTACGTTTTATACATTAAATAAGCCGAAAATAGTCTTATCTCACTTTCTGTCTGTCTGTCTGTCTGTCTGTCTGTCTGTCTGTCTGTCTGTCACGGCCGCAAAGGTATTTTTCGCGGCCTTCTCCTCAAAAACGAGAGCATCGATCGGGATTTTAGTTATTGAACAGTATTGAAAACATTATTGACAATGTCTTTAGCTATAAAAAACTAAATTAACTTTTTTTTTTAACAGAGTAATAAACGTTTAAAAACCAAGTACTGTGCGATTTTGGATACATTTTACGCGGCCTTCTCCTCAAAAACGATAGCATCGATCGGGATTTTAGTTATTGAACAGTATTGAAAACATTATTGACAATGTCTTTAGCTATAAAAAACTAAATTAACTTTTTTTTCAACAGAATAATAAACGTTTAAAAACCAAGTATTGTGCGATTTTGGATACATTTCTTCCAAGTTTTATTACCACATAAGAATAAGAACAAATCACGTAATTTATCATTATATATCTATCAGCTGTTCTCAAATATAAATGGTGGGCCCTTCGCGGCGTTATTTACGCTGTCTGCAGACTTGTGTAGTCGGAGCATTGCAGTCTTTTAGGAAACATATGTCTGGTGAATTAAAGCTCATCTTAGGTTTTATCAATTATTTCTTTGTTGAAAAAAACAAAATTTTCTAATTTCAATTTATCAAAACAAAAATTAACATTTTAGGAAGGTTCGGTTTGTGCCAGGCTCTTGGGAATTCGCCAGGTAGCACTATTATTATCATGTAAGAAAAAATCACGTAATTTATCATGATATATCAATCAGCTGTTCTCAAAAAATATTCTCTCTGATGCCTCTCACTGAATTGTTTACATTCTAAGTTGTTTACTAAGGGCCCGTTCACACGATACAGTTCTTGTGCGGTACAGTAAATTTGCTGTATCAGTTATTTTGCAGTGCTTTCGTTTGCATGTAAATTTCATATTGTATGTTCACACAATACTGTTTCGACTGGATCCAGTAAAAAAAGCTGTTCTAGCCGATTTCTACATTCGGTTTTGTCTTCGAAAACTGTATCACTAAAATCAGCTGTACCGCAAAATAACTATCCGTATCCGGTGGCGCATGCATTGTACCGGTAATGGATATGTTCAAACGATACGCTTATTACGCTGGAAGCAGTCTTCAGATCGTCAGCATTGATCTTCTTCATTGATATTCTTCAGCATTGATCTTCTTATTAGTGAATTCCAGTGTCCAGAAGTGGAAGATATTAATTGTGAAAATTTAATTTCTCTAATATATGAGAGACCCGCCTTGTGGGACAAGACTTAAGATTAATATAAAAATAATGAGAGAAAAATGTGTAGAATATTGAAACCAGAATTTGCGTACTTTGATCAAAATTTAAGAGAAACCTTCAGTAAGAAACTTATTTAAAAAATCTTACACAAATAAAAAAATCCTGGACTGGAATAAATAAAACTGAACTGGAAGCGCAATGGAAGAAGGAGGAGAGCACAGCAATAAGCAGCAAAGCCGGACCGTGTGAACATCACAGTACAGTTGACGCCGTACAGTATTAAAACCGTACCGCAAAAAAACTGTATCGTATGAACGGGACCTAAGCTGCTAACAACTTCATGATCGTTGCTATCAAAAAAGCCGAAATTCTTATTCGAAAGTCTTATTTCTAAACATAATCCGTACGAAGGACGGGCACAATAGCTAGTTTACAATAAAGTTAATATTAACGAGGAAGATCGTTATGGAACAAGAAATACAAGAATTAAAGAAAATTTTTCTCTATAACCTTTTTATCTGAGAGATGCACAAGAATGGTAAATGTAAATTTTTCGGATCCATTCTCCAGCTTTAAATTGATGTGATATGTAGGTCCATTAATGTTGGTTAAAGCGTCACCGGAAGAAGGGCTTCCGCGGAGCGCGGCACCTCTTTAAGCGCACAAACGCCGCAGGCTAAAAACGGAAAATGAGTTTTATTGTAGCTCCTTCGTGATACAGACATAAGAATGGTATCAATCTCTTCGTTATCACAAACTGAACAAGAATATGTATGGTGATAAACCTAAAAAACTTTGTCACCATCAATAAAACAAGATGGCGGCCGTAATTTGCTAAATTTCATAGTATCAATTGCAATAATGGTAATTGTTGTAGCTATTACTTTGTTTCTCTCTAATAAATTTTCCGTTATAGAACTGTCTACAACTTTTGTCTCATATTCCTCCCAAAATGCATATTACATAAGTTATAGAATTTCAAATACAGCAAAAACTGAATTGCTGGAGCTAGGGAATTTTGCTTTTTCTGGATTTCTTGTGGCTTTTGTGGCTCTTGTTGCTTTTTCTCTCTATAGGCCTACTTCTAGTACGGGTAATTCACGAAGGGCATAGATCTAAATATTCTAGTAATTTTCTCAAGCTAAAATGATGTGTGTTGTACATCTGAATAATAGAAAAGTGGAAATTTATAGGCCAGTACTGCAGGGACGCCTGGAAGTATACATTCTATTTGGTATAACAATTCAATTTCTGATTGTACCAACTGTCCAAACTAAGCCTTCTACGAAATAATTATCTACCTGTAGTCAACCGCATATGATATTATACATTGTATGTATATATATTTAAATAATTTGTCCATATTTAAAATCCAACTCCTCACGGCACTTCGCCATGGAGATTCGCTGACAAATTTGTTTCATTTATTTGTTACAATGTTTAAAGAAATTTTGAATAAAGGCTTTTGTTATTTATTTATTATTTTATTTCAACTTGAAAACACCAATAATTACAAGTGCCGAACAAATTGTGAAGTTTTCTAAAAGCCGAGTGATTTGTTATTGCGATAAATAGCTGATGACCCTAAATACGTGTATGAGAATCACCCGTGAGAACTGGCCTTTAGAAAACTTGACCACTCACTCGGTCACTGTTTCAGCACGTGTAATTGGGTCTTCAGTACGTTCAAGAAATTTAATCAAACCAATGTGCTAATCAAATTCGGGAAACATTGGAAATTTGATTACAAAAAATTATTCAACAGAAATAATAAATGTAGCTCATCACTTTTTGGCTGACATAAGTTATACATTTTTTTTTTTTTTTTGAGGATGAAGCCCACATAGGTCTGAGATCTGTGCGTGGGTAATGAGTTGGATGATGGTGATTGATGAGTTGGACCTACAGTTTTAGGTGGGTTCCGAACCACCGGAAGTGATTTTACAGCAGAGAACAGTGTCTTTTTTGCTGGCCAATCTAATCGGTCACCGTTACAAACAGGACCTACGAGAACGCAGCTTATCTCTCTGATTGAACAGATACCTGCTGCGGCTATCACTTCCATGAGAGATTAATATAACGTATATCTCAACCCAAATATACTACAATCTACACTAAGCTTGGATGAATCAAAGACTGCAAACCCAAATATACTACAATCTACAGTAAGCTTGGATGAATCAAAAACTGCAAACTCACGCGAGAGTAATTGAAAAATTAACTCTCGGTAACAAACAGGCGTGGAGTTTGGAAAAATTAAACCTGAATCTCCAAGGCCCTGAGACTGATTATGAACAACAGTGAATGTACATCTGAACAGCAGTTTGGAGTTCAGAAAAAATAATTAGGATACACTATGAGGAGCTGATAGGTTGTAGGATGTAGGTGGAGGGGAAGAAACTTTCATAAGCCACATAGTCGAACAAGATTGATAATTTTACAAAAAGCTTTCACTGAAAATAGTAGTCTATTTCTCTGCGTTACAACTCAAGTATTAGACCTGTACTAATAATGGCTGCGATAAACACAATCGACTTCATTACCGGACCGCTAACAGAGAAGCCTTCGTTCGATAAAGAAGAAGAAAAAGAAACAGCTTGCTGCACAAGCTAAACTAGTACACATTGTATTTTTACAGGTGGTGGCACGGATAGAGTGGAAGATACGGAAAGAGAGATAAAGTTAGGAGAGAAAGAGGCAGAGTGTG
The DNA here is from genome assembly GCA_948455865.1 of Conomelus anceps. Lineage (NCBI taxonomy): Eukaryota > Metazoa > Arthropoda > Insecta > Hemiptera > Delphacidae > Conomelus > Conomelus anceps. The sequence goes on along the minus strand of OX418219.1, from coordinate 34,996,884 downwards.
ATAAGCGGAAATAGGAGGAGGGAAAGGAGAGAGTCAACTAAGGAAAGGTGAGGCGAGATTGATTGGCTGGAGAGATTTATTGTTTACTTGGTCCATAATTGGCTATGCGGAACCAGGCACCAGGCACCAGAAAGCGTTGCCCTGATTTCTCCTGAAAACAATACAAGACGAATGCGAATGCGAATGGGGATTATCGAATACAGCTATTAACAGCAGACTAGACTACTACTCCCACCCCTTCTACGCACATAATATTAGTGATGAATTGTGTTTTTCGTGGGTAGAATTATTGAATTGTGTTTTTCGAGGGTAGAATTATTGTGACTCCCACTCACTAACTATGGGGGGCATTGATATTTTTATTGAAACTGCAGAGAATACATATATAGTATTATTACAGTTGAGTTTGAATAGACAGAAAAAATATATATCATACTTGCATATTGTTGAGATTATAATTATAGCAAAAGTTCTCAAGCATAAAAAATAAATGACAGAAGATCATTGATCCCCTCAGAGATCAATCTCAAACAATGGATACGTGATGTGTGAGTGGAACTTTGGATGTGTGATATGTGAGTGAAATGGTAGAGACTTCATTTTTTCAGTGATAACTTTCTTTGAAAATTGATATTATAATTAATAATTCATCTCAAAGCCTAGCGCCAAACCTACAACTTTGACGCTTTTAAATCTCAAATTTTAGAGTTATGGTTAGTCAATATTGTTTATTTCCATAAAAAAGAACACAGCCTACGAGCCAATACTTGCGAACAAAAATGCAGTTATGCAGTTATGACAAGAAATATATTTTGAAATTGATGACTTGAACTGCTGCTTTGACTTTGTAAATTAGAACATTGAAACGCATCAATTAATAAATTTGGAAAGTGTGTAATTTTTCATTCTCATTTCAACAAATAACCTAATTCTTACTTATCAGCTAATTCTACTATACTAGTAGTCTTGATTTGTTAGCATTTAACATCCATATGAGTATTATTACTTCAACGAATGTTAATCAGATTCAAAATAAAAGCTCTGACTACATGAAACGATCCGCTGTCATTCAATTACTCATCTTTAACTGACAAATAAAGCTTTTACTCTTGCTCTCTACAACTCTGAAGTTTTTATCAATGGAACAAAATGTAAGAAAAGTATACGCAAGTAAACGTACGTAGTCTGACCCAAAAAGGAAAATTTCAGTGAGTTAGAGATCATCTAAAATGAAATATACTTATCTCCATTCTTATCATTGAAAAATTTACTTCCTTCCAAAATGTTATTTGAATTTTCTAGTGCACTATTGATCTACATTTGAACAACTCATAGTCAGCGTGAGTCAGCATTAAAGTATGCGTGTGTGCGTGCGCGTGCCAACGGTACACTGATCGAACAATCATCACATCAGTCGTCAAAATAAAAGCAAAGCGGAAGAAGCTTTGTTGCAGGTCAACAGTTCACCAGTGCTAATTGCTCATTGCTCGCCGTGTTACGTTTTGACCTGCCTTTCGCCACCGTATCTTTGACAAGTTTAGAGAGAGGAATTACCTACATCCGCGGCTGTCATGACAAATAGGGAAATGTGTAGACACATTATTTTTTAATAATTTGTACATTACTCACAATGAAAAATCTTCGATGATGTGAAAGTAGCTTATTAGGCTACTCGCTTCCAAGCAGCGTTTTCGATATATTCAAGCGTTCAGTCTCAATGTATCGTATTTAAATTACAAGTTAGTTTCGTTTCTCTCTTGGTTCATGAACTTTTGACGAGTATAAACACCAAATAAAATTTAGAAAAATACATACCATTATAAATTATGAAGGTATTGTTGAGCAGGCAACGAGTCATAATATTATAACTGAATATAAAAAATCACTGGTTAAAACAATTTGGAGAATTTATGCTGTTGACTGAATTTATAAAACAATATTAACTGAATTCATATAACTATCATATACTTGGTAATCACTAGTTATTATATACTCAATTGAGATATTAGAAATGATTTGTTTCTCTCAAATATGTTATTCTTATGAATAATAACTTTATTCAAATGGTGTCGCGAAAAAAGGGACCATCGAAATAAGCGGCTAGCGAAATAAGCGGTATCACGAAATAGTATGTGCACCTGTGAGGTAACTACTTGAGTGAAGTTAGTGACCTGCGAAAAAAGCGACCATCGTTGATTTTTACCTGTGTCCTAAGAGGTTGACACTTACTCTGGCATACTGATTTCCATCACACTTTATCCAGGCTTTGGACTGGCTAAATGATAGATGGATATTTCTATCATTTAGGCGTGTTTAAAATCAGCTAGAAGATAGCGTCGTCAGTAATTTTTTTATTCTTTTTGAAATTTTTATGCTTTTTTCACATTTTATGAATAATATTTACAGATATATTAACATATATTTATAGAATGTTAAGTAAGGTTAGGTTAGGTTATGTTAGGTTAGGTTAACCCCACTATAGAGTGGGACGGATTTTCACAAATTCCTTGGATATACCCTCCGACGGATTTACCCTCAATCATTTTGGCCGCTTATTTCGCGCATAAGATCGGTTGAATGACCTCGAACAGGGGGTGGGCGAGACTCAGGTAGTTTAGCCGCTTATTTCATGCATTCCATAATGGTCCCTTTTTTCGCTGGTCGCTTTTTCTCCGTATTCATTCAAATGAAGGCTCAACCGTAACCTAACCCCTACGTGGGTTACGGCTCAACCAGATGAATAAGAGAAAGAGAGCCTGATATGAAGGCTATCTTTAAGTCTGATTCCAATTACATAATGAAGAAGCTCATTTTAAAAATCATATGTTCCCTATAGAAGAAGCCCTAAGCGCCTCTCTTTTTCCTTTTAAATGTCCTTTCAATACAAGCAAATTTCGAAAATCCTTACACATCCATCGCTGGGCATTCCTTAAAGGAAGATCCATGCAAAATTTCATCGAATTTGGCCCACGCATTTAGCCGTAAATGCTTTACAAACAGACAGACAGACAAATGCAAAACTTGAAACAGAGACCTCTCTTCGTTTGGTCAATTATTATAATAGTAAATAAATTATTGATAAAAAAGTATTTTGTTCAATCTGATAGCTTCTATAACCCTCCACATTAACAAACTTATCATTAACATCTACTGCATCACCATCATTACGCGAGTAGCTTAGCAGTCAAGATCATTAGTTATCTACTACCACCTCAGATATTCTCGAGAGAATCGTTCTATTGAGAACAGGCAACGGAGAGTAGTTGTGGTGCTCTGTAGCTGTGGGTCTTTTCAAGCCGAGAGAACGTGAGAACAAGAGGGAAGAGCTACAACTTTTGATCGCGCTTAAAAACACAAAAAGACAACAAGGAAGGCTGTGACGGCAACAGGACAACGTTCTACGCAGCCTGTCGTGAAAAGCCAGCACTTGAATGTAGATGCGCCCACACTCATTGAGGAAAACCAAGCTATTATTTAGAAGCACATATACAGTAAATTGAAAGTACGTATACAGGCTAATAGCGAGAGGGAAAACGGTATAGAAGAAGCAGAAAGGCCAGAGTCGCCTCAGCTACTGTTTTCATGTTGAAAGCGTGAAGAGAGTCGACATCGGTGAAATGAATGAGGGTGTCGCAGTGTTGCACTGTAATATATAGTACTGTATATAGCAATATTATTATAGTTGTGAAAAGGCGCATGTCTGACGTCCACCCGCGAGTATCTCATCGTGCAGTGTGTAGGTGTCCTATTACATGCTGCAGAGTGCAGACTATTGAGCCCCTATTCTATTCACAAACCCCCACTCACTTACCTCACAACTTGCAAATTGCACATATTTAACACACTTTTATTGCGATTTTTTTGTGGAAACAAGATCAAAGTATGCGGGGGTTTGAAATGGATACCTCAATACAAACTTTGATTCACTATCGATATGTGAGACCTAAGATTTCTTCTCTTACTTTGAATGCCATGTTTTCTGTAGCTTTGTGTTTTTCAAGTTTCAGTGGACTCGCTTACCATTTTTTATTTTTCTTCCTTTTTCGGTTATATTCTCTTTCTCCTCCTTGCTTTCCCCGTTTTTCACACCCTTTCACTCCTTTCTTATTGCCCTCTACCTGCCTATTACATGGGAGACCATAGTTGGCTAGGTATTTCTCCTTTCTTTTTTTTCAGCACACCCCACCATATAGCCATTTGTTTTGTATTTGTGTTTCTGTCTTGTATATTATACTATTGTACTGTTATATTGTAAATTTGTTTTCTATTGTATTTTGTGTGTGTTTGAATAAAATTTAAATTGAAAAAAAAAATAGATTCAGATCATAGATTAAATTACAAATACCAATAGGAGCATTAGTGCATCTATCATAGGGATGCAACAATTTTTTTTTAATGTTATATTTATATTAATGAAAATTTATTCTTGAATTTCTTGATACATACCGATCTGCGTTGCTAATATCAACTTTTTATGATAAATTTAACAGAGAATATATAAATATTTACTCACGCAGGCAGAAACGTTTTCAAATTGTGACGATTCATTTTCTACATCATAAAAAGTCAAATACAGTATTTATTAGTATGTTACTAGAAAAGATGTACTTTTTATTTCGTTTTTTATGAATAATTATCTATTGTAATGACGATAAATAAAATTGAATCAATTGAAACTTGAAACTTCATCTAGCAATAAACTTATTGTAACAGTTTATGTCTATTCATAATTAATTAACTCATGTAGTTACCGTTTTAATATCATTATTTAGTTTAAACACATTTAGTGTGTGGTCAAGTTGAAAAAAGTGCACCCCAGTGTGAAGTTATGAACTGCTCAACGATATTGCAGGAGGAACGTGGGTTTTTTAGTACGGTCGTCCAGTGGTGACAATCCCACACTACCAGACAATTTTTAGTTCAATTTTATTTTACGTGTCATTAATACCGTCAGTTGGAAGTCACAGTGACCCCGCTGACATACAACAATGCATAGTTTCAACTATACCAGGATACAAGAAGCATATTATAAAACAAAACAATCTCCACAGTTGTCAGGTGCCTTTTGAAGGTGTTTCCTCGCCGCAAAAAAAAACATGCACTGTAGTTACTGACCAGTACAGTAACTAAATTTGAGAATTAGATTATTGAACGAATAAATGAATAATGTTCAACTAATAATGAATTTGCTATATTACTGTTCCAAAATTAATCACTATGTGTTAATAGGCCGATCAAATGTTAAATAATAACTGTTCAATAATTCAAGAAGAAAAGTCTAAAAATAACAATTAAAACACTTAAGCAGCATAGCACAGGTCTGTCACCATATTACAATAATAGCAAAGAATATTTGTACACTCGCAAAAACTGTAAAGGAAGTCCGAATAATACCGTCACAATATACTGTAGTTATCATTAACACATTAAACGTTCGTATAACACAGTTTGTAATAACACTCACAGGATTACTGTTTGTATGAACGGAAACGGAAACTATCCCAGGACACGGCCACTTGTTATGTGAACAAAGTTTGAGCAATGAATGAACTAATGTTTACAAGAGCTTCGGCTTTGGATACGTTTTTGGACATTCCAGGGAACACCAGAGTTCTCTATTTTTCTATAAAAATCTATCGAGACAGATAAGAGTTTAATTAGAACATTCTGGATGGATTGCAAGGCGAGGGTGAACAGGGGGAGTAAACGAAACATGCTATTGACACAGCGCCGAAAATAATTTCTCTCTTTTCCTGGCGTTTCATAGCATTTTAATAACAAAATTAAAAAGAACTTGTCTATCACAGTAAGTTATAAGTTATTAACAAGTGTTCTAAGTCTAGGTGCAAATAAAATGTCAAATATTATTATTATATTCGCCCTACCATTCCATATAGAATGAGAATCCATAGTTATTCATCATATGCAAACCAAATCAATCAATCACCGTAATAGAGTATTTCATTTTTCATCACATTAACCAATAAGTTCTTCCAGTTATTATTGAAATGTCTCGGTGGTGGCACCAGTCAAACTAGTAAGATCAAATGGTCAGAGTGGAGATGGTCGCTGGATCATCAAGCCGTGCGTCCTACATCAGCCTAGGGCAGTTTGTTTAGTTAAGAGGCACCGGTGATAATGTTCATGCACAGGTGTCCGACTAGAATAGTTGGACGAACTAGACGGAAAAAAGGATAGAAGAGAGTTATAGGATAGCCAGGAAGAGAACAGATGAGAGGAATGTGCGGATGGCAGCTGGTAGCCTAGCCAGAGGCCCAGTGCCGGTCAGCTCCTCGACCATTATTATTACGTGGTGGCCGGTCTGCCGGACCGGACGGCCGGAGCATCCAATTACCGTCCGGTGTGCGCTATGACAAATCGACGGCACATTACCGGCAACACGGCCGCGCATCACAGCCCGACTCGGCTGCTGCTGCTTCTAATGTCTTTATAATGAGCGCGCTCCTATACAGTCCGCATTCCTTCATAACAGATCACTCTCTGCTTCTATCCTGCCAACACTTGCATACCAAAATTCAAAGGAACAAGAATTTAAAAATAACAAATTGAGTTTGAGACTTGTGCGTGGGTAATGAGGTGAATGATTACACACATTTTATTCCAGGTTAAGCAGGAATCGAACCCGTGACCGCAGGAGTAGCAGAGTTCTATCAGAGATAAGTTCTCTAACCGATTACATCACAATAAAATGTAGGTATTTTATGAATTGCAGACAAAAAAAGATAACGCAACAGAAAATTGTATTTCTATTAGCAAACCCAAAACGACCATTTTGGATATTTGTAAAATACAAACAAAACATATTATTCAATGTTAATGTTTCTCTAGAACAGCTGAAATAATTACATTGTGTTAAAATTTTAATAGCTTCAATCAATGCTGTATTACATTTCTACTATTAAAAAAGTCCAGAATTGAATAGAACCGAAACATTCATGTACGTATTTATGTGTGCTCCTTCAGTTTATCTTGACTCGAGGGACTCTTGAAAAGTAATGCATTTACATAGGCATTTCAAGAATCCCTCGAGTCAAGAGACACTGAAGGACGTTCATAAACACGAGCATATGAACAGATTCCTAATAGTAATGCATCTTCCTGGATTAACCTTATATTGATGAAACTTAAACGATGAAGACCAAATGAAACTAATGAGCTCATGATTTTATGTCTTTCTTCAAAAATCTCTTCCATCTTCAATTTAGCAGCTGTGAATTTGTCGTCACATTGCTCTAATTACATTACATTTTAGAAACTTGAACTTCGTTTCATAATAATTGTAAAGCTTTCAATAGAATTTACTGGAAAGAAAACTAACAGGAGATAAGAGTTAAAACGTAACAAGGACTTAAAATGTAAAAGTGTAAAAAGAGCTTAACGATACCGGCCATACTGTTGACGTACAGATAGAGAGATAGTGATTAGGACACATTAGTGTTTATTATAATCTCTGATTATTTAGTCTTTTATAACCTTTTAGTCGTCAACAAGGCAATTCAGGAGAGTCCAGCTCATTACGTCCGCCTATATGACAGGCTTTATGGCAATCTGAGAACTACAATCCCACTAATTACAGTACAACACTTATTCCTCCCTAGGAAACAGTCTCAGTCACAACGCAAATCATTGTGTTAATTTTTGTTAGCTTTATACCTTTATCAACTAACAAACAAAATGCAAAACAAAGAAAGAGTACTAGACAATTGCGATTTTTAACATTGAAAAAAGACATTTTATAGATTTACTTCTCCATGCATTTTAAAAGTTATTAATTTTAGGTAATTTCTACTTGGAAAGATCAAAGATCCACTAGTTTGATAATCTGTATACAAAAGGCGATGTGTGTATGTACGTATGTATGTTCCGAGTAAACTTCGAAACCGCTGAACCGATTTTTATGAAACTTTCAGGCACAATGTAGAATAGTCCCGAGATGGTTCCTGCAAAACTTGGGAGTTCAACGTTTCCTCATTTTTTCTGAGGGGGGTGCAAACCTACCCCTTAATATTGATGAGTCCTAATTCAATTTCAATTTTTCTCTGAACAATCCTGTCTAGAGGAGTTTATTTTCATTTGTTACATAACAATAAATTTTTACAATGTCTGTGTATAAATATTTCCAAATTGATTGCTCATGAACACCCCACTATATGAATATGTGCTGGGGTAACTGAACCGGGATGGTTTTGAATGAAAGTTTATTCGATTTTACAGGTGCCTTAACAACTCTAGAACAAAATGCAAAAACCAAAAGGGGGTCAAAAAAGTAAAAAGTTGAATATTGGGTACCGGGTACCGCTACTATAATTTCCGAATAGTGATGAGAATAACGATGACATTTGCTATGTCTACATACTGCTCGATTTTCTTATATTAGCGGAGTATATCTTGCATAATTTACTTGATAATGCATTATAGAATCTATACATTTCAAGTTATCAAAACCACTTGGAAATATCCTCAAGAATAACTCTAAGTAGATTGACTCTAATAATGATAGTTGCTATGAACACCTTCAGTTACATTTTCTTAGGCTAGATTCAGACATAGTCAACCCTCAATGTCTATCGGGCTGTGCGCAAAGATCCAAGTAGAAGTGTGCCTAACACCAGACGTGGTGATAGGCGGGCAGGGGTGCAGGGGGGCAGGGGGAGTGAGCGCCGCCGTCGTGTCTTTTGTGTACTTCCGACACAAGCGAATGGCGGTCATGATTGAATTCACCTCTAATCACCAATGACACTGACGAGGCGCCTCGCTCACCCTCTCATTCTCATTATCACTCACACCCTCCCCCTCTACCCATCTCTTTCTCACTCTCGTAGACACAATCGCACCAAACGAATGCTTAATAACTGAATAAAAAGAAAGAAATGACAAAGCCACCTCTCCTCATCAATATCTAGAACGGCAAGAAATATCCAACAGAGGCTGCTCGCTAACGAAGTAAGCTTGTGCGCATTCTTGATCCTACCAATTACAGGTGTGTGTGTTTTTTTATGAATCCTCCCACCGCCCGCAATCTTTTTATCACTATCTATTTTATCACTTGCTGTTAGTCTTTTATCTGTTCAAATTGAAGCTCAATTCATCCGCATTGGACCGCAGTGACGCCTGTGGCAACGGTCTACTACGCAATCATAGAGCACTTGGCTTCCCTTTGCAGCGCCGCTTACTTCCGGGTTGATAATAACTGCTTGCGGTCTGTAGACGAGATAGTTGCTATACACCAGTTAGACAAAGATCCCTCTTTTATACCCAGCATTACAAAGGGAAAAGACTGATAAATCAACAGAAGGACCTGAGCCTTCATAGCAACATAGATAAATAGAAACTTCAAAAAAATTCCAATGATAAAGCATAGGTTTGATACCTCTGCGCGGGTAATGAGTTGGATGATAGTATTGATGTGTTGCGGACCTACAATTTAGGTGGGTTCTAAACCACCATAGAGAGATTATACTGCAGAGAACATAGAAATTAGTAAATCTAATCTGTTGTAGCACATAATTTCTGCCCTGCCTCTTAGCTCAGCCTTTATTTTTAGCTATTTTTTAAATTTTCTGTTTCATAAATTAATCAATCGTTTATATTTTGAGTTTCATGAAAGATGCATTATAAAAATGAGTTTTTCAAGTTATTCGAGTAATTATTTTTTTGAATTAAAATTCTCATTTATGAACATTCAGAATAAGGAATAAAAAAGCCTTTCAATCCTTCCATTAAAAAAAAAAATATATTTTTATTTCTTCATTTATAAGAGATATTTAATCCTAATAATTTCTACCTATATTTCTATCTCTTTTCAGCGTTCCATACTTTTTACTGTCAACTCTGTAGATTTATTTTCATTATTGCAGATGAGGATATCAATGGATGAATCTTGCAATGATAGTAAATACACAATATAACATTTAAAAGCCTCAGAAATGGGTAATGAGACATGGTGATGATATGAAATTAAATCGAGGACTAAAAGGAAATAAAAGTTTTGCTATTTACTATACCTAAGTGGTCGCCTTTAAAATAATGTTACGGATTCGAATACTAAAACAATGCTGACAACACTTAAAAGTTGCACTTAAACTTTATTTACAAAATTTTTAAAGTTATGAAAATAGTGTATTAAAGATTCTAGTCGGAGATATCCATTGAAAAAGAGAGAGAAATGTCAGAGAAAATTATCAATAGGAATATGGAATGTACAAGGATGGGCAAATAAAGCACTGAAGGTCACACAACAATTCCACAGAATGAATTTAGATACACTGGTGACACATTATTTGGAATAGAAGTATTCACAGGCAAACTAAAACATATGATATTCAAAAAAATAGTCAGAAGCATCATGGCTTACAGTGCTGAGTGACAAATAAGAAGAGTAGGAGTAAGGCCGTAGAAATTGAATATTGGAGGTGTTGTGGGTCACCAGGTTGGATAAAATATGGAACGACGAAATTAGAAACAGAATGAAAGTAGAATATGATGTAGTGGAATTTATAGAAGATAGACGATTGATATGGTATGGTCATGAAGAAGAGCAAGGGCTAGCAAGAGGATTGGAATTGTGAAATATTGAAACCCAGTTAGGGAGAAGGAAAAGGAGAAGGAGAAGGGACTAAGGAAGCGATGGATGGAAAGTGGGACGACTGACAGAGGTGGTGTGAAAGAAGGCAGTGAAGCACTGTAAAATCCTAACATATATTTATATATAAATAGTGTATTATGTGATGGCACAGTACTTACTTCAGTATGGCATCGTTGGTTGGGGGGCAGCATATGAAAATGCTTTAAAACCAGTTCAAACAGTTCAAAATTCAATATTAAAAGACATATTTAAAAAAAAAAAGTAGAATGTATTGTGTATTGAACAAAAGTTGTTTTTGGAATTTTTAGTTTTACCGATTAGACAGTTGTACCTAAAACATATTGACATAAATGACATTTTTAATAAAAATTAGATTTCATTCTAGAAATGAGAACCGAGTTATATTACTTCAGGTTTTTAAGGCAAATACTATTATTGTTTGGTGATGACGGTCATAAGATCGACAGGTCTAATAGTGGCACGTTCAAGCGACTTGTTTGAATGTTTTAGTAATTTTTTAAAGGTATGTAAGATCGTGTCAGGTGTCACTATTCAACCTTGTGAAGATAAGGCCTCTTTTTCTGGAATTGAAAGGTGTGTATGGACTATTTAAATACGGTATCAAAATTATTATTGTGGAGTTCAACTTGGGAAGACAGTGACGCTTCTTTCGGCCAGTAGATTGCCAGGCTTACAATCCCGGAATCTTCGAAAACTTGATAAGGTCTGTCTCAGTCCGGGCAGTTTAAAACTTTGTTGAGTGATCGAAATTTTGGGGTGTTGGCCAGCAATTCTGCTGGGCGATAAGGGCAACTAGCTTGGCTATTCAGAGTAGTAGTGTCCATATACACCTGGAAGTTGCAGAGAGAGAAGGAGGTCCAAAGATATCAAAGGTAGGACTTTATAATAATTGTATACTCCCAACACACTGTCCCAAAAAGCGAGCCAAGCAAGTAATTTACCTATTATATAGTTTATCATTACAGATAATATCTTACTTAAATGTATTTCTTGTTATAATTGAATTGTTTGGGAAAGTGCAGGAATAAGGTTGTTATTAAAAAAACGTTTACTTTAATTATAATTCGTCTCTGAGTTACGATCCCCTAACGTAGCCTTTTCAAGATAGAGTGAGTGAGGGTGGTTAAATAAACCGTAGAGTCACTGTTTCCTCACGGAGTGAGTGGGTTACAATGGACTGCATTATACTGTTACTAATGAGTCAAAGTGACAAGCAGATGGACAGAATATTTGCAACATCCCATGTAATTTATAATATACGTGCTTACAATCTTATAAACTTTTACAGACTAATCAACGTATGATAGATGGGGCCTCCCTCTTTTTAATTGAACATCTAATAGACAACAAAGTTTTTACAATTTACAAGTTTGCAGGCTTAGAATGACGTAGGTATTGCGAGAGAAAACTATATAAGTCTAATCCATGATCAGATAATTATTTAATAATATCTTTCTTGACTGCCGGATGTCAGCTAATACACTTCATCAACATTAGAAATGAATTTGTCATAAGAAAGTCGCCAGCAAGAGCAAGGACGCTATCAAATTTATGTAACGTCCACTGAATTCTTTGATAATAATAAATTAAAAGTCAAGATGATCCAGTAGCGGCCCAAGGTAAGGTATAAAGCAAACGAAAAAAAATAATTGAGTTGGAATTAGGGAATTTTGTAATATTTTAAAGATGAAAATTTTGAAATATAGTTTCATCTAATTAAATAAAGAACCATAGCATAGAAAAAGTAAATTGGCAAATAAGTCTTTCATAGTAATCCAGCTACTGTAATGATTACAGTGTATTTTGTATGGATAGATCTTTTGTCAAAATAGTCAGTGGCGGCTATAATGCTGGTTAAAGGCAGGGATATTCCTTCCGGAGGCGGTGGTGAGCGGAGCAAGTGCCTGGGCACACGATTTTGGGGGTGCCAAATCAGACATAAAATAAAATAATTTAAATTATTTTTTAATAAGCTTTAAAAAATGAAAAAATGCAAATTAAACATCAGACATGGACTTAGAATAAAAACTAATAATGAGTATGTGTGTACTACGTGTAGTCAATCTCTTGCTTCAGCCAGACACAGTTGCACAGCAATAACATTATAAGCCCAGCAGGGGCTGGGGGGCGCAATGCTTCCAGGGGCGCAGCAGCCAGTCGAATTAAAAGAAGAAAAAGGGATAATAAAAAAATGTATTATCAAATTACATTTGTAGATAGGTTATTACACATTCCAGAGATCCAGATTCCATTGATTTGGGCAACCTGCCAATTGCCATAACAAGAACCTTATCAACCAATAGACTGGGTTTACCGTTGCCAGTGTTTCAATGCAAATGATTAGAAACTAGAAACATGTGGATGTGGTCGATGAGGACATTTTAGAATAAGCCATAATTCTGGGATCTTTACCAATTATGAGGATAGCCGGGTGCTGTAACAGGTATCTGTTCAATCAGAGATAAGTTATGAAACTCCTAGGCGCTCTTTGTAAGGGTAACCGATTGGATTAGCCAGCAAAAAAGACTCTGCTCTCTGCTGAAAATCACTTCCCGGTGCTTCGGAACCCACCTAATACTGTAGGTCCAACTCATCAATCAACATCATCCAATACAGCATTACCCACGCACAGGTCTCAGACCTATGTGGTCTTCATCCTACAAAAATAGAATATCTTAAAACATTAAATTATATTAATACCGATTTATAAGAGAGATATCTGAGTTGCCTTAATTCAACTAGCAACGATTTTGGGGGGGGGGGGGGGTAGGGGTGGTAAGTTGATGATGGTGGGGGAGAGGGGCGCAATAATTAACTGAATAGCCTAGCCACGTTCATGGTTGAAGGCTCCTAGGCACCATAGGGTTTCAGAGAGTTCCGGGGCTCCCGGTTGGGGACGACCACTCTGTCTTTTTTATATAATTAACAACAGGGGTCTCCGGGTTTGGCCTTCGCTATTGGCGATGACTCAAGCTCTAGATAGATTTCACTTGAACGTTAAAATGTGGATTAAAATACAGTAATTTTTGTCTAGAAACGCTCAAAATGCTGTTTTAAAGAGGTTATTTTTCATTTTTTCCTAGACCCCTCTTTTGTACGAGAGTTGTATATTCACCAAAATTGTGAGAGGATACCTTCGTTATATTATGAGGTATGGACGTACTATAAAGTACAAAGTTACAAAGCGTATGTCGCAAAGTAGGTTATAGGGACCTGTCACTCAGTTATAGTAGACCTACTGGGTTTGGGGCCCGAACCGCCCCACCCCCCTTGCAAAAACATAAGTACTATATAAAACATACTTGAGGAAGTTACCAAATTTGAAACCACTGTAAGTGTCTAAAAGTATTAATAATAATGTTCAGGGGCCAATTTTTAGAAAATTTCCCGGGTTATTAACCCTTGACCCCCTTATTTATGAAATAGTCGGCCTTTGGAGGCCGGAACTCATATTGAAATTTATATTCTAGTCCTAGGTAGGCTTTCGGCGAGGTGAACCAGCACCCTTGAATAAAATCTGTCTAATATGGTATTATTCTGAAGGCTTATACCGGATACTTATTCTGGTATGGTATCTGTCTAATTCCCTAATCAAAATACTCCAGGATATTTTGATCATCTATTATCATCAGTTATGAGGAACGTTGCTTATTTCAAATTATTTACACCAAATAATAAGCAGTAAATATAATCAAGCAATGCTCGGTAGCATTTTACAAGTTAGGAATCTTTCAAAGCATTACATTTATTGGAATATTAATAAATAAATGTACAGCTTCTGTAATAAAACAATTTAAAAGACGATGAAAAAGGTTTCAAGACCATTTAATTTATTATAATAAATTTAAAAAAAAAACAATCAATAAAAACCTGATAGATAAGAAAAATCAAATTCAATTACAATGCTAAATAACACAGCATCATTTACTGAAAAATGGTTTAAAAAAATAGTTTTATAGATCTCCGCCCCCCACCCAAATCGACCCCCACTCTACTAACATCACCTCCCCACTTAGGAATGTTGGATAGAAAACAAATTCAAGATCGATGCTAATTTTCTTTCATTAAGCAGCCAACTCATGCAAGAAGAAGAAGAATACATTACAAAACTCAAGTTGAGGCCAACGAAAAAAATAACAGGATATAAACGATTCCAAAGCTCAAACTGATTAAAAAGCACTGTGCACATGTACATTATTTATGGCCGGGCTTCAATTTTTTTACGATCGACTCTGGCAAATGAAAAATGCATTGTTTTTATTGGCGCATTGTTTTCGCACAGGCACAACTGGCAATCAAGACGCAAGCGATGCAACGGCAATCATACTTGCATGATTGAGTCGCTTGCATCGCTCCACTCGGTTGACGCATATTGAATACGACCAGTTTAATTGCCAAGCAGCCAGTCGCAATCATCGGACGCGGCGGCAAATGACAATTTAATACGCGTACAAAAACCAATAATGACCCCTCGTTACTCGTCGTTCGCTGCTTAAACCAACAGAAAATAAATTTTAATAAATGCAAATTTGAAGTGCAATGTGGTATTTGCATAAGCCGATTAGGTGCATCGAATGTGCAATGAGCAGGTAGATGCATTCTGCATTCTATGCAAGGGGACACGCCTAGCATGCAAGCAATTGGCTAGGTAGATCTGCAAGTCAAAATGCACATACTCATACAGACACATTCGTATACAACGAAATAAAGATGTCGACGTAACGTGTTGACAGAAACACTGCATAATAACTGATGCATGATAGAAAACAGAGCAACAAATAACACACAACAGTAAAAATAGAGACTATGAAAAGCATTAGGGCGGTTGCACAGTGGACCGTTACAATACTCGAGGATAGTCACCATTGCGGAATCAACCACATGCTCTGGAATTGAGTATGACAGATTGGAACAACGTCCAGCGTGAATACCACAACTCAACAGCATATTATGTTTGATTCTGCGATAATAATTATTATCCTTGAGTATTGAATGCTCCACTACGCAGGCAAGCTTAGAGCAAAATGGAAGCGATACAACCAAAACCTTACATAACAAAATTTTGTTATGTAAGGTTATTGCTATTGGTATTCAAATTAAATTCAATTTAGTCTTCGATTGATTTCGATTGCAAAATACATTATTTTGAAAGCCGATGATGCCCGAGACTTGTGCGTGAGGGGATGATAATGAAGTTATGGATGGTGGACCTACAGTTTCAGGTGGGCAAATATAGGCTAATATGTTATGGAAATGAAAGGAAGAGGAAGACGTCCTTCAAGCGTCTGCATTGTGTCAACAGTCTTTGTCGCATTTGTGTTTACATTAGATTGCAGACGGGTGGGGGGGGGGGGGGGACTGCTATGTAAGTTTTTAAGGCACTTGTTGTTTCTCTCTCTTTGCTCTTGCTCACTCTCATGCGTTAAATGTGAATCTAGATAGCTCTATTCCATTCTAACTTATTCTGGAAGGTATTGTTTACACAGAAGAGATTTATTTATTTATTTGCCAATACAATTACAAAAAAACATAGAGAAACAAAAGTCATTAATAAAAAATACTATAGCAAAGCAAGCTTAAGCGCTAGCAGTGAGTTCCTAAAACTAAACGAATTTATTGAACAAGTTAAAAAGAGATACTAGAATGATTTACATTTCAACAAAATAAAAGATATTTAGGATGTTACTGGAATGCTCCAGAGGCAGTACGTTTTGTATAAATACAAGGGCGCCTGCTTGAAAAGTCTTGATTCAACTCTCCTGATAACAAGTTCATGTGGGACAGTTCTTTTTTGTGACTATAAAACAGTGCTATGCACAGTATAGTTGTGATTCAGCGTTTCAAGTGTGATAATAACTGTGATAGTAATTAAGTGGCAGTGCTCAATTTGTTTATTATTGAGTTTTGAGCAGTTTATTAGATATTTATTATTGAGTTATTGACAGTTATTAACTAGTTTTGGACAGTAACTAATTTTGTTATTGAAATATTCATTGCTACTTGAGAGTTATTAAACTGATTGCATCTTTATTTGATTTTCTTGTGTGATAATTAATTATTAGTGTCTGCTGTGAGTTAATTGCGGAAATAAAGTTTCCTGTGTTACTTTTAAGTGTTGCCAGCATTACTTTAGTGTTAGAAGGTTAGAACCCATAATGGCATAATAGTAGTAGTAATACATTGCAATATTATTAAGTTATTTTTAGTTTTGATTCTAATCTCAGGAATGACACTTTCATTACTCAAATAACAGGTTATTTAAAAAAAAAACTACACAATGAGTAAAACCATAGCCGTCCTAGAATCGGCTATTACTGTATGGTATTATGTAGAAAAATGTTTTTCTATAGCCTATTTAAAAACGTCCTCAACTGAATAAGCTAACAATGACAATGAAATCTTAATTTAATAATTTGCAAGACTATTTTCATGCAGGCAATATTTTCAACAACTCAACCAGCTTTTAATACGATAATACAGTATGACTAGTTTTAAACACGTTCCCAGGGAAAGCACATCACAGCGCAGCCACGGCCAAGTCGATAACGGAAAGGGCCATCAAAGTTTTGCAGCGAACAGAAGATCTTCAGGTATGCGAGAGAAGACGGCTCCTCGCTGGCCTAGACAGCTCGATGATTGATGTTCTACGGACTGGAGAAACTGTACGTTGCAGGCTATATCATAGACTACAGCCATTGTCGGTTGTACCTACTTGTACACCATGAAACTAATATAAATATAAACTCATACACATGCACACACACTTTCGCATGCAGCTCCGTCGATCTAATGTGACGTTGAAGCAAGACTAATAAAATCTGTCACTATAATAGCTGCCACAAAATAAGGCGAGGTGAAGTTCCACGATTTCAGAGATGAAAAGAGGTTGAATTAGGATAGCCCCAAGCAGTGCTTATGAAAGTTTCAAAAGTTCAGACCGATATTTAAAAAATAACAAATGGCACCACTTTCAATCAAAATACAATTACAATAGTGTAAAAATAATAATAATCAAAACAAAATATTGACTGTGATAGATAAATGTAGTTTGAGGAGTTTCAAATTGTGTGTGTCTTTCTGTTTATGTAGAAGTTTGATGCTCTCCTTGATGAAGGTAGTTTCTGCTTTAGTTTTGGCTATTTGAGTTACTTTTGATTTGTTGTTGGTTTTGAATTTAGCATAAAGTTTGGTAAAATTTTGAATTTGTGACAGGTTCTGTTCAAAGTGCAGTTTTCTTCTAACCTAAAACACTGTTGATCTGTAGGAATGGATGATAGCTTGTCTTGCTGAATTAAATTCTTGGATTTCTTGTTCTATAACGATCTGAGTTTTAGTATTAACTTTTTATATTTATATTCAACGACTTGCAGTCAATTTTAATTTAGAATAAATAATATTTCTACTCACTTTTTGGCCAAGCGTTTTCGAGTCATTGAGATTCATCATCAAAGGCGACCTAGATCGGTTTTTTGGTTAGAAGAATTGTGGTTTTTGTATAATGTGATCAAAAGGTTTGTGTGATTAAATTTAATTGAGGATTTTCATTGAGGATGTTTTGTTTATTGTGTGTGGTGTGTTTGTATATTTCAAATTGTTCCGTAGGGTTGAGTAAATGTCCTTTAGATTTTATATGTAGAATGTGTAGGTTGATAGTGATGTCAGTAAAAGTGTGTCCAGTTTGAATGGCATGGTCAGCGAAAGCTGATTCGGGGTTTGTATTTAAGGCTTGTAAATGTTCTTTGTTTGTCCTATGTAAAATGTGTTACAATCGGAGCAATTCAGTTTATATATCCTGGGAAATCGTATTTATTTGTGCTCAGTGTGGTTTTCGGTGAAAGTGCATTTTTTATTTTGTTTTTTTGTTCTCAATGCGATGGTGTGGCCGGATTTTTCGAAGATTATTGCTAGCCTGTTTTATTGTGGATTAATGTATGTCATTGTGATGCATTTTTTGTCGGTAGTGTTTTTTTTCTGATTTGTTTTTTTGGTTGTTATTTTATGATTGAGTTTGTCTATTAGGCCGTGTGTGTAGCCGTTTTATTATGCTTGGTATTTCATTGAATTTAGTTCAGTGTTGCAATTGTCGGTGGATAGTGGTGTGTTGTTCAGTCTGTGTAGCATTGACCTGAATGCTGTGTATTTGTGTTTTGTTGGATAATTATTGGAGGTGCTGTGTATTAGGGTATCAGTCATTGTTGGTTTTTTGTAAATGTTGGAACTGTGTTGTTGGTTTGTGTTCCTTGTAATTAAAAGGTCTAGGTAATTGATTGATTTGCTCTGTACAAGGAAATACAATAAAATACCTAGCATAAGAAAACGTGGAAAACACATAAGAAAACACATGGCCTATTTGGCAAACTCAATCATAAAATAACAACCAAAAAACAAAACACCAACCTATCCTAACCTGCATACACTTTTACTGACATCACTAATAACTTACACATTCTACATATGAAATCTAAAGGACATGTACTCAACACCTAGGAACAATTTGAAATATACAAATACACCAAACACAATAAACAAAACATGCTCAATGAACAATTAAATTTTAAATCACACTAACTTTTTAATCAAAATATACAAAACTACAATTCTTCTAATCAAAAAACCGATCTAGGACGCCTTTGAAGATGAGTCTCCTTGACTCGAAAACGTTTGGCCAAAACGTGAGTAGAAATATTATTTTATTGTTACATTAAAATTGACTGCAAGTCGTTGAATTTACTATAAAAAGACGAATGACTAAGCAGACGAATAGAACTTACATGGTTCACATGGTGTAAATACACTAAGCTTTCAGCAGAGTCTCTTTACTTGTGTGTACTTTTGAACTACTGTATAATACTTTCGCTATTCAATCAGCATGAACGGACCATTTCGGCTTGCTCCGAGAAGTGGTAGGAGTCTTTTGAGAATACTGTATGTGGGACTTGAGGCGCTAATGGACGGACATCTTGGCCTTGCTAGCGGAGGTACCCGTCCTTGACGGTGGCAGCTAGCAGCGGCTACTGTCTTCCTTCACATTCAGCCGCTGAAAAGGAGTCATCCCGTAGCTAATTAATCATCTCCACAGCAGCATTCAGTCTGAGTGTTCTGCTGTGGATGGATGCTCTTCAACTACCCCTTTGCCATCACACACTCCTAGCCACTCTTTCGGCTTAAGTCCTTCTCTCTCGCACACTTCATGAAATAGTATGCATACAGTACGTCATTGAACTCGCTGGCTACTCAACTCAACCGGACACGGAATACAGTGACTGACTCACAGTCTAATGTGTTCATCTTACTCTATTTTAGGCTACATAATTCAATAGTACCTGAGAGTAATAGCATTGGATAGTCATAACTGAAGTCAATTGGCAATAGTTGCACGATGTTTTGATGTCATCTACTACTGTCTCTGTTTGCCCATTACTTCAAAATATTAAATTCAAAAACAAGGGGATGTTTACAAACAAAATATATGATAACTGTCATTAATGATAAACAGACTCATTAAATCTGTTGATTTGATAAATAACGGATAGAAAAGTAGCATATAACTTTTTTTATTTTTTATTTTTAAACAGGATGTTGTAAAAGACAAGAACAGACAGCAACTCCCACCTGCTTTTCAATGATGGTAGCAGGAAAGTCCTTCTTAGTTCTCAATTTATTCAATTTATTATCCTCAAAATAATACAAATTCACATTTAACAAAATCACAATTACAAATTCAATAGCAATATTTATATAGGTAAAACAAGAAAAAAGTACTCAGAGGAAAATTATAATACCTGCAAAGGTTTCCCTGAGCGCAGGTATGAGTCCGTAAGAATAACATAGATTTAACTGATAGCAATAACAGATTACTAACATAATATTAATAATAATATTAGTAATAATAATAAATTTTTTCCGCAAATCTTTTACAACATTATTACATAATTCAGAAATATAATAAAGTTTACAAAATACAGTACAAAAGAATACAACACATTATTAGTCTATGAAATTGCGTACTAACATAATATAATGATAATGTCATTCGAAAAATAGATTCACCTTACCAATTTTATTGTCAAAAGATGTAGAGCATATTGAAACCTAGTTTCTGATAATGCCACACTTAATAAAAACCCAATTATATGAAATAGAAAAATGTGCATAATAAGCTCATAGTTTTAATTTTGGTGAAGAGGCTCTTACAGATAGTACAAAGTAGCCTACTTCAAACAATTTAGACTGAGCAAAATAGAATTCAGCGAAAATAACTACAGCAATTTTTCGAAATAGTATTGTATTTGGGTTCTAACAACAATTTTTTGATAGTTATACAGCAAAATATTTTGTTTGTCAGTAACTAAGATCACTAAGAACTGAGATCTACCTCCCTGACACCGCACTCAGCGAGTGGCCAATCTGCTCTAGGCCAATTTATTCCAAAATATACCAGAAATGATTATTGGAAATTGAATCAATAAAAGAAGATTTAAATTCCTGGATTTCCTGTTCCATGACGAATTGCGTTGTTAATATTAACTTTTCATGTGAAATTTAACGACTTGCAGTCAAATATTTGTTAAGAATAAGTATAATAAGAAGATTTAAGCTCAATAAAATTTTCTGAAGGAAAGCACAGCAAAATAATTTGATACATAAGTTATTAAGTTGCTTCCAAGAGCTATTAATAAACTATTATTAGGTAAGGGATTTTACCAAGACGCTAATCGACTAGTAAATCACTCTTTCCTGCTTAATTTTGATATAAACTTTACGTTAGATAGGGCAACTCCTTGAAGAGGTTATAACAAAAAGTTTGTTGTGAAACGCAGCTATCAAGATAAAGTCGTATTTCATGCAGCTGACACAATTCGCTTCCTTAAAACTCCTCCGCTCTGCTCACCTCTCATAGACCCATTGTAAATTAAGAATAGCTTCAACGGAGAGTGAAGTGCTTTACGACCCTAGAAGGCTATTGCCAATGAAGGGAGAGAAGGCTTTAGACAAACGAGAGGAATAGAGTGGAATCAAATGGTACTTATAACTTTATTGTCGGATCGTGGGGGCACTTACTTCATAGTCGTCATCGAAATTTCACACCTTTAGTTGTATTTCAGGTGTAAACACCTGATATATTTTAATAGCAGGACCACAGTGAACACTTGATGTTCTCATTAAGAGACAATAGATGTTTAGGGTGCAACGGAAATAAATCGAGATTTAATCTTGTCTCTCGGATTAAATCTATAGCCAACACCAAGCAATGGCGGTTTGTACATGGAAGGGAAGGGTGCAGGACGGTATAGTGACTATACTGTCCTGGGAAGGGTGGCAATGGATAGGTCTCAATAAGGTGCCGTTATTCTGTAACCTACACCTCTCCCACCGGAAAAATTTAAGAAGATAAGTTTTCATTCTAAACAATTCATTTTTTAAATAAACTGATGAATGCCTGTTGGTTTCTCTTTACCATTGTGGTGGTAGATTAGATTAACATAGATTATTCCTGTTCTCAGGACGAATTAGAAAAAGCTGAAACAGAGCCAGAGCTTCAGTGTTTTTGGGGCACTCTGTAATAAGCACCAGGGATAAAAGGTAAACTTTTTGAATTATATTTTAGATCCCATGAACATTGCGCGAAAAATTCGATGGGCTTTTAATTTTCCCGTGTTAAACCTCTCGTGACTGGTCTAGTACTCAAGTCGTGTTTAACGTTTTCTGTTCAGAAAAGTTTAAGCCAAAATTTAAAATTGTCCCTCAAGGCTTGTTAAAATTCCAAAATTTGATAAGATGCATAGAGGCTACCGTTACACTTGATGACATCTATTGAACAATAGTAGAAATGTTAACTAGTAAAACACTATTTAGGGAGGAGCATTAGGTGTTGTGGGCCGGATTGATCATACTTGCGGGGCCGGAGCTTGGGACCCCTGCTCTAACCTAATTTAATTTGTAAATTAATTACTTTACTAAAAGTAAAGTAAAGTAAAAAGTATTTTTACTTTGTATTTTCTTTTTCAATTCAAATCTCTTTATTCATGTAATATACATTGGGAGTTTAACACTCAATATGAGTCTAAGCACATACCAATGTACTTTATGCAATTTGTAAGATGGCACCTCCTCTGAAATTAGCTCTAATTTTCAATCTTTTCTCATTTCTTTGAAATTTTTTCTTATTATATCCCCTTATTTCTATAGTCTGCTTTTATTTTTCAATTCAATTCAAATCTCTTTATTCATGTAATATACATTGTACATTGAATAGTGTCACACTAATACAGTGAAAAATCACTATAATTAGCCTAATAATTATATAGATAAAATAAATATTTAGCTTAAATTAAATCGAATGATCAATTACATAAAACAAACTTAATAAAACTAAATTGATATAAAATCCTCAGATGGATAAACGGTTTAAAAATATGCAAACCAGAGATTATTCATAAAACTCCTCAACACTATAGAGATCTTTTTCTGTTAGGAAACTTTTCTGTTGAGGCAATAATCAAATAATATTATGCCGCGCTCAAGAAAATGAAGCTGGGAACAGGTACAAGCAACAACTATGTACAATTGATTGTAATCATCTATTTGTTTCAGTTCAATTTCTGTGGATATCAACCATCCGCTACATGAATTGAGATTGAAACCGAGCCGATGGAGAAAGAAGCCATTGCTAAGAAATTGAAACTAGGAGCGAGCGCATCCCCCGCTGTGAGTGCGTTGGCACCCTCATCTCTCTCGACCAATGGCAGGGCTGCCAGCGACACCAAGGGGAATGATTACGATTTATGCACCCTCCGCAATAAAATAGCAACTGGGGTGGAGACGAATCAGCCATCACAAATACTCCAACATTGTTCTAGAACTGAAATGAAAACAACCATCTCTTTTTCGTTCAGACTTGATTACTGAAATTAATTTCGTATTAATTTAAATTGTGATGAACAGAAATATGAACGATGATGTAGAACAACAATTATTGAGTTTATCTATTATTCTAATACTTGAGTTCCAGGTTATTGAGGACTAACATAAATGAAAAAATATAAAAACAGGACGAAATTATAAAAATATACAAAACTTGATTGCAAACAGATGGCTATAGTTTCATTGGCTTAGTTGTGTTATGACTGATTACAATTTAATAAAACGATACAGCGGAGTATCCAAGCTCTAGTTTTTATATTTTAATTCAACATTTTGTAGATAATCCATAACCTTCAAATTCATACAACGCAGTATATCGCTTTTAGTACACTGAAACAATATTCACTTTCGAATAGATTATTCAATTAGTAAATTAACGAAAAAATAAAAATATTAAATATTGTTAAAAATTTGGAAACTAGAAATTATTATGTTTACTATACTTCCACAGCAGCCAACCAATCAAAATTAGACTATTATTATCAGTTGTGCTGATAGGCAAGTGCACCATTCAACTGCTTCGATTTAAATTCTTGAATTTCTTGTTCCATAACGATCTGCGTTGTTAACATTAACTTTTTGTTGTAAATTTAACGACTTGCAGTCAGTTTTATGTTGTGGATATATAATAAATGCACTCTCATTCGGCCGAACGTTTTTTCATTACATTTATTATTATATATTCACAACATAAAACCGATTGCAATTGATTAACAACAAAAAGTTAATACAACATACAAAGTATTATTCTTTTATTCAACTGCCCTGTCGGGTCCCTAATAAATCAGTCTATGAAGTCAAATTAATCATTAAGATTGATGGATTAATTTAATCACATGGATTCAAATCGGGTGAATATGCATTTGGGGATAAGAGGTGCTGAAAGTAGAATAGCATTTTGACTGAAAATGGAAAGAGTAGAATAACGAAAAAATCAAGAATAAATTATTAAATAGAAATTTATTAATTCGATTTATTTTGTTAGGACTTGTGACTTGAATTGTAATTCGTATATTTTTCCTTGTAATAAATTTATCTATTTCAGATTTGGAGTCTAAAATGATTAATTTGACAATGAATTAAATGATTTTCTAGAGACTAGAATAAAGCTAAAATGACAAATCAATGCGGTCTGAAAAAACAATAGATATCTTTACCTTACAGGCCTTGAATGACTCTTTTTTAATGTGAGTTTGCGAAAAAAGCTGAATGAATATTATAATTTCAGAATTGAGATTAGATTAATTCTCCTATATGAGAAAATCCTCGAAAATCAATAATCCTCGAACTGACTGGAAAATTTTATGTAATCAAAGCGAGTGAAATACTGTGATAGATGATGATAGAGTATCGAGCCGAGATATGTTTTGAGATGTTTCATCCGAAAAGATTGATAGAAACAAGTGAAAAGTGGCAGCCAGCGTCGCCTCTCGGGTACAATGAAGTAGCATCTCAGTAGTGATGAAAGGAGACATTAGTGCTAATGAAGGCGAATAGAAGGCGTGAAGAAAAAACATAGAAGAAGTAGATAGAGAGGTAAGAGTAAAGGAGAGTTGGAAAGAAAGATAGCATAATGATGAGGTGCAGCCTATTAGATTTTGAGTGCGCAGTGATAGATTGATGATGATCATGAACATGATGTAGGCTATAGTTATCAAGTATGTCATATTTGTGACACTCAAATCCCGTTGACGATTCAAACAACCAATCAACTAATGATTGCTGACATCAACAATTTTCAATCTATCAAGTAATATGTAGACTGAACAATATTGTAGCCTAATAAATATTTATTCCAAAAGTTAATATTGAAATTAATATTCTTATAATATAGTAATTGATGGTAACGCGATAGTTTATCAACCAAATTGTTACCCTTTTATTCAAAAGGGTGTACAAATTGCTTAGATGGGATGCATTTACTACAAGTTATGAGAGACAATTAAAATAAAACTAGCAATTTAAAAACTACTGGCTGAAATCGCATGAACCCGCCAATTGCTAGTGGGAACTGTTATAATAGTAAAGCATTGTGTATATTGTAGAATATAGACCGTAGAGCAGTTGTCACCAATTATATTTGCCCGCGGTCCTTTTTAAATTTTGAAAGTCCGCTTGGGGCCGCCTAATCTTTGGCCTCCCCACTCGAGTGCAATTAAGATCTGACATTCTTATTAAGCCCTAGATTACGTTTGCAAGTAAATTTTTAGCAAACAAAAAAGTGTTACTTAGGAATCTCAAATGGAAAACAAATAAATTTTAGACTCTAAGAGAAATGCCTTGAACAGCTTGTTTTATTCAGGACAAAACTACAGAAATTAACCCAGAAAAACTACTTTGAAAAATCAATGAGAAAAATGACTTTTTTTGTTACGAGCTACGTTTTTAAAGTTTGGAATTGTGTTCCTGGATTTCTTGTTCCATGACGAACTGCGTTGTTAATATCAACTTTTCATGTGAAATTTAACGACTTGCAGTCAAATATTTGTTAAGAATAAGTATAATAACTCACTTAATCTGGCCGAGCGCTTTCGAATCTATGAGATCCATCTTCAGAGGCGTGGGTTCCTAGATCATCATGTCAGTTTTTTGGTTAGAAGTGTTGTGGTTTTTGTAAAATGTGATCAAAAAGTTCGTGAGATTTAAAATTTAGTTGTTCATTGAGAATGTTTTGTTTATTGTGTGTGGTGTGAACAATTCAAATTGTTCCAAGGTGTTGAGTTCGTGTCCTTTAGATTTTATATGTAGAATGTGTAGGTTGGTACTGATGTCAGTAAAAGTGTGTCCAGTTTGAATGATATGGTCGGCAAAATTTACTGACATCAGTACCAACCTACACATTCTACATATAAAATCTAAAGGACACGAACTCAACACCTTGGAACAATTTGAAATATACAAACACACCACACACAATAAACAAAACATTCTCAATGAACAACTAAATTTTAAATCTCACGAACTTTTTGATCACATTTTACAAAAACCACAACACTTCTAACCAAAAAACTGACATGATGATCTAGGAACCCACGCCTCTGAAGATGGATCTCATAGATTCGAAAGCGCTCGGCCAGATTAAGTGAGTTATTATACTTATTCTTAAAAAATATTTGACTGCAAGTCGTTAAATTTCACATGAAAAGTTAATATTTGGAATTATGCTTGTGCATCTTATTCTCATGAGGTCGTTTAGGTGGCTGTTGGTTAGTCAAGATCTGTATTTATTCTTGATAATATTCATCTTGAAAAAGGCCGATTCACATATGTAGGTAGAGCCAAACATTGTACATAGTTTCATTGACAGGTGCTTCATTTCAAAGTATTTTTCCTTACACACATATTTCACCCAGAAGACTTATCACAAAAAATCTTTCGACACTTGACTGAACTTTTCCTTTAATGAAACATCTTCTTGGAAATCAATAATTTCCATTTGAAAGACAGCTTTATCACTTTTGAAAATAGCCGAAGCTTCACTTGTCCATTCACCATTAGGTATTAGAGAGAAACAGTTGTTCAGTACCTGTACAACATTGCTTATCTTGTCAAATTCAGACATTCGTTCGTCAAGCTCAGATTTCAAGTTGTTTAAAAAACTGTTGAACTGTTGAATGAGAACGCCACCTTTTTTATTACACACAGAATTGTTATTACACTTTTTCAGCACGAGTCAGGAGGGCTGGTTTTTTACTATTACTTCAAATTCATAGATTTATTTGCAGAAACGGCTCTGCGGTCTGGACACGGACCGCGGTCCGCTAATTGGTGACCACTGCTATAGAGCATGAAGCAGTATATTGAAGGATAGATTTTCGAGCAAACCTTTAATTTGACGTAAAAATCGTAATCCATATAATTATAATAGAATGAACTTAATGCATTTATCAATAGAAGATTGAATTTCTTATATAGGCTACAAAAAGAAAGTATGTATCAAAGGCGTAACGGTGTGAGGGTCTCGACGAATCAAATCAGACGAGAGGACTCTGACACATTAGAAAACGAAGAATTTCGACTACAAATTCTCAATTGACAAATCTCTATGACTATCCTTATACTTGTTACATGTATCTGTTTTATTTTATTTTTATTATTATTTTTTCTGCATTTATATATTTGTATATTTATACCATAGGCGACAAGCCTAGTGACAATTAACAAATAAATATCTATCTATCTATCACTGCACTCAACTCCCACACTACTGTTTAACAACCATGCTACCTATTTCTCATACTCCACAACGTTCTACACATCATAATATCGTCTCTTTCTGTTTTAGAAATGTATCGTTCTTTTTCATGCTCGCACTCTCTCTCTCTCTCTCTCTCTCTCTCTCTCTCTCTCTCTCTCTCTCTCTCTCTCTCTCTCTCTCTCTCTTGGCTCTTGGCTGTGACAATGACCCGACGGCCCAATCGTCGAAGCTGTGATGAAGCAAAAAATGTAAGCCAAGGATTTAATTTATCGTTCAAGGTGCAATTCCACAGGACACGCGTAGGTCTGGGAATAACTCAGCCTACAATAAAGTTCTGGTACTCTAATTTGCGACAGTTCAAGTATAAGCCTACAATTACAACGTAATCTGCATGGTCCTTCCCTGATAAAAATTTCGCCTTTTTCAAACTTATATTAACTTATTTCAAGTTTAAATAGCTTTTCCTTACACGAATTGAGATTGAAGAGGAAAAAAGATAGGATGAAGTCTTGAAGTTTGTACAGATTCTGGATGGAACTCTTCAGGGAATAAAGAAATTGGAAAGTTTTCCCTAATTATCAAAGTAACTTAAAATTTATTACAATAAGTCAGGCAATAACTTCGAGACTTTCAAATCATTCCTATTACTAATATCAAAGGAAAAAGTTTTGAAGGAATTAATTTCAGATGATTGTCTTATGAACAAACTATATTTTTGTCATTAGGAACATATAATATTTTTCATATATAATATGTATAATAATACATATAATATGTTAATCGTCATATAATTTGTTACCTTATGAAATCATTACGAGCAAACAGCAATTTGTCACCTTCGCTAAGATTCACCAAAAGTGACACCACATTGAATAATGGAGTTTGACGTTCAAGTTACTGCTTTATTCAGCCTATCACAGGCATAATCTTTTTTAAAGTATTGTAGTATGCAACGACATGAATACATCATCACATTCCAAAAAATGCACACACACTAACACACTTGCCCAGACAAAAAAGTGTTGATAAAAGGAGAGAGAAGACAATTGCAAGGTTGAATAGAATTCATCAAATATTGGTTATGTACGCATTTTGTTTGTTTGATGATCGTTGGGACACCTCGACGGCTGGAAATATGAAAAAGCCCCATGACCTTCACAAGATTATTTGTCAATCCATAGCAACAGCGACACAAGCTCTCAACACCCGGACTTCAATGTTGCGTCAAAATGAATTCAAGATTGGAGGATATATTTTTCTGAAATAGGCACATTAATAGTTATGGACTTTAGATGAAGAGAATATAAGGCTTAACACTACCGTATTTATTATATTGTTTTGCGTATCAAATGGTGAGTGAGACTATACGAGAGGTCCGTTTGTAGTATAGCAGGTGTGTGTAGACTGCAATGAACCGATGCGTTTCATTGATAAGAACGACCGGACTAGTGGAGTGATCACCAAGAGACACTGGATGAATGAATCATTCGTACAATCCAACCCCAAGACCAAATATTAGATCAATTAAAGAACAAGGTGGCTACGTTATAAATTGTGGATTGAATACTTCTCAAATGTGATAGCATTTAAAAATGAAAATAGTAACTTTAAATGTTTTAAAAATTTTCCAATCGATTGTTCGCTTTTAAACAATTTTAAGGATAATCCAATAGAATTTTTTGAGGGAGTACCCCGAACCCCAAACTCCCGTTCAAAAGAAAATAGTCATTGCCTACATTATCTTCATAATTATTGTAAGAGGACTCTTTCCTTTGTTTCCCTTTTTCAAAATATTGCCTAGAGTCTACATCTACCCTCCCCCCCCCCCCCCTACAACACTACCTCACGGCTGAAGAACTAGCTAGGCCACTGGTTTGAACACTTCTCCTTCATACTCTATGTCTATGGATTACTATATAATTTATCAATCACGAGTGAGGAGTTATTTAAGGGTTTGAACACTGGTAATTAATTTCGAAATCATTTTAATGCTAAAAGTTATACCAAAGACCTCCACCACTGCAGATATTAATAACTGCATTAAATAGCTAATTGAAATCGATGCATTACTTTGTTAACTTTTAGCAGTATAATAAAAATTGTACCATATTTCTAAAAAAGATGTTTGAACATTCAATCGGGGATGACTCAAACACCAGAAACCACTTTGTTTCAGTATGCAGACTAAAATTGATGTAGGCAATTTATGTCTTGAATATCTTTCAAAATGCAGTTCCGGATGAGTTATTCCTAAAAACTAATCCGATTCAGGGGACCAGGGTTCCCTATTTATGAAAAAAAAAGAGTGTTACACTCCGTATAGTATACAACAGTTTGCCTATCACCAAAGACAATCTAATAAATTTGTTAGCTATCACTAACAAGCCAACGTATCTACAATGCTTTCTTTGTAGTGGCGAAGGTGATATTGTGGAAGGTATCCATAATGAATAATAAGACGAAATTGTCACAACCACATTTATTAAAACTTAGAGAAACTAGTTTCGGTGGTTACACCATTATCAATCTCTATCAAACTAAAGTTTGATTAGTTTGATAGAGATTGATAATGGTGTAACAACCGAAACTAGTTTCTCTAAGTTTTAATAAATGTTATTTATAAACTTTATATATATTTATAAACTTATAATAAATTTTAATAAATAAACTAAAGTTTGATTAGTTTGATAGAGATTGATAATGGTGTAACAACCGAAACTAGTTTCTCTAAGTTTTAATAAATGTTATTTATAAACTTTATATTATATATTTATAAACTTATAATAAATTTTAATAAATAAACTAAAGTTTGATTAGTTTGATAGAGATTGATAATGGTGTAACAACCGAAACTAGTTTCTCTAAGTTTTAATAAATGTGGTTGTGTCAATTTCGTCTTATTATTCAGTATCTACAATGACTTAAGCACTAAGGCGTCCAGGCCTCTTATATGTGTTAAAATTAATGGAGTTAAGCTTTTCTAGACTTGAGTCTAGAATCACTTACAATACGATTTTAGGGGTATTAATTCTGAATTTTTTCCGGAACTTTCGGACACCTCTCTTGCTGGGGGTAGTATTTCAACACCCGGATGAGCACCCTACCGAAAAGTCAGTCTGGATCTGCCACTGCCTACTTGACTGACCGCTACCAATATGTGTCCCCCACTACTTTCTCTGGGACAATTTTAATCTTTATAGTTGAGTTTTAAAACTGGAGTCCCTCAAGGTTCCTTATTGAGTTCACCGCTCATTATATTGTAAAACTTTGGCTTACATTTGGCTATAACGGATGAAATTCATCTTATACGTTATGTTGGCGATATTATCGTCCAGTACTCTGACAAGTAGTACTCCTGAAAGCCTTGAAGTTAATATGAACATTTCAACAAACTCGGTTGCACAGTAGTTCAATGACTCCTGTCTTTCAATCAATTCCATGAAAGCGAAACTATTCATTTTAGAAGTGCTGATTTTCTTCCTCAAGTGTGTTTTGGTGACGATGTAATAGCTATAGTTTCTGTATTCATTGGTAATAGCTTGTTCTGATTATGTAAACATGTTAGAAGAAATACTAGATGATAAATTTGCTTGGACTCAACATGTTCAGAAACTGGTTGACAAATTCAGATTACTTATCAGGAATATAAAAAACTATGTAACCAAAGCAAAACTATTGCTAAGATAGCATAAATTGCAACATTCTATTGCCACTGGTTTTTGGTATTGAGTTTGGGGCAGTACTAGCAGGGAAAACATACAAAGGATACTTATCCACCAGAAAAATGCGATAAGGTGTCTAGCCGGGCTGACACGCAAAGATTCATGGAAAGATGCGTTTAAAAAATTAAACCTCTTGATAGTGCCATCTATAAGATGGTAATCTATTCTCTACGTAATTGGACGACGAACTTGATAAAAAAATGTGCATAATACAGGAGGAAAAGAAAATTTTGCAGTACAATCACATAAGCTAAAAATTTTCGAAAAAATCCCAAAATGTTATAACAAGCTACCTAATTCTCTGATATGTTTGAGCCATAAACTTTATAATTTGCTTGTTGATGAAGATTATTTATTACCCAATAGATGACTTTCTTACCTACTCCTTTTAATAAATTATTGAGTCATAATTAATTATAATATGTGCAATAATATTTGATTTTATTATAAGCTGTATGGGGTAAATGAATTTACTTTTTGACGATAACTAATTGTATACAATTTACATGCTCTGTGTATAGAGGTTCTTTACAGTGTTGGTAGAATAAAAATTCTATTTATTTATTACCAAGGCAATATTCTGTCGAAAACCCTAAAAATCTCGTAATCATTTCTGAGAAGACACATTTAAAAACGCAACAAGTCTAGTTGAAGTTACTAAAAAAAAGTTGAAACCCGAGACTACGGTGAGGAGAAAACTTTTCAATTGTGATCGCCGCATCTCAAGTGCGGGAAGCAGGAATACAAACCGCACACATTATTTAGAGGTTTTACGTGTCAGTGACGTCATCACGCTTTTAGACTAAACGTAGACCCGTAATTGATCTTCAGGGGCAAATAAATAGTCATTGAACATTAGCAACTCAATTACACCACCTCAAACCGCAATAACGACACCAGGTAAGAGAGACAGTTATCAACGCTTTGCCCAGCTATTCACACTTCTGGAATTATTGTGTTCAACATTACTTACTAGCCCGCTTTGTCACCGAGAATTCACAGTTGCTTCAAATCAAAAGCCATTGAATAAGAATAATAATAATTAAAAAATATATAAAATAATAATAATTGCAGTGTGATCGGGCTGGCTGAGGTCGGTCTGGTGTCAGAGTTGTCATGTCGCACCTGAACGAATTTCAGAACCTTTGATGCCATAGATCATGTTTAGCTACCAAAAATATAATTTGCATTGATCGTTTAATTCTTCAATCATTCTTGAATGATGTTGCTCCAAACACCAAGGTTTCGAACAATATTATATCGCCTACATTACGTAGAATCGTAGAGCAATATTGACAAGTTGATTCCACGGAACATTTCCATTCACAATAGGCATATTATGAAAAACTAATATAAACTCAGGAAAGTTCCGGAGACAAGATGTCCACGTCCAGACGAATTAACATTCCTACCATATTGATTTAGGATAATTATAATATTGATAATAACAATAGTAATGAAATCGTATGATATTAAGTGGTATTAGCGTATTGATAGATTGATCTATAATTTTTTTTTAAATGGATTTACCTTTTTGCTTTTGAAAAGTGAATTGTGAAGAGAAACAACGACTAATATTTTGAAATAAAATCTCACTTACATTAGGCAAATACTACTGTAGTCCACATTCCAAGCAATCCACACATCACTCACCTGAAAATCAAATACAATATTATTAATATAAAAATTTAATAACAGTTATGATTAAGGAATATGAATTGTTCGCAAGAAAGAATAAGACATAGAACAATTTTCATTACAGTTACAGTGATTTTCGTGAGTATCCGCTCACATTTGTTCTAATAGCTCACATTAAATTTGACGTCACACTTTCCTCCCTCTCTTATCATAATCCAAAAAATATAACGTTTTTTTCGATTGTTGATTTTCATCGGTGGAGTGTTGACACAAATTGGGAAAATGGGATATTATTATTAAACACAACACTTGGGCTATTGCAAGAAAAAGAGGAGATTAAGAGTGGAAAGAAAGATGAGAAACAGAAGAAAAAGAAACCTTCAAAGAAAAACACTTGACGATAGTTGAGGTGAAAAAGCACAATACAAAAAAATTAGGAGAGGTCTGATGATGGAGAACGAAGATAAAAAGGATGGAGATGGAAATGGTAGCGAAGATTTGGTATGCAGTCAGGAAGCCACACTGATGTGAAAAGAAATAAGAAAAACGAACAAAAAATAATAAAAATATTTTCCTCGTTCTCAGAAGTACACTCTTGGTGTGTGTGTGTGTGTGTGTGTTTCCTTCTCAAAACACCAGCCCTGTAGAGAAGCACACAATAAAGGTCACGACAGAATCTCTGCCTAAAACAAACACGGTTAGGTGTGCAGAGTAGAAAAATGAAGATTGAGGAGCTCCTTCACCCAGCATGGCGTGGCGTGCTATACGCACAACTCCTGCTCACAAGTAGGACGAATGTCATTGAGGAGTGTCCTCCTCCGATTACTACCCTTCTTTTACTTTTTCTTCACCATCATCATCTTCCTTTTTTCCTTCATAATAATCTAGTTCTTCTTTTCCCTTTTTCTTCTGTTTTTCTTTCTCTTCGTCTTCTTCTTTTCCTCCCTAAGCTCATCTTCTTATTCTTCTTAGTTTCCTTTTTCTTCACCATCATCTCCTCTTTCCCCTTTTTTCTCTCCTTCTCTTCTACTTCTACTACTTTTTTCTACTTCATTTTCACCTTTCCTCTCTTCTTATTATTGCTCTCCACCTTTTTCTTATTCATTATCATCATCATCATCATCATCATCAACATTTCCTTCTTTTTCATCTATTTCTTCTTCTTCTTCTTCTTCTTCTTCTTCTTCTTCTTCCTCCCCCTCACACCAACGCACCATCATTGAGTCCTCGCACAAAAGCCAGGACTAACTCCACAGCTTCCAGTCGTTGTGGCTTCACGGAATCCTTTCAGAAAATATTTACATTCAAAATATTCTCAATCGGATCTCAGAAGAAATACTGCAGTGTGTTGTAAGGTAGCGATGGAGTGGTGAAGATATATAAACGCGACTCGGATGAAATGGAACAAAATAAAACAGACAATCTTTTATCCTGAATATTATTGAAGAAAGTGGCATGGCGTAGAAAGTATTAACAACAAAATATCAAACACTTATATATGTGGTACGGGTATGTATGTATTCATGATAGGACACGGTCTTTTCTGGCCTTCTTGAAACCTCTTCTGCCACAACGTGGCTACGAATGTTTATCCGTGACAATGAGAGTCCACTGTGAGTTATTGGCAATGGAGAGAGAACACCTGCACAAATGACTCGTGCAGTTGTGTCTGATATGAGTTTTTGTACAACAAACGAAGAGAGGATAGGCTATGATTTGAAAAGACAAGGAAAGGCTACAGGTATTGGACAGAGTTCAGAATGAGTTAGCCATTCATCAATAACTGAAATTTTATGAAATAAGTTTAATATAAAGCAAGAAGTTTGAACATCGTAAGTGAAGTTCATTGACAGCAAATCCATGTAGTCTGCCTAGGGTGCGAAATTTTCTTTGGGGGGGGGGGGGTTGGAGGCGCAAAATTTTGGGACGTATACTTTGGGATTTATTTTGCTTTGAAATTTAAAACTAGATGAATCTTCAGTGCTTCCGCACATTACTGGCATAGGCAGAAGAATTTCCTTCCTTCACATTTTTTTTATTTCCTTCCTTCAAAAAAATTAAAGTAACCAAAAATTACATGCGTTTATAATATTAACTACAAAACTAAGAAACTACACAGATATCTAGCAAGAGTAAGATGAAGATGGAAATTAATCTACTCAACTATGGTAGCCCATGTACTAGAGTAAGTGTGAGTAATATTTTGGTGCAAATATCTTGGGTAAGTGAGCTCACATATTATTTGAAATAATGCTTTCTATGCGATGTCTTCCTGTATTTATCATCAATTTTTGAACGGGGTTTTGAATTTTCTTGGGTGTGTTATGTCCTTGATATTTACGGGAAGCAGATTGTGCAATTTTGGTGCTAGTTGGTTGAAGTGTCTCTGCTGGTATAGTGCTGGTGTCTGGCTTACTGAGAAGGTTTCTATTCCTTGTGTCGTGACTGTGGTTCCTATGTTGGAAGTTTTCTGTATTTTTGAGAAGTTTGCAAATGATTTCCTTACTTTATTAAATTACTAGACAAAGAATAATGATGAAGTATAAGGGGTAGTAAAATGAAAGTAAGAAGTATTCAATTTTATTTGAGTTTCCTGGAAAATAAGAAAGTTTGTTCTACAAGGGAGGCACGCGGGGCAAGCTCCCCGGGGCGCGAAACCAGCCGTGGAATAATTCTTCAAATAAGCTATATAACTTATAACTTAAGCTATATAACTTTTTGAAATGTGATGTGACTGTAACTAATAATAAGTACGATTGGATTGTATGCAGTTTATCAATCTGTTCATACAGTCAAGCACAGTAGCCGGGGGCGCAAGGTTTTTAAGGGTGCAGCTGCCAAATCGAACTTGAAATAATTGAAAACTAGCGTCACTGTATAAAATTGTATTGAAATAATTTTCACATTAGTCTGAAACATGTGAAGAAAATTCAATGACAATAGGATTAGATCCGGAATCACTTATTAATTAATGAATAAAGAAACAAGACTGTCGGCGTGAGGAAAATTCCTCTGAATAAAAGCTTAAAACTCTTGAAATCTTATTGAATTTACCACTTTGGGTGCAAGAGACGACTTGTGAGATCACCTAGAGGAGAAAATGAATGGGGAAGAAGGTGATAAACGGATAAACTATTATTTTCATTTCGTTTTCAAACGTGTAATAAGATTTTATGATAGGCTGTGATGAAAATATTTTACTCAATTTTAAATTCTACTGTGTGTCTTTTTATGTTGATTAACCCATCATTTTTTTTAAAAAAGGCGCTCATTGCCATGATAATAAAAATCCAGTGAAGAGGAAGCAATAACGCTATTTAGAAATACCTTGCATTGAAACATAAAAATTTAGTAATTAATAAGTAAAACTCACTTCACAAACTGTAATCGCACTGCGAGTTTCCAATATAACTAATGCGGAACTATTAGTTATAGTAATTAATCAATTAATTCCATGAAATAAAATAAACATAAATTGGATCTAAAATCAACCAGCAGAATCAGAACTTAAAAATCTTAATTATTTATTAGCACACTTTTATTATTAATTGGATAAATATTCTCATTTGAAACTAAAGTAGAAAGTTTTATTGAGTTATATTGGAGGATGAATATTCTAATCATGTTTACTTAGAAAAAAAGCTATTAAAACTTGACATAAATTATAATTGTGCTGAAATAAAATAATTATTATTACTGATCTTTTTCTCACAAAATATAATTCTATAAATTGAAAATAATAATTATTTTGTCACTTTTCTTATGTTCTTCTTTTTTTATAGTTTCTATGCTAATATTTAATTGAAATCAGAATGTGTTACAACTGATTTGAGAATAATATAAATACCTTCAATTTTTTCAAGTAGCCTGAAGACCACATGACAATATGTGGTCATCATTAGGCTCTCATTAACCTCATGTAGCAGATCTATATGTTATGAAACTTTTGGAATAATAATTTAGATTTCAAATCAACCTTGAATCAAGAGCTGTAAGTTGTGCGAACATAAAACTTGATCTAAGCCGTTGTTAGACTTACTTTTTTATCCAAATAATTTCAATTAATTCAACTTTCCATTGAATAAAAATTCCACTGACTTAACACATTGAGGTTTGCGGAAATTTAAATTAGACTTTATGGACTTAACGTTAAGTTGTCATTAGTTTCATATAGACTATCTAGTCATTAAATGAAGATTATGAAATAAAATTCCTTGTTATAAAAATTATTGGTAAAGAAAAACTGAAGTTCCGTACCCAGCAAATTCAATCGATGAAAACATTGCGGGGGGAGGGGGCTCAACATTTGTTTTCGCCTAGAGCACCCGTGCAGCCCTGCTTTACCACATATATTTTTGCAATAGATTAAGAAATACACTAAGATTATTTTTGCAAAGGCTAATTTATTTGGAATTCATTTTCAACAGGAAATTCAAATTAAAAATTAAATTCATAAATAATAATATTTATCAATTAGGAATGCAATTAGGAATGTCTTCATAAATTCCTGTAGGCTACGGTGGAAAGGATTTATCATACTGTTAAAAAGGACCATAAATTTGATTCAGTTTTACATTATTGGCACGGCTGAAATGTGACAGGAGTAACAAGAAGAAAGTTAAGAATAAAAGATGAACATTTTACTTGAAAAGTAGTTTTTTTTTTTATATTACGTCTTGGAGACTCCAGTTATAGAGTATAAGACAATCAGATTAACAATTATACATCTTATACCCTAGTTACCAGAATTACTATATTAATCAATTCTGGTGAGGCTTGAATTTGATTTGAAAGGTACACTTGTACACTATAAAAAGCTTTATCAACTAAATATTTTTCCAGTTGTTTTTTAAATATTTCTATATTTTCAAGACTCTTTAAAAACTGCGGTAGCTTGTTGTAGAGTTTCCTATCAATATAACTAGGAGATTGCAATGTGGAAGACTAGATTTATAGTTAGATTAGATTCTTAAGACTAGATTTGTAGTCAGATCTACTTTGATTCTCATAATCTAGCTAGCAATAGTTTGGAAGTTGCAGTATAATAATTGAGTAAATTGTGATATGGCATGGAAACATGATCTATAAAAAGGCTAACATAGCGCTAGCCTACACAGGCTAACATAGCGCTAGCCTACACAGGCTAGTAGATAAGATAGAAGGTTAAATAAATACTATGAACTACAAAATTAAAATAGACGTAATTATTGCAACGATTGTATTTTGACTGCTTTTAAGCCATCCGCAAGTGAGATTCAAGTTAGAACTTTAACGAGTGGCTTATAGGCAAAATACAATTGTTGCAAACAATATTTTTTCTAATGTGAGCAATATATTTCGTTCACTTTAACTTGTCAAACAATTGGCTAACATACCGACACTAGCATAACCTAGAATGCGTGTTTGTTGTCGTTAGGTGCTGAATCTATATAATTAAAATTAGAGTTTTGTCTGTACATTTATCAGAATAATATATTTTTTGGTTATTTTTACGTTTTATACATTAAAGAAGCCGAAACAAGTCTTATCTCAATTTCTGTCTGTCTGTCTGTTTGTCTGTCACGGCCCCAAAGGCATTTTACGCGGCCTTCTCCCGAAAAACGAGAGCATCGATCGAGATTTAAGTTATTGAACAGTATTGAAAACTTTTTTGACAATGTCTTTAGCTATAAAAAACTAAATTAACTTTTTTTTTAACAGAATAATAAACGTTTAAAACCAAGTATTGTGCGATTTTGGATGTATTTCTTCTAAGTTTTATTACCACATAAGAATGTTTGTATGTATGTATGTTCCCAGTAAATTCCAAAACTGCTGAACCGATTTTTATAAAATTTTCAGGCATAATGTAGAATAGTCCCGAGATGGCTCCTGTGAAGGTTGGGAGTTCAAAAGTCCTCGCTGAAGGACACAAGAAGGAGAAATCTATCCTTAAAGGAACAGCTGATAGTTAATAATCATATGGTGGGCCCTTAGCGGCGTTATTTACGCTGTATGCAGACTTGTGTAGTCGGAGCATTGCAGTCATGTAGGAAACATATGACTGATGAATCAAAGCTTAGGTTATGTTTTATCCATTATTTCTTTGGTGAAAAAAATTTCTAATTTCAATTTATCCAAACAAAAATTAACATTTTAGGAAGGTGCGGTTTGTGCTAGGCTCTTGGGAATTCGCCAGGTAGCACTATTATAACTAAAATACCATTGCAACGAACGGGTGAACCGCTAGTCCTTGGGATAAAGTATTAAGCTGCATTGACATCGTTTTCTAACCTACTATGTTCACTTTATTACGAAGCCATAGATAAAATGTTTTTGATTGCTTCATGAAATACATTTAAATACGATTTATCAATTTCGCACTTTGATATTTAGTAATTAATCAAAAAAAGAAAAGATTCGTATTATTTTAAAATACAGTAGTTCCTAAAATGATAATTGAAATGGCAAAAATGTAAAGACATTTTGTTCTCGTAAATAATTGACTACGAAAATTAGTGTGAGTAAATTATTCATTGCATTTATACATAGAAGTGGAATATTCATTTACTTTTTTACAGCCCAAACAACCTAAAAATTAATAACTCTACTCTTAAAAATAAAATGTTTAATTTGACATACAATTTCTTATCCTTGGTTCTCGATTCTGTATTCCACTTAAATGTCATGCTCCTGAATGAAAACAAAAAAGGCACACCTAAACGTTCCTCGAGACTCTCATGGAGTAATAAAGCCTCTGGGAACGTTTTGGAATGTTAGAACGAACGAGGTTGAGTCGAGCCAAAATATAACAATGACCTAAATACCAAAATCCGCGATGGATTTCGACATTTCTATACGACACGCAGAAAATAAATGGGGAAGAGTTTAGTGTGCACAAAAGGGCGCTGACATACAATACCCTTGGAGAAGCAACGCATAAGGAAAAAGACCCTGCCAAATATGGAAATTCGCAATATTTGTTAAAGGATGAGGAAATGAGAAACTACAGTTCGAATTATTGTAATGTTCTTCAGAAGGGAACAAGTAATAAAGAGAGGATCTCGAATCAAAGGACACGGTAGCTGGAGGAAACAGATGAAAGACATAAATAAAGAACAAAACCGAAAGCAGTATTGGATTGTCTTGTAAGCTGTCATCTGTTCGCGCAGTGTGTGTAAAAAGCTGGAGTCTCTCCTATTACAATCAATGGTCGCTTATAATAATAATGTCCTCACTATAGTAAGACAGAATAAACTTCGCGATTGCTATCTAGACGTTGCCTTTTTTCGATATAGTGAAAATGATAAAAAAATTCTAGCAAGTCGTACCTTAAAGGAATACCAGCACAACAATGAAGTTATCGCTGAAATTTCGCGTGGCGAATGGAGACTTAAAAATCAAGGCCGAAGGTCAAATGACAAAAATGAATAACGATAGATGGAAGAGATAAGGAAATTGTTTGTGCCAGATACAATAATTCTGAACACTGAGGAACAAAAGTATTTTAAGTTGGTTCAATTGAGATTTTGGAGGCAACCTCTGAGGTCAAATTTGGTAGACTACACCTAATGCTTAACCAACTCGGGTTACCTTAGGTTTATAAGAGACATAATTATATAACAAAATATATTATAGAGGGTGACTAACCAAAGAATGAACAAACTCAAAAATCAATGTGATATTTCATGTTGTGCATACATTCGAATACTATATTCGAAAAATACAGATTCGAAAATTAAAACCATTTATAAAAAGAATATCCCTTCTGAAAATGGAAAGAAGCAATTACATGTAATAAGATGAATTCACAAACTAGTTTTTAAAACTGCTAGAGGTCTTTTTACTACCTTTGACAAGCGAATACATTTTTATATTGATGATTTCAACCTCCTAACCTAACGGGAAATGGGGAAACTATATTGCTTCTATTACGGTATATTTTATTGACATTCATGTCTCTAGCAACACAATTTTCAAAGAATTCTATTGGTAGATAAGCATAACCTCAGATTCTGGCTCATATTCCAGTTCCTTGCCAGTTATATTATTATTGGCGAGGAAAATATGCAAACACTAACAGCGGATCAAAAGTCAAAATCAGAATGAATAAAGTGTTTGAATAATTTCTATTCTCTCTTAAAAAAAATATTTATTATCAAAATTGACTTTCTTTCTTGGGTTTAAGGAAATTCGAACTATGTCGAGGAGAAAATTATGATCTATATCTTTTCTAAACTATTGATTTTGGATTACTACAATCCACTCGATATTTTTCAATCATTGCATACAATTTCAATTTGCAATTTCGCATACAATTCTGTTATAGCTTTTATAAATTCTTGTTAGTCTTATAAGAGATTGTCATTGTTTAGTCATTAATAAAATATATTTTCCCACGCCGCAAATTAGTAACAATCGATTAGGAATCGTCCTGATATATGAAATCAATTACTATATTAAATAACTTTATATATTAACTATATTATAATCGATTACTATATTAAATAACTTTATATATGAACTATTTTACTAGATTCACTAACTTTATATATGAACTATTTTACTAGATTCACTAACTTTATATATGAACTATTTTACTAGATTCACTAACTTTATAGCTGATTCAGGAATAGTTAATCCTAAACATTCAACTCATCAAGTTAATCACAGAAAATCAAGTTACCGTACAAATGAAGTTTAGCTTTCGTAAAAGACGCACTGATAATATCACGTCTTTTATTAATTAATACAATTAAAACTTGCATTCTACTTTTTCAAGCCTATTAAATATTTCTGGTATATTTTCTTATGCTATTTAGTCTGATGTAAGGCTACTGTATTTAAATAGGAAGAAGGTTTTAGGTGATTGCAATATTTTATAACTTGTAAAGCAAGATTATGAAAGGATGTTATATTTTTTGAATAAAATGTTTTCCATTTTATTCAACTTTTTAATGTAAATTGGCGCAACTCCTGAGTAGAAATTTATTTATAAAATGAAATTGTTCAAATACTTTCTACAAGTAGAAGTGCCCTAATACAATATTGGTGCAACTTGTTGAGTAGAAATTTATTTATTCAAGTAGTCGATAACAATTTTAGAATATTATAAATAGTTATTGTGGATCTGTTAATGTTATTTCCAGGCTAAACCGGAGCTACTATAGTAGCTTTTATAATTCCAATATTCTATTATTTAGGACTGACGCATGACAAGCTAGTGATCCTACATCGGAGGCCTCTCAAGTATTGTAAAATACCTTCGAAGGAAGGAAATTAAGAATGATGTTGAAGATAAAAGTTCTCGAAGTAAAATAAGGTGAGCGGTGACGGAAGGCGGGGAAGGGGGTTAGAAACCTTTGTACGGGGGTGAGGTTCGGCCTTTCATTGAAGGAATCTGACAGTTGAAATCCTGCGGGTAGATTAATGATGGAGTTTAACAAGAGAGGACAACAAACAAGCCTGTGAAATGATACAGGTAGGAGGGGGGAGAAAGGTGGAATTGATCTTGAAAAAATGAAAGTATCGAAACAAATCTCTGGATAGTTTACCTTGTATTGCACTTCAAATCCTGTAACATGTGAGATCAATTTTGAAAAAAAAAATGAAAAATATAAAACGAACCTCTGGATAATTTTCCCTGTCCAAGTGCACTTTTAAAATCCTGCAACATGCTGTAGAGGTTTCCTGTGCGAAAACATCCATCCAACGATTGTCAGCATTTAACTAAAAATTGTATGAATCATAGCACCACTAAGAAGATCGGATAAGATTAGAAGAAAAAGACACAAACAGATCCGGGGACCGGTACGATTACACTGTGTGATACCAGTCGCGACTGATACAAGATTCAAGCTGGTACTGCACTAAGC
This sequence comes from Conomelus anceps, assembly GCA_948455865.1. Lineage (NCBI taxonomy): Eukaryota > Metazoa > Arthropoda > Insecta > Hemiptera > Delphacidae > Conomelus > Conomelus anceps. The sequence continues at coordinate 34,953,921 of OX418219.1, read as the reverse complement.
ATCAGCAAGGGCAAGCTTAGCACTGCTGCTGAGGCCTCTTCTGGACCACAACCCCTCTTCCTTCAACCTCTCATCCTTCCTAATAGTTCCTTCATCACCACTCTATCATTCTCTCACTCTATCTCTCTCTCTCTCCTCTCACACTCTCATCGCACAGCCCCAGTCACCATCCGCCAATCAACTAGTTATGTCCAAACTTACAAGGTCGCATGCGACTGTGCTTTATGGAAATTCAATATGTAAGTACACTAACTAGCAAAAGCGTGGAGCTTCGTTTAGGAAGATCAATAAAAAAAGATTTATTGAGTCTCATTATCAATCTGTAAGCTTTGAAGGAATGAGAGCTTGCAGATTAAGAGCTGGCAACTTTACAATTCAAATGATTTTGATGCTTTCAAGAAATCAAGTATTGGGTGAAATTTAAAATGACTTCAATCCAGAGCCCAGAGTCTTGCACTAGGCTATAATCAAATTTAAAAATTTTTCACTTTTTAAAGACGAAATATGGAAAAAGGGTATGGTAAATTGATTGATTAATATTGATTAGTCAATTAATTTTTTCATTTCAATATTTACAATATTCAACTTTTTCTTCTTTGAAGATAAAGATAATACATTGAAAGTATAGTAAAGATAATATATTGAAAGTAAGGTAAATATAGTATATTGAGAGTAAGGTCGGTATTCATGAAGCTTCCTTGAGGCTTCCTCAACCCAAGATAAACTTGAAAAGCCCTTTAAATGGATACTTTTCAAGTTTACCTTGAGTCAAGGAACCTTCAAAGTGAATAACAACAACAACAACAATAATAATAATAATATTGTGTGACCTGGCTGGCCCAGGTCTGGTGTCACAGTTATCAGTTCGCACCTGAATAAGTTCAGGCCTCTGACGTTTTTAGGCAGCCGGGACCGACAGGCTTAACGTGTCCTCCGAAACCACCGCAGTATCCCGAGGTAAAATCTTTCGATCGGAACTGGGATCGAACCCGGGACCTTTAGATTTTGATTTACTGACAATTATAACATAAGACCGTTGACTTAGTTGTTTTTTATTTGATACCGTTTGATTCATTTATTATAACATAAGACCGATAACAAATAACATATTCATACCTAACTGGAATAAAAGTATTTGCAGGCACCAAACACATCATATTTGCTGCAAAACAATTCAATACGTTACCAACTGAACTATTATCATCTAATAATAAAAAATCATCTATTTTTAAAATTGTAGAATGGGTTGAAGAGGATATCTTCTTTGAAATAGGAAAATTAATCTAATTCTTGTTCTTTTTATGTGTTATTTGTATTTATTATTAAATTTGTCCTTAATTTTTACTTATATTTGTTTATTTATCATTTTCTTTAAATTGTAGTTGTAGTGATTTGACTACTTTGCATGAAAGAAATATGGGTACATGAACAGCCTAGAATTTTAGATAATTTCTTATTAAATTGATGTATTTTTGTTTGATTGGGAAATAAATTCTACAGAAAATAAATTCAATCGGCTCCTGCGCTCAGGTTTAAACCCTTGCAGGACCTTCCTCTTTATTATATTAAGATATATTTTTTAAGATTGCATTGGTTTTTAAGATTGCATTATTTTCTATGTATTTCCTTATATCTATTTATTTTCTTTGTACTTTTTTGGGGATAAATAAACGATTTGATTTGGGAAAAAAATTGAATTTCTATGCCACTGATGTCAATTGGACACTCGAATATTGGCAAACTGTAAACTCGGCAATATTCAACTTTTGCATCCTGAATCTGAAAGGTGTAAGCTATAAAAATAGGCAAAATAGGACATATAAATCAGAGCGACAGTCAAGAGTTGTCGAACATTTTGAAAAGATGAGCCCTGTCAACCAGATAAAGTCAAGAAACACAATGGGTGATTTTGATGTTATAGCCCTATTTGATGCCGATCAAAGAGGATTTGATGTTGAACGGAAGAGGTGAGGCTTGAGTGTGAGAAACAAGCAATTCAGTGGTGAACCTTTCAATTTTCACAGGATAGTGGTCCAAGTATAATATAGCCTACTATTAAAGACAGTCATGCAGGGCTATCAATCTGCTAGTGAAGTTGCCTACGCTGCTACCAGTTACCATTATGTAGATGTAAAATAATAAAACTACCAACTACCTCCATCAACGTAAACGGGGATTTAACAACACAGAAACTATAGAATTTTTGATGCACTAGCACATGCATTAGTGTACTCTCCGCTTGGCAAATGGTTCCCATAACTTGGCCCCGAATATATCATATCCGTAGATTTACAAGAGAGGCAAAAATTTCAAAGTAGTTCTTAATGGGCTGCAGCGTGAGTTGAGCATGAAGTACTATATAAGAAATATCGAAAAAGAATATGAAGAAGAAAATTAAAAAAGAAGATAAAAGGAGGATAAGAATAGAAAAATGTAGTGGGTATTGGGATTTTTCAATAGCTATAAGAGTGTGTGGATATGCAATTTCTAGTACAGTTCTGTCTAATCATTTACAAGTAATTTTTATGAAACTATCTAGTACAATAAAAATTTGGAACAGAAAAGAAGTAAATGTTTTGCGAAACAGACTCAAACGTTTCAATCATGGCAATGAAAAAGTTGTTTATGCAACAAGGGAGGCTTTTTACAGTATCCTTCTATTTTTATTCCAATACAAATCTAGGAAAAGAGCAGGCCTATTCGTATTAGCCCAGTCAAATTAGACAAATCGAGAGAAACAATTGATAGAGCAATAGTTTTTCGCCAATCGCTTCCTCTAACCTAGAGTAATAACATATCAACATACCGAAAGTCCCCATGAAAGGGGGATTGAACGGTACAATTTTGCATATAAATTAGTAACGATAACTCAAATCGATATTTTGTTCTTATCAAAGTTAAAGCTAAGATACAAAAAATTATCCCATTCATTTTCTTATAGAACCAACCGCAAGCGCGCTAAGGGCTTCCCAAATTAAGGGGTTGCATAGTACATCACACTATGGCACAGGATGAATGTTATTTCATAGCTAATCAACCTTAAATGTTATCTAATATAGATTAATTGAGGTGGAGTTGGGGAGTACCCACAATAAGCTTGTTGTATGACAGATAATAGAAGATTTATTTGAATAAATAGACTAAATTCACATTTTAACTCTTCCTTTTGCATGCAGCACCCCTAATTTAGAGCCCATTTATCTGTCAATATTAGTAGAAGGGGGCAGAAAGGGCGGTTATTCTGACCGCCCGCCAAAACTATTGGATTATGCATTGCATCCTATGGAGCTCATTCTACTCAGCTCATCAAGGCAGACCAGTTTCATGTAGCACATGTGGAATACCACCTATTATTTGAAATTTCACATTGAAGGACATTTTGAATAATAAGACGAAACTGTCACAACCACATTTATTAAAAAATATTGAGAAACTAGTTTCGTTGTTATACAATTATCAATCTCAATCAATCTTGAGTTATACCATTATCAATCACAATCAATCTTGAATTTGATTGAGATTGATAATGGTATAACAACCGAAACTAGTTTCTTAATATTTTTTAATAAATGTAGTTGTGACAATTTCGTCTTATTATTCATTATAGATACCTTCCACAATATCACCTTCGCCACTACAAAGAAAGTTGAAGGAGATTTGTTACGTTAACCCAGCTAGACTTGGAAGAACACGATTTTTGAACATCTAAGCTACTCTAACTCGAACAATACAGAAGATAAACTTGCAAAATTGGTGTCTAATCATAAAGGATAGCTTTTTTTTTAACCTTATTGCATGTAATTTTTCCTCATTATCTCATCAAATATATACATTAAAAGAATTTAAAAATCCAATATTTTCCATTTTTTTATCCATACATTTTAGAAAGCTAGAACTCAGAAATTAGGAGTTGGAAAGAAGAAACTTGTATTACTTTGTGAGAAGTGTCACTACAAGTCCACCCACCTGCTCAATACAAATAACAGTAACAGTTACATTACTGGACCAGTAGCAGATACAGCATAGTAGCAGATACAAGTAACAAAATACAAGTAACAGTTCGTAGGAAAGTCCACGATTGAATTTTGCTTCGTAGGAAAGTCCATGCTTAATGGGTTTGTATTAGAGTCCACGCCACCTAGAAATAGACGTTATTTTCTATGATTTGAGACAAATTTTGAAAATTTATCTTGAAAATTGTTGAAGCTACATCAAATTTAATAAGAAAAAAAATGCACTTGCTGTTGGTTCTACAAAAAAATACATGTGATCATTTTTGTAGAGAATTTTGTCACCTTCAGCTTTGATAGGAACAAAAGAAATCGATTTGAATGATTTATATGCAAAAATCTGTAAAATTGTACCTTTCCGCTCCCCACCCTCATCGAACTCACCCCCATCCTTGGGGAATTTCGGTATCCAAGACTTTTTTACCCAAGGTAAGAGGAAGCGATTGGCGAAAAAACTATTTCTCTATTTCTATTAATGGAAATTTCTATTAATTAAACCTTTGTCTAATTTGACTGGGCTATATATTCATATACTTACACAGACTGATTTTATTTTAGTTTATAGTTTACTAAATGGTTTTTATTTTTTCAAACAATAATGTTATCCCCTTCATAGTAAATCATTGCTCCCACTCTTGGTGGAAGCGCTGGAAGTCTTCAACTGGTATGTCTTTTGACTGGTTGGTCATAGCCTTTTGAATGTTCTAGAGAATTCCAAAATTTCTATCAGGGAATTTTTGACATCAAATTCACCTGATTCGAGTTCTTATGACTTTTCCTTTTCCCGAAATTGATAAATATCCTTTAAATAGAGGACATTTAAAAGACTGTGACCGACCAGTTAAAAGCAATACCAATTGAAGACTTCCAGCGCTGCTAACAAGAGTAGGAACAACGACTCAACCGGTGTATAGCTGCCCAAGGGAAATATTTTGAAGGGGAGAACTGTTTGATAATAAAACTTCAATTGGTAATATCAGTCTCATTATTTTTCTCACACACCTCGTATACAAATTGGAAGTGTCTTTCCAAACCTTCAGTAGTTTGGAAAGTGAGATGAGTAGGCACTTCAAACCTTCAATCCAGAGGGGATTGAATTGATAGCAGAAAGATTCCAACTCCCTATGGTTTCTAACTAAATCTATTGAATTTTTCAACACATTTTCACCTATTCAACAGTTATTACTCAATGTAAAAAAAGAATGACAGGGTATGAAAAGCGATTTCACAAAATTGATTTTCATTACATTTTAATTTGAATTGCACCATCGAACTTTCTTTAATCACAGAGACTTAATGACCAATGATAGCAATGCTAATCTCCTAATGCCTGGTACAAGAAAACAATTGGAAATCGGCAAGTCACTGTCAATTACAATTATAAAAATCAAAGTGCAATAAGCTTTGGAGTTTTTTCATGAGCTAATTTAACACTGATGACCGAATATCAATGTGTATCTGTTACTTAATCATAACGAGGAAACTTCAAGTGAAGAACAGCATTTCAGTAAGTATGTACTCTGTAAAGACGGGCGTTCCTGAAAAGAACTATTTCAAATTGTTTGGATTTAGAAAAATAATAGCATTTTACTACAAATTTCAACATGCAATAGGCATAAATGTGAATGCCCATTCATGTTACTAGACAAGTAAAAAGAGACTGATAAGATATTGAGAGGGATTCTACCGTTCTAATGTTTATCTACAATTTTATGATTATTTATTATTACTATAGAAAACCAGGCTTTGCTCTGAAGTTGAGGAAGTAATAGATGCTAATAATAATCTAAAAAATAATCTTAAAACCAACCATCAAGACCCATCTTGATTTATTCTTATTCTATGATAATAGCCTACTTATATTTTCATCCAGCTTGCCATCTATTATTTAAAAAATAAAAGTATTATTGGCGTTGTACTTGAAGTTCTCAGATATACAACTCAAATCACATTGGAATGTGATCTTCTGAATAAGGAGAGTAGGCAAATATTGATAAAAGCAGCCAAAGGGTACGTCAATGCAGTAAAGCAGTAAGAGTATATTTACCATGCATGAGATATCATATTTACATGTAAATTGATAATGCATGAGTCAAAATTTAAAAAAGCTTCTTGAAATTTTGAACACAATCAGAGGTAGATAGAAGAAAAATTAAAAAAATTACATCTTTATATCTATAATCGGGTTTAATTTTTTCACATTAAATTATTAAACTAGATCCGATTTAAAAGGTAACAACGAGTTGAAGTAAAATTTAATCAACTTCGAAGGAACAAGACTCTGCAACAAAGCAAAATAATAGCAGTTCTGCTGAAATTCATAGGCCGACTTATTCATTTAGTTATTCACACAATGCAATATTATTCATTCGCAGAATATAACGGTCAAGATTTCAACTTTGCTGTTCAATACAGATAAACGCAGCACTTACGGCACTCAGGCATACTTCATCCGCACTATTCAATTTATTCAGCGGCAGATGCTGAACGTAGGATCTTGTAGCCTACCGGCACTAGTCAGTGGCTGATGAATAATCAAGTATCCAGATGAGAGTTTTATTTCCACGCTGTGATTGTATGCATTTTTATTGAGCCGTTCTCACATATGCGGGTAGTACGCTTACAACTTCACCTTTCACAGTGAAGTGTGGAGTGTTGACTACGATGGCCTGAAAGGAGCTAGAAAGGCCAGTAGTAGTACACTAGAGATCTGTACAAGAGACAGGCGAAATCACGACTTTTCTAACATCGAATGTTTGTTGAGAAAATATATTTTCAAATCAATCCTCAAAGTTCATTAATGTGTACTCTATTCATAAAATAACAGACTATTAAACAGACTATCTCCAAGAGATAGCGATTCGTTAAATAAAATAACTCACTATTCAATCATAATTACAAAAATAACTTATAATTCGTTAGCATACAGAAAAACATCTAGAAATTATACTAAATGAGTATTAATTCCATCTTTGCATTTAAATGTATGTGGTTGAAATATCTCCAAAAGAGAATTCTATCAACTAGATTTTTCATTATTTAGGGGGACATTTTTGTATGTCATTTTACAGAAAATTGCTTTAAATAGAAGATTTGAGTATAACATCGATGAGTATAACAAGATGCTGATGATTAGCAATCCTCAATAGATGTAGTAGAAAGTCTCTTGTTTAACTCACGAAGGTATCCAACTCAGATTAGCTTTGGAAGCAATCTGATTTTTATCCCATTCTCATCAAAGCAAAAGGTGTCCGGGGGTACTTTTCCACAAAGGTTTTGGTAAATTAGCGTTAAAAAGCTGTAATTTAAGCAGCTCTAGACATCATCTCACTCATTTTGACGCACATTAGAGTATAAAGTTCATTTAGTGCTCATATTATTTAAATTTCTCACTAACAATCATGCTATTTATGGATGGCTTTTTACATTTCATTTCACTTTTATATTCAGTTAGAAAACAAGTTGTCAAGTTTTTTTAATGTTTCGGTAGTTTTGCTGATGTCTGGTATTTTTTGCTATGAACTCTGAAAGCTTAACTTCTTTTTTGTTCTGGATAAAAGTGATGTCATTCTTTGTTATGTCAGAGACTAAACATTCCAGTTGAACCTTTTTTAATGTGTGGTCGGTCCTTTTGGCATTGAATAATCAGTTTCTTCATTTTGTAACTGATGACCAATTTCAAGCATCTATTCGTTTCAACATATGAAAACTTCATCCAATGACAACAGAGGCAGGAAACCTCTTGAAACAATGAACAAGAATCGTCATAATACAGAAATTGAAATTTCAGTCTTTCTTCCTTCCCTATCGATTTTCCGTTGTAAGCAGTAGCTCAACTCTTTAGTAAGTTAACTCATATCGAAACACTGAGAGCAAACTGAGATGCGATAATATTGTACTGCGAAATCGAAAAGATAAATTAAAAGAAAAATATATTTTTTACATTATATTTCATAAATTTCTTATAACTCAATTTGCATGTGTGATTTTAATGTTCACTCGAAATCATGTTCCGGGCTAGCTCGGGGGCCGTAGTTTGCCCATTACCGCCCTAAACTGTACTTGGAAAATGACGATTTTTCATTATAAATAGTTTATAACTCGTAAACTACTTGAGAACAAATTGCAAATTTGTTCTCAAATAGGTAACATCTATTTCTGTCATATCCTTAGTAAGAGAACCGCTGAAAACACATTTGAAATCTAACTAAACAATTCTATATGTAGGCAAAATTTTACGGGTTTTGGTAATTTTCCATGTTTTCCCGATAGTACAGCCATACAATGTGTTGGACAAAAAATGTATAGGACACAGTTATTTTAGACAATATAATTCCCTGAAACATACCAGTGGCATCTTTGTATCATGCATGAATTTTGAATTATCATAATTCAAATTGTTGAAAAATTATGAAAAAAATGATTATAACTTAGAATCTATTCATGCTCCAAGTTTTCCCTTGGTACCCAGTTATGGGTAATTGTATTGTCCAGAAGAGAGGTATCCTGTTTATTTCTTGTTCGACACATGGTGTGGCTGTAATATTGGAAAATTACCAAAACTCGCAAAATGTTTGCTACATATGAAACTGTTTAGCTTGATTAAAAATGTGTTTTCAGCAGTTCTCTTACTGAGGGTATGAAAGAAAAAGATGGTACCTACAATTTGAGACAGATTTTGAGATTTATTCTTCAGTAGTTTACAAGTTATAACTATTTATAATGATAAATCATCATTTTACAAAATAATGTAGTTTAGGGGAAGCCTATACTGCCCTTTCAAGTAGAATTCCAAATTATCAGTCAAATGTGACATTTTACATATGAATTGAAATAGCCTCAAAGTGCCTGAGCACATAAAGGTGCAACAGATGTTAGCGAAGGGGTACCCCCTCCCCACAACACCACTCATCCACCAAATCATCATCTCTAATCGTCAGTATGCTGTTATAAACATCGTTAGATTCATAAAAAATAAGTTCTATAACTTCTATTTAAAGCAATTTTTTGTAAAATGACATACAAAAATGTCCCCCTAAATAATGAAAAATCTAGTTGATAGAATTCTCTTTTGGAGATATTAAAATTTTTATAAAAAAAACTATCAGGTTTACCCGGCAAAGTGAACAACACATTTATTGAAGAACATTATATGACTGATATTAAGGAAGAAGAATCAACTCTGTTCGATGGTTAGTTACAGATATATCGAATTTCCAATAATTAGAAAACTTTGAGGGGGCTTAGGGGAAAAGCCAAGGGGGATTTTCGGGGACTTTTCGGAAAATGTACTTTTGAACGTGTACTATTAATTGGCATATATATATTCTTGCTTGTCTCTAATTTGTTCTGACAATAATTCTATATTGAATTGGGCTGGATAGCCAAGCGCCATGCAATACACACTTACACAGTGCTGTAGGGTTCGGCGACGCGGTGTCCGCTACTATTTCATCACATACTATGACGCCATAACTTGAACGATAATAATCAATAGACACATCATTTTAAAGCTTATTAAATTATCTATAAGTTTTGACAGGAACAAAACAACCAATAGCGCAATATTAAAAAAGATATGATCAGTTGAAGTTGATTTTTCTGGTTCGTGGTGAGATTTTTTTCTATAAACTAAATTTTTACTGAAAAACCAGGCTATCTACATAGAAAATGTATATAACATATTTTGTAGAAAATAGTTTTAAGTATTAAATGAGATAATAATCACAACAATATCTTAATTAGTTTCCGAGTTATAAGCCTTTAACTGAAGTACTGATCTTGTAATGTTAAGAGGGGGTGGAGTGGGAAGCAAGCGGGGTGGGGGTCGGGACTTTGGTTTTTTTTTGAGTAAGTACTATGTATACTAACATCCTGCAAAAATTCAGCTTTCCCCTAATTTTTTTACGACACAAAACATTCATTGCCTGGGCTATGTAGCCGATTCTACTATAATCGCGCGCTTGTAGCCAAAGTCATCACCGTTTTTAACTCAGCTAGCAGCAAAAAAAACATGAAATTTTGGACTTTTTATATTTAAAAATCCTAGCGTACTCTGCTTACTGTCGTAAATATGTAGGAACGAGAGATTTTTTTCTAGTATGAGTAATAACATTTTTATAGAATATTTGTTTGAACTGCATAAGTTGCCGTTGTAACAAGTGATCCACAAAGGTCGATCTATTTTATAGCATAAAAATTTTAGTGATAGGAGAAAAATCAAAGTTTGTTTGGATTACAGTAGCATGGGACTTTGAAAAATTTGAATATCTGAAATTTTTATGTTTTTTGTATTTGTATTAGGAAAAAAGTCGACGACAGCTCTGCGATTCATAATTGCTTTGGCGAGGCTGTTGCCCATCAGAATAATTGCTCTGGCTACAATCGCACGTGTAGCACATGTGAACCCGGCCTAAAGCTGAGCATTCACGTTCCAACTTGCAGTACCACTTGCAGTACTGCTAGTAGTACTGCTAGATGGATAGTCGACTCCACTCACGCTCCTACTTGCAATCCAACTTTATTCCTAGTCAGCTGTGAGCATCGCTCTGGAGCCGAAAAATGTAACCGAAGTTGCCCGATGTTGCCCGAACTTGCCCGAAGGTCAAGCACTGACTGAGATACGTTGGACGACTTTGATCCGACTCCCCCACACACGCTCCAACACCGTCGACATTCGGAAGTCGTCCCTCTAGTCGTCCATCTACAATTCCAACCATCCAACAAGCTCATTCACGTTCCGTTTTCGGATCCAACCTTGGAGGTTGGACTGCAAGTGGTACTGCAAATCGGAACGTGAATGCCCAGCTTAAGTTACCCATGAAGATGAACGTTGAAGATACGGTGACAGATACCTGTGAAGCATATTTTAATGTACTGTAAACTAATTTAGACTCTGATTAATTAAACTAAATGAAAAAATAACCCTTTCCAGAAACCATAGATCAGAAGCCTGACACTTACCTGATCTAACCTGTAGGCTACACTTAAATTTGTTAAGAATAATTTATTCGTGAAATTTATAATTTTCATGCGTGGTTGAGAAACAAAATTAAATCGTACTAAGTCTCATCTGTAAAGCAAATGATAGTGAATAATCAAAATATGAATGGTGTATTTACATAAAACGCAGTTTCAGATAAGTTCGGGCCAAATTCGGTCATTCTCTGAACATTTAACCCCAAAACATTCAGGATTAACTCATCATAAAAACATATATAATAGAAAAGTGGTGGAAAGACTTTTGCAAAATCAATACGTTTTGTCTCATGGAGAACTGTGCGGTTGCCAAGAGAAGCCGCTACAAAAAGAAGAACTACCAAGAGAAGAACTAAAAAAAATAATAATAACGGATGAAATATAGTCAGTCGTAACAGCAAACGAATTTTTCCAAATCTTACTGGATTTTTTTAACCCTATTTTTAAAAGTATACATCATTTTTCAAAGTAAGTTTTCAGCTCACAAAATGTTCTTCCTAAGCAAAATATACAAAAAAGTAGCAGAGGGTGGGAGCATGGATCCCCTAAACAAAAATGGGGAACGAATGAGAGGAATGGTTGGGTATAGCCGGCGGAACTTCAGGTCTTCGGCAACGGCTGACGAACGCAACGGTGTTATCAGAAAGGGCATCGGGAAATTAGTATAAACAACAATCATTTATCATCGGAAGAAGCATAATGGGGTCTCGAAGGGTCTGGGGACTATAGGGCTGCCTAGTTCTTGGGTTAGCCGCCCACAACCTGAGAAGGGCACACTGTCATTATCACTGGCGAAGGCAATATTGTCAGGTGCAGAGATAGAGAAAAAACCTTCGCCCCAAAGATCTGGGCGAAGCGGCAGAAATTTCTTTTCGAGCGACCGCTCTCAGCTGAATTCCCCTCATCCCTTCTTCGCCATAACTCCATGTACAACAACCAATCGCTGTCATCGTCATTGTTATCAGCACTGACATCAAACCCTACAGAATAGCCCTGCTGCAGTCTTCCTCCTAATCAATATTTCGAATTTGGAATAAATTGAGTCAATGTGGTCGCCAAATATATCAATATCTCTCCGGAATAATGCTCTAATAGTTTATATACAATAATGTCAATACAATAATGCTTCAAGTAAATACTACTGTTATATCAATAAAAGTGCGTTGAATAATGGTTTTTAGCTTGTGTAACTATACAGACATTTTTTTTTTCAAAAATTAAATTGACAGAATAGTTTTTACTTTTTTGCAGATTTGACACCAAAGGAGATAGGACTTCCCGTCAATTATAATGTTTATCAATTATTTTATGTATTCAACAATTCAACTTGTTTCTGCTCTAAAACCTTATTTACTTTCTAGGGTCTGAAAAGCGTCAATCCTGTTAGAAGAAAGTTTTCAAGAGACAAACTATCATTCCGTTCAGGATTTATTTCCATATCCACATTTTAAATGAAGCTCCAATTTAGTGTAATACAGTGCTTACTTCAACTAGAAACTCCAATAGATTCTGATAGTGTTTAACTGGCTGTAATAAAATTATAAATTAATAGAATTATTTTAACATTTCCAGTCGAGTCAAAAATTTAAATAATGTAAATGCTCCATGGACTGAAAACAAAGGGCCTCGTCACTCCAACTTTATGACTTTGTTCATTCATGACGATAGTGTGTGTGCTCGGCCTGTCAGCACCTTACCTCGACAAGGGCACTCTCTGCTGTCAACTCTAGTTAATTATCTATGCTACAATTAATTAATCAACTCACACCCACGTAAAACCAGCGCTATATTTGAAACGACTGGTTGAATTGAACGAATAGTATACGCCAACAAAAATGCGCCTTCAAGCCTTTTACAGAGGTTTATGTCATAGTTTGAATGTGTTGAGATCAGAGTCATTTTTTACCAGAGTCAATTTCTGTGTTCATTAAATCAATACAAGTTCAATGTTGAAAAATATATTGGAATGTCCAAGGTACTATCATAAATACTATTACTAGCTGACAAGCTCGCTTCGCTTGCCTTAACCGGGTTGCCCCGCCCCCTAAACACCCGAGGGGATTTTTTATACAAAAACAACTTTTTCGGCCACGCAATACATGAGAACGCTAAAAAATGCTAGGAAAACTTCAAATTTTGGGATATTTTGAGGAATATTTTTAAAACTTTTATTAGAACACATCTAATCTTTTTTTCGGAGGATGAAGCCCACATAGGTTTGAGACCTGTACGTGGGTAATGTATTGGATGATGGTGATTGATGAGTTGGACCTACAGTTTTAGGTGGGTTCCGAACCACCGGGAAGTCATTTTACACCTTAAAACAGAGTATTTTGTCCTGGCCAATGCAATCGGTCACCCTTACACAAAGCGCCCAGGAGTTTCGTAGCTTATCTCTGATTGAACCGATACCTACTACGGCCCTCGGCTATCACTTCCCCTAATCTATACGTCCATAACTGAAATGTATACCAAATTTCAACTTTTTCGGCAACGTAGTTCTTAAGAATGCTTAAAAACACTGGGAAAACTTTAAACACAGGCGTATTTTTCGAAAAATTTCAGAAATCTTTATTAGTACGCTTCCAAATCTAAAACTCATTATAAATACCAAATTTCAAGTTTTTAGACCATGTAGTTGTCCAGAACGCCAAATGACACTAGAAAAACGTCAATTTGGGGGGGGGGGGAGGATTTCAAAATCCGTTCTTAGCACTCGTCTAGGGTCTCGACTGAACATGCATACTAAATTTGCGTACTATATTGGCCGTGTGGTTTTCGAGAAATGGTGACGAATGAATGAGAGTCAGGCAGTGGTATTTGGCTTTTATGAATGTAGGTAGTTTTAGTTATCAAGTTAGAGAAGTTTCAGATTGTTTCACTATAAGAAAACAAAAAACGAGTCTTCTGTGATAAAGAAGTCGTTTTAAGTAAAAGGCTACTGACTACTCGTATTATACAAATACGAATTACAGTAAATGGGCTGAACACAACATAATAATGATTAGAGAGAAGTTTTAGGCTGAGCATCTTGTTTGGTTTTTGAGATATTATCTTTATAATTAAGCACAATGCAGTTTTCAAAAAATTCAGTGATTGACCATTTTTATTCACTCTTATACAGTACATGACCAAGTTACTCAAATTAACAGTACCAATAGTTAAGTGACAGGTAAGATTATGATAAGAGTATCTAAATTTTATTAGCTGCACATTGATTCCAAGATAGTTATCAAACAAAAAAATCACAAGGATGCTGCGATAAAGCCCATTGTCATGATGTTTAGACACTTGCAACTTCCTTGTCCCACTCCTTGTCAGCCGTTCTAATACGCAACTTGGGCTATCAGCAACAACACTATTGTGACGTCACAATTAACGAACATCGCTTATTTATGCCACACTACAGGAAAAGAAGTTACGTTGACAAACGACCAGAAAGGAGTGAGTACCTTTGAGTATGATTAATTACATACAATAACATCTTTGAAAAATATTTTCGACACAAAGCTCACGCACACACACAAGCGGGTCCGGGTTGCGTACACCCTGTCCAACAAGACGCCGACCCAAACTTACAATTATTAGTACTATTTCCAAGCTTATAACGTCATAACGAGTCCGATGCTGGAACATTCCAATTAGGAACACTCTCCCATGTCTACAGCCAACCAACATTTATTAACACCTTTGTTAATGCTACAATGTTTATAGCGTACGTAATTATTCTTATTTGTATTGTAATGAGCATTTCACAAGCTAATAGTTGTTCACCGACGACCCAAACTTCTCGGAAGCGACATGATTGATGTTTCGATCAATCATGGACAATGTAGGTAATAGAGTTACTCAAGCTGCGAATTTCAATGCAGCTTGATGACAGTAGTGCTATGTACCTAATCGATTACAATGTTATTCATTGAAGTTGGAAACTTAAATTGGATGCTTACAACCATAATTACATAGTAGGCTAGTATAAGCACTACTGAGAACCATGGCTCTTCTATACTACACAAGGCAATCGCCAATCAGTTTTTTATTACTAGACTTCTTTTATTTTTGAGAGCTTCCAAAACATCATCTCAAATATTAATAATAATAATAATAATAATGCGATTTGCAGATTGATGGAACGGTCACCACGTTTGCTGATGACACAGTCCTACTGTTTTCAGGGGCAGCATGGGAGATTTGCTGGGAAAGAGCTGAGTTTGGTCTGCAAAATGTGGCACATTGGCTCAACAGGAACCTTCTCACAATCAATTATCAGAAAACGAACTTCCTATGTTTCTCAGCTAATAAGATTACACATAAAAAAAGGAAAATCAAGCCCTGGATTACAAATGGATTAATAACTTCAATAAGGAAGAGAGATAAACTACATAGACAAAGCAATAATAATACAGGAAATATACAACTTAGGGAATATTATAGAAAATACAGAAACCTGCTTGCTAGGCTTATAGAAGATGCAAAGAAACAGTATTTCATGGAGCGATTAGGCGATCTCAAAGATTCAAAACAAACATGGAAAGTAATAAACGAAATTACAGATGATAAAAGGACAAAAACACAAATTAAGGAAGTTATTGTAGAAGGGGAAGAGCTAAAAATAGGTGAGAATGATGTTGATATTGCCAACTCTTTCAACAAGTTTTTGATCTAAAGCATTGGATCTAAACCGGCACAGGATATACTTAAAGAAAACCATAACACAGAAGAGGAACCTCAAGCAACTTGAAATAGGATATGTCAATCTCTTTTTTTTACACCAGTAATAGAAGAGGAAATGATGAAAATAGTTAGCAGTCTTAAAGGAGATAGTGCACCAGGGCCAGATGACTTCCAGCCAGAGCTCTTCAAAAGAAACAGTGTAATTCTTTCCAAACCACTTACATACATTGCAAATAGAATGTTTCAGGATGGGATTTTTCCCCAGCAATTAAAAGAGGCAGTAATTTGTCCAGTCTTTAAGACAGGGGATAGGAAAGATATAAACTGCTACAGGCCAATCTCACTTTTGAACATTCTATCAAAAATATTGGAAAAGTGTATCAAGGTCAGACTAGTTAGTTTCCTGGAGAAGCACAGCATTCTGTCACCAAACCAATATGGATTTAGAGACAACTGCAGCACTAATGATGCTATTCAACACATTACTTCAGAAATAATAGAAAAAATCAATGCAAAGGAAAAACCGATGGCAGTATTTTTGGATTTGAAGAAGGCTTTTGATACTGTATCACATGATGTGCTGTTGGGTAGACTGAGGAAGTATGGCATACAAGGAGTAGCTTGGAATTTATCCAAAAGCTATCTAACAAACAGAACTCAGTGTGTAAGAGTAAATGGGCACTTGAGTAGCAGACTGGTGGTGGAGTATGGAGTGCCTCAAGGCACAGTATTGGGCCCAATATTGTTTCTATTGTACATCAACCCTTTATGCGATTTGCAGATTGATGGAACGGTCACCACGTTTGCTGATTGATGACACAGTCCTACTGTTTTCAGGGGCAGCATGGGAGATTTGCTGGGAAAGAGCTGAGTTTGTTCCTGCAAAATGTGGCACATTGGCTCAACAGAAACCTTCTCACAATCAATTATCAGAAAACGAACTTCCTATGTTTCTCAGCTATGCAACATGGTCAACCCAGTAAGGACAGTCTAGAAATACAACATGGCCCAGGTAGAGCACCAAGTATGATCCTCAGGAAGCAGTCACAAAAGTATCTGGGAGTGACAATTGATGCATTTCTGCACGGGGATAAGCATATTGATGGACTCTGCAAAAAACTGTGAAGAACCATCTATAAATTCAGGATGCTGAGACCAGTTGTCAACTTGGAATGTATGCGGATGGTTTATTGTTCCATTGTGCAGTCACTGCTCATGTATGGAATTGTCGGATGGGGTGGAGCCTGTACTGCACATATCAACCCCCTAAAAACAGTGCAGAAGCTTATAATAAAGATCATCACAAAGAAGCCAACCTGCTACCCCTCTGAGCTTCTGTTTAGTGATTTCAAAGTATTGGATCCCAGACAGCTGTATGCAAAGGAAGTAGCATCTAGGTTGCACAAAGACAAATCTGCCTTCCAGAAAAGGAATCACCACCACAACACCAGATACAGGCATCTCCTCATATCAAACAGGGCAAAAAGGGCTCTCTATCAAAGACACTACAACCATCTAGCACCAAAAATCTACAACTTAATTCCTGAAAACATTAAAGCAATAGGAAATATAAAAAAATTCAAGCAAAAGCTTCATAACTGGCTAATAAATATTGACAGACAGCATATAGAGAGGATTTTTTCATACAATTATTATGATGGAAACTTTTAATTTTAAAAACTTACCAATCCTTAATCCTATATCCTATTTTTAACTAAACCTCCTTTTTCCTCTACTAACACCTACTCTAGAACATGGCATGCCATAGTGGGGTAGGATGATTTCCAATATATATGTTTTATTTGTTATATGTACCTTATTACCTGAATATAATTATTGAACCACTTGGTTAAAATTCTTAATAATCTCAATAATCTCAAATAATCGAGCGATCAAAAGGACAAGTTCCTTCAATTTCATGCAAACAGTGTGTTTTTGCACTTAACATTCTATTATTTTTGTTTTCAACTATTACTATTTTATTTTGAACCACAGTTGAAAAGAAATTGGTAGAACTGTTACGAAGATCGATCTCTTCATGAGATAAAGGTTTCTTGAGAGGTAGGTCTTCCTTCGTGACGCGAGATCATATGAACCTCACTTGAGGTTTCCTTAGCTCAATGCAGACTTGAAAAGCATTTTGAGTGAATGATCTTCAAGTCTTCCTCGAGGTCGATTCATGGATACGGGTCTTACAGATAATCTGATCAACAATAAAGTTGAAGATATCGTTGAAGATGAGGCTAGAAGCGAGTATGATAGCCAACAAACAAAAATATATTGAGACATCATCTTATTCATTGCAAGCAGGTAGGCTGTAAAATACGTCATGTTTGTGAAGGATACGATTATTTGAGGATGTAGTTTCAGTTGGTTATATTGTTGCAATTGAGATGACAGTGAGTTTAGGCGATACTGCTATAAACATCGTTTAGTTTGATGCCACTTTTTGCATTGCACAATGACACGACTGAGGAGTGAAACGAATTAGGAGTTAATAGTAAATAGGAAGCTTTACTATTTAGAAATTTAAATATTTTATTTTGAAAAGTGATGCGAATATCAAAAGCAAAAATAGTTCCTACTATTCTAAGAACTAATCCACTCTTGAACTTGAGGAAAATTACACATTGGCTTAAAAGTACACAATTTCTCTAGGTTTTACTCCGTCTGACATTAAAGTGAAAATCTGATTGCATTGATTTGGATGACTGTTAGTTTCTAATTGCAGTAGAAAACAATAAGGCCCAAGGAAAGGTTCTTTCTAGCCTGCCGGCGCACAGGATATGATACGGTAGGCTAATATTTACGGCTGCATGAAATCTGTAATGATACAACAGGATGCGTTCTCAATCGTTTATGAGGAGGGTGACGGAGAGGGTGGTGGGGAAGGGAGAGCACGGGGCACCAATAATCAGCAAGCATCAGAGCAAGATGGACGTGTGACGTCTGCTAATCAACCGATGACAACTAGCCGATAACTGCAGGGAGGTCGTCACAGACCATTTATCGGGCACTAAACACTAAAAGCCTAATGAAGCTGGACTGTTTGCTTACTGAGCCGAGGGTGAATACAAGTACACAACCACATACAGCAGATAGGAAAGACTCATCTCACCTGCTCAACTTGGGACATAGCCAGTCGTTCTTCATCCAAAGTGGATGCGCATTAAACCTTGTTTAAACGCAATCAAACGTTAAAAAGCTATAAATCAACATTAAAACAGAAATAAGGCGGTGTTTTAGGACAAGATAAGCTGCCGGTGGCAATATACAGCCAGTTGCATCCAGCAGTTGCATTGCAATTGTGCAAGCATTGTACACATAATTAGCTCGTTGCAGTTATGAATCCCTGATAACAATGGGCCAGCAATATTTATTATGATAATAAAATGCATTTTGCACTAGCTGTAACTTCAACCAACGAGATGGACAAGGTCTACAACGAACGCATGTAGGCTACCACAGAGGATGTAGCGCTCCCAAGTAAATGTCAGACGGCAACAAGATTCAATCAATCGCGCTTGAAAACTAGTCAGCCATGATGCTTGCACAAGATTTTCCCAACAGGTTCATAGCCCAAGTTTTTGAATTTACTATAATTTATGTACTATTGTCTTGTTGCAAAATTTGCAGCTGCTTGTCCTGAATGGATGAAGTACACAGTAGAATAATGAAAATAAGTTTCATCGGAGGAAGTCTAACACCTAGTGTCATCTCTAAATAAAAAGTTATTCTAAGTAGAATGAGAAGAGAAGTCGAATAGAATAATGATTTATTGGCAAAAACAAATACAATGAATGATTTTCAAATTGACATAAATCACAAGCTTGGCTTTCAAGTACGCTTGGCTGAAACTAAGTAGGAAGATAGAATGAACATGTTATTGAAATGACGGACCCTTCTTTCAATACAATAATAAAAAGTATAAACATAATAATAGAAAGCTATAGAGCAGGAGAAGCGGAAGGAAAAGAGAGAGAGAGAGAGTGAGTGAGAGAGTGAACAAGCATTCAATCTTCAACTCTTCAATTCAAGAGAAGATGAATAAGTTATATGGAAAAAGATGGTTAGCTAAAACAATATAGTTATTTTTGAAAAATAATAAAAAGGAACAGGGTTTAAGAGAATTACATGAGGGGAAGGGGGACCTGAGAATAAGGAGGAAAACAAGTAATGAACAATGAGACTGAAAATATATGTAAATAGGCTAAGATAAGCTGTAACCAAGTTTACACAACGCCTTGAGGAAAAAATCGGTATCGTTAAGTCAATCGAAGTGAGCCCATTTGGAGGCGATCTCGACTGTGGGTACAAACAGCAGATGCGATTGATGGGTGATGGCTTATGGACTGGTTAGTAGGAGGGGGAATGGTAGGGGGTGACGCAGTAAAGGTTGCAGTCGGTAAAAGCAAAATAGCCGACATAAATCAAATTGGACAAGACCTTTTCACCTTAATGAACAACATTTTGAAACAGTCTACAAAAACAAGAGCCGATTTAATCGTATTAAAATTATGGCAAGCTGTTACAGATTGATGGGCCGGCTTGTGCAATGCTCGTATGTGCGTATGTGCCTGTGTAAACGCCAAAGTGTGTAAACGTACCCTCCGACTCCGACAATTTATTACAAACAATTTAGGAATGAGTTATGTCCTTTCACACCGCATCAGACGGCAGTCCTCAATCACACCGGCAGCAACCGTCGAACGTCACTACACACTCGTCTGCTCTATTGGCTGGCTATACTGTAGCTTCCAAAATGCCAATCTTGGGACTCATATTTCACACTTTCAAGTACCAACTAGCTACTGGGCATGTTTATGAACCTAACTCAAGGGTTACTTGAAAGCTTTTTGAGTAAATATTTTTTAAGTCACTCTCCAGGTATAGGTTTGTAAATACGAGCAATATTGGTCAAATTGATTGAAAAAGTAAATTGATAGCCTGGGTAACATCAATAACGATGCTGGTTAATTTTATACTCTCTATTCGCGTGAATTTTGTGCCATGTGGCTGCAGTACTGATTTGTTGCAAATATCGATACTATCGTATCGTTTGTCTTCAACTTTTAAATGTGCTTTTCTGTCTTCATTTGTACTTGATTTGTAATATCGTTTCTTCCTTCTATGTTCTAAGTTGCTTCACCCCATCTGATCTCATCATTATATTTATTTGTGATAATTTTTCCATCCTCAAATTCCAAGAATTGGAAGATCCCATTTACGCACTTTTCGTAAAAACCCCTAAATTTCGAGTGGAAGGCGGAGGAACTGGTCATGATATTCATTCATCACCAATTAGGAACCAAGAATTGACTTCCATTGCTTGTTTGAAGAGGACATAATTGAATTTTATGTAATATTTAAATGTGAATTTTGGAAAACTAATCTTTCTGACCTTCAGTCTGGAGTCTATTTGAAGTAGTGCCAGCTTATTTTAAATTAATAACACATTTTAATGACCGAGAAACTTATCAAAAGCAGTGTGAAAATCCAAAAAAGGTTTGGAATCACCACACGTTTCAATCATTCAAAGGCGCGGCTAAATTCATTACCGAGTTAGTCAAATATTATTTAATTGTGAACCCACACACACGAAAAGTGTGCGTGGGTGAAAAAATTATTGAAATATAATTTTTCCATGACAAAAAAGGTCGATATTCAATATTTTTGAAAGGGCGTCCTCCCCTGAGAAAAATTTAAAAAATGCCTTTTAAAACCATACATTGAGCGTTTTTAAGCATTAATTCTAGTGCTTGAGAGTTTGAGTCATTGCCAATAAGGGGAGAGTTCCCCCTTAAAGGCGCCCTTGCTTGTCAGACAGGCCTATATAGACACATATTCACATTGAATTTCGTAAATTTCATTACACCACCTCAACAACTCAAACTTATTTCAATTCATTCAAACTCAAATAACAGTTCACAAAATACATTCCAATTCACTCAACGATTAATCAACTTGTATAAGGGCCATACCTCGAATTATCAAGGAGGTGTCCTCGCACAATAATAATGATATAATATGTGACTCTTCCATACAAAAGGGTCCTCTCCCGGAAAACATTTTGAAAAATAGCCTCTCTAAAACCGCATTTTGAGCGTTTCTGGACATTAATATCCTCTATTTAAAGCCACATAATGAATCAAAGTGAATTCTAACCAGTGCTTGAGTTATCGCCAATGGCGGAGGTTCGGTCCCCTTGGATACGCCCTTGATTGTAGTCAAAGTATTTTTTTTTCACGATTATGTTTGTCTTAGCAATAAAGATTTCATTCAACAGAAAATTCGTAAAATGCAACTGATACAGATTGAAGGACATCATTTCAAAGGAAGACAAATATATAACAGACAAAGTTAATGAACATTCTACTGGGTTTTGCTAATATTGAAGATTGAAGCACTCAATCTATCTTCCTTCTATCATCTATAGAAGGAAGAGACGGCAACAGAAGGTACGGCGACGGTTCAAGTGTTCTAGCGATTCTATTTTCCTGGATCCAAGTGTTGTAGCTATTCTATCATCATTATCCACATGTCGCCTACAAACTTTTATTTAAAAAAAAACATCTTCAACAGATCAACAGTATTTGAATTTGAATAGAATTCCGATCGACCAGAACAAGGGCCAAGTTGAGCTAATAGCTGGAGGTGAACGCCGTTAGCCCAACTCTACGAATATGAAAGTCGAATATATCGAATAGAATGTGTTCCCGCTTCTGATTTTTCGTGTTGTCCATCATAACACTGGAGTCTGCACGACAGACTTAAGCAGGATGCTAGAGAGCAGCAGTAGCAGCTCTCAACATCGGCTAGTACCTAGTACTTCACATGCAGCAAAAGCACTCTCAATCGGTAGTTGTTGAACGGAAGGAGAAACAGCCGGTGGTCTTCACTCCACTTTTCCTCTGCTGTACTTCATCCTTCATCCTCTTATCCTGCATTCTCTAATAGCAGGTAGCCAGATTCAGTTGAATCGGAATATCTTCTTCCGCCATCTCACAATAATTCTTCTCTTTCTTCTTCACCTTCTCTTTTTCAATCTCCTTTCTTCTTATTATCTTCTTCGTCATCTATTCTTCTTATTCTTTTTCTTCACCATCTTTAAAACAGGTGCTATGCGACCCGGAAGAACACATCGCGCCGTCAGCTGCGAAATAAAACCCGGATGCGAGGCGGCGTTAATAAAAGCCACGGCGGCGGCAAGTTGCAAGTTGAGCGACCGTACGGCACCGCGCCGCACCGTCTGGTAATCGCGCGGCCGTAAAACTGTAGCAGGCAGTAAAGCCAAAGCGAACGGCGGCGTAATTTACTATCCATTGTACTCGTGGTGGCGGGCCCCCTCGGTAATCGGCCCCCCGGCCAAGTGAGATGCCAACAACACACAAGACAGAGACAGACTGCGAAAAAGGGAAACCGTGAATAATAAACTACCAACTTTATGACAAGATATATAGATTTTAAGTTGATCGACTACGGTATTACGGTGAGTTGTCTCCAGTACTGAAACCGTTTCAAAATGACGGAAACATCATACATCTACAACTTTGACACGCACATGCCCGTTCAAAGGTTTGCGCCTGCACTTCGTGTGCCAAGGCGGCATTTTAGTGTATAATAGACTACTGTTGAATAAATTAAATTCTCAGTACTGCATTTCATTAAACGGTCAATGGGAATACACCTGTCATGTGAATTATTGTAGTCTGTATTTTTCTAAAACTATCTTATTTAGCGTTTAGGGCTAGTGTGAATTAGTGGCATTTCCTATATGTGCAAGGCAATCACTGCTTGACCTTATTATTTACAAAATGAAAAATCTCCAAGAGAATAAGCGCTTGGAACAATGGGGTTTTCACTCACAAAAAGCTTTTATACTGAACTTACAAATATTAATTCATTTCAATTTAGTATGCCTATTACCTCATATTTCTTCATCACCAAGATTTCAAGTGACGACACGCTTATGCTGCAAAGCTACATACTATAAATAGCCGTCCGAAATTCATTCTTTTTCGTTTAAATTTGAAAATATAACCCGAATTGTCATGTGATGATGTAGAAAGGTAGGCCTATATTTTCTAACAGTTTCAGACTTTCTACTATAGGAACAAACTGTTGTTATCGAATAACATGATTTCAACCAAAATTTGATGTAAAAAATCAAGGTTATTATAATAATTGTCAATTTATTACTTCAAGGAACTTCTAATGTTCTAGAAATTTTTCATCTTTAAAACCTTTCAAGACTACATTTAATTTATTCAACAGTAGTCTATTATAGTCTAATTTTTAAATCAAGCGGTTCAACTAAGCTTTGATTTGTTCATCGAAGAATGCAATGCTACCAATAAAAAATAATAATATTTTCTACATAAGAACTTTGTTATTTCAAGATTCATTGTAATATCCAATTATAGGTAGGTTATTTGTTCAACCTTTCTGTTGGGAGAATCAAACTTTGAGAGTTAGCTTATGCTTGAAGAGAAATTCACACACCAAAAATACAAGTGTGTAAGATATTGTTACATCTTAATCCACCAATGTTTTATCCTGAAAATAAATCGCATATTTCAATTAGAAATATATAGAATGAACAAAATGTATCCTGGTACTTTTAACAAGCCCTCCAAAATACACCCTAAGACCAAACTTGATGCTGGTACCGTTCTTTTTGAAGCCTATAACTTGGTGTGTAGAAGGGAGATGCTCATCATCATTTTCGATTCAAGAATTTCAACAAACTACTAATGTATCCTACAAGACGACTCGAAATCCTGGAGAAGTTAATTTCTTCGCCTGAAGACCAGCATAGAACAATAGAAAGACCGACTGTAAGTGCACTGGTCAATTATCTCATTAGCCCATCGTCCAGTAATGATCGGACGTTTGGTACGGTGTGGGGTAATCATAATTTATCATTATTAATTTGGTAAAGACGCTCGAAAGACACCTAACCAGTGTATTGGGATACAACAACAGAAATTTGCTATTTGTTTCTCTCCTTGCCTTTTGCTAATCTAGGTCGGACATCCATCTTTGGTTGGCGCTAATAGCAAAAACGGCCGTCAGAAAGCGCCAGTAGCTAGACTGCAATACAGATTATAATAAGTGATTATAGTCACTATAGATAGCAACGCACCAAAACTTCGACTATGAATTATTTGCGGCTCGTAAATTATAAAAGACAGCGAGCTTCAGCGCTAATTGAGTAGATAAGATTTGCGATTAGTGTATGTGCTTTTATTTAAAAATTACCCTGGAAGGTACATCTAGTTCTAGGTTTATGAGTAGACTTTGCCTTGGCCGAATAGTGATAAATAACCACTATGTCCCAGATAAGACATTGCTCGCCCCGACTTCACACACTGTATGAGATAAAAAATCATCCACACGGAATAGAGATGAACCTTCTTAATATCGCCCACCCATTGACCTAGTAACGGACAGTCACTCAAAAAACAGAATCCCCAAGAAAACGGCGTAATTTCTCATTGATTTTCAAACTTGATATTCTTTTAGAAGGGCAGGAAACCAATAAAAACCTTCCTATTAATAAGCTGCTGAAAACTTGAAGCAGCCGCTTTTCTAGGTTTTAGAAGTGTAAGAGCCCGATATTTGACAGGTGACCGATAATTGGTAAGTTTTCATTAATTACTACTGAGATACTCGAAATGTTATAAACATTTTATCCTGTTTTAGGCCATAAACTTTTCATAAATTAGAGTTCCTGAATTTAAAATAAACCCATATACTACCCAATGGCTTAAGCACAAGATGAAGCATAATTTTCGACATCAAGTCCAGTAATATGAGAGGGTGAAGAAAATTACAACACTTATGGTGCTGGTGATGCTTTGTGTAATTAGGACGGCAATAGAAAACTCAATTCTGCAACTCATTTAGTCAGCGTAATCAGGAATAAGCTACTGATATACGATACGCAAACCAAAAAGGACAAAGCCAATGTGTTTACATGATTGCTTTGTGGAGTCTAATTGGGTGTAATTACTGTGTAATCACACCTAATTGCAAACGACGCGAGGTGGAATTAACAATCCAGGTGTTGCTGAACTAATCAAAGTGACGACAAAAGTAAGCTTCAACTCAACTGGTTACTATTAATATTATTTTATTAGTCAGGATTGATTATAAATGTAATATTCTACCAATAGGGCTATTTGGAAAGATATTTTAAGGAATATTATCAGGTAGTAGTTCTAATTCATATATTACACGCCAAATTTTGCCAAGTTGTGAAATTACATTCCTGTTGGTAAGGCTACGCCATATTAGGTCCTTATCAATTGTGGCTATTCTGTACATCTGACAGAAGAAATGTTGATATGTAAATTAATCAACTTATAAAAAAGCTACAATTATTGTGAAATAATGCTTTATTAAAAACCAAGAACTGATATTGACCAAAATATATATTTTAGGCCCTATCATGGCGGCCATTTTGGATTTTTGGGTATATTGCCAAGATGGGATTCATAAGGATTAGTGGGAGATGATTAAAAGAAATATTATCAATCATTAAAAATCACTCGTTTTGCAATTATGATGAGATTCTACTATAAATGTCAAGAATATAAAATGACAAGAATAAGAGATCGAAATAATAATAATTATTATTGTTGTAATGATACTGTAAATAAATTGATTGATTGATTGAATGGGAAACTGATGGATAGGATTGTATTAGTCTGTAAGTAGCTTCAACCTGGAAAACAGTTGAGATAAAAAATTGTAATTACCGTCAAAATGTACAAGACATAGTGCTCTTCAACTTCACATTACACATTTCCAGGTATGACGTTTAATAAGAATGTTACACCTAAATAAAATAATCAAAAACTGGATGTTTTCGATTTTCATGAGATTTTGCTGATATTTGAGAAATTCTAATTTAGGATTGATGCGAGATAGAAACATGAGGTTGGTTTCCTCATTATTTCCTTATTGGTTTCATTATTTTCAACCACATTAAACTCTCTGTAACTTCTCACAGACCTGTCAAACTTTCTGAAACAATATTCTTACCCATAAATCATTTCGTAAGCTACCACCCATGCACGATGCACACAAATAAAAATAATGCAAGATTTTTATTCATTCCATACTAGACAACATGTGGACAGTACTGTTGTAATTTATAAAGAAAGAGTGAGATCAAAATAAATGTTTAATTAAAATAAATACAAGACATATCAATGAGCAAATAATCTAGCTTCATCAGTAACGATATCAAGTCTAAATAGCAAAGTGTTATTGCTATGTGGTCGCTTTGTTAGCATCATAACATTTGTACATGATGAACCTCAACAAGTAGATCCTACAGAAAATACATCAACTCAAAAAAATACGAATTTTTCAAAGGGAAGTAACAAATAGAGATGAGCTGGAGTGTCCAACTCCTGGATAAACTGGGTCTGATAAGTTGATAACAAGGTAAATAATTGATAAAATAAAAATCATAGATAAAAAATGGATGTAGCTGCAGCGGGGTCCACTGGACCGATGAAGAGAGGTGGGTGTTGATGATAGGTGGCAGGATAAGGATGTGGTTGTAAATACGCGAGCTTTGAGCATGCTCTGCTGTCTCGTTGCCTGATCGCATACTAGCTCTAACAACTTACCGAGATGAACGAGAGATGTCGCTAGCAACGTTGCTTAGAATATAGCCGCGGATATTTAATACAGATTTCAAGTACAAAAAAAAAAAAAAAACGGAGAGAAACAAAACCAATCATTACTCAACTTAACCGTAATTATTCACAGGTTGAGAAAAGTCATAATCAATCGATAAGATGCCAATG
Organism: Conomelus anceps; assembly: GCA_948455865.1. Lineage (NCBI taxonomy): Eukaryota > Metazoa > Arthropoda > Insecta > Hemiptera > Delphacidae > Conomelus > Conomelus anceps. The sequence goes on along the minus strand of OX418219.1, from coordinate 34,926,434 downwards.
CTAGTGAAAATCACTTCTAAACTGAAGATCTGATTAGCCTCATTGTATAGCGCCATAGCCTATAACACAGTCATGTTCCATTCCAAAAATGAAAAAAGTCAAATACCCAAAAGACATACAGACTCATTACTCATTCATCACGGCTTCTAGAGAGCAAAGAGGGCAAAAAAGTTCAAATCCAGTACACATGTCAAGTTCAGGCATAAGATGCGTGCTAAGAAAAAGATTTCCCAAAAATCCGGTCAACTGACAGTTTTTAAATATGAATCTAAATATTATATTAAACGAGCAAGACGATTATTAAGGAAAATCATAGAAAAATTAATGAGTGCAAAAACAGAAAGAGCGACAATCCCTTGGCTTGCGCAGATGAAGAAAGACATAGCAGAGCTAAATTTAACTATGAATCAGGGGTGCCCACAGGGGGGGGGGCTATCACGCAGACTGCGTCATTGAAATTCTTGGGGGGGGGGGGGTCTAAAAACAGGTTTGGGGGGGGGGTTGGTAAAGTTAATTGAAACAGTGTTTCATGTTGTGACGACATTCAAAAATATATTACAAAGTCACCAGATAGAATGTCAATTAATGACAATAGATTTATAATTATTATTATAATACTATTGAACATGAATTAGCTAGAACCATGGGCAGCGAGAGGCAGGGAGGAGCAGCTGCCCCCCCCCCTGGAAGGAGAAAAAAATCTTTATTAAATTTAGCTGCTGGAATTTATTACAATTCTTGAAATAAAATAATTTATCGTTACTCTGTTGTTAATCCAAATTATCATTCAATCGTACTCAATTATTCTATAGAAAGACAGAAAAAGAATACCACAAACAAATGAGTTGTTTAATAGTGTTTTTTCAAACAATCAATAGATTATTAAAGAAGAATGGTTCACTTAAAGAAATGAATATTGTAATGATATTATTGTAGAAATATAAAAACCAATTTTCTTCATAGACTCATCTTTAGTCATGATTGTAAACTACTCTGCAATTTTGAAACCCGTTGTCAACGTTCTACTAAGTAAAAATATGGATTTCATTATGGTGAGGATATTGGTATAATCCTTGATGTCATCAAGAAGCATTGACATGAAATTTAACATTTTTCTGATGAATTACATGAAAAAGCACATGATATCGTGGAGAAAGTCAACGTTAAGTAGAGTTCCCCGGATTGTTCAAAAGCAATTAATACATAAGAAGTAATCCGCCATCTGAGACTGTAATTGAATACTGAAAACGGTCGTTGATCATCCCTTGGCTTGACTCTTCAACTCAATCATTGAATGTTAGATTCTCAAACGAAAATACAGCTGCTTTTGTCTTATCCCATCTTCATCATTCATACATGCTAAAATGTAAGTCAAAAGATTTAGAAAAAATGTCACATCCTCAATGGAGTTTTATGAGTTGGGTTTTATCTCTGCAGAATTAGATTTGGGGTAAAATCTGTTGAAAAAGAAGGATTTAACTGGAGACAAATTAACTTTCGGAGGAGGCTAATACCTTTTCCCGCAACAAGACATGCACTCCTCATTGTAAGTGGCTTCCCATCTAGTACGGCTACTGTTGAACGATCTTTCAGTACCCTTCGAAGGGTAAAGACCTGGCTTAGAAGTGCAATGGGAGGGGACAGATGGACTGGGTTGTGTTTGATGAGCGTTCATCGGAAATTCGTTGAGGAAAATCCGGTCTGAATTCAAACGAGAGTTTTGGACAAGATAGTTTTCTACGAATCTAAGAAAAATGATAATAGTATAAGTAAATACAAGACATGCTACAAGAATAAGTTTTTTCAAGCAAATGATGGAGGCGGTTTACTTTATCGCATTTTATTTGGGTGGGGGGGGGGGCTGGTGCTCAATTTTTAGGGGGGGGGGGGGCTAGTGCTCAATTTTTAGGAGGGGTGCGTCATGAGGCTTTGGGGGTGGGTGGGCACCCCTGTATGAATGATGTCAAAGATCGCACAATGAAACAGTAAAAGACAAAAAGAAAATTTTATCAATAAAAACAGTTAAACGAAGGAGACATGTTTGTTTCGATTTTCAATTTAATTTCAATTTATTCATATACATGTCATAGGCTTAACATCAGTCAGCATTGACAATAGTCATACAATATAGTCTTATTGACAATAAATAATATAAAGGTCACACAATATAAACAATCTCAACAAACAGTTTTTTCCAGGTGGTAAAATCACAGTCAATCCTAATGTTATTATTAATAATAATATTAAATGATTAATAAATAAATACACAACATCAAAACACTAGTTTTACAAAGAAAATAACTTATGATTCCTAAAACTTAAAAAACAATAATCAATTCCAAGACCTCAATGGATAAGAGCCCGCCAACTATAGGGACATTCACGCAATAACCAGTCCTTGAGCCTTCCTCTGAAAATTTCTACTGACTGCGCTTCTTTCAAGTGGTCTGGCAATGAATTGAAAACTTTTTTACCCATATGCTCAGGGCTCAGCTTGTAAAAAGTTGTACGATGAGGCTCAATTCTTACAGCATTCCTTGACCTTGTAAAATGACTGTGGATATTGGTGCCTGTTGTCCATTTTGCTTGAGAATTATAGGCAAAAATTGCCAAATAATAAATATAGAGTGCAGGAACAGTCATAATCCTTGCTGATTGGAAGAGGGAGCGACATGAAAATCTAGGTGGCTTCCTAAACATAATCCTGATGATTCTTTTTTGGGCCCTAAAAACTGGCAGTGAATTTCTTGAACCCCCCCAAAGTAGTATACCATAAGACAGCAGAGACTCGAAATAGCCGTGGTAAGCAGCAACCACAGCATCTCTGGCCAGCATACTAGACAGCCTTGAAACAATGAAGGCTGCTGAATTGAGTCTCTTCAGAAGTGACTCCACATGAACAGACCATGCCAAACCATAATCAACAGACAGTCCCAGAAACCCAGTGGAAGAGGAGGGCTGCACATCCTCACCTTCAATATTGAATTGAACTAAGCTTGGAGGTGATCTATGTATTTGAAATTCCATAAATGATGTTTTGGAGATATTCACCTCCAGCTTGTTTGCTCTGCACCAGCCAGCGACCTCTCCAAGGACAGCATTTCCAGCCAACTGCAGTCCATCTACGTCTTTAGCTGATATGAGAAAATTAGCATCATCAGCAAAAAGAACAGATTTGGCTGAATGCACATTTGCAGGGAGGTCATTGATGTAAATAAGAAATAGAAGGGGGCCCAATATGGAACCTTGTGGTACCCCTCTTCCTATTGGACAAAGTTTAGATTTGAATTTCACATTCACTATTGTACCCTTGTTACCCTCTATCTCAACCATTTGGCTTCTACCTCTCAGATAAGATCTTATTATTGATAATAACTTACCACGGATTCCATAGTATTGGAGTTTTTTTAGAAGAATATTGTGGTCCAAGCTGTCAAACGCCTTTTTTAAATCAACAAAAAAACCTATGACTTTGTGACCATGATCTAAGGATGAATAGATATCACTTACAAAGGATTCCAGTGCATCAACAGTCGACTTCCTTGGCTGAAAACCAAACTGACACTCAGACAAGAGATTGTTATTACAAAAGTGTGCAAGCAGAGGGTCATAAATTGCTCTTTCCCATATTTTTGATAAGGATGTTAGATTAGCTATAGGTCGATATTTATCTACTTCCTTTGGAGAACCTTTTTTGAAAATTGGCTTTAGTTTTGAAGTTTTGAAACAGGAAGGGAATGTCCCAGATGCACAAGATTTGTTGAGCAACTGCGTCACAGGACTACTGACACAGTGGAAGTACTCTCTCAATATTTTTGATGGAATTTCATCCAAGCCACATGACATTTTATTTTTTAACTTACCAGCAATAGATATAACCTCCTCTCTTGACCATGGGGGAAGCTCAGAGACAATAACATTTCCAGAATGTGAATTAAGAAAGGCAAGACAGAATGAAAAAGTATCAGGAGAAAAGGAAGGTGAAGTGAACAACCAAAGAAGGAGAAGTAACCAGAGATACTAAAGTGATCCTATGTTGTCATAAACTTAAAAAAACGAGCAAGTTCTGTACGAATGTCCAAAGTTTCTCAAAAACGGCACAAACAATTTTGATTAAATTCGGGTTTCAAGGTAAAAAAGATTACGCTAAGTCTTATTCCTGTAAGAACTAGCTAAAGGACACATCAAGACAAATCCATCCTTTAGGGAACAACTGGTGAAAATAGTAATTTCAATTAGATGGAAACCGGCTCTCTCGAGACGTTATTTACGCTGCCTGGAACGCGAAAACTTACGCCCGTACCGTGTAGTCAGAGCCTACACAGTTTATGTAGGAAACAAGCCTTATTCAGAACGCTTCTTCAGTGTCCCTAACGTTGAGCGAGTCAAAAGCTGACACACCAACGAGACGTTTTCGTTTTTTGAATAATGAGAGATGAATGTAGCGTACCGAGCGCTATCTAACAGCAGGCAGAAGAACTTTGTGTTCACTTCAATAATTTATTACTTAATCCAATATGGCTCCTAGTGAGAAGAAACGTTGACGGGTTAGGAATCGAGTTATACAAAAGTAAATAAAAAAATTGAATTGCATTGCAATGATGTAGAAATTGAATGTTATATTTATTTGATTTTGATGAACCGATATGCTACCTTAAAAAATGAAGCCGAAATATGATAGAAAATAATCAGAAGGAATCCCTTCAAGGTAGCCCTCTATCTACCTTGGCTAAGAACGGATTTGAGATACCAATTTTAAGAAAATCTTGACTTTCAATTGAAGAAGATATCATTAAGAGATACTTACTTACTTCTTACTTGAGGAAGTAAGTTTCATGAAAATACGAAGTTCAACTAAAGTGAAGGTGAGTTTACTAGCTGGCAAGTCAGCGAGTAGCAACACCACAAGCCGACCCAGCTTTCCCGGCCTCATTTATGCAGTGTAAAAACTCTTATATTGATGTAAATTAGTGTTATTTAATGTAAATTATTGGTGTCTAGTTATTATCAGTAGTTAGACCTTTGTTGGGGGAGCTGGGTTGGCTTTTTAGTGTTACAGCTACTCGCTAGCTTGTAACTTTGTGAACTTGCACTGTCTTTAAGGGTTTCACGAGTTCCTAGAGTCGAGACACTGAAGGAACATTAATAAATACGGCCCATATGTCAGGAGAATCAAAGCTCAGCGCACATGGTTTTTCCATTTCTTTGTAATATTTATCGCTGCATTGAAAAACAAAAAACTTGTACAGTAATTACCTATCGTATGAAAATGCACTCTCGGATTATTCTCTATAATATATATCCAAGACTCCCAATGAATTTTTAGAATCCGATATAATTCTATACATAGACAAGAAGCAAGATATGTTACAGCCACGCTTCAATATGCTCTAAATGCCGCAAACTGTAAACAGAGAGTGGAAACATCGTTCGAATGAGGGTTTATTTTACTGAATTTCATCTATAAAATAATCAGCTAGAACTATTTTGTCTTGACAGGGGACCATGCAGGTTATTGTAGAAACAGTGACAGATGGTATTGGAATAATTTAAATGACGGAATGAAGAGAGGTCTCTGTTTCAAGTCGACCGTTTTTACTTGTCTGTCTGTTTGTAACGCATTTACGGCTAAACACATAGACCAAATTCTATGAAATTTTGCATGAATCTTCCGTCAAGGAATGCCCAGCGATGTATGTGTAAGGAATTTCAACATTTGCTTGCATTTAAAGGATATTTAAAAGTGGGCAAGGACCAGCGAACACATAAGACCAATTTTGGTCTTATGTGTTCGCTGGCAAGGACGCACCCAGACGTTTGGTTTGGGGGAGTTTCCCCCGAGGGCAGCCTGAGATTTTTCTGACCTTTATTTTGTAAGATTGCAACAAGATTAGCCCTCGCAACCTTCCTTTCCCTCCCATAACGACCCAGCTTACGACAAAAATGTACTTTATTCCATAGTTTAGCGATTTTTTTAGCATATCTCTCAAACAACTAGGCCGAAATTTGGTGCACATGTTAGGGTTAAAAGGCGCAAGACGCATGGTGAGGAGTTCCAAAATATTCCGTGAAGATACGCCGAAAACTGACAATTATTGAAAACTTAGTGTTTTCTTATCTTTGGGCCCAGAATGAACTATTATCCAAAATTTAGTTAATTACGCTTTCAAGAGCCACGTGGCCTAGGAAGTTTAGTATCCGGGATCATTCAAGACCAAGTAAAGCATTCAAAATTTTCCCCCAAAAAGGGCAAGAAATGATAATAAAATTTTTTTTAAACAAAATCTCTCTTCCATCACTAGCGCTTGTCGTGCTTGGAATCTACTCCCACTTTCAATTAGGAATCATGAGAGCCGAGTGGGCTTCTCCCTGTCTCTGAGGAGACATCTATTGGAGAAAATGGCAGCGTCTGTCCGGCCTTGAGGCAACTGCATGATCAATGATACTATAATCCTTTAAGTTAGGTTAGGTTATTATCTATAATCTAAATTATTTATCTATTCATTTTTATAATACTTTTTTTAATCCACAAATTATTTTTAATATGCTTTCATTTTTTGTTTACATGTAAATTTTTTAAATTTCAATTTATCTCATTTGAATTGATTTATCTTACTTAGATAACCCGTATTAGACAATTTCATCAAAATCAATGTAAACTAGTAGGAAATGTTGAGGTAAAAGGTCAAGTGTAAGAATGGCCTCAATGGCCAAGACTTCACCTCTTTGTGTAATTCATCTCTCAGATCCAAGCTCTATTTTTATTATGTTTTTTATTTTTTAAACAATCGCATCCATAATTTCTGCTGTACTATACCTTAAAATATATATTTTCTTTTATAATCTTTTCTACTCAAACTTTTCAATCATCAAGTTTACTTTTCAAAAAAAAAACTGTACTTCACTTCAACTAGGGGATCTGAGAGTTGCTAATATTAATAATACTTTTATCACTCATATACATTGTAAATTTACACAAATAGTCATCTGAATCTGAATCACTGAGGTCAGTAGGACAGCTGCGAGCGAAAAGAGACTGCTGACTCAATTTTTTTACTTTTTCTCCTGGGGTTCGAGGAGGCGAGATAGGTGTCGGGTGGTTGTCAAAAAATTCTTCATTTTTGAGTAATTTGTAGAATACCAAAATAATTACATTAGTTGAAGACTTGTAACAAACTTTTATTGGATTTCCAACTCTTATAAAAACAAACCAATACAATTCACCCCAGGAGAGCCTTGAGATTGAGAATAACGAATAAAGAGCCGCGCTAACTTTACCTCTTCGGTAGTGACTTCAATTTTTTGGTGAATGTTCAAAGCTGCTAGGTCACAGCCTATTTACATCCGTGATATCCCTAAGATACGTCTTAGCGCGCCTTTCCATTAGGCGACTCAGCAGCGCTGCAAAATGTCGCGGATAATTATTTTTGTTGCGCGACTTTATTGTCGAGTCCGCGCGACTTTATGAAACCGTGAATTGAATTGAATTTATTGTTCATTCCAAAACATTTGTACAAACAAACAGGAAAATTGTCAAGTGCATAAGATAAATACATAATACGAACATACAAGAAATACAACATGAAATACAAATAGTGATGATAATGCAAGTAGTATTGGTATTGGGCTAAATACTGAGCCGATCCTAGCAAAATTGAATAGGACCACCGCTGAAAGATGCTTTATCATTTGAAGAAAAAAGCAATTAATATATATATATATATTTATACATATAAATAGTGTTTGAATAATTGATGTACCAACATGAAAAAACCAGGACGAATTGAAAACCTCCTCCTTTCAGTTAAAAACCATGAAATTTTGATCAATTTATTTTAAAGATATCTGCATTTTTCAAAATTCTAATATATATTTGTCAGGAAGACAATTGAAAAACTTTAATCCTGGGCCGTATTATTCAGGATTAAAGTTTTTCAATTGTCTTCCTGAACATATTAAGTTCTGTGGTAGTCATAAGTTATTTGTATCCTTGATGAACAAAACACTAGTGGACATATGTCCTTATACTGTACAAGAATGTTGTAATGCTTTTATTTCACTCAAATGACATGTTGCATGCCACCTGAGCACTGCTCAAACTTGTGGCTCTACGCAACTAATAAATCTATCTATCTATCTATCTATTACTACTCCTGAGTACCTATTTAGCGGTTTATATTTTTCTCCTAGCATGAAATTTGACAATTTTATCAATTCTTTTAATTTTGCCAATTCATTCAGCTTTAATAGATCGGTCTTAATTTCTTTAAATTTTATGGAACGAGAAAAAAAAGTTGGTACATAATCAGTAGAGTAAATAAAACAAGACGGAATTTTTTAAAATTCAAATATCTGAAATTTTATGTTTTTGCTTTTTATTGTAGTGGAAATAAAAGATGAGTCACGTCCTTATCAGCAGCGCTGCTGAGTCGTCTAATGTGAAGGGATACGGCAGTGCTACTCAGTCGCTACTAGTAGCGACCGACCGGAAGTAGCAGAGACCCATAAAGTCACGCAAAACGTAATCTGAAGGGTTTTTCGACTTTTGCATTGTAAGAATACAAGATTAATGTCTCTTCATCAGCAACGCTGATGAGTCGCCTAACGTGAAGGGTCACTTGTAATGTAACTAGCCACAAGTGCTAGCTTTGTAGCGATATTGTTATGGACACTATTCTATTTGAAGAAGTGTGACACTATAAAAGGTTACAACACTAATCAGCCTGATATTGCAGTCAATTTCCTTGAATAATATCAACATTTTGATAAACATCTCAGGTCCTTGTGGGTGCGCCACTGGCAAGGGGTGTGTGGTTGATTGGTTGATACAGTAGCTTGTTTTCGATTATTGGAATAATAAAGATGTATTATTATTATTATGCTTTTACGACCACAGGGGACCACTTCAAGTTCTGACATGGCTAATTCTTTCGCTTCTTCCAGATGTTGTGAAGCGGTTATGCAGTTCTTCCTGTGCTTTTCTTTTCTTTTGCCAGTAGTTTTTTAAGGCTACAGATCTGCTTAGCCTCTCTGCATCCGATATCACCATGGTTTTTTGTTCTGTGTTGGTTCTTTGAATTTAATTGATTGTTGATTGAGTGTCCTGTAGTTTCCCGATTTGGTTCTAAGATCAGCTAATGTGATGTTTAGTTCCTCCATATCATTTTTGACTTATTTTACTCAGTTTGGTGCAATCTTCTTGTTCCAGAAAAACTCTATTAATTTTCCTGGATTCCTTGTTCCATGACGAACTGCGTTGTTAATATTAACTTTTCAAGCGAATTCAATCTATTAATTTTCTTAGCATTCTTGTATCATCCATTCTGTGCATATGACCCAGAAAAGATATCCTTTTTTTTCTGACAATGCTGGTTAACGGCTCTATTTTTTCAGATATTTGCTTATTTGGAACGTTATAGAAGCTACCTTCAAGGGACCATTTTCCAATATAAATTTCTTACTATAAGTCTCTCTTCTTTCTCGATTTGATCTTTTTCGCCTAGTCTTATAGGACCAAATAGGGGTTCACTTGCATACAGGACTTCGGGGTGTATAGCGGTTTTGTAGTGTCTTAATTTCGTATTTATGGACATACATTTTTTATTGTAAATATTTCTGGTAGTTTTTCTACATCTGTAGTTTAGATGTATTACAATGAATTATTTATATAAAAATAATGTAGAATGATCAAATTAAAGAAGGAAAGCTCGTAACTAACCTGAAAGGAGCGTCCATGATGGAACTGCGGTGTCTGTATCATGCCGAACAGCAAGTCGTTAATTTCGTCCAATTCCTCCTCAGATGAGGGAGACGCGAATCCAGTGTCTGTCTCTTCCTCCTTCTTCTTCTCCTCTTCCTCGTCCTCCTCGTCCTGACCACTTTCTCTGTCCTCCTCACCAACGCTACTGCTACTGCTGCTACTGCTGCTGCCGCCGCCGCCGCTACTGCCCCGTCCGCTGCTCTCGCTGCACTTGCGGCTTCCACTGCAGCTCTCTGTAAACAGCTCCTCTCGCTCACTTGGATCAGAAAACTGTCAAAGAGAAGAGAAAATTGTTTTTATATTACTTGTACTACTAATATACATACAAAAATGAATGTGTATAACGCAATGAATTTCACAATGTGCTTAACAGATCTTTCAACAGCTTGAAAGAATTTTTATAATAGTAGTTCTGTGAACAGTAGACCTCACGCGTTCGTTGAAATGATACATCTGGGTTTGAATAGCCCAAAATTGTGTGACAATATACAAGAAGGTTTAGCCAGTGAAAAGTAATTTCGCAATTTATTCGTTTATTCACTGTTTCCAGGTGTTGTTTAGCTATGATATCAAGCCATGTATCTTTCCCTATCTAGAGACAAACGTACTTCTCGCGATTCGGGGGTTTCAAGTTCTATTTTTTGCCTTTTCTTTAGCTTTAATTGCTAAATATTTTCTTTTAGGTGGCGTATTTGAATAAGTTGAATACTAAAAATCGAATAAGACTATTTGAATAAGTCAAATAAAAAGAATAAATTGAATAACTTATGATATATCAATTAAAACGGATTAATTAAGAAATGGACACACACACATGGAATGAATTATGTATTCTACATTTTCCCTTCCACTCTTTTTCAGCCACATTTTAATGTATTTCTTATAAATGTGAAGAGAACAGTCGTCATGATGGAGCTCATTTTAAAAATTATATTTATGTTCCTATAGAAGTAGGCCTTACTTCTTTTTCCTTTTAAATATCCTTCAAATGCAAGAAAATTTCGAAAATTCTTACACATAAATCGCTGGGCGTTCCTTAAAAGAAAATTCATGCAAAAACTCGTTGAATTTGGTCCACGCGTTTAGCCGGAAATGCGTTACAAACAGAAAGACAGACGGACAAATGCAAAACGGTCTACTTGAAACAGAGACCTCTGTTCGGTCATTTATTGCGAGAAAACGCTTCTGCTTGCTTTTTAGCCAGTAATATCATTTTTGTTAGAAACCGGACAGAGCATTATAGCTATATGCTGTGTTTACTAATTACAACTTTTTAGAGTTTAATTTATTCTTCTTTACATTAGGAACTTGATATTTTTCAAGAAAATTATGTACAGGAACACTCAAAATGCTGTTAAAAAGAGGTTATTTTTCAATTTTATTTCCAGGGAAGACCCCCGGACCACACTTAGATACGGGAGAGTCATGTGAATTGAAATTACGGAATTATATGTGAATAAGGGCTGTTTGAGAAACAGGAGTTTATTTAAGGGTGTTCCACGGGTCCGAACTCTACCCCTATTAGCGATAACTTAAGCTATCGAGCACTAGAAATAATCCAATTTTACCTATAATGAGTGTTACAATGGAAGAATTTATATTTAGAAACGCTCAATATGCTGTTTCAAAAAAGGTAATTTTTAACAGGGGGGTATCCGTACCCTTTTTATACGAGTCAAATTTGTTAGAGGTTATCTGCTTAGGACTTCGAAGTAAACAGACGGAAATTACGAAATGTTACTATTACTGTACAGGGAGACTATAGAGGTCGCCTATCACAGGCTTATTGGGACATGCGACTTACTTTTAGTAATTTATTTGACTTTGCTTCATTTTAATTTTGTGAAATAAATTCACATCATATCTTTACAGTATAATAGAAGTTATAGGAATAATTATTGGTTGAGTTAGCAGAGACAATTTCATAGAATAATTTAGATTTCAAGACATTACATTTCAATATTAATTTAGTAAAAAAATAAATTTTTCTGAGTATATTCCATTGGTAAGAGTTGTTGATGTGGTGAGGGGGTTCTGGATGTCGTACCCCCCTGGAGACATTTCTGGCTACGCCTATGACTGAAATAGAAAAGTTATCTAAAACTTTGAATGTAACTTCAGTGGTAGGTACGGTGAAGTTCGCTTGAGATCACTGCAAGAAAGAGCCACCTGATATTTGGCCTACTTGTTATTTATATCAAAGAGTTTACTTTTTTTAAATATTCAATAACAAATTGTTAGTTTTTCATGTCGGATATCACGGATGAACAGTATTTCTATAATGCATGCCGAACAAGGAAACTCAACTAGTATTAACAACTGAATTATGAGTCGGTAATGTGACGCTTTACAGTAATTCCTCCAAAATTAAACATTAATAATTAAATACAATAAATATTAAAAGTGTCTGATATACAATCTTCTTTTCTAAATAATAATTTTAATCAGTTTCTAGGTTTGCATAATGATTAGCTTTATTACACTCCTATCCAAGGAAAATTTGTTGACTCCACAAACCAACTGTTGGGAAGCAATGATCTGATTAACCAACTTGTTTCACAACAAAACTTTTTTTAGTAAATCTATATTCGAATTATATACCATAATTCTTGAGTTATTCTAGTAATTTATTATTTAACTTACATTGAATGTATCTTCATCCAAGCCAACGAGATCAAGAGCTTCAGCGAGGGAGAAATCCGGCTCCTCGATCAAAGGTATGGGCGAACCCTCCGAGGGCGCCTCACTCCCCACCGGCTCATCCTTTACGCAAAACTCTTCTGCAACACAAAAATTTGGAACTCAATCAATTTCAATGAGCATGGAGAGCAAGTATATTCACTCATAATTTATCAATCGAATAAGCAAGGACTCAGCGAGTTGAATTCTAGATTAAAGTGCCGAAGTTTAATCATGTGTGCAACTGGGGGGAAATTGATGAGTGGAATTGCGATGTTGCTAATCGGACAGCTGACTATGAAGGGATGTCAAATTATCACCACCTTCATTCCATAGACCTTAACTAGTGAGCTTCCCTAGCTGGAGAACTCGCTTACAAATAACTAATTTTGGAAATGGCAAAAGGACAACTATTTCTAGCTTATCCTAGAAGGTAACAAGAAACGGCCGTTTTGAGGATCTGATTTAGATAGAATTCCCAAGAAAGTATCACAAGTCCCGAATCACAAATAATAAATAACTAGTGAGCCCACGGACTGGAGAACTCTTAAACAACTAATTTTGGTAAGGGCAACTTATTTCTAGCTTATCCACGGAGAAAATGGTAACGAAAAACGGTCATATTAACTATTCAACAAGTCCATTGATCACACGATCACAAACACGCTTTGGAAGGCGACACAAGCATTGGGCTTCTTCGCCAATCATTTTTTTCCGGTTCATTCGATTAAATGATTTATTACTAGAGGTTAACCCGTACTTTACAACGGGATTTTAGGTATTATACTTGTTTAATTATTTAAATAATTATTATTCTTGATCTATATAACTAAAAATGAATGTTTGGTATATGAATTTGGACTGCCTTTATCAGCTGAATAAGATAAATGTTAATATGTTATATTTTATAAGAACTGTATTTCTTGAAATGAAAGAATAAATGAGCACCAATTCTTTTTTAAGACATTTTATCGGATTTTTTAGATGAAAAATTTCCAATTTGGGCCGCCTTTATGGGACCTCATGAAAAATGATTTGTTACAACTTTTCTACTCAAATAATGCACTTAATTTTAAACAGGCCTCCCCCAGTAATTGGCAGAAATTCTATATTTGACCCCCTCTTATTTTTCTGGTTGATTTCACTAACTCAGTAATTATCGCCGGCATGTATTCACATTCCACAAAGGTTCATTGCAATCGGATGATTGGTTTAGGAAGACAAAAAGGAAATACAGCACAGAGATAGTATAGCCTACATACAAACATCCATTACATTGTTACGCGTTCTATCACTTAAATAATGCTGGCAACACTGGAAAGTAACACTCGGAATTTATTTACTCAATTAACTGTTTGGTTGTTATTCATTGAAGTTTAGCAGTTGCTATCTTAAGGTAATCCAGATAAGATAGCCCATCCGATATGAGAAGTTGAGAAGTAAGACGAAGTGTTTAGAGAATTACTGAGATGGACTAAAACTAAAGGTGAATATCTTTAAGACATAGACAGACAGACAGACCTTTTTATTATAGAAGGGAAGAGATCGAAATTTGCAACTCTTATAAATACTTTTTCTTTTTTCGGAGGATGAAGCCCACATAGGTCTGAGACCTGTGCGTGGGTAATGAATTTGATGATGGTGATTGAGCGTTGGGCGTTGAATTTAGTTTGTCATGTCGATTCAATGTGCACTGTTCATCCACTATAACCAAAGTCAAGTGTGTCAGTGAGGTGGTTATGAAGGTGCTGGGGGGGGGGGGGGGGGGGTCTCAATCTGATATATGGGAAAGCGAAATCAAATTGTTTGAAGCCGTACTACTGCCAACAGAGATATATATGGGCAGAGATTTGGGGATTGAGCTGTATTGAACAAATAGAAAAGGTTCAGCTTAATTATTTTAAGAGATTACTTCTTCTGGACATTTAGCTTGATCTATGTTCATTGATCTTGAAAGCATCAAAGTACTGAATGTAATGAGGTGGTTCAGTCACATCTAGCCTTGTTAGCCACCCAGGGAAGGTTTGGTCAGGCGCGCGGATCGCGCTCTGTGTTTGGGGCGGTAGTGTTTTGGAAAAGTTATTTTCACTTGATTTATATCGTTTTATGGGTTTTAGAAAGTGCGAATATGTGGTCAATGAACAAATATTAGAAGGGTTTCTGAAGTCGGGTAGAAGGATCGGACGAGTTGCTACTCCTTAGTAATGCTCATAGAAGCGTAAAAACCCATCGGACGAAATGCTACTTTTTCCAGGAATTTGGGTATTGCACGAATTAACACTACAGAACCATTATATTAGCCAAATAACTCTATTTGTACGAAGTTTGGTAGAATATGTGTTTTAAATTTCAAGTTGATTTGTTGAAACGTACGAAAGTTATCGTGTATGCATGCATATATTATGTACATGCTTACATACATAAATACATCCCCACAGATAACTGCGAGCCTCGAGCGAAGTCAAGACTCGCTACGCTCGTTCCATAATATATAAGCATATTAACTGAATCATATTTACTACTCGCCATATTTTGTACATATTGTTACAAAAGCGAATGGAGCAGTTATTTACGCACTCATTCTACGTAGATTGTTTTCATGGTTGTACGTGACTTTGACATCCGATCTTCATTCTCTTGCTCTTCACATGTCTTCGTCACTCTTACTATTCAAGTCTGCAACTCTCTCACTCAATTAAATTTCTCGAGATTTCTTCAGACTTCTTGAACAATTGAGATCATGTTCCATGGCCTTCTCGAAGCGTCTGGTGACCTCCAATTCTTGGAATTATACAACTACAACAGCTATATAAAGGAGTCCACGTGAACCAGTGAGTTCACAAACCCGCCTGACAGATTGTATTACAGATCTCGTGAGAGAGACTATCCAGTGCCAGTGGAGTAAACAGTGCTTTATTCAGTCTTTAGACAGTGTCAAGTGCAGAGACAAGTGTTTACTGTTTATGCAGCTTACTAATAGTTTGAAGACGTTGTGTTAAATGATATTATTTGGGACTGTCAAATAACGAATTGGACTGTGTTTTTGTAAGTGATTAGTTGCTCTCTTTTATAATTTCTTTCTGCATTATTGTACAGTTTATTGGACTCTTGTTTATTTTATTATTGATCAGCCTGTAATTACTTATTCATTAATTCTTGTAAATAATTACTGAAAATAAGTATTAGGTTGTCATTTTATGATCTGTTTTTATTTAATTAACTGAACTTACAATTAATTTGTGTAAATAGACTAATTTGTGTAAATGAAGTGCAAGTGTGAACTTTAGTGTTGCCAGCCTTATTTTAGACATTAGAACCCGTAACAATATATTGGAAATGGACGTCTTTGTCCATAGATATAGGATATAGATATTTTTTGTAGATTAGGTCTTGGAGACTCCAGTTAAGTAGTATAAGACAAGTCAGATCAACAATAATTATACAATCTTATACACTAGTTACCATAATTACTATATCAGTTAGTTGAGGTGAGGCTTAATTTTGATGTGAAAGTAACACTTGTACACTATATAAAGCTTTATCAACTAAATATTTTTTCTATTGTTTTAAAATATTTCTATATTTTCAAGAATCTTTAAAAACTGTGGAAGCTTGTTTTAGAGTTTCCTACCAATATTCAAAATGTCAGCTGTTTTCTTACATTTCCCTCTTTTCACTTCATTAGTATAGTTTTTCTTTAGAGCTTTGTAATAAATTATCTTCACTCAACATATTTCTAGATAATTTGAATTCATCATATGCATCTTTAACCCTATTTCTTTCTGCAAGGATATCATCAGTTATCCACTCTTCAATTTTGTCTAATTTGTTTTTTACATTGACTTTTTAACTGGACTACTTATAGTTATATGAAACCTTAAAAATATTAATGAAGCTATATTTTTTGTTATTTATACTATTGCTGCTGTAAACCCTACTCCAGTTTTCTTGTAGCAGAATCTGCTCCAAACAATTGATATTCCCCAGTTCAAATTGTTGAATTTCTTTCATTACTCTTTTTAGTCGGTTTATGGCCTTGCAACACTACCTCTAAGATTTGATAATCATGATCAGATAGTTCCGAGCCGCCTAATCTCGTTTTACAGAAATCTATATTTTCAAGGATGTTATCAATTATTGTTTTTGATGTTCTAGTGACTCCTGTATATTCATGGACTTTTATTTCCAAGTTATTCATGTTTATAATATCCCTAAAATCTTCAGTCATTTTATTCTGTATTGCAAAGTCTGTATTGAAATCTCCCACTTCAATAACGTTTGTAAAACGTATAGTAGTAATCTCTAAATGCCTATTGAATAATTCGCAAAAATTGTTCCATTCCCCATTTGGTGACCTGTAAATGTACGGTAAATACCGAACACCACTACTTCAAAATTGTTGTCGATTTTAACTCTCAAACCAGTAACTTCTAAATCCATTTCTACAGCAAATTTCTCTACATATTCTAAATTAAATTTTTTCATACTCTTAGCATTTTTAGTGAAGATACCTACTACCCTCTTCGATGAGATGCCCTGCAATACGATTCTTTCAATGAATAATTTAGAATATCAAGTTGTGACAATTCATCTTCTTTTAAGCCGTACTCTGTGAAAATAACTATATCAGGAGCCTTTTGAGAATGCTTTGTTTCTATTTTGTTACGAATATATTGAATATTCTGATGGAACACAGTGAATACTTCCCTACTATTCCTTACTACTCTATCATTGCTTTTGTATATTGAAGTACAGGTAGATCTACTTGATCTTGAATCTAGAATCTTGGGAGCTATCAGATTTTTACAAGAGTTCCTTCCATTAATGCTATCATGATATTTTGATCGATTAACGTCTTCCTAATAACGTCTTCGATGTACCTAGATAACCATAAAATTTTGAATTACTACAACCTTTGAAGGCTATATTAATCTATAGTAGTCCAGGGCTGAATTTGAAACGGTACGCTTTGGTACCGCATACCGATACCTATCAAAAGTAAAATAGTCCAGTAAACCTAAACTTACAAAAATCACGCTATTAAAATGGTTTAATTAAAGTTTTATACCCAAATTTTAATAGTCCTAAACTAAGTTCCTCTACACTGGGAAGGTATTACCGCCTCTCCTTTCTCACACGACGGAAATGCGTACCGGAACCTACAAAAACAGCATTGGTTACCCCTATATCTGTCTTTGGTCAATACGGCGACCATTCAAAAGTGATGCATTTACATGAAAAGGCGAAGTTTGGATAAAAATTCGTCCATTCGAGCACTTAACCTTAAGGTATACCTAAGGAATATTTTCGATACCTACAATAGATCTGTGGAATGTAGATGGTGTCATAAATGACATTTTTAATAAAAATTAGATTCATTATAGAAACGAGAGCCGAGGTGTTTCACTTCAGGCTTTCAAGGCAAATAATGTTATTAAACAGTGATGACGTTCGTGAGATCGACAAGTCTGATAGTGGCACGTTCAGGCGAATTGTTTGGATGTGTTAGTAAATATTAAAGGTATGTAAGAACGTGTCACTATTCAATCTTGTGAATATTAGGCCTCTTTTCTGGCATTGAAAGGAGTGTATGGAGATGGACCACTTAAATAGAGCATCAAAATTTATGAGAATCTGAGTTCAACTCCCAGGAGAACGCTTCTTTCGACCAGTGGAGTGTTAGGCTTGCGAAACCAAGATCTTCGAAAAATTAATAAGTCAGTCACAGTCCGGCCAGTTGAAAACTTATTGGGTGATCGAAATTTTGGAGTGTTAGCCGGCAATTTCTACTGGGCCACAAGGGCATGTTCGGTTGGGTTTGAGAGTTGTTTGAAGTGTCCATAAACTCCTGGAGATCAAGGAAAGGAGAGCCAGGAATACCAGGTAAGATTTAAAATTAAGTTCAAACTTCATTATTCTACACACGTCTTAAATAGCAAGCCAAGCGAGTAAAATTTAATATGTTCTTTAATATGTTGTAATATTGAAGTATTATAAAGACTTCTAAAAAAGAAGGTTTTAATAAAAAAACTATAATTTAGAAATATCTTGTGTCTATGAGTTACGACCCCAAAGTAATCTTTCAGACAGTAAGTTTTGCACACGGAGTGGGTTACAATGGTAATGGTCAAATTTACAACAGCAGAGCAGTAGTAGACAGCACTAGCACTGATCACATACTCCTCTAAATTTCTCAACAACTACCTACCCAAACAAAGTAAGCCATCTGATTAACAACACCCGTCCTATTCACCCGTGCAATCACGTAGCGAGCTAGACACTACTGCAGCAGATTCTTGTATTTATTTGGACTCGAGTTATTTGTATTTATTTTATAAGGCTAAACTTGTAAAATCCAGGAGGAATAGTAAAAAAATAATTGTTTAGTCATGAGAACAAGATATTTGAGCATGGATGAACAACGTACCACAAACAAAGACATCTTGAGGTGCTCGGTGCTCACAGTGCTTAGGTACTATATAGCAAACTAGAGAGGTTTTACACAGAGGTTTAATGCGCTGCTCTCTCACAACTCACGACTTCCAGAGAAGAGCCCAGTCTTATCCAGGGGGGAGTGGGGTTTCGGAACCGGACCAACCAATTCCATTTGGCAATAACATAGGCACCAGATGGAATATACTTTGGGAAAATTTGTAAATTGTTTGAAGCAGAATCTGTAACAAGAAAACTGAAGCAGGGTTTAATACAGTTTGAATAACAAGTATGATAGTTTCTTCAATACTTTTAGGTTCCATATTACTATGTTTTGCCCTATTAAAAAATTCCCTATGAAAAACAAATTAGACAAGATTGAAGATTGGATAACTGATGATATCCTTGCACAAATAATTAGGGTTAGAGAGGCATATGACGAATTAAAATCATCTAGAAATGTATTAAATGAACAAAATTACAAAGCTCTAAAGAAAAACCATACAAAAGTAATGGAAAGAGCCAAATGTAAGAAAACAGCTGAAATTATTAATAATAGTGTGAACTTTAACACAGCAGTATGGGACATAATAAACTAAAATATGCATGTAGCATAAGAAGATGCTTATACTAGTGTCCCCAGAATAATTGACGAGGATAACAAATATATGGATGATAGTGTAGACATTTGTAATTTCTTTAACAAATATTCCCAACTGGTTGCTAAGAATCTTCAAAAATCTCTTGTTACAGGTATTGGTAGTTCAAACATGTGAAAAAACTGAGACGAACCAGAATGAATTAAAATGGCATCCAGTATCCCAAAACGAGTTGTCAAATACCATTGAAAGTTTGAATAATAAAAAAAAAAAAAAAACAGTAGGAATGGATGGGCTGGATGGGCATACTTTAATGGATAGTATCCATTAAAATTCAAAAAGAATGTAAAGATCAATTGCTAGACCTTTGGATTAATCTGATCAATCATTCATTAGAACAAGGCGTTTTACAGACAATTCAAAAAGGGGAAGACCTTACCAAACGTCAAAAATGGTGCTAGAAAAAAGTGGAAAACTATATGCTCATTAGTATTTTAAATATCATTAGTGAAATTTTTGAAGGATTAGTTTTAAATAGGTTACTTTTGCCCTTCAAGAAGGGAGGCTTCAGAGCTTGAGAGGGAACAGCATAGCTTCCTAAGTGGGAGGCTAAAAACATGTTTGTAAACGATAATGAACAAGACCAGGAAGGAAACATCACAATTCTGGGAGTATTGTTGGGTAGACGATTGCCTAGGCTCCTTAAATTGAAAAAATATGTTGTAAAATTTCATCAGGTGTATTTGCACTGCGACAGCAGTAATTAAATGACAAAAAGTTACTTTATACAGCTTACCATGGACTCTTAGTGTCACATATTAGGTATGCTATCTTAGTATAGGGTATCTCATCAAAATAAAACCTCGATAAGGTGTTTAAGAATATTAGAATATTCCTTTCACATCAAAATTAAGCCTCACCTCAACTAATTGAAGTAATTATGGTATCTAGTGTATAATATTGTTGATCTGACTTGTCTTATACTCCTTAACTGGAGTCTCCAAGACGTAATCTACAAAAAAAAAAAAAAAGATCCAAAAGAAAGCTGTTAAGTGTATGGTAATAGGAAATAAGTAAGATTCATATAGGCCGCTGTTCAAGCGACTTGATCTCCTTGAGAGACTTGGTCTCCTAACTGTACCTTTCTTCTATGTGTATGGAGATATGTCAAAATGAGTGATATAAACCAAAATCTTGATGTGCATGATTATAATACACAAACCCGAGAAGGTAATCACTTTGTAGGTTATTCGAGTAAAAACCCAGTTATATCGGTAGGACATTCTATACTAAGCTACCGCAGTTTTTAAAGTGTCTGAAATATCGAAATATTTAAAAAACAATAAATTGAAAAAGTATTTAGTTGATAAAGTGTACTCGTTGTGTAGTGCACAAGAGTTTCTTTCAGATCGAAATTAAGCCTCATTTCAACTATTCGAAATTGTAATTATGGTAACACATGTGTATAAGATTGGTAATATTATATTTATGTTGATCTGACTTGTCTCATACTTCAAAACCGGAGCCTTCAAGACATAATCACGGAATAATTCAGATGATAAAACTGGACAGAACACACAATGCACACTCAAACCTAACCGTAACCTTTGTCGAAATCGATGGTGTAGGCCTACCCCGTCCATGTCCGTTGTACCATTTCCGTGGGTCTGGGGTATTGAATACCCCCCATGGCGAGGGGGGTCCAGGGGTATCGAACATTTTAATAAATAGTCCCTCTAAAATCGTATTCCAAGAGATTCTAGGCTCATGCCTAGAAAAGCTTAAATCCATTCATTTTAGTCCACATTATGGGAATATTTTTTGAATTTTAGATGTCGAGAGTTTGATTTGAGACTTAAAAACAGTAATTTTATACGGGTATTTATTGAAAAGTTTATAAATAGGGTAAAGTGAAAGCTTAAATTCAATAATCATTGCTTTTATGAATCGTTTGCGTAAGAACTTGAACCCACTTTTCGTAAATTGTTAGTTCATTAATTAGTTGTGAACAAATTTTAATGCATAAAACATACTACTTTTTTAGTGCCAAGTTAACGAGTTATAGTGGTTTCTAATTATTATTACAATCAGGGCCACCCAGATACATTCTAGTGGCCCGGGGCAGAATTGTGGCTGGAGGCTCCCTTACACTTTCACCCAAAACACGAATTTTCAATAATTAATGAATCGATTTCCCAACTATGATTGATTAAGTCTTCCAGCTATGCTTAGTTGCCTACTATACTCAAGAAATTCTGTGTAACTAATTTGAATTGTTTTATCAATTTAAAGATAACATTTTAGTGAAGGCCAACTGAAAACCATTCCACAAAAAAGCTGTGGAAGCTAGGGAAAAGGGCACTGAGTGGCACCAGAAAGAGCAATAAACTTCTCTTCTTTTTTTGTGTAATATCTTGAATTCGCATCGAACTATTCACTAATATTGAAATATGTAAAATGTGTAAAATTATAAAAATTATTATGACTTTGAATGGAACTTGATTCAACTTGCAAAGAGAGAATGAATTAATAACTTACCCAATTCCAAACTTCAACTTATAGTAATTTTGTAATTACATAGATATGAACCTATGTCGAAATCGATGGTGTACCACGGCCATGTTTGATTAAACATTGTTTGAACATTAGTTTTTATTAAGCATTGGGAAGTCATAGGGTTCTTCACCGGAAAAAAATTGTTTTCCAGGCCTAAAGTGCAACTCTAAACTTTTCTTTATTGTTATCAACTTCTTCCCTCATATTATTTTTTGTTGATTGATTCATAGCGTAAAAAATTTCTCGATCACAATAAACTCCTATGGGGATCTGAACAGTAATAGAAATGAGCTTTTCAAGCCCGTCTGCAAAAATATGAAGAGACCTTTTCTCCTTTCAAGCCTACTGTGTCATGAATAATAAGATGAAATTGTCACAACCACATTTATCAAAACTTTGGGAAACTACTTTCGGTTGTTACACCATTATCAATCTCAATCAATCCCAAGGTTTTAATAAATGTGGTTGTGACAATTTCGTCTTATTATTCATTATGGATACCTTCCACAATATCTCCTTTGCCACTACAAAGAAACCTACTGTGTCAACTTCATTCGAGTGGTCTGGGGGACCTTCAAACCCGTGTTTGGGGGCTCCGAAAATACTGGGACCCACCAGCATTAAGGGGCCTTTAAGGGCCCAAAGCCGAGGCAATTAGGAGACCCTGGTGTTTAAACGTTGAAATTTGAAATACTCTAGATGCAGCCTACTTGAATCTCTACTTCACATAGAATGTTTGTCTGGGATTGAACTTAGCTCAAGAGTTCAGTCAGTAGACTTAATATTATCATAGGAATAGTAAACCGGGTCAGCAGCCTTGTCAGTAAATAATAGAAAATTATATAAAAGGAGCCTTAGATATTAAAGGAGCCGACAAAAATGTAAAAAAACGAAAAAGTTGAATTATTTGTCTAAAAAATAGTAGTCTATCAAAGGCAGACTACATGGATCAGCATGGCAGCATTTGCAGTAATATTGAGGTGTAACGCCCAATAACTTATCGATGATTTGCATGAAATACTGACAAATAATGGAATATGCCATGTATGAATTTCATGGAAATAGAATAATACAGTAATTGACTACCCTAATGTTTGTCCTATTGTTATAGGTTCAAAACCACAGTTACTTCATCTTCGCATTTGACAAATGAAACATGGGTCAATCTACATCATCAACAAAAAATACTTTCTTCAGAGGAAACGTGCACACCACACATAACCATTTTCATAAAACCATCAGTGGCAGCAGTTATAAAATTCACCTTGCCCTACTAGGTCTCCAAACAATGGATGTGCTCAGTCATGGTCTATTCGAAAACCTTTTGAATCCATTTTTCGACCAGGTACGAACTTGAAAACATGGTTGCTACTATTATGAATGTTTCCTTTTCTCCTGGGAAGAGGAAAAATACATTAAGGAATTTTAAGATATCTATTTTACAAAATTATTCAATTTAGAATGAACTCAAGAAACTGAAAAGTGAACGATTCTTTCACTCTCTGAGAAAAGGAAAAAGACATTAAGGAATATCTAAGTTATATATTTTTCAAAATTATTCAAGTTTTGACACCGTCCATAGGGACTACAGATTCCTGCTAGCATAACAGAAATGATGAATCGAACTAAGTTGGCTACCTACCTTCGGGGTAAAGAAGAAGGACCTTGAGAAATATTCAGTTTGTCCGTTGTTTAGTAGAAGGTCTACATCGATCAAATCCTTTTATTACATAGTTTGAAATCTAAATTTTAATTTAGCACATACTTCACAGAGCGCACTTGAACACAATCACGGTAAGTCAAGTTTTTATAGTAATAAAAATGGAGAAAACTACACAAATCGAACAACACAAGGCACAAACGGAGTTTTTGGAAGGCATCCACTGTTCCCGTTTCACTCACTGCGCGGCTCGGCTCAACTCCGAATTAAAAATGGCTGCTTGATCGGAACGTCACACAAGGACCCCGCTCTTTGATTCGGCTGCTGCTGGAGGCAACAGAAAACTCGACCAAAGTGAGCTGAGAGGAGAGCCGAGCTCAGCTGCCTTTCCTGTCTGCCCCTCGCCTATTCGTCTCCGCTCCGCCACATCAATTCACGCTTCCCCGCACACCATTGCCAGTTCGTCTGCCAGCCAGGAAAAGCTGCTATGCCGTATTTCCCAGCACCCCTCAATCCACAAACCAAAAAACATCGCCCGCCCCCGGCACATATGACAGCCGGCACCCTGACAACTCGAATTATAAATGGTGGCCAATTTTCCAATCATATAAAGCGGAGCACCTATTCGTTCGTCTACGAATCCATTAGCCGCAGAAACAGATCTGGCAGCTGGATGTTTTACAGTACACCATTCCCTTCCACCAATGAATAGCTGGGACACTCACCTACAGAGGCTACAAAAAACCTCTCTTTTGTTTCCAGCAAGGAGAGGATGATCCACTGACTCCAGCAGAAATGCTTCAAGTACTCCGCGGCAAAAAGTAAGTGTAAGACTTCGCGGGTTAGATATTCGATATTTTGATATGTGATATTTATTTATTACATCTTACGTTGCCCGGTCTAATAAGACCTATGGCAAACACTAATAAATATAGCTAAAGATATATTACAATACATAAAAGCAATTAAAGTTGAAATAAGGTATAAAGATTAATTAAAAAAAAGACAGATATGCTAATAATAAAAAATAACTCATGAAATTTAGAAGGGGGCTTGTTGGCTTCAACTGCGCCCTGTAACTTATTTTCTGTTGATTGCAAAATAATATAAATTGTTATAAAATTAAATAAATGAAGCAACTTACACTTATCACGCAAGATTTCAATAATTAAAATACACTGAGCAGTTTTTTTAAATACAATTCATATTCACATGAGTTCTACTCGTCAACTTTATTTATTATAACTTAACTGTCTCAACAGAGCATTGTCTTGTTTATTCAAGTTTGTCTCCAACCGATCGAGAGTTAGACGGATAATTATTTGTCAATACCATTACTCCTTCAAAACACTATACTTGTATTATTTATTGCATCAAATTAAAAAAACAGTTGTATTAGTAACTAGTATTATTGGTCAGGGTCTCAAATGGGACTTGAATGAGATTTTCAGTAACTACTGATGATGCTCTACATTTGTTCAGGTTTCAAATAAAGAACTGATATAAATTACATTGACAAGTATGCTATAGATTTGCCAACTGGGCTATGAAATACATTTACATTATGTATATTAAGGTTATGATGTTATGACAGAAATATAGATAGGCAATTTAAAGAGGATTGGTAAGACAAAACTATGGAATAAAATATTAATGTCCACAATCGTTGATATGGAACCGTACAAAACCAAGAAAAAAGTCATGCATAGAAGTGAATTGTACATCAGTGTCATTTTGAAGAGGGATGCACTCAACCATTCTGAACTCTGAAGATATGAAGTGCTGCTTAGAATTAATCTTACCTCCACTACTTAATGCCTGACAAAGTAAACAATGACTAGCACTGGATAGAGAAAGTCTCTATTTACATATTTCAAGTTATCTGCTTTGTTAACGACTGAATGCAGGATACACGGACATGATTAAAATGGGAAGAAAACCATTGTTTTAAAATATTCAAATTCAATACTAAATATTATTCTGGATTTTAATCTATTTTGTTTTTACTTTACTCCAACACAAGAATTTAAAATTTGGAAATTATGTACCGTAACATTAGATTGTTAAGATATACATCGGAAATAGGATTGGAATGGTGTGAAAAACGAGATAAAATGGAAAATTTAATACAGTAGGTCTACTTAATCGTTTATTTTCAACCTTGTTTCACTTAATACCACAGACGTTATGGAGTATTCCAGAGTTGGAATATTCATTCATAATCAACCGGAGAATCAATTAATTTTACAACTTCTAAGAGCCTTATTATTCAGAGCCAATGCAGTCGCAGCCGCGCACCACAATTAAAGCTAAACTGCACCAGCTGAGCGAGTGACCGAGCTCAACATTGGCAAAGTGCATGAAAGGATAATGAACATTTTTAGAGCCCTCAGATATTTATCTGCTAAATTATAAATCAAATTTACCAAGCTAGTGTAATTTATCCTTAATTTTTCCGCGCGACCTCAACTGCAGTGGCTCTGTATAATAAGGCTTTTAAATTTTCACTATTTTTTCAAGCAGTGGCAATAAAATTACATCAAACTAGGTTTTTTGTAGATTACGTCTTGGAGACTCCAGTTAAGGAGTAGGCCTATAAGACAAGTCAGATCAACAATTATACACTAGATACCATAATTACTATATCAATTAGTTGAGGTGAGGCTTAATTTTGAGGCTTAATTGAGGTACAGGTTCAACATGAAATTGAGGTTCATAATGGCATTATTTAGGTTACACGATTATTTCAAAAATAGCTTCTCAACTGGAAATTGTCTAGAACAAGAATGGGAAGAGCTTAGCAGTCCAGACTAAATAATCAGATAGGCTATTATTTGGACTCGAACATATGAGAAGACCTCAACAGCAATCAAGATGGAAATTCAAGATAAATGAAGCTACAGTGTAAAAAAAAGAATAGCTTTTACTGTAGTCACGATACTGGGTATAGTGATTCTATCAATGGCATCAGTATTATTTTCATCGTCACTGTGGCCATCATCAATTGAGCGATTCAGATAAACCTCTATGACAGGAGTCATAAGTATAAGGGGGAGGAGGGAGGGGCGGAATAGTGCAGCAGTTAGGTAGAATGTTTACGACGCCCCTGGGACTAAAGAACATCACTCATAGCCGAATCTGACAGTCGATACCATTTGTCAAAATTGTATGTACCCTGACAGTTCGACCATCAGAGAGAGGCAACTAGGACCCAAGGCAGCAGTCCCAAGGGAATCGTGACTGTACCACGAAAAATTTCGGCAACGAAAACAAACATGCTCCTACCGTTCATGAATTTCATATCGGTAAAAGTGCGCATCTGATTCATTCGCTACATTTTCAAAACACCCTTCCTAGCTGCCGCGCCCTGCATGTGGTAATGGAACTTACCCATTGGCTAAGCAGAGAGAAGAATGGGCACCAATCTATCATGATCGATGAGCTGTTTTGACGAGAACGCGACATATATTGAAAATCACTCACTTGCAAGCTACTTGCATTATTTTTTCGAGCAGTATGGTACCGCAGAAAAGATTCAACAAAAAGAGGAAAATCCTATTTCAAACGTATTTTTCGCCACTATTTTCTGCCAAGAAGATA
The DNA here is from genome assembly GCA_948455865.1 of Conomelus anceps. Lineage (NCBI taxonomy): Eukaryota > Metazoa > Arthropoda > Insecta > Hemiptera > Delphacidae > Conomelus > Conomelus anceps. The sequence continues at coordinate 34,899,148 of OX418219.1, read as the reverse complement.
CAGTATCCGTTTCTTCAGACTATTCCATTTAGTTTCATGTAATCTTCGTTCCTCTCTTCGATTTCCAGATACATCAAAGTGTTCGTTGCTCTACCTCTTCTGATTCTCAGTGATGTCACAATTTAACTTTCTTTGTAGTGGTGAAGGCGATATTGTGGAAGATATCCATAATAAATAAAAAGACGAAGTTGTCACTACCACATTTATTAAACATAGTGAGATACTAGTTTCGGTTGTTACTACATTATCAATCTCTAACAAACTATAGATTGTAGTTTGTAGAACTGCAGTTTGTTTTAGATTAGAGTAACAACCGAAACTAGTATTCCACTATTTTTAATAAATGTGGTTGTGACAACTTCGTCTTATTATTCATTATGTTAATTTCTTCAAATTATCAGTAATGAATCTAGATTATAATAATCCACAATAGTTTTAAAATTCACTCTTATAGATTGGTAACAGTTTAAAAGGCACTTGTCTCAAATTTCTTTAATCTGATTTTATTTTTATTTAAAAATCAAAAGAGCCAGCCTCTCTATTGAGGCTGCTGCCAAATATTTTACTTACTAACAATCATTCAAGCATCTCACCTCACTCAAATACATGGAAATATGATCCTTTTCAAACTAGATTGATTTCGAGGATGATTTTCAACATCCAATTCTTGCCTACTTGAAAATGAAGATATTAAATGAGAACTTTTAATTGCTTCATTACTTTTATTAGAGTGGACACTTGTATACTTTTATATACTGATATTAGTTTTTCCTTACACATTGCCTATACACACCGGAAGTCTATGATGGTTTAAACGTGATTCGATCTTGCCTGACATAACTTACCTATTTTTTTTTTCGAAATATTTTACTGACTAACACTAGTAGAACAATCATTTAAAGAGAAAATATGTTTTAACTTCACGATGGCAGGATGGCTCAGCCAATGAACTTTCTTTGGGAAGATTCTGATTTTGACCGAATATGGCGGGGCCGATTCTGGCACGTCTGCCAGAAAAAATGTTAAGTTGCAAATCAATCAACTTGGAAAAAGCTAAAATTTTGCTAAACCAAACTTTTCAAATAACTTGACCGTTTTCTATATTGGCCGAAATAGAAATTTGAGGCCTCACCTTGGCTGCCATTTCAGATTTTTGGGCATGTTGCCAAAGTTGGATTCATGAAAATTTATATTTCTATTTCATTGAGGGCAATCTCAGCTATCATTTTTCTTAAATACCGTGATGTAATTATGTTGAGGTTCCACTGTATATGACAAGACTATCGATTTTCTATCAGTAAAGTTCATCTCATTTCCCTGTCCAGCACTTATTTTCATCGCAGAACCGGAAAAATTGAGAAAGGTGGAGAATTATGCTAATTTAAGGACTTATACCAAGTGATTTTGCATACCTTTGATACTGATTTTCGAAAAATGTATAATCACATATAACAATGGGAAAGAAAATTATGATCTCCAACTTGAAACCAATTTCAAATTTCTAGCGGTTTCCAAGTTAGTCCTTTTTAATTACATAAAACTAGTCCCTTTGTAGGTATGAGTGAAAAAGGACAAGTACCCTCACCAATTAAATTTCTCAACCTAGTCTGAATTTGGCATGTGATATATAAATTAGTAGCAATGAGCAAGGAAGAATGAGTTATCACTCAATGAGATTCAATCATTCGTTCACAAGTTGGGTAATTCGAAGATTATGAACAATACTGGGCCATTCTTGTGCAACCTGAGAAACATTAGTTAATTTGAAGGCGACATAGTGGTGTTGCTGATAGACTTGAGTCTCAGAAACAGTGTTCAAAGAAAAATCCTGATGTAAATATTTTAGAAAAATTGAATTCAGATCGAAATTTCAGAATTTTTTGGTACACGAAAATTTTTGTACAGCTCTGCTTCTAAAACTACTCAAGATAAAAAAGGTAAAATTGGTTTTAAATTGTAGAGAACTAAATTATCCCCAGAGGGATTTCGAGTTATGAATGCCGATTGATCATTCACAAAAAGAGATAAAAATTTTACTTCAAACTTTTTTTAAATGTTCTGATTTTAACCGAGTATGACGGGACTAATTACGGCTATACCGTACATTTGACAACACAGATGTGTTCAGATTGTAAAGAGCTACAATTTTTGCAAAACAATTTTTTCAAAAAGCCTAACCATTCTCGAAAATAGATAAATAGCCAAAAGATATATTTTAGGCTTCGCCATGGCGGCCATCTTGGATTTTTGGGCATGTTGCAAAAGTGGGATCAATGGGAATTTTTGAAGGATGATTAAGGGCACTAAAGGAAATCGGTCGCGTTGATATTATGTTGTGGTTTACCACTAGAATGATTCCACTATAGAGCCACGTTTGGGTTGTTCGGTGTCACGGCATCCAACGAGCATAGCACACCTCACTATGTTTTCTTCAGACTGGACTAAGATGCTTCATCTGAAAAGTGTCCAGAATCTTCAATTTACTACAACCTTAGAAGTTGCCTAAAAAAAGAAATATTTTCTTCTATAAACTCTAGCCAGTAAACTCCTTAGTCAATAAGAAAGCCCGACCGCCGAAAAATGTCCTTTGCTGAGAGCTGTTCAAATCAAACAAATGGGTTTTAAAAAAAAGACCGGCCACTGATTGCGATACTAAGCTGGGCGGCGTCGAATGAATGGTTCTATTAGAATTAGATAAATAAATAAATTCATTTCTCTATTGAGAACATTTGGTACATTACATACGTATACATAGAAAATATAGCTGAAATATTTGCAGAACCGTATATGAAAATAAAACAATAATTTGAGAGAAATTAGGTACCCCCGAGATACATCCTTATAGGAGTTACCATATTTAAATGTTTGTAATTAATTTTACAAATTTACAAATACATAATTATTGAAGCCAATGATTCGTTTTGAACAGCTGACTCAGCATCGCACATTTTTTGGTGATCGGTAGCTATTTGCTTTCAACTTGAAAAATGCATAGTAGTTTCTACTGATAAAAATGTTTTCTTTCAGACAAAGATTGCACAATTTTACTTACTAAAAAATCAACGTTCAATAATATTTGAAGGAGAATGCCTGTTATTACTGTATCTACAGCAATACTGATATATTAATAAAAGCTGAGGTATAGATTTTTAAGCTACCTCATATGGAATCTACATACTAAATTTTGTCAGTCTTCAATCTTGAATTAGGTAAACCGGCTACATTTTACTTCCCATTGCTAGAGTTGACGTACAGGTTAATTCGTTCTCTATGAGCACATCCTACAATCCTATCTCAGAATTTGAACTAGTTTCAATCAAAGCTGAAAGTTTCAATCATTTGACATCAAACCGACCCCACAGACAACAAAATTCATACAGTGACATCACAACTAGGAACAGAAGTGAAGCATAGCTAACACGCACAGCAATAGGAATTATTTGATGATTTGAGAGAAGGGTCCCAGTCTCAACCCCAGCCCCAGACATCCAGGAAATGAAGACCGTACCAGAATAAAGAATATTATTACAACGAGCGTGGAAAGAATCATTTTCTCATTCCATTTTATTCTCGTGTTCCCACTTATTGCTCTTCGTTGAAGCTCCCCTTCTTTGGGATCATATAAGGGGGAGCGCAAGAAGTACGCCTAGATTAGAGGTGATGGTGATGATGATGATGATGATGATGATGACGACGGTAAGATCACCGTCCCATCAGACCGCCCTTCGATCTGTCGTCTGCTTCATTTTTTATTCTCTCCCACGCTCTCTTCCTCCCTATACGCTCCATAATTCTCTCTCTCACTCTTTATTCTCTTTCACACCCTCTTTCTCCTTAGTTCTCTCATCCCCTTCCTCTTTAGCCCGCTCAATCACTTTCTCTCTATTTTTTATTCTATCGACTGCATTGATCTTTATTCTCTTTTACGTCCTCTCTCCTTTTTTAATCTCATTCTCTTCATTCCTTAACGCACTCTATATTGTTTACTCTGTCATCTGCTTTATTCTTAAATTTCCTCCACACACAATTACTTTTTTCTCTCATTATTTTCCTCTCTTACATAACCAATCTCTCTTTAATAGGTATTCCTTACTATTTTTCCCTCATTCCGAACCTCACATACCCAATCACTCCATTCAATCGTCTTTATTTATTATTAGGTTTCGCTCACCACATAATTTTTCTCATTTTCTACCGACCTCACCATTCCAATCAATCTTTATTCTCTATTCTGTATAGCTTTCTCTGCTGCTTTCTGTCTGCTTTACTCTTTACTCTCTTTCACTCATTCTCTCCCTCCCTTACCACGCTCTCTCACTTTATTCTTTAGCCTATATGATTTATTCTTTATTGTCGCTCACACCTACTTTCTCTCATTCTCTTTCCCATTACTCCATCCCTTTCTCTTCTCTTTCTTAAAACCAACTATCTATATCTATTTATTTATATCTCTATCTCTTCTCCTTTTGTCCTCTTTATAACTGTCCTCTTATAACTATATTTACTAGATTCCCTTCCCTCTCCTTTTCACTCTTCCTCCCATGAATTCAATTTCGTCCCCGCCTTCCCTTTCTTTCCGAATAACTCTCACTTGTCCTTTTTCTTTTTTCCCGTCTCTCTTTCACTCAATTTCTGTGTGTGCCCTATGAGATGGACAGGAGGGAAAGCAAGATTAATGGCGGAGTATGCGCTGCGCTGCCCCATGGCCCGCACAGAGCAGCTCCTAATCACAACACAATGGCGGTGGTGGACGGACGGATGGAAAAATATGGAATGGCTGGTTGGTGGCATGCAGGCGGCGGCCTCCATGAGTAATGATGTCTGTCGCGACTCAACGCACACCATATAATGCAAACGCAGCACTGACTGACTACAATGCACGTCACGATGCTTGGTTGGCTGGCCGGTCGACGTTGTTGAATCTCAATCAGAAGGGGCCAAGGCAAAGTCGAGATGGGCCGACAAAATCACGTCGCCCCCGTCAGTTTACAGCCCAAGCAAAGCCAACAGTGCCATAACTCATAACTGGTTCTTTCCATTTCGATTGTAAGGGAATATAATAGCAGCAGCCAGATCACTCGACCGACCGTGCCAATCCAACAGTCAAACGCACGCCCAATCTTACAAACACAGCTCACACAATATAGGCTAAGGTACACAGACACTAGCACATAGACTCAAACATTACGGTCAAAAGTAAGACTGTGTTGCCCAAACGTCAAGTACCTAGAAGGCGATGGCTTTGTCTGGAAATTTAAGCTTTTTATTCAGTTTTACTTGTATTTTTTCTTACTGATGATGCCTTATGCCCGCCCACAGAGTCTGATGCCCATATTTATGAACCTAGCTATCCTTGAGACTTCCACAAATCAAGGCAGACTTCAAAAGCCTTCAGACGAAAGCAGCCTTTTCAAGTCATCCTTGACATGAGAAAGCCTCAACGAAGGTTTATAAATATGGGATTTAAGACGTGTACTTAGATGACGTGAATGAGTGTGGATTGTTTTGCAGATCGCAAATATTGTGATATGATCTAATAGTCTAATAGTCAATTATCCAAAAATTAACTTGCGTATCTATTTTTTTAGATTACGTCTTGGAGACTCCAATTAAGGATTATAAGACAAGTCAGATCAACTATTATACTATGTTATACACTAGTTACTTCAATTACTATATCAATCAGTTGAGGTGAGGCTTGATTTTGTTATGAAAGGAACTCTTGTACACTATAAAAAGCTTTGTCAACTAAATATTTTTTTCCTACAACTGCTCGTAAAGTAGTTCTTTACGTACTGAAAACTAATTGTAAAATACCTCTTTACTGCTCCGCAAGCGGTAAAGTACTTTACGCTCGCCAGCTGTTTTCTTTACGCTTCTGTTTTGATTTCGATGTCTTCTCATTGGTGGATCTCGTAATCTGTGAAATTCTCATAACCTTAATGTCGCACGCTAACCAAATCCGCACACGGTCTGTAATGCTAGAAATTACAAGCTTTTATTGTGTTGGAATCTAGAACTGCAGTTTTAGGAAAAATATTGTATGTAATTCGCGCGTGAAGCTTCTTTTCCTACAACTGCTCGTAAAGTAGTTTTTTACGTACTGAAAACTAATTGTAAAATTCTTTACTGCTCCGCAAGCGGTAAAGTACTTTACGCTCGCCAGCTGTTGATGACTTCTCATTGGTGGATCAAGGAATCCGTGAAATTCACTTAACCTTATAAAATGGCGGACGCTAACCAAATCCGCGCATGGTCTGTGATGTTACAAACTACAAGCTTTTATTGTGTTGGAATCCAGAACTGCAGTTTTAGGAAAAATATTGTAAGCAATTCGCGCGTGAAGCTTCTTTATCGCTCTCGCAAAATTACTGTAAATGTTTTGGCTCGAGCGATAAAGTCGCCCTTCACGCTCTTAATCAAAGGTATAATTGGTCTTTAAAAGGTATAATTGAATTTCTGTTTAACGAAATCGATTATTTAATACATAAATAACTATTAAATATTTCTATATTTTTAAGACTCTTTAAACACTGCGGTAGCTTGTTGTAGAGTTTTCTACCAATATAACTAGGGTTTTGTTTGAATAAGCTCCTATTGTGACTCACCAAGTGATAATCTCCTCGGCTTCTTATATTATAATCGTGTACGTCAAGAGTTTGGTTAATATCACTCTTTTTACATATAAAGTAGCTTCATATACATATAAGCAGGGTATAGTAATAACCCATTAGGAAGCGGTGAAGGCTCTCGCTTGAACTTCTAACTTCTTATCCCATATTTTCTTGTTTTCAATGTTATGATTTAACGATCTTTCTCCTAATTGTGTTTGGAGAAATAATCCCACATACTGAAGATTTTCTTGAAAAATGTATGTAAGACTTTGAGAATTTATGGTGTAAAAAGAGAGTTGCTACTGCCTTGTTGAAATGGACGGTAGAGGAGACATTGGAAGAAAATTCAGCATGAATTAATTGTGTAAGTTATTCTATTATATAGAGTGAGAGTGTTATTACTGCATTTTCAAACGCACGGGGGGATCACTGAATAGACTCAACATGAGCACGCACGATATCCATGGAAAGACTACTGAATAAAAACTTGGATAATAAAAAAGAATCAAAAACAGTACAACCTAAAACTCATTCTATCTAGTTAGAATTTATTTATTTAGTTGGATAATGCAATGGATAATAGAGTTATTTTAAAGAGCGAAGGATGATCTGAAAGCAGCCATTGTCGTTACCTACTTTAAAACCTTATCATAGATATTTCAAAGAGCCTTTAATTGCAGCCATTAATGAAATGTGTATTTTCACAGAAATTTCTACAAGCTTGCATTCAGTAGCCTAGAACACTCTAGACACGCTTATGCACAAACTGCAGCGACCTGTGATATAAGATGCACAACAAAGTATGCAGGCTATTTTCAACGCTCTTGTCTCGGGTTTCAAGAGGTGACACTTATTTAGAGGAGAGAAAATCTAGTGCAATACAATCGAAAGGTGCCATGTCAGTTCAGTGTACAATGGACTGTTCGATTATACCACGTCTACTAGACAGGATAGAAGATTTTTTCAGTTCGGCTGAGAGAGGTCTCAAGCGTGCATACTGAATAGTAGCTGCTAAACTGTGTGTAAATTTTCCGGCCAATAGAGATAGCTCGATGTCATTGTGCATCAGACTACTAATAGCGAGCTGCTAACAAAATACAAACGAAAAAACTCGAGAGTAGAGCGTCAACTAAGGTACAGCCACTTTTTCCGCATATGGAGAAAGTGCAACGAAATTTCTGTAATAAGCAAAGTGTTGTTATTATTATTTGTTGTACGAACCGTGTTCAAGAGAAGGTGAATAGGAGAGGTCGACGCCCACCCATGGCATCAGTTCGCCTTCTTCTTCTTCATCTGTAGCCTCCTCATCCTTCACTTCCTGCTTTACGCGCATTTCGAAAGGGTCTTCTTCGTCAGCGGGGCACGGCTGCAAACGAACAAATTATTAGACACTCGAGTTCTACTTTCATTATCTACAATAATTTGAGAGTTGAAATTTGTTATCTATAAGTAAATTGGAAGTATATCTAGATACTTCGATAAAAAAACATGGTAGTTGTTTAATCAAACATGACCTGGAACACCCGCAAAGCAAATGTGACCGGGGCACGAAGACCTTAGACTCAAAAGATACATAGTGCTTATAATTTTCAAAAGATTTTTTAAAAACGAAATTCACGTTGAGGGATGTGTAAAATTAAGTGAGGATCAATTTTTTTCCACCTCTTGTGCCACATTTGATGAATATTTGTCATTGTTAAGTGCTCACATATTCTAGTTATTAAGTTACTGAATTTCGAAGATTTTTTATTATTTGATGTGCATATTCTTATAAATATATTATATTCTGTTGCATTATGGTGTGGAAATAAATTTGAATTGAATTGTCAAATGCTTGGCTTTATGTTTAGAACAGTGCGTAGAACTTTGCGTAGCGCTCTTCTATTTAAAAAAGCAGTTTTTCTCTACGGTAACATGATACAAAATATTGGCAACAATGATAAAACATTGCAATCGTGTACGGTGTTTTATTTACAGATATTGAAAATTTACAATATGATACTGTACAAGAAAAGTTGGCTTAGGGTGCTTACACAGTGGAGCATCCAATACTTTATGATAATCGCAATTTTAAAATCAAACACATGCCTCGCAATGGTGGTATTCACGCTTATCTAATATATTTCATTCACCTTCAAGTTTTTTATTTTGCGATTGTGATTATCATCGAGTCGAGTAGTTATTGGATGCTTCCATGATTCACTGAGCAAGTTAGCAAGCAGCTTTCTAACCTATTCAACCATTGATAGTAGTCTAGTCTATCATAATCATAACAATTCAACAATAATTTGATTAGAAAAAGATTTAAAAAAAAGACATAGGAAATCAGAAACAATAAGTGTAAGTTCATTGTAATTAACTTGAATCATTGTAGAACCAGAAGCGTTTGCTCATCATGTTCCACATCTTGAGACAAATTTCTGTTGAAGAAATTAAACAAGCGTTGAAAAATCAAAATTTTTGACTCTATCAGTACCAAAAATCAATCACCTGTGAAGAAATTACCGTATCAATAAAGAATGAACTATGTATTAAGACAATTATTATGATATCGCTACACTGAATAAATAATAGTGAAAAAATAATCAATGCTTTATTATCTACCAAGTCGATAATAAAACAAAAACATTAGATGCGATTAAAAATTTAGTCAATACATCATAGATTTATTATCATGGTCAATGAAGCTTCAAGAGAAAGGATTCTGCAAAGCGCCGTCCAAGAAATTCGAAAAGGAATTATTGTCAACAGCAATTAACAGAAAAAAATAACAGTGGCTGCTTCAAAAATGCAAGTCAGTGCAGACTTCTCGATGGGAATGCACGGCACGTCAATAGCACGTCATTGGCTTACAGGCCAAGCTTTGTATTACAACTTTGTAACGCTTCAAAAGTAGCTCCTCTCTCACAAAAACATAGAATTGTGTTTTGAGGAGTGGGTTCACTTTCAAAGTAGTAGGGTATTGCCAAATCGCGCGCGCGCGCGCGCGCGTGTGTGTGTGTGTGTGTGTGTGTGAATTAATAATTACACAATAAATATGCAGTGATTTTACAAGGTGAGGCTTGCTAGATGAGACTTTCATGTCGTAGAAATTTGTTGGGGCTCAAAGCAATACATTTTTATACTTCTGAACTTATACTTCGTGCTTATACAAAGGTTAAACATAAGAAGTTTTATTGTTTATGATTGTTTCTTTAGCCAATCGTAAATAAAATTGAATTTCATTCGACAAATTTTGTTTAAAATATAAGAAGGGCATATCAGACACTATTCAAATAATCATGAGTTTGGCAATTTTTCACGTACATACTTTTTAAATAAATAAACATAAAGCTAAAATTATGCAGAAAAAGTGTAACATCTTTTTTCATTATTTAGAAATTGTTTTTCCTTTTTCCCTTTCCAACAGAACTGCAAGTATTGAGCTGCAAGAGTAGCCTACTCTTGTACTGAGCATCAAAATCGCTTATAATATCAAAGTGATGGGCTGGTTAAGTAATTTAATACGACCGACGGACATTACGAGCACCATATATGAGCAATGTGCTTCCACCATTTTTGGAACAGAATAATAGTCATTGTAGTCATTCGGGTCTGGTACCGTTTACTTTTGAAAAGCTCATTATTTCAAAGTTTTGTAGAAGTCGTCTTCTGTATTCATCCTTTGGTTACCAAGTACTATTGTTGGATAGATGTTGAATCTTTACAGTTATTTTCAGGAAGTAGCAAGAGAGACGGACGATACCAACTATTGATTGATACATTGAAATTCCCAAATGAATCTCTTCTTTCAATAAACTCGGGTGTCCAAAAGGGTTATTTGCCTGTGTAGAAAGTTAACAATGCATGGAAAAACCCAACATTATAACAGCATGCTAGCTAGAACTAACAATAGTCGATATATAGCTTATTGCACTGCACATTTGTAGCATGGAGTAGATATATAGATATAAGAGAAACAGGCCTAACCACGTGGTTGAAAAATTAAGTTTTGAAGAAATAATAAAATATGAAGAACTGATATTAAATAAAAAATAAAGGCATGATCATGTCCTTAAATAGACTAAATAAATGACTATATCATTTATTAGAGTACTTCATTGATAATTTTGAAAATTAGAGAAATTTATGATAGCTTATAGAGCGTTTATCAATTAAATACTGAATATTATGTATATTATTGTAGATACAAAATACTATACAACTAAATAGTAGGATTAGGTTAAATATTGATTAGATAGGGTCTGATAGTTATAGCATTTAAATACTGTACAATAGTAAATAAGTCAGGTATCACCTTGCTATAATTTTGTTACTCTGTTATAATTTATTACCATATATTTTTCATGCTTGTGAATTAATAGAAGGGCTATATTAAACACATGTTCAATTGAATAGTTATTGTAATAATTTGTAGATTTCACAGGATCCTGAAAACAACATATAATGCTATTATTTTCATAGATTATTGCTTTGATCACAGTCTGTTTGTTATTCATTGTCTGTATTGCTTGCAATTTTAATTGAATGTTGTATTGTCACTGCTTTGACTATTGACTTGATCTATATGTGATAATATTCACCCTAAATACATGTATGTACTTGGTCTGAAATTAGTATGCTCTGAAGTATGCTTTGTGAAATATTATTGTCAATGACAGATAGATGATTCAAATGTGAACTGTTTTTATTATTATTGGCCATTATGCTTTTACTATATGAGGAGTCAAATTTCAAATATTGTATAAATCACTTTACTACACATACACAAGAAACACAATTTCAACAGTAAAAGTAAATTAATACACTTTAAAGTAAATTCTATCCTAGCTGAATCTTTGTAAGCTACAAGAACAGTTAGGCTATAGGCGAAGGCAAGGGGTGATGAGGTGGTTAGTGGAGGTGGCTGAATGGTATAAAAGGGTAGTGAGCCCTGGAGTCTAGATCTCTTTTTGCCTGTGAAGACGTGGGAGGAGGACACTGTGCGAGAGGTAACTTTATTCAACAGTATTTGAGGTCAGATTCAATATCCTAGAGGGAATTGACTGACAATACTCATTGCTATCTTGTAGGACAAGGTCCCTGAAATTTTATAGCAAATTATTTTTTTAATTAGCCAGTCTCACCTCAACAGCCTAAATAGCCTATTTTGAATAAGTAGCATTTCATTTTGATTTTGTTTTTTTTTGCATACATATTTTGTAGACACATTTTTGAAATTCAATACTTCTGTTTCAAGTTTTTTAATTCTTTTTCATATTTCACATACACTTTTCAAGTCTATAAAAATTCAAATTTCTCTTACCTTACACAAACACCTAATTGGTTTTGTAAGGCTCCTCATTAATTCAATATTTGCAGCTATATAAAATTCTATAATAATTATTTTTGTTTGTTTGAAACTTGGTTATATAATTTCTTTGTACATATTCAATAATATATTATTTTGATTTTGTAAAGCTAAATAAGGAAAAAGAATGCATTTAATTTTATAAATATTTGAAAGATTTGATTTTTTTTTTTTTGATTAACAATAAATTATTGTAAAATAAACTTGAAGTGAAACTACCTTTTGCTATATTACTTAAACTCTGCCCTACTCACGTCCCTGAGTTCATTTCACTTACTTAGTATTATTATTATTTATTTATTTGATATTTCTTTGTGTGTGACAGTGTGTTGGCTGATTTGTATTAGATTGGATAAGGGTGGTTCTGAGCTTAGCTAGCTGCCCCCCAGTCAAATACAAATAAGTTTGCATAACTGATAGTGTTGATTGCTGACACAGGTCGTTGCCAGTAATTGAGACTTAGTTAAGATTGTTTTATTAATAGTAGTATCATTTTTATATTTAAGTGTACATAGCGATAGAAAATTTCGCGAGTAAAGGGTACATACAACTCCTTTATCATTATTAATTTATTTTATCAATCTAAAATAGGTTGGTTGGCGCCGGGCAAATATATAAACACAGGTAGGGACTTTAGGGTCCAGGTAATTGGTCACCCTCCCTACACTAGACAATTTATGAGAGAAAAAAGACCTACGTCAAATAGATAATGATAAGAAATATAAGGTTGAGAGACATTTTCCAAAACGCCCCCAATACAACATTAACTAAAAAATAGTAATCACTCAAAGGGTTTTATTTTTAGTGCATGGTTCACTATTTTACACTGTTTTTTACATTATTTGAGCTTTCTGTTTGAAAAATCTACACACAAACCTGCCGCAGTTTAATTGATTGAAAAAAGGTAGTTCCCTCAAGCAACCTTAAAGAAATTGCAATTCGCATGGCTGTTTTATTGCAGCTACTACTGTACTTGAAACTCCTTTCATTAAAAAAATACGAATAGTTGAGAATTAGTTGGGTTGAAGAGCCTCTAGTGAGACAGGTTGTGCAACACGGTATCACATCCAAATCTTTAACCTGGCAACATGTTCAACTTAGATGGTTCGATTCGATTGTGCCTGAGGTGATGTCAAACATCTCACGAGGAAATCGACTTCTTTACAAGAATCCTGATGTAATGGGTCTTTTACAACATTTTTCATCCTTCCGAAATCGTTCATGTGCTATGCTTTTAGAGCACGAACTACGATTCCATCAGTGGTTCACCATCAGCATCCATTAGGGCTGTCCGAACAACCGATGTGTGAAGGTATCTGCGAACACAATCTAAAAATAAACAATTCGGTAGGTCAACACTCTAGCACACCTGACCATTAAATTAAAAACAGATAAAAGGGGAATTTATACCCTATAACAGCCTCCAAGAGGCATTTTTCATTTTCCATGGCTACTACGGTTTCAACAAATTTTGTGTAGAATACCTACTTTTTCAAAATAATCAATGATTTTTTGTTAGCTTTAATAAACATTGATTAATATGAGAACTTTAGAAGTATTGAAGGATGGAATTACATTCAAATGCAAATGAGAAACTCATTATTAATCATAGAGGCGTCAATTGTGAACTAAACTTGCAGCCGGAATGAAATCAAGACCACATGTGGTTACCGAGTCTAGCTGTGAGGAGGTGAGGTCTATGACCTCTATATATTTTTTTATTACTGATGATTCCCACATATCCAAAAATATGAGTACGAGACTTGTGCGTGGGTAATGAGGTGAATGATTACACATATAGATGCCAGACGGAGGTTTCGAACCCACGACCGCTGAAACGACCGCAACGTGAAGTTGTGACGCCCCAACCAACTGCGCTAAGCGGCAACGTTGCTTAGCAACCAGTTGCGCAATGTCAGTTTCCATATGGCCACATTCAATGAGTAGGAAATGCCCCATAACATTGCATACACCTCGACCCATGACCTACCGAATGGCGGTCATCCTGGCTGAGACATTGGACAGCTGATTCATGGCAGGCGGACGGCAGTCATTACCATTTGGCATAATATCGATGTGTGTGAAGAGCATCATTTATTTCTTCACACCACTGGTGTGGACCATTCAAGATTTTATAACGAACAGCTGAGATTGATGTGTGTGAAACGGCCCTTACACAACATACCTACTCAACTTATCCGGAGTCATCAACTTAAGATAATCCTCGAGTACATGGTGTTTACTTTTGCACCAAATAATCCAAATCCATGCCTCCTTTCTTAATCATCTATTGGCAGGAACTCGGCCTAGATTTTTATATTTATAAAATTTCACACACAATACAGCAAAAAGCTGTTGTTTTTATCTCTTATAATTTGCAGTTTGTTTTTTTAGTCATGCAGATGACTAAATTGAAAGGTCATGCTTCGCCTTCGCCCCAGCTATTATTATTATTATTATTAGTCGTCAATTTCCCATTCAAATTGGAAAACGCTAAGTACATGTTTATGAGGAAGGCTGAACTAATTTATTACATTTAATATTTTTTCGGTTTTCCCAATATTTCTTCATTCTAAGAGATAGTGCCTCTCTTCTTTCCTGTGAGAATTCCACCTTTCTCCTCTTTATTGGTACCGGGGCTATTTCCCATGACTCCACACACTTTCTATATAAATTTCTGTTCATAATTGTTTCTAGGTTTTCGACTTTTGCGAGCTTCAGGTCAGTTTGGACATTTTGAATCCATTTTCCACCGTTTTTCAAACTTAGGGTATGTACTAGAATTCGTCTGGAAATTCGATCATTGGGGAGTCTCATAATGTGTCCATAAAATTTCCAACGTCTTTTTCGGATTTCGTTTGTGACTTTTGAGTGTTTTTCAACTTCTGAGTTTTTCTGCAACCGGTAGCCTTCTGCGGTTTTCCTTGGTCCCAGTATCTTCCGTATTATTTTTCTCTCAGTCTTTAGAAGATGCTCTGTGTGGGATTTTGCATTTATGGCTAGAGTTTCGCTGGCATATAGGAATGTTGGTTTTATGCATGTGTTGTAGTGGTGGATTTTTGTGTTCGTTGATAGACATTTTTTGTTGTAGATTTTATGTACCAGACCTAGACCTCTTTGTGCCTTATTTACTCTCTCTTTTAATGATTCTTTTTCTGACAGGATTTCGCCTAGATATTTGAAGTTTCCAACTCGTTGAAATTTCCCATATTTTGTGTTTAAAGTTAGGCAATTTTTATTGACTTGTGTTGCGAAGACGGTTTTTTCGAATGAGATTTCTAGTCCAATTTTGTTTGCTGTTTCTTTTAGGGTCTCTATTTGTTTTATCGCTTGTTTTTCATTATTTGCAAATAATACCAGATCGTCTGCAAATGCAAGATATGGTATGGAAATACCAGAGTTTTTTGATCCAAGATTAGCTAGGTTCCAGTCTCCTGATCTCCTCAGCTCATTTTCCCATTCCGACATCACTTTGTCCAGAGCAATGTTAAATAGTAAAGGTGAAAGTCTGTCACCTTGTCTCACTTCAGTTTTGATTTCAAATGGTTTTGATAATTTGCCGAGGAATTTTACTTTGGATTTTGTTTCTGTTAGTGTCTGTTCGATTATTTTTCGTGTTTTATCATCTAGACCCTTTTCTTTTAGGACTCTGAAAAGTGTTGGTCTGTGTATTGAGTCGTAGGCTTTTTTGAAGTCAACAAATGTGTAAAATGTTTCTTTTTCCTGTAACTGTGAGATCAGCTTTAAGTTTAGAATCTGTTCCAAACATGACCGATTGGGTCGGAATCCTGCTTGAAGGTCTGATATTTGTGGTTCCAATTGTTGTTGAGCTCATTGCAGGAGACATGAGGAGAGAATTTTATAGGCTACAGGAAGCAGTGAGATTCCTCTGTAATTATTCACATCAGATTTATCTCCTTTTTTATGCAGCGGGTGAATCAGTGCACACCAGTTGTTTGGAATTATTTCAGTCTCCCAGATCTCCATGATTATTTTCTGAAGTTCTTTTTTACAATTTGGACCCATGTTCTTCAGGAATTCAGCTACAATTCCATCTTTGCCCGATGCTTTGTTGTTTTTTAGCATTTTAATATGGATTTCTAGTTCTTCTAGTGTTGGTGGTAGTGAGTTTGGGTTTTTGTAATTTGCTGTTTTTTGTGGTTGAAATGTACTCTCTGGTTGATTGCAGTTGAGAAGTTCCTCAAAATATTTTGCCAGTTCATCACAGTTTTCTTGATCATTTAGTGCTAGACTTTTGTCTCGTTTTCTGAAGCAGACGTTTTGTGGAATGTAGCCTTTAATATGATTTGCGAAAGTTCTGTAGAAGCTGTGTGTATTGTAATTCCTAAAGTCGGATTCCATTGAAATCAGTTGCTGGTTAATGTATTTTCTTTTTTCTTGTCTTATTATTTTGTTTGTGGTTTTTCGTGCTTGTAGGAAAAGGTTATTGTTTTCTTCAGTTCTGTTGCTATTCACTTTTAGGAAAGCTTCATGCCGGGATTCCACTGCTTTTTCACAGGTGGAATTCCACCATGGATGTTTGGGTTTTCTCTTTTGTGGCATTTCTTGTTGTGCAATTTTTGTGATTTTCTGTTTGAATTCTTCCCAGTTTTGGGCTGGGGAGCTTTCCCATAGTTCTGTAGTTTTGGACTCCTGTAATTTTGCTATGTTGAAATTTGGTATTCCTGGTGAGATTTTAACAGCTTTCTTTTGTGGTGTGAAATTCACACGGATCCGTGTGAGATAGTGGTCTGAGTCAATTTGGGCTCCTTTTCTCACTTGAATGTCCCTGATTTCTTTTTGATAGAAATAGGAAATCGCGACATGATCGATTTGGAATTCTCCTTGTGCTAAAATTGGCGATCTCCAGGTCTTTTGTTTCTTTGGATTTTTGTTGAATGATGTTGAACTGAGTTTTAGGTTGAATGTTTGACAGAGTTGGATTAGTCTCATTCCGTTTTTATTGGTCATTTTGTGGGCGGGGAAGAGTCCAACAGTTTTCCTGTATTTTTTTCCCTGCCTATTTGTGCATTAAAGTCACCAACTATAATTTTGAAATCCGTTTGTGGTAATTTTGAAATTTCATTTTCTAGTGTTTCCCAGTATTTTTCGGTTTCTTCCTTGTTTGTTCTGTTTTCTCCATTACAGGGGGCGTGAGCATTGATGATTTTGTAGTTTTTATTCTTGCATTTGAATCTCAAGGTCATTAGTCTGTTGCTTATAGGGTTTACAGATTTTATCGAATTTATTGAGTCTTTGTGCACTAGAAATGCCATTCTGAAGAGGCTGGCTCCTCTTCCACATTTCCTGTTGGTTCCCGATCTAAATATTCTGTAGTTGTTGTAATCTGTGATCGAATTGTCTGTGAATCTTGTTTCTTGTATTGCAATAATTTTTATTTTCTGTTTTCCAAGTTCTTCTGTTAGTTGCTGAAGTTTGCCGACTTGTGTTAATGTTTGTATGTTTAATGTTGCTATATAGTTTCTGTTTTTCTTGTGTGAAATTGTGTGGGAAGTAATCTTCTCAGTATTGTCTCTTTCTCTTGGGATTAAGCAATACTCTGGTCCTCCAGAATCCGATCGACCAGTTGTCACTTCTTTTGGTGTATTAAGGCAAAGTGAGTGGATTTTACCACCTGGAGTAATTTTTGCTTTAGTTGTGCGTTCCATAGTTGTACTTGTAATTTGGTTCTGGCTTTCACCAGAGAATAGGACTGAAGTTGAGAAGCTCCAGAACACGGTTACAATCTACCGATGTTTGGCAGAAGGAATTATTCAGCCGCCACTAACATGTGGAACAGACGCTGTTATTATATTATTATATAAGTAGTATTAAATATTATCAAAAATATTCTTCAATATTCTATGTGTAGTATTTACGTTTACACTGTTTTTGACATACATTAGCTTTCTGTTTATGTATTTAAGAAGCATTTACATTTGCAATTGCCAAAGTTCTGAGTTTTGATTACTTTTAAATATAGCTAATATTTTTATGATTATTTTTGGGCATAAGTTGAAGAGAGACATTAATAATTGTTCAATTACCTTCTTGGCACCGAAAAATGGCGATTTTTTAGAACAGCCACTCTCTGTATCTTGTGTAGGTTCGGCGACGGCTTCCAATTCTACATCCTGGCTCCATAAGTTTTCGATCAATGCCATATCCTGCAAAATGAATAACGCATGAAAATGTATTCTATAGTAGTGAAAAATATTTGTAATTAAATTTCAATACACTTATAGTCAAACATGCGATACTATTTGTTACAAAATTAGAATAACTGATCCAGTATTTTTGTGTTTCAGCAAAACATCAACAAAAATAAAATATCCAACAATCTCGTTATTTCTGCACATGCATATACAGGTGCAGTCGAACTGCGCACGGCCGTTCTGAGAAACGACCCCTAATTAGGTGGTCGAACTGCGCATGTGGTTCCATCCAGTGTAGTTAGTGTCGAACGGCGCATCGCCTACAAATCGTATAGCACAGCAGAAATTTAAAGTAAGATGAAGATTTTGCCTCAGCATTTTTTGAATAAATGGGTTTGCAATAGTATATGGATTTGGAGTTGCTTATATTATAATTATCAATTTCATTAAAGTTGTAATATTTTTTCCAGTTATATTATTTCATTCTTAATGACTATACTGCTTTGTTTTCCAGCGATAAATCTCAAATGTTAGAAGGGACTATCATTTTATTTTTTTGAACGTTTATATTTTGAATTCAGTTATTATTTTATTTTGACCGATTAACCAACTGATTTCTCTTCTATACTTTTTCTCATGTAAATGTATTTTTCTATCCCTTGTTTGATTTTGCAATTTGAGTTTGAATTGTATTTGATGGATTTGGATAGCAAACAGCCTCGCCTGAACTTCAAGTCTAATACAATAAATTATGATTGTATCAATTATTAGCAATATAGTCTAGGTTGAAATTTAATATAAAATAATCTGGTAGAAATTTAATTAGAACGTGATAAAAACGTACATTCTCTTTATGAAATGTTTATAACAGTTGATTTTTAATCTATTAGGAATAGAAAACCCCAAAAATTAATCTATTGTACCGATTTTTTGGTAAAAAATTAGTCTGAATGGCATGGTATCAATTATGTCCATCCAAAATGGTTGTTGGACAAGAGTGAGACTAATATATTGGAAAACCTCTTCTAATAGAGAGTTAATATTCTTTCTTTGTAGTGGCAAAAGTGATATTGTGGAAGGTACCCATAATGAATAATAAGACGAAATTGTCACAACCATATTTATTAAAAAATATTGGGAAACTAGTTTCGGTAGTAATACCATTATCAATCTCAATCAAACTAAAACTACAGTACAGAGAAGCTAGAAGCTTAATATATTACTAAACATGGAATTATACTATCTCTTTCTCGCTTAGCCAATAGTATCATTCTATGTTTAGTATATATTAAGCTTCTCTGTACTTTAGTTTTAGTTTAATTGAGATTGATAATGGTATAACTACCGAAACTAGTTTCTCAATATTTTTTAATAAATGTGGTTGTGACAATTTCGTCTTATTATTCATTAGTTAATATTCCTGTGAATTTGTGCAACTGCAGTGTTAAATTAAGAGTTTCATTTTCCATAAATATTTCTAAACGATTCTCTCATCACAATACACGCATGTTATATGTGTAGCAATAAAATAAACTATATGAAAGCGGCTTTCAATTGGTTTCTATCCATGATATAGCCTACTATTTTGAATAGTTCTCAACCTAGGACTACAACAAGCGAGTTTTGATAAGCTCATCGAATCGCTCTGTTCATGAATCTTCTGAGGAGCACAGACGCACAAGAACGGAGGGCGGGATGATTACAGCCAGCAAGCTAGAGGATGGAGGAGATCGCCTAATTTAATCGAGAACAATTTGGAACCGCCGACAGACAAGGTGTGGAGGAAAGCATGTGGGAGGGGGCAGGGGAAACATCAAGACGCCATCGTGGGTGAACAATGACTTGGGATCCCTCTTTACACGAGGGGGGCAGGGGAAAGAGGGGATCCTGTTCCACAAGCGGAAAAAAGATTCGGCTATAGTGATCCATGCAAGACGAACGCGGCCTTACCAGCATCATCGATCAAGATCCCTCTCCCACCCGCCCCTCCTATGACACCCTACTCTTCTCTAAAAGCACCCACCGAAGGGGAGACTAGACATACCTTCTACTGTAGAACTGAGCGATAAGGACCCAGTTAATGATTGAACGTGGGTGGAGGCTGGAGGGGTGCAGGATAAAGGCAGACACATCTCCTCCCCAGGATTGGAATAAATTCTGTGAGGCTGTCTTGACTACGAAAGGGCGCCATGGGGTCGGCTACGCAATTGTCTCATGAAAACGCATGAGCTCTCACAGTCCATTTGCGGATGGGGAGTACGAGAATAATAGAATTCTATTTTCTAGCCGAAATAATTTATTCTATAGATGAAAATGACAATAAAAATAAAAAGTAGCCTATGATTAAAATTCAATAACTTTATAATTTAGAAGTTGAAAGCAAATTTAAATAACTAATCAACATTGATAGTTTGATGAAAAATATACACAAATAAGTGTTTTCTTTCAGCAAATCTAGAACTACTCTAAAATCTAGTCTTAGTCTTAAATCTTCAACTTACTATCTTAGACATAGCCTAAGCTAGTCTGTCTCAGAACAACAATACACCATTATAATTATGTAGACTAACAATACACCATTATAATTATGTAGAGGATAGACAAATAAGATTATGGAAAACCGTGTTTATTCTCATGCAATTTTGTACTGCTTTAGTCTGATCCAGCTTTGATGCTGTTTATCAATAAATAATGAGTCAAAGCTTGTGTAATCCTCAATTTTAATCAAAATGACAAAATATTGCCACTTATTATAACTGTAGATTTATAATACAGTAATTAAATTAGATTAGGATATCGGTCGGCTATCCTCATAGCCCAGGTTTTCCTATTCGGTTTCCCTCCTAGCCTACAACTTTCAAACAAATGAACAAGTCTTTGTGAATACACCGTAATTTGCTATAGATTCCATTTTCAGTTCATGAGCAAAGCTATATATATTATCATCTATTAAAAAAGTGTAAGCCCTGCGTAGCACTAACCCTCACAATAAATCATCTCCATCTATAGTTATATAGTGTAAAATTATAAAACATCACAATTCAATTATTTATTAGTGAAGGGGTGGCTTTCATGGCAAAGCACAGAAATATTATAGAATTTAATTTTAGAAACATTCTTGGTCCGGTTAAACTGGTGAAGGTCACGGTTGGGAGGGGGCTGGAGGTGTTTTGAGAGGCCTCTTCACACATTTTTACGCCCTGTAAAAAGCGTGTCGACATAGGCCGCACTCCGCAGGCCCGCAGGAGAGGTATTGTCATTGAATAGAAGCGGTGTAGCAGCTGCTATTTCTCAGTCCCGGTTCCTAGCTAGTGCGTACCGCGGCGACAGAAGTAGGGATGTGGAAAGGAGAGACCACTGTGCAGTACTCGATATTTTACAGTTACAATAAATTACTAGCAGATTGCCAGTACAGTACCTGTTCTTCTTTCCAAAACTGGATGCTTTTCTTTGGCACGACCCGGCGGATACAGGCGGTGAGATCGGAAAAAGAAAATGCTTCAGTGCCAAAAGTACCGTTGCATGAACGAACGACACGATCTAATTGTGTGACCGAGACCGGCGCTGTGACATTCTGTTTTGTTTGTTCTTAGTCATCATTATCATCTCATTCTATCCTTTCATCCTCCTCCTTCAACACTTCCTTGTCACTTAAGTCGCCGTTATTTGGGACGTTGATCGAACGTCGTCAAACTTGTGCTGCTGTTTTTCACGCAGTGACGATCATCTGTTGTTTCTGTTGCCCTAAACTCCGACAATCACAGACAGTCAACATCATCAGCACAAGCATCATTATCCTCATAGCAATCATCAGTCATTGTACTAACCAACAGCCTGTACAAAATATAATTCAAAGTCATGCTAGAGGAACGTACGACTTCTTCATTTTATTAATCAACCTAATATTAATCTTTGCTTAACTATTTTTTCCTGGAAATTTAAAATTTCACAGACGAAGTCCTATAGAATTTCACTACAAAAACTTGGTAATAGTAGATAAAACGCTCGAATCGCCCTCTGACACCACAAAGAATATGGGATTCTATGGATGTTGCTTCCATATCTTACATCTGCAGTATATTTTCTACTGTTTCAGACCAACAACTGTGTATCACGATAAAAAACTATAGAAATTTTCTTGAACGATTCCTTCATTCTCTCAGAATATTTTTTCCAAGTCCCGTATAGTAGGCAACACCTTCAAACTAAGCAGTGAAATAAAAGTTGTAGCCTGGCGAAGGTGGTTGGAGGCGCGGCTAAATCGTGTCGCCAGAGGTATTTTAATTAGAGAACAGTCGCCCCCCGCTGGGCCTGCGCCCCCTTCGGTCTAGGCAATTATGGGACTGGGCCCCGCGGGTCCCATTATACTAACCCATACAGCATGGCATACTCTCGCATCAAGGACACCGAAACAAGTAACAATGAATAATTCGACTTTTGACAGCAGTCGATATTATTGAGCACTGAACATTGCACCAATGGCGATGCCAGTTTTCGATCACTCTACTTGTGTCACTTCGAACTTGATATGCTACATTATAACACTGACATAATGATTAGAATAAGTGTGTTGGTCGGATTGACATTTATGGGGTGAACAATGCAACGCCAAAATACTGCTGAATTGTCAAGATTTCCCCTTATTATGCTTCCAAGTAGCTTCTAAAGTACTGTGGCTTGAAATGTATTGGAAAACATTTCGGCATGAATTTATGACAAAATGGATTAAATGAGTCTGATTTACATAGTTCACAAGCTTTAACCCAGATTATTGAATGTTTTGAAAAAAGTTCCATTGAAAAAAGAAATCCCCACCTATGGAGAAGTAACTTATTCTAGAGTATTGAGGTAATCAATCATGGTATACGAGAATAAACACAAAAATTTTGCAATACTTGAAGAAACCTAATAGATCTAGATCTAGACAAATTGATAATTTATTGTTCTTAATTCTAACAATTTTTATTAAATTGCTAAATATTCACAAGATATTTGATTTTGAAATTCCCTTCAATGCTATAAATTATGCCTATGACCTCCACAACTGCGGACATTGATAACTGCATTACATAGCTACTGGAAATCAATGAATACACCAACAAAAAATTGTCCCAAAAAATTTACCATAGAACGGACGTTCCTGAAATCCCCGGGAGTTTGCGGTGGCAAAAATACCGATACAGCAGAGTATCCTAGGACCCGACGAAATTACATAAAATAATAATTATTATTATTATCTTTAGTTGTGTTGCACAATTCAACTTCTTTTATTTCTATAAACATCATATTATGCTTCCCGATTCACAAAAAATTTACATCGACAGTTCATGAAAAAAGTTTTGTTTCTTCTTCTTGTTCAACAGATCTCTTAATATATCATGCCTCAATTCTTTTCCGTTTTTTTTCAAATCGACGATTTAAGATAATTTAATAAAACATTTCAACATAATCAAAAATGAAAATATCAACACTTGCACTGTAAAAATAAAGTGGATAGCCTAATTGGGCTAAGCATCAGCCACAGTTTTGATATTTACTAGCCAAAACTAACCTACTAACTACAATTAATAGTGGAAATCTGTTTTACATCATAGTTATGTTTATATTCGACCCCCAAACTCCAAAATTAGTAGCGATCTCGCTTGGGGAAGTTATTTACCAAGTTTCAAGAGTCTAGAATCTTCCTTTCAAGCGCTAGAGCACAGATGGACGGACAATGCACGATCTCAATAAGGCCCTGTCAGTTCCTTAAAAATTTACTAACTAGTTTTATTAGCCTATTACTTGTATTCGCAGTTATTTAAAAATCTTAGTCCTTATTAACCAGAGTCACTGCAGTCACGATCGCATCTTAGGGCCGTATTTATGAACGTTACTTGAGGGTTACTTGAGGACCGGTACAGTTTATAGTTTCACATTAGCTATCACATTACTGCACAAGGGCAAAAAGAATTTATTGAATAATAAGGAATAAAGAATAACAATATTATTGATAAAAAATTACTTCAATTGTTTTTGTATAATTTGTATTTCAAGCTCCCATTTTCTCTCTTTGTGGGCAATTTAAACAAGGAAAGCTTTTTCTGACTGTTCCATGTCCTGTTTTTTTTTGCGAGCGAGGTCTAGGCAGGATGCTTTCTTAGACTGCTTTGCCTCCTGGTTTTTTTGCGACATATCGAAACGAAAGAATTCTTCTTATTGTCGCATTTCTCGCTGTACCACCTCCATTTTTATTCTGGCCAACTTCCTCTCATTCTCAAGCTTCTCCTTCATCAGTGTGTGTACATTCTCTTGTCTATTCAATGTTTGTGCCCTTTTAACCTTTTCCTCCAACTCATCTCTCAAAATATCGGTTTGCTTTCTTTTTTTGTGCAGTAACGAGTTGACTGCAATACCTCTTCTGAAATCAAATAATGAAAGGTATCAGTAATAAATGTAAATTATTGTTACTGTAATTTAAACATTTTTTTAAAATTCTCATAAAATATATATATTTTCTGGAGAACGGCGTGTGAACTTTTTTAAGTTTTGCATATCCCATGATTAATAAAATAGAGGCTCTTGACACTGTGCACATACTATATTGAGACTTGATTGAATACCTTTTTGAATTATTGATTTAAATAATTTTATAATAGAAAATTGAAATATTGTATATAGTAATTTATGAATGTACGGAGTATTTATTTTTTTGCAATCATACTACATTTTAGAATTTAGAGTATTTAGAGAATTCCAGTAGAACTAGAATTGTTTCAAGTTCTAATCTGAATGAACTGTACATTTTATCTTGAATAAAAAGTCTGCATTTTTTAATTATTTCAATAAATCAAATTTAATGATTTTCCACTAATAAATGTCACTACTTCAAATTATTCCAGAAGTAACTAACACCTATAACGTATCAATTTATTATTATTACTAGTAAATTGTCTTGGTTTAAATTATCATAGAGTGAGGTAATATCTACTTGGTTGCCAGTGGACAGGACAGTTGACTGGCACCAGTGGACTTGCATCAGCTACTGGGAACGTGTAAACGTGGCATCAAATTAGGACAGTAGTGTTTGAATGAGCATTTGAATTTTAATCAATTTTTAAGGTATTCAAAAATATTATGAACGTTTAGATGTTTATTATATATGTATAAGAATTTCAACGCTTCCTATCCAAGTTTTACTAGCAATCAGGCTAATTAGCTTTCTAAGTCATGAGTATTGTAACTAATCAGTTCAATAAAATTGATTCTAATGGAAATTTCTCAATTATACGGTAATTATATAGAAAAACTGAAGAACTTATTTAAAACATCAAACTAGAATGGTACTGAATTGGTTTCAACTGGGAATTATTCCAATAATCGATTGTACTCTTGCATGCATAATTGACTGCATAATCTTCAACTTTTGTAACATTCATTTCTAGTCAGTCACCTATTTGAAAAATATACGAAAAATGAAAGACAAATTCAAATGATCCTGTAATCTTTATTTTATTCTGCTGCTGTAGATTTATGTGCTCATTTCGAATAGGTCATTATCTAAGTTGAATGTATTTTTCACATTCATCATCATCATCATCATCATCATCATTGAAATATGCAATGCAGAGCCGCATCTGAGAAAGTAAGGCTCGGACTACACGAGCGGACAAAACGCCGCCGAGTGTACGCTCCATTGATTAAAACCATGACTTCTTATGAAGTGGACTACACGAGCGGTTCTACCGCCTGGCGAAGACGCGTCAATGCGGCGGCCGACGGATCGAACGCCTCCGGAGGCGTCAAATCGGCGCGCCGATCGTCGGCTCACCGGACTACACGTAGCGGTAGGAAGCGTTTCTCCCGCGCCCCCTTCCATCCTCCCCTCAGTGGACGAGTCTATTGTTGTTATCTACACTCTACAGGCAAGTGGAATAGTGTTTGGCAAATACAACGTGTCTGGTTTCTGTTGTACTTTTTTTGGTTGTTATAATGTTTGATACCGAATTGTTTATATGTGAGGTGGAGATGCGTCCTCCCCTATATGACGTAACGTCCAAGGAATATAGCAATAGAGAGATAAAAGCCAAATGTTGGGCTGAGGTCTGCGAGGTTATGTTCAACGACTGGGTAGAAATGGATCCGGATCAGAAAGATGCGAAAGGTGAGGACCAATTATTTTTATTTTTTAGTTTTGTTTTTAACCTTTTATAGGGGGTTTTCTTGGAAAACATGATTATGTTCATGAAACTACCTTTAATCTATATAAATAAAAGTAGACTTTTGTCTGTACATTGCTTAGAATAGTAATCTTTTTGGTTTATTCCACGTTTTATACTATAGGAAAGCCAAAACGAGTCTTATCTCAACTTATGTCTGTCTGTCTGTCTACTGTTATGCTCGAGGGGGCATTTTGGTCACGCTTCTCCTCCTAAACGGGAGCACCTGTAATATTGAAACTGTTCTCCTGTATTTCCTGCATTTACGAGATGGTTTTTAGCTACCTATAAGTGGTCTATTACCTTGGGTTGTTAAAATGGAATGTACGACATTGGCGCGCCTTCTGGCTCTGACCGCGCCTTTTTCTACCTGTTTTATACCTGCTATCAAAATTATCTATATATATAGATAATTAGTGCAGCCAATAGTGTTTAGTGTATACTACAATAACATTATTTGGGCTAACTCTCCATGCCTATGCACTTTTATACACGTGCGTCTTGCCATGGAACTGCTCCCTCATTATTAAAAAAACGGCAAAACATTTCCCGGATGTCAATTCCCTTGTTCTGACCTCCGACTGCAGCCACTCCTTCCATATCGTCTAGATCACAAGTTAAAGTGTCCTCGAAAATGAAGCCATCTCTTTTCCTAACAAAATTGTGCAGTACACAACAAGCCTGAACTATAACCGTTGCGTAATCTGGAGCTACAAGCATCGCTGAATGCAAGACGCGCCACTTGTTACTTAGGATTCCAAAGCTGCACTCAACAACACGTCTACCTCGGCAGTGTCTGTAATTGTATACTCTTTTCTGTTTTGTTAGGCCTTTTGATGGATAAGGCCTCATTAAATTCCTGCTCAACCCAAAAGCTTCGTCCCCCAATAACACATATGGAACAGGCTGTCCCACTTCAGACCCATCTGCAGCACGTAAAGGTGTAGGAGGAGGAATGTCCAGTTGACCACTCTTTAACCTCTGACCGAAGTTAGACTTGTTAAATATAGTTGGATCTCCTTCTCGCCCATAAGCACCAACATCGATTGCTGTGAAGTAGTAGTTAGCATCGCAAACGGCCATCAACACAATAGAGAAAAAGTGCTTAAAGTTGTAATGTTGAGAACCAGTCTGTAGTGGGCACCTTATTCTAATATGCTTGCCATCGACACTTCCTATACAGTTTGGAAAGTTCGTGATCTTTTGAAAAGCAACTGCCTTTTCTAACCACATGGCTTTGTCTGGAGTTGGCATTTCAGTTGGTTGCAAAACATTCCAAATAACCACACATACTTCTTTCACAATCAATCGGGTTGTCTTCCTTGAAATATGGAAATCAAATTCTAAGTCAACGAACGTCATTCCCGAAGCCAAGTACCTGGAAATAAAGAACAGCATTAATGTACAGGGTTAGGCAAAAGTATGGAACCCCCACTTAACTTTTTAACACGTTGCATTAGGGGAACCATACTCGGCACATGTTAACAACATAAAAAGTGCACTTTTTCATCTAAGTCATAATTTAGCCCCGGCCCCCAAAATGGGGTACTTTGGGGGCAGCCCCAAATTTTCAAACGTAAGCCCCTATCGAGTGACCCCTCATTTTAAAGAATTTACCAATAGAAATCAAATGGAGCAAACTGGAGGTCGATATCACACCCCTAACCAAAATGGCAGCCATTTTAAAATTTGAGATGGAACGGGAACGTATTACTATTTGCATGATGCGAGGGTACGGTGTTCGAACAAGTTCGTTGTAGGATTGTGGTTTGGAAAAGGTTCGTTGAACAACTGCACAACCTGCTGATAGGATATTGTTCGAACACCGTACCCTCGCGTCATTGAAATAGTAATACGATCGTGTTCCATCTCAAATTTTAAAATGGCTGCCATTTTGGTTAGGGGTGTGATATCGACCAATATCGAACAAATGAGATTTCCCCCCAGTTGTCATACTTTTGCTTATAAGTCGAAATTTGTTGTTTAATTACTAGCTGCGCCTGTAATTCTTGATTTACTTTTATACTTGTCACAATGTATTATCCTGCAATTTTGTTCCAGCAAAGGAATTGATGAAGAAGTGGAAGGCAATTCGAGACGCTTTTGTCAAGGACCACAGAAAAGTGACATCAGTACAAACAGGACAAAAAGCTAGTAAACAAAAGCGATATGTATTTTACGACCAGCTACAATTTTTGATTCCTCATGTGAAAGGTAATACTAACACTTCTTCTAATATACAACTGCCTATTACTGTGAGTGATTACAACCAAGATGCTAATGATACCTCCAAAGAATCTCCATTCTCCAAAGAAGGGGAGATTACGGAGATTACCGATGAACCTACACGATCTGAGCCAGGTACTGCGCAAGTACAATTTCCACCTCCTGATACTATTAACCCTGGTAAGAAGAGAAAAATTGAGAGATCAAGACAAACCATGGAGCAATCAGTTGCTGCGTCGGCCAAAAATTTAACTCAAATTTTAGGAGAGAGCCTAGAATTAAAAAAACAGCAACATCAGAAGCAACATCAGACAGATAAGTTTGGTCATGCACAATTTCTTTCATCGTTTGTACCGATTTTGGATAGCCTGCCCCTTCACGCAGCCATGAAGGCCAGAATCGAAATATCTGAAGTTGTAAGTCGCATTGTACAAGGGACATATGACGTTGCTTCTCGCCATTCAACGCCCTGCAGTGAATTCGATACAATGAGTAATGTTACAGATGGTGACGATAGCGCTAGTCCATTCTCGCTTTCAAATTACCTTCAACTGTAACCTAAATGTTTATTATCACATTTCATAATGTATTTAAAAATATGTACAATTTTATGACCATTAAGTCCAATAAAATTTGAATACCTGTAGAATGTGTTTCCGTTATGTTTCTACATTCCATTCAATAGCATTAAAAATTAATTATTTTTCGCTAAACTACTGTGTAATCACCTGTTTTCGTTATATGTTTATCACCTGCGAAAATTCATCATTGCATTGTTTACTACTGCAAAAGAATGTTTACTATGGAAAAGTAATGTTTACTACCGAAAATCAGTTTTTCCGTAGTAAACATTATTTTGCCGTAGTAAACAAACAAACATATTTGTTATTGTTTTGTTTATAAAATGAAATGGACGTGTCAGTGCCTAACCTAAATAAAGGTTTTATTAAAAAAATAATTAGTTTCTGTAGTGTAGCGAAAAATAACGTTCAAAACACGATGGAAAGTGGTTTGCATATTCTCGACCATAGTTGAAGTGCTCGATAAATCTCGAACTTCAAACACATGGTCTCGAATATGCAATGACCCACTTTCCACTCTTGTTATGAAATATACTATTGTGTCTGTTCACTATTCTTGTTGGTAATGCGAATATATCAATATAATGTAGTTAAGTGTTGAATAAACTTACCTCAAAGTCAGAGCAAGTCTTTCCGCAGGATCAATTGCTCTTCTCATCACACTATCACGTTTCCCTATGAATTCTCTGATCAACCCTAACAGTTCATCAAACGATTCCACCGACATACGATAAAACTGATAAAACTTGTCTGGGTACATTCTATGCGTGTTGAACATGACGTGAAACTGCCCTGTTACTAAACGATGCGATAATATAGGGTGTGACCACCAACGCCTCTTTGCACGGCGTTTTTTAATAAAAACATGCTGTAATATTAAAACAGTCGCAACACATCCGACCTGTATGGAATCCATATTGGAACTATAAAAAAGACAACAATCAGAATGTCGGAAACCGCGTCGCAACTGCTTGGTGTAGTCCAGGCCCGCGGGTGCAACGCGGTCAGTCCGCCGCCGATTGTCGGCTTCGTCTAGTCAGACACAATTCGGCGCGTACAATCGGTGGCGTTTTGTCCGCTCGTGTAGTCCGAGCCTTAGTAAAGCTTAATCCTGTTTTGTTTGGATACACTCACATTTAACAATGCGACAGTATTGCTATCAATGGTTTAAAATATCGCTTCTTGATAATAATATAAACCTTTCAAATTAATAATTATGGATTACTGTAACCTTAGAAATATGTAAGAATAACAAAGCTTACCTTTGAGGCTATGATCGCCAAAACTGTTGAACTCTTGTTCAATTTGCGTCCATATTTCATTATTATTTTGTTATTAGATCCATCTGTCGTTTTGCTTACAATAACGTCGGAATATTGTAGGACCAATTGTTTGAGAAATTCTTTCTCTTTCGATGAGAAGAGTCTGCGTTTTTCAATAATTTAGCCCATTGCCGATAACAATCACAAAAGCGATAACCCAAGATCTGTTTTGAATTTGTTGTTTATATTGAACGAACTGATAATATCGCGTTCCTATTGGCTGCTGCGCGTGACGTCTTAATTGTTGGTGACGTAATTTCAAGTGACACTTTCGGAATCGCTCTCCAATAAGAAACAGCTGACGAAAGTCAAGTAACGTTTATAAATACGGATTTTTCTCAAGTGACACTTTCAGAAAAAGAAACACTCATGTAAGTAACTCTTTCATTCAAGCTAAGTGTGAGTTGAAGTAACGTTCATAAATACGGCCCTAAATCACATCAGCTGGGCGCCTCTGCCCTAGCTCAACAATGTCCAAGTGCATTAACATGTTTAGAGCCATCAGCTGATTTTTTAATCAAATTTACACGACTGGTGTAATTTATCCTTAATTGTGTTGTGCGACCGTGCGAACCTTCTATTTGTAATTAAATTATTAATGCTTCAATGGCTGTGCACAATATATTGTTCTTATATGGGGTTTCACCTGCTAATTGAAAGTTTTCAATTTACATGTCAACAGATATAATCAATGGAAGCTTTCACTAGTAAATTGTGAATTTGGTTTGTAAATTGTTAGAGAACAGGCTACTGGAGAGCCAAAAATGATAATAATTGACAGCCTATTGAAATAAATGCAATATAAAACGATTTCTGATAAACCCAAACCTGCAATCCGTTTTTAGAGAAGTTCTCCGTCTATGCTATTCTGAAGACAGCAAGGTCACCTACCAATGTATTCATCTTTAGCCTGTGCTTTGCATTAAAGTTATTGTAGTTCAGATCCTATTGTCACTATTATTACATTTATTTTCTATTCTATTTCTTCAGGCGCCTTCCTAATGAGGAATAGCACAACAAAACATAATGCACACGGGAGGGAACTTACGAAACTTCCATTTGTAATTAAATTATTAATGCTTCAATAACCCGACGCTTAACGCTTTAATTTATTGCAGGAGCCAAATATAAAGTCTATTATTCATCAGCATTGAAAAGTTTACACTTTTGACAGTTCAATGCTGTCTTCAAGTTTGTCCTATTGGGATTATCGACTGATTAACGAACAAAAATGGCCTGGAATATGCACAATAAGCAGCAATTTCCGATCAATCTCTTGATTATGATATTTTTTGTTAGTCCACACATTGATGACTCTCAAAGGTTTTCAGTCCTGGTGACCTTCAGGTAATCTTCAATGTTCAGTCTGACATTGAAGAGCGCATATTAAAAATTAACTTCTCTCAAATAAAACAGTCTTTTTCAATTATTACGAAATCATTGAAATGTGAAATCCCACAATTATTATTATAATCTAAACGGTATTCTAACAACACCACAACGATATGAAATTTAGGTCTATGTACCGCTTGTCAATTGTATTAAACAAACTCAGGTTTTTGAATTAGTTAAAACTTTACAAAAAAGGCACAAATCTAGAGTTTATTAAGATTGGCTGAATGATATGCTCTGTGATCATCTAAATTTTGATCGGATTGTCAAAAATTATGTCTTTATTTTTGAACATGCAATGCTAGAGCCATACATCTGGAACAATTCAATTGCCGAATGAAGGCTATTGAACTTTGATTAATTTTTATTGAACCACAAATCTAAACAAGTGATCAATAAAGCATCAGTGATTGAAGCATCAGCATGTGAGTTGTCATTGTTCCATCAAGAACCAATTTACGCAGCCTAAATTCCAGACTGGGTTAAAATAGACTATGAGCTCAAAAGTTTCTCTGCTTCAGGTTTTAATTGTAGTAATCATCTCATTGCCAACGCACAAGTCTTAGACTCATGTGGTCAGCATAAAACATATAGGGTAGTTTTGGCTAGTGAAAATCAAAATATGGGCAGCAGGTTCATTTTGAATACAAAAAATTGAATAATCTTATGAAGGCTGATGCTTAGCCCACTTATCAACTTTATTATTAGAGTGCAAGCATTGACATTTTCATTTTTGATTGTGTTGAAATCTTTTCTTAAATTATTTTAAATCGTCGAATTGAAAAAAAAACCTGGAAGAAGAAGAAGAAGAAGAAACAAACCTCTTTTTTCAAGCACTGTCGATGTACATTTCTTGTGAATCGGGAAGCGTAATATATTATGATGAAGAAATCATAAAATAAGAAATCATAGAAGTCAAATGATGTGTAGGCTCATCAGCACAACTGATAGTAATTATTTCATGTGAATTCGTCTGGTCCTTAGATACTCCGCTGTATCGATTTATTTTAATATGCAATTTTAGACACGCTCAAAGAATGCATGCTATGTATATAGTCCATAATCTTTCAAAGATCGAAATAACTAGATTTTGTTATTTTCTAATTTAAAATTCAATTTTATTTGTTAGCAAAGAGATAAAAGTTACAGAAGAAACCTACAGTATTCACCGGTCATTAATAAAATGAACATAATTAAATACTCATTGTTGACAATCTTTCTATATCGTGTACATTGATGTTTTATTTATTTATCAATTACTGAAACTCGCACATATAAATATGAAAACAATGAAAATTAGAAATAACCATATCAAATATAAATACACAAAGATTTCTTAGCAAGGTCCAGGTAGGGTGTGGAATTGAAAAGCCTTTCCAACTATCGTTACCCACGTACTAGGATAAGGTTTTCCACAAGCGATTAGCAAGATGGTACAATTTTTAGGAGTTTTTTGTTATTCATGGTTTTTCATTTTAGGAAAAGGGGGGATGAGATACAGAGAAGAAAAGAAGAGAAATGATCAAGGATTCAAGAATGACAATTTACATACAATAGCAATTAAAACATCGTTGGTGGTACGATGCGCGGTTGAGGTGCGCAGGGGACGCAGTCAGGTGATTTCGGCCACAGCGGGAGGAGATAAAGACGAAGATTAATGTTGTATTGGCGTTTGTGGCAGAAAAAGGAGCAAACCGTCCGATGAAAAAGAAAGGGGAAAAGCTGGCCGACGGTTACAAGAGCTAACGGTGTTCAAATGCTTTGCTTTTGTAAGTGACACGTGTAACAAATGAAGAAGGCTTTGCGGGGTTGGGCCGGACACAGCAAGGGTCAAACCGCAACACAACTAACAGAAACGTGGGAAATACGATAAATCACAACCATCCAGCTTTGTTGCCTCTCTAATTTCTGGTGACTTGTGAGTTGGCAACATAAGTGGCGGTACCTGTCGTTGCTCACTGTCCACTGCACTGCTTCCATTCCTGATGGGTTTGGCTACTTCAAGGAATACTCTATGAATGTTTGGGGTGGCCGATCTCTCCATCCCCCGTTGAGACAGGTTCAATAAGGCCCAAGGCTACTGACAATTAGGTTACACCGAACAGAAAGAAAGTCGCAAACTAGTTTTATTCTAGTAGTATAGTCTTGTAGAAAAACAGCTGAGCACCACGACGTTTTTTATCAAACACTCTTGCTCAGGGTTACCAGATACAAATTTTTAAAAGGAGGATATTTTTTAATAAAGGAGGACATTAATAAAAAAAGCCGGACAAAAATTAATACAGTTGAATAGGACTATCAGTTTAATACTCTAGAATAATAATTGATATGTTTTGTATAAACACGAGTTCAACATTTGAATATAGTACAAAATTGATAGTTCACTTGTAAAGAAAACTTTATCAATACAATTATAATTATTATAATACCAATATTACTACTGTACCTTCTGTCATCACTTTAAACAATTTGAAACACATCAACACAACACAAAGACTATGTCTATAATAATATTAAATTTGATTCGTTGATGTTAATGGCTTGCTTCCGAAAAAGCCGGATATTTCTCATATTTCAGAAATCTGGGAGGACAGAAGGTCAAAAAGGAGGACATGTCCTCCTAAAGCCGGACGTCTCGTAACCCTGCTCTTGCTCAATGTTTGGATCTGAAATGCACATTCAACTATTTTTTAGTCGAATATCTACATGAGGTGGATGATAACACAAAATACCCAAAGCTGAACGAGATTCTAGCACGTGGCCGCAAAAGAAGCAGCCAGCCAGAGTTCGATCAGAGACAACGCCCTAACTGATTGCGTCACACGACTGCCAGTTTCTTACAATTAAATTCTAGTTTCTTGCAGTTCAGAATTCAGTTTCTAGCAACTTCAAGAAAGTATGATAAATAATGAGAATGATAAACCGACACAAATTGGCAATTCTTGAAAAAGAGATTTGTTTCTTCTTCTTCTTCTTGTTCAACAGATCTAATAATATATCTATATTTTCTATTTTTTTCAAATTCGACGATTTAAAGTAATTTAAGAAAAGATTTCAACACAATTAAAAATTAAACCGTCAACGCTTGTACAGTAAAAAGATAAAAAATAAAGTTGATAATTGGGATAAGCATCTGCCTTCATTTTCCAATGTTTTGATTTTTACTGGCCTAAACTAACTTAGAATCTATAAGTCAGAGGAAATCTGTTCAAGTCCCACCTTCAAGCTCAAGTAGCTTACTGGACCTGCGATGACTAGAGATTTGGCTTATTCTGCCATCTCATATCATAATTGCCTACCTGCTGTGTGGGAGTGCTGTCCATGATAGCAATTATTCAGAAAAGGTTGAATAAGCGGTCAGCTACTACTCAACCCGTAACAACGTAGGACTGAAGTTGTACGACTCCACTGTGAATTGTACAGTTTTTCTGTGAGGACCTGAGGTAACAAAGTTAATATTTTATTTCTAATTGTGATAAACTACTCGCCCTAGAGACTTAAAAACATTCAATAATGACGAAGTCGAACAATAGTGGAGTCATCAAGTAAATCAAGGAACTAAATTATTTTTAATGTAGGACGTCATCACCATCCAATGTTTCTAGTTCTGATTTTTCGGTGGTTGGCCAGCTTATTCATTGTTTAGTTTAATTTTTTAGTCTTACGACCGGTTGCACGACAGCTAATTAAATAAGGAGTTTAATGTCAGTAAAAACCGTCGTAAGTGTAACGGGTTTATTTCTGTTGCAAAAATATGATATATAGCTGATTCTGTAGTTGAGGAAATGATGAATTAGAATCATTTCATTGTGAATTATTTGAATCATTCAATTATCTCAATATTATTATATTCTTAATAGATTTTATTCATTTTGAAAGGCTTTTAACACCTACGACCTAATTTGCAGTTCCGTGTTCTAGTAAAATAAACATAACCTATAAAATATAACTTAACGGCCATTAGTGAGATTTAATCATCGATGATCGGGCGGTTAAATATATTTTACGCCGGTTAATCTAATCGGCGTTATCGCTTGTAATTGTGCTTTGTGTAACTAAATTCTCTCCATTAAGTTCAATTTTCGTAGAATGACGTCATTATATGGGGATTAAATTTAATTACCTTTAATACAACCGGCCGTTAGTTCGTACTGTGATAGTATTTTTTACGGTATAATTCAACTCTGAGAGATTCCTATAAATATTATGTCATTTCCTATATGTTGAGGCTAGAGTTAGTAAATACAACTAGTAGGATCGACTGAAGCAGTTAGACCATCTTGCTATAATTTTTTCCTCTATTTGCTAATGCTTTCAAAAGTAAACATTTATTCGGAATTACACAAGAATTACAGTTCGCTTGGATGCCCAATAAAGTTATGAGAGTTAAGTACGATTTAGTTATGGAAAATTGCAGGGAATGCTGCCCAGAATCAGTGGTTTAGTATTCAGAGGTTCCATACTTTACACTTCTGTGAATCAGAATTAATGTATTACAAAATAGACTATAAACCAAATAAAATACAAGAACAATATAAGACACTAGATCCTAAAATCAAGCAAAGATTATACTTTGATAAATAATACAGATTTTTTCATTCTTCGAATAAATATCAGCCTAGGATTAACCGATTTACTAGAAATAGGACGCCTAATAAAAGCAAAATATGACAGTTTACAAAATACAGTTTTTGAGTGATTTGAAACCATATCTCAACTTGCGATCCTATCGTTTAGGATTATTTGACAAACCAACGTTTATTGCACCAGGTTATGTAGTCTAGATCTGAGTGATGTGAAGTCACACCCACACTAACTTGTCATTCTGTTTAGCGGTATGAGTGACATGACATAATTTATTGATTTGGCATAATAGCTATACTATATAAACACTAGGCAGCCCAATTCACATTCCAAATCAGATGAACAGTAATAGACTACTAGCAGTGGGGTCAATCAAATTCGAATAACTGTGTCAGTCTCAGTGCCAAAGCTTGACATTGATAGAATAAAATAGAATTACTTTTTATTTATTTGACAAGGCGAAGTTTGGTCCAATAAGTCCGCTCTTCCACTTAACCACTTCGGCTAATTGGTGTAGTAGGTGAGCTAGAGCCGCGGGTAATGTCGGATTATGGACGGATGTGATGGTGTGGAGGGGAAAGGGGAGCTGAAATGTTCCTGCCCAGGATCGTAAATCGATTACCCGGTAGCATTGGTCGATCATGGATTATCAATACAAACAACATTCAGCCGTATAGTGAATGAGCCAACAATGAGTAGCGATTTTTATGCAGCACAGTGACTGA
Source organism: Conomelus anceps (assembly GCA_948455865.1). Classification (NCBI taxonomy): domain Eukaryota; kingdom Metazoa; phylum Arthropoda; class Insecta; order Hemiptera; family Delphacidae; genus Conomelus; species Conomelus anceps. The sequence goes on along the minus strand of OX418219.1, from coordinate 34,862,001 downwards.
AGAGGGCTACGTCTAATACTACGCCGGGTACCGTTCTGTTCACTCTCAGCCATCTTGAGGCTTCATGGTTTCGATTTTTTCAAGGGGAAGGTTGTGTGCGTGCGTGTGACAAGATATAAGAGGGTCTGTTCTCATTAATTAACAAGACAATGGGGCGGAGAAACTATGGAAGCGTCGTTTTGGGGGCCCTAGAAACCCTGCGGCGACTTCTAAGTAGAAGACTCACCACCATTGGTTCCTTGCGCTATTATCTTCTCTTGCTACAGTGACTTTATAGAGACAGTTGCCATTGCTTTCAGCCACCATAATATGGAGTCCAATTTATATTTGATTGTATATCTAGATAGGCTAGGTATTAGTTCTGTATTGTAAATATATGTTTTCAACATCAACATGACTGCATGACTCCGACTACACAGTACACATGTAAATCTTTGCATTCCCGTCAGCGTAGCCTAAATACAATGAATTTCATATTGCTATGGGTTCTATGTCTAATATAACGCTGGCAACACTTAAATTTATCACTCGCACTTTATTTACACAAATAATCCACAAAACGCACTGATCAGTAATGTCTTACAACAAATAAGCAATCAAAAACAGATAAATCCATATTGTTCAATTAATATAGAGTTTGCAATATTACTGTACAAAAATCAATCACTAAATGTTAAAAGGCCGATATAATATTAAATAATAACTGTTCAATAGACTGTCCAATAATTCAAGAGGAACGTCGAAAAGAACAATTAACTTACTACATAATACAAGTCCGTAATACAATAAAAGCTATGAGTAGAGTTCAATCGTATGAATTTAAAAAGGTAAAATAATTCTCACTAAGGCTCAATATACGGTAATTAATTATCACTACAGAACAGAACTGTTACTAGTTGTCTCGACAAATTTCAAACACGATTGAACTAATTTACAAAAGTCTCTCTCTTATTTAAGAGCTCCATTTTTCTATTAACTTCTACCGAATTCGATAAAATTCCTAAATAAACAAATAAGAAGTTCTCGCATATTCCACAATATTCCATTTAGTTGATAAATTTCCATGAGGTTCTAATTACTGTAAATATTCTACCAAATTCTAAGTTAATATATAAAAGTGTCAAAAAAAAGAGTAATTAATTGCTTTGTCCAGAGACTTGTTGACACAAGCGATAACGCTTTAAATCCTACTTTCCTTGTTCACCACAATATTGTTCAAACAGCATTGACTGTAAAACGTAAAATGATGGATCTGTTATTGTAGTCAACATTAAATTTGGACACCGAATGGCGAATTTGTTCCACCTCGGATTTGAAACAAGGCATCCAATAGCCTCTCTATAAAGTCACTGTACTCTTGCTATCTGATAGAATAGATAACAGTATTACGGGAAAGGGGATTAGAGGGGTGGGAGGGGACAGAAAGGCTTTAACTTGATTAGGTTGCTTTTATCTTGGCGAGCAACCGGCGGGCTTGGAAAACATAATGAACGGTGAAGCCGACCTGCTGACATTCGTGATAATTGACTTTTCATAATGATAAAAGTAGGTCTATTTTTTATTCATTCATTGTTAAAACCTTAGTTTATATTAGTTTACCCTACTGTAGAACATGGCTTGCAATAGTTGGGTAGGGTAATTTCCATTAAAATTGGAGTATTTAGAATTTTAATTGTAGATTTAGTTCTATTATATTAGGCTATTATAATGCAGCTTTTAGATTTATTAGATTAGATTTATTTTTTAGATTTTATTTAGATTTATTGAGTTTCTGGACATGCAGGCTGCTGGATTAAATTGGATATCGAGTACTAGCATAAGCTTACTAGAAAAAATCCAAAATATCAATTTCACCAATGATTTGGTTGAGCTTCCATCAACTACATTGATAGGAGTCTCAAGTTACTTACAAGAGACCCTGAAACTCTAGTCTTCTTTAAAATTTAGTCTAGAATACTTCTTTTAATGTTGTTAAATTGACATGTTCAAGATTATAGGCCTCGGCCTGTTATACTGTACAGAGAAATTACATTGCAGGCTACTCTCTGGTAGGGTTCTCCAAAGATTTATAATTAATAATTCAAAATAACTTCAATTTTTTAGAATGCACTTCGAATGTAGCTACGAGTTTTTCAGAATCTAGCTACGAGTTTAAACTGAATTCATTTTCCAGCCAAAATTCTACTGACTATATAATAAGATAAACTCAAGCTCGAGACACAAACAAACTGAGCCACTAATTTTCATAAAGCGCACTGAAAGTAGAGCAATCTATACTCTATACACGAGTATATTATCTGTACCAAGATCTGAAAACATGAATAATCTCTATCACCCACTTTACACCTAGCTTATTTATGAAAAGAGAGTATAACGTAGCAGGGTATATTGCATCCTAATAGGCCTATTATCGAAGTTTGGTACACTCGTTCCTATTCGTTCTTTGGTATTTTCGTTCCTACATCCATCACTCATTATTGAATCCTGGAGGTTGCACCTTCAGACCCCTCAATCCTTGTCTTTGTATAAATGACTTATCTCATCTGGCTTTAATTTCATTAGATAATTTTTATTATAAAAACGCAATGGTGGTGGTGGATAAGGTAAAACTATAAATACTGGTGGTGTTCATTTGATTTACAGAACATTTCTTCCTGTTGATGTGATATTTGCTCTTAAATATAGTATTTTGTGCTCTTCATGATTTTCATTTCTTCGAAAAAAAAGAAAAACATTTTTGGTTGTTCATATAAACTCCTGAAATCTACGGAAATCTTTGATTTCTTTGCGTTTGTATTTTTTCATTTGTTTATATTGTATACATTTTTTTGTATGTCTTATTCCCGGTTTCTGAGTTGTTCATTAAGTTTAACCCATTAACCCATCATTAACCCATTGCTCCAGCATTGAGTTAATGGTCCATTAAGTCAACGAACAACTCAGAAACCGGGCATAAGACTAGCCATGTTTACAATGCATAATAATGATATCTATTTGTGTATATTTTTGTTATTCGCAATAAAACATTCTATTCTATCCATTTTTATTATTACAATCGTTATTATTACGTAATCTTTAATGGATATTTTATTGAGAATTTAGGCCACAGCTGCAGGCTGAATGGTGAATTTTTACACCAGGATCGTAGTTGGCCCACGGGATGAATAAGTCCTCCTGATCCAAATGCACACAGTCGATATTGTCTAATTTGAGTGCTGCAAATGGCGGACGGCGAAAAAAACAGGTGGAGAGGTTCCGGTGCCGGCAGACGACAGACGGGCCAAAAGAGAAAAGGACAGGAAATGGAATGGAGAAGAAGAGAGGGAGGAGTCGACAGTCGAAAGTGGGGAGCGTTCCCCTTCATAAGAACGCCGCCATAGCCTATCCGCGGCCCTCGTCTCCTATTATATTATTCGGAGCTCCGAGGAGCCGCCGGAGATGAATAGAGAGACCTTGGTCCCGAATGCATCATTGTCGAGATGCCAGAAAGCCATTGCTATGCTATGCACACCCTCCATCCCTGTCAGCACACCATAAATGATGTCTTAATTTAATATTAATAGCACTCTATAATTTTGTAATAAACGCGCTTCATTTTCAGTCTTCATCCGTTTCCGACGCAGTCTTCTCGCGCTCAACCATCCCGATGCAACGCCAACATACAACTCTCTCACTAGATGGTCATCAGTCAAGACAGCGGTCGACGCTTATTACAGGGCACCAATAAACTGTAGGCCGGGACCATGTCGAGGCACTCGAGTTCGGTACTTGAAAAAAAACAAGTTTTGTTGGAATGACGTTTGATCAGAGCATAGAACTCTATGTTCCGTGCGTTTCGTCTTTTCATGTTCAAAGCCAAAAGAATTGTTTTCAGTCATAAGAATGTGAAGAGCTTCAATTCAATAACTTTTTGTTTTTTTTTGAGGATGAAGTCCACATAGGTCTGAGACCTGTGCGTGGGTAATGATTGGATATTAATGATAGATGAATTGGACCTACAGTTTTAAGTGGGTTCCGAACCACCGGGAAGTGATTTTACAGCAGAGAACAGTGTATTTTTTGCTGGCCAATCTAATCGGTCACCGTTACTAAGTGGACTCACGAGAACGCAGCTTATCTCTACATGATAGAACAGATACCTGCTACGGCTCACGGCTATCATTTCCCTTTAGATCAACCAAGCTTTTAAAAATGTCGCTACTAAAACTGGAAGTAATATAAACATTGTTTGGAATCTGCACAATGTGAAACCCTTCAGGTATTTCGATGACTGTTTATGTTTGATGAGCAAATTAAGTTTAGTCTTAAATCTGTAACCAAATTTCATAGAATTCACCTGATTTAAATCCCCGAATGATTTTACAAATCAAAGAAGCAAAACAACACACTTTTCAACTGCTTAATTGAGCTGATACTTGAAAATGTTGAAGCACGAACTGTAGCATATTTATTAGAAATTTAAAAATTGAATGGTAAGAATTTTAGGAGAACTGTTGAGAATATTTTCTCCAATTAATGTTTTTATTCTCCCAATTTCCAGTTAAATTGAGGTGAAGAGATAATTTTTCCTAGTAGGAGAGCTTCACGCTAGAAAATAAGCGGTTACATTGTCTGAGAGAACCTCAAAAATCAATTGAGCAGCAGAAAGAAATCAATAATAGGATACTTTCTGCTCGTTTATATACTGAATCTTGTTGAAATAAATAATTTCAACACGAATCTGAATTTGCAGGAGATAGAATGAAGAGCATCGGTTCTAGGGGATGAAAGAAAATTATTTCCAGTAGAATTCCAGCAATGTGAAAAGCCGAAATAATCAAGGACAATCGAATGACCACGACAATAAAATAGTCTACAACAATTTTTACCTCTCTTCTAAGTTAATTGAGAGACATAGTGAGAGCTGAGTGACTCAGTGAGAGTAGAACAGCTACTATAGCTTTCTTTGTAGTGGCGAAGGTGATATTGTTAAAGATATTCATAATGAATAATAAGATTAACTTTTTAGGTGAATTCAACGACTTGCATTCAAATTTTCATTAAGAATAAGTAGAATTTACTTACTCTGGAGGTTAAACGTTTTCGAGGTATTGAATCTCACCATCAAGCCTCGATGATGAGATTCAATACCTCGAAAACGTTTGGCCTCCAGAGTAAGTAAATTCTACTTATTCTTAATGAAAATTTGACTGCAAGTCGTTGAATTCACCTAAAAAGTTAATATTAACAACACAGTTCGTCATGGAACAAGAAATCCAGGAATAATAAGACTTGAAGTTGTCACAATCACATTTATTGAAAAATGTGAGATACTAGTTTCGGTTGTTACACCATTATCAATTTCAAACGAGTTTGTTTGAGACTGATAATGATAATGGTTTAACAACCGAAACTAGTATCTCACGGTTTTCAATAAATGTGCTTGTGTAAACTCCAAGTCTTATTATTCGCTTTACTATAGACTGCTATCAAGTTGCCTGATTCAGTTGAATCGGGATATCTAGAACATGACATCAATTGAATTTAATAGTCTCGTTTTCTTCATCTTCTTCTGCATTGTTTCACGCTCTTCTTCCTCTCCTACTGCAATCCCGCATTCTCTAGAGTTAGAGTTCCGTCGACAGATAACAGCATCAAGTTGATCATTATATAGACATCCATTATTTTTTAAATATATATCTTGCTGGTCTCATGCCGGAAACCAACAATAACTGTACAATACCAGTACAAAGAATTGGAAGAAAAACTGAATTTTAATATTTTCAGAGGATAAACTACCGTGAAGACCGCCATAACGGCGTACAGACCCCTTCACCCAGCTATCAAGAGAAATTCACCTGACAATAGCATCGTGTTCAGGGTGCTGTTGGCAGTTCGATAACTTCCTTTCTTTTCCTTTATTTTCATCGCTTGTTTCTCCCACACAGCTGCAAGGACTCAAGTGGGAGCAGGATTCATGGGAAAACAACGGAAGAAAATCCGGGAGTGTCACGGATCGCTTAGCCCTATAGCCTCTGTTAACGATCGATCGATCCAACTTACAACGGTCGTTGACTGAGCCAGGCAATAGAGCATTGTAGAAAACTGATTCTGGTGAAACGTTTGCACACCTCAAGATTTTCCAAACTATTTAGTGGTTTGGATGATTCTAATAAGTTAAAGCTAGAGGAGGCAAAATAAAAAGTAAAGTAAATTCGTATGGCTTTTCGTGCTGGGGAGACCCTTACGGGTAGTTCCACCTCGCCGTTTTTTTTTAACGACTGCTTTTTTTTATATGCAACCGGGACCGACGGCTTAACGTGTCCTCCGAAACACGGGAGTGGCTCGAGAAAAATATCTTGTACTCAACTGGGATCGAACCCAGGACCTTTGGCTTATCAGACCAGCGATAAGCCAACTCGGCTACGCCGACTCCAAATAAAAAGTAATATGATGCAGATGATGTGTTTGCAGATGATGCGGCGAAATAAAAAGAAACGTGAAAATAAATGACATTGAATACAAAAAAATTGAAAACCAAATATGGAACGACCTTAAAGACAAGCGAAGATAATAAGGACTATGGGGACATGAACCTATCCTGTCAAAACTCTTAACCGCTGTATTTTTTACAATTTGAAAGTGCAGGTCGTTCAACTCAAGATTAAGAAGACTATATCTAAAATAAAAAGCAATACTGCCAGAAAATTAGAACGTCCCTTTCCTACCCAACCCTTGTCCCAAGCCTTATTATAGTTTCTTCGCCATATTGTTTTTTATCATCTATTGTATTATTTCATTTTGTTAGTTGCTTTCAAATTTCTTGTAGGTATGTGTGTGGAGTGTTCTGTGATATAATAATACTTCATTTCATTTGCTTAAATTTGTAACACGCGTATCATCATTCACCTCATTAGCCACGCACAAGTCCCAGACTCAAGTGGGCTTATTAGCAAGAAAAAATATTAAATATTTATATTTATGAACAAATTGAAAATCAAAGGTGAAACCACCTACAGGCACACGAATAAAAAGCTAGGTGAGCAGAAGTGATGATGATGATGATGATGATGATGATGATTATTGTGATGGAAATGGTGAGAGCTGAGAAAGAGCAACTGGAAGACAAAATAGAAAAGGCTAAAGCAAAGGTCGTGGGAATCTGTGTTCTGAAGAGAAGAGACATGAGAGACGCCGACGGAGAGGCGGCAAATATTACGTTATTATTTGATAGGTTGAGGGCGCCATCAAATCCAGGCAGCGGCGGCGCAGTGTTGAAAAAAGACAACCGCATAGAACCCAAACGATACAGCTCTAATGGTGGTTGCTCGAGCCCGCAAAGTGATGGCAGGCTGGCATTCACTTGCTTGATTGGAAAGGTTTCACAGAAGAAAAAATACTGTATCGCTGAGGATATTTCCAGAGTGCCAGAGCGAAAGAGCCCCTTAAAACAATTCATCGGAGAGTATATTGAGATTACATTGAATAATGAGTAGAATTCGAGTGCATTTCCAACAGCCAATTAAAACTTCTAGATAATAGAAATTCATTCTAGATTCTGGAAGGCTCTGTAGGGTTGCTCTATGCAACCAGCAATACAGAAATAAATTCCCTCTATTGCAAGGGAATTTTGCGCATAACCTACCTTGAGCTCAGTGAATGATGGCTAACATTTCATTTTACGATCTATGGTCACCTCATCAACACAATATATTAAGATTGAAATGAAAACAATCACCTCATAGTCATAGATTATGAGGCCATACACAATTAATTTGAGTTTGTCAAAGAGAGTGTTCCCAAGAGCTATGAAAGAAATGTGTTGAACCATTACATAAAGGAGAAGATAAAATAATTGCTACCAATTATAGACCTATTTCACTGATAAGTAATATTTCTAAAATATTGGATAAATTGGTAGAAAAAGTCTAGTGAATTACTAGTACAGTACTTGGAAAGAATAATTTATTGGCTTCAAATCAGCTTGGCTTCCGCGAGTGAATAAGTATGCCTTGGTGAACTGAGTAGAATGAGCCATCACTCAATAGGGAGCAATGCACAATCCAATAGTTTTGGCGGGGGGTCAGAATAGCCGCCCCTTCTACTAATAATGACAAACAATTTGGTTGGCAAGGAAAGGTTCTGTATGAAAGAGGGAGTGTCGAAATGTGAATTTAGTCTATTTATTCAAATAAATCTTCTATTAGACATAGACTTCAACAAGCTTGTAGTGGGTAATGCCCCAACCCCACCTCACCAACTATTCAATCATCATTGAGATTTCACCTTCAAAAAACGCCGTAATATGATTGCTTAACTTCCTACACTTTGAATTATATTATAATAAATAACAATCAAGGTGGAATAGCTCTGAAATAGCATTCTTCATGTGCCACAATGTGATATACTAAGCAGCCCCTTATTTTGGGAAGCCAGTAGCGCGCTTGTGGTGGATTCTACAAAATAAATGCATAGGATCATTTTTTGTACAGAATTCTGTCCCCATTAACTTTGATAGATATACAAAAAATTATTTTTAATTATCTTTACTGATATATGAGCAAAAAACTAAAAATTTGAACCTCTCAACCTTTGATTAGGTCTCACCCCCCCCCCCCCCGTGCTTGGTGACTTTTGGTATGTTATTACCCAAGGTTAGAGGAAGCGATTGGCGAAAAAACCAATTTCTTTATCAATTGACCTTTCGATGGCCATATTTATGTCTAATTTGACTGGGCTACTAGGCCTGTGGAAGCCTCCTTTCCCTTTAAAAGTAGCACACCTTGAGAGGGTGTTGAGGTTGTCATTTCTTCTAGGACTTATCACTGACATATACCATTGGCCACCAAAATTGCAATTTGCATTTAATACACAATCCTGCATAAAAAATTTTTTTCCATAGCGGTAATGTGATATTTTTCGAAAAAATACGAAAATTGCCTACTTTTACACCCTCCGTAACTCTGGAACCGTTCACTTTAGCAAGATTATGCAAAGACCTTTTATGTTCGCAATTTAATGTAGATTATTTTTTATGGGCACTTTTTCAATTCAACCGCATAGTTTTCTAAATATTCGAGAAAAACTGATAAAAACTACTAATTCATCTACTTAACCCCCCTCCCCCCTAAACCCAACGCTGAAAATGGTGTAACTTTTTACCATGCAATATGTGGACCATATAGAACAATTTGCAGCTGGAGGGAAACTTTTACTTTGGATGTTGAGGTTAGGCCGTTTTTTGGTCTAATTGCACCGTACTAATACTATGCTGAACACTCAGCATACTAATATGACAGATCCATAGATTGCAGGCCTAGAAATAGCAAATATGTGCCAAAGATGTCTTACAAAAATATATGTTCAATGTCTATTTTTTAATACTTTATTTATTAATTGATATTCCATTCATCTATGGAAGTAACAGCCTCATTTTGGAACCTTTATTTACTGCAATCAATGCAATCCTCGTAACCTCTTTGTCGTATCATATTCTCGCAATAAACCCTGTTGCTCGGCATCTTTTTGACAACCACATTAACCTTAACTTTGTCTTGCTAACCGGATATGAAACTTGAAACGGTAAGGAGATTTTAGCTGCGATTTGCTCAAACTCTAATAAAATTAGCTTTTCCACATTATTATCCAAAGAATTTCAGCAAGAGCTGAAAATATTTTGGTTTCAAAATATTTTTAAGTTTGATGCTTAGCTGTCGCGGGCTGGATTGATCATTCTGGCGGGCCGCGGGCCGTAGTTTGAAAACCCCTGTCCTAGATCATCCGTAATCAGAATGAATATGAAAAATTTTATTAAAAAGCTCGGTGTTTAATCAGGCATATAAGTTATTAAAAACCAGCTTAACAGCAAAGTTACTTCCAGAAAGCTAGACCTAGAATACCTACAAAATGAGCAACAATGAAAGTGAAACATTCCTACAGTATTGATCACTTAGATCCGATAACCACACAAAAACGGATTCTCAACTTTTTAGGCCGCTCAACAACAGAACAGGATTTTTTTAAATGAACAAATAATAACACGAGATAAGGTTTACGATTCAAAACTGAAACGATAAAAAAATAAAAGGTTAGCACTGGAGTAGCTTGGTTGTTAGAGAACAATAGTCCGTTTGGATTGAAGGAGAAAAAAGAAGAAAAAAGGACACAAAATATAAAAACGCTGGCAGTTTTGCTGTCAGTAATGCATTCAAAGTTCTGTTTGGTTGGGGCGAAAGTGAAGTGGAGAGCTTTTGAGATACCAGAGGACGAGGATAAGGATGAGAAGGAGAAGGACAACGACAGAGAGTGGTAAGGTGTTGAGAATGTTGGTGGAGGAGAGACTGTACCTGGCCGACAGTGTTGCCTGGCACTCGACGACTAATTCTGCAGCGCTGACAGGTGATAAAATGTTGGCTGGTGTGAAATGGGACGTAAATCAACATGTCAATGATAGCAGTCAATAGTAACAAAAGATGACACCACAAATTTACACAGGAATTCCACCTCTATAGTAATCGTTGAAGGCTACATCATGTGAAGGACGTATTTGAGAGTTTATAGTGGACTAAAAAAGTCTACTACAGTGTACTAAAACGTCTACTCTTAGTATCGTACATGAAAATAAATTTTAAACGTAGTGAGCAGCTAAATAAATAACTAGCTTCAGGAAACAGAACAAGACTTGGAGCAAATAGGTACTGATGGATAGGATGAAACAACAAATGCAGAAGACATATCCAGAGGCAGAATCAATAGCACAAAGTTTGAAAGAAAAAGAGAAAAATAAAATGAAAATTTTCACTACGCTGAGCCATAATTCTACGCTAAATAAACGAGCCAATCAATTATTTTCAACAAAGCGTTTATGTATTAGGCCCGCTTCATACACATCGATTTCATCCGTTCGGTAAAATCACGAACGGTCCACATTCCAACAGTGGCGTGAAGAAATAAATGAGGCTCTTCACACACATCGATATTATGCCGAACGGTAATGACAACCGTCCGTTGCCGTGAAGCAACCGTCCAATGTCTCGAACAGGACGGCCGCCGTTAGGTAGGCAATGGGTAGAGGTATAGAAAACTTGTGGGCATTTTCAAACACATCGAATTTGACCGTACGATAATTTGCATTGTTTATTCAATACATTATCTACTTGCATTCCTTGTCCGCTTCAGAGACTTCTGTCTCTGTCTATATAAATAAAGTAATATTATTTTTATCTTATCTTTATCTATTCCCATAAACCCATTCGGAGTTTGTTCACTTTTGTCCATTCCGTTCGAGATCAACCAAACGGCTGAAAACGTATGGCCGATATCGGTGTGTGTGAAACGGCCCTTAGATGGTTTACCAGTGGGAATGAATCATCCAGCATAGGTTTCACAATTGTTCAGTTAAAAAAACCATCATATCCACTTCCAAGCCTTGGTATCGAAAGCTTCCCCACTCCTAATTGCTGCATCCTGTCCCTCAGCTGAGCCAAGCATATCCACAATGTGTCATTGTCGTAAGATGAGTTCATCTCAGGGTATACATTCAGGAAATTCTTCTCTTTAATTTGAGTTCCGTAACAATATGAATAATTAACAGTTTTCAAGCTTTTCACAGATTCCACATCTTTAATAATCTCGGAAAAATATTGTTGTGGACATGGAAAGAAGGAACAGTTTTCAGCATTATCTGCTTGTGTCAACAAGTCTTCCGGTCTAAGAGAATTGTTTAGTCCCCCCCCCCCCGCACTCTCTTTGCCTTGCAGTTTATCTAAATGTCATTAGAATGTTTAATTAGAGTTTAATGGAATCTTATCGAATATTGTGGAAAATGCAAGTGTTTATTTTAGAAGTTGATAGAGAAATCTTCGTCTTTCTGGATTGTGAGAAATGTATAAATAGTACAAACTTTTGTAAAACGAGTTGAGTTGTGATTCAATCTTTAATGCAATAAGTAGCAGAAGTGACAGTTCCTGTTTACCAGTAAGCGCTTATACAGACCGTGATAAACAAACGTCTTTTGTTACAGATCATTATTGAGGCTTACTTGACAGTTTATACAGTGACTTGTAAGTACTTGTAGAGTTTCAACTATTATGTACTAGACGCTTCTCCTTGAATTATTGAACAGTTATTATTTAATATTAGATCGGCCTCTTGACATTTAGTGATTGATTTTTGTACAGTAGTATAGCAAAATCTTTATTAGCTGAAAATTAACGATTTATCTGTTCTGATTTCATTATTTTGTGTAAGAAATAACTGAACAGTGTGAGTTGTAGATAATTTGTGTGAGTGATAAATTCAAGTGTTGCCAGCTTTATTTTAGAGTTAGAACCCATAACAATATTAAAGAAATGGGATTTTACACTTTTAACCAACGACATAGATCAACACATTAATTACGATTGGGGGCCAAAATCGGAAGAGATTGAACCAGTATGACGTAGACAAGATTAAATTAGATTACTTTATTCATGAATTTACAAATTCTTCAAACATGTGCTTACATACTATATTCTTTACATCACATAGAAAGTATATCTGGTTGATACTATTTACATTGTGTTCGAAATATTAACAGTGATCTTATAGTTAGAGCAAATGGAATGAAATTGTAAGTGATGCATTTACATGAAAATGCGAATTTTGGACAACGATTCGTCTATTCGAGCACTTAACCTTGAGAACATTTGGTTATTTTCAGAAAAATAATGTGTTAATACAATTGACTTCATATTGTAGAATAATATTATATTATGAATTATTAGTTATTGCTAGTTTAGATGATGAGAATGTATTGTAAAAATGATATACTAAAATGTATACTAAAAATGAGACTGAGAATGAGAGTGAGATTAGAGAAAAAAGATTAACAAAAGATGATTAGAAAAATCTATATATATTTATATGTATAGAATGATTATGAAGATGAAATGGCTAATGAGAGAAGATGGGGTGGTAATTTGAGGTATTGATTTTATGCAAATTTTCTTAATGTATTGAGGTGTGTTGAATCGTATTTCCGATATGCTATAGACTACAACGATGGAATATTATTTACAAAGTTAATGGATATTCTTGAGATTGATATTTCTAGATATTATTGTCATGCAGTTGCTCTAGAGTTGGACAGACGCAAGCATTTTCTCCATAAGGTAACTTAATGCCCGCTCGACTCTCAAGTCACCTAATGAAGTTAGGAAGTGCGTTCCAAGCACAACAGGCACTTACAACAAATGATTTTATACTGTATAAATGGTTGTAAGATGGTTTGGTATCCTAAGAGTATTGTCTCCAGACACGAATTTGAAATCATTCTTGAAATATTTTTTTGGTTTAAGAATATATTTGACAAGCTTGACTATTCTAACTAAATATAATCTCTGATCAGGTTAAGTATAAGGATGGCCTCAATGGCCAAGACTTCGTCTCTTTGTGTAATTCATCTCTCAGATCCAAGCTCTATTTTTCTTCCTTTTTTTACAATCACATCAATAATGTCTGCTGCACAATACCTTAGAGTATATTTTTTATCTTTTCTAATCAAACTATTCAACCATTATGTTTTCTTTTCAAAAATCACTGTACATCACTTGAACTAGGGGATCTGAGAGTTGCTAATATTAATAATACTTTTATCGTTGATGTACATTGTAAATTTACACAATAGCCCAGGCAATGAATGTTTTGTGTCGTAACAAATTAGGGGAAAGCTGAATTTTTGCAGGATGTTAGTATACATAATACTTACTCGAAAAAACCAAAGTCCCGACCCCCAACCCGCTTGCTTCCCCCTCCACCCCCCTCTCAACATTGCAAGATCAGTACTTCAGTTAAAAGCTCATAACTCGGAAACTAATCAAGGTATCGTTGTGATTCTCATCTCATTTAATACTTGAAACTATTCTCTACAAAATATGTTATATACATTTTCAATGTAGATAGCCTAGTTTTTCAGTAAAAATTCAGTTTATAGAAAAAAATGTCACCACGAACCACAAAAATCAACTTCAACTGATCATATCTTTCTTAGTATTGAGTTATTGGTTGTTTTGTTCCTTACAAAACTTATAGATAATTTAATAAGCTTTAAAATGATGTTTCTATTGATTATTATCGTTCAAGTTATGGCGTCATAGTGAATGATGAAATAGTAGCGGACACCGCGTCGCCGAACCCTACAGCACTGTGTATTGCATGGCGCTTGGCTATCCAGCCCAATCCAATAAAGAATCATTGTCAGAACAAATAAGAGACAAGCCAGAATATATATGCCAATTAATAGTACACGTTTAAAAGTACATTTTCCGAAAAGTCCCCAAAAATCCCCCTTGGCTTTTCCCCCAATCCCCCTCAAAGTTAAATTTTTTTCTAATTATTGGAAATTCGATATCTCTGTAACTAACCATCGAACAGAGTTGATTCTTCTTCCATAATATCAGTCATATAATGTTCTGCAATAAATGTGCTGTTCACTTTGGCGGTTAAACTGATAGTTTTTCTAATAAAAATTGAAATATCTCCAAAAGAGAATTCTATCAACTAGATTTTTCATTATTTAGGGGGACATTTTTGTATGCTATTTTTCAGAAAATGGCTTCAAATAGAAGTTATAGAACTTATTTTTATGGATCCAACGATGTATAACAGCATACTGATGATTAGAGAACCTCAATAATTAAAGACGTAGAAATACTCTTGTTTAACTCACGAAGGTATCCAACTGCGATTAGCTTTAGAAGCAAACTGATTTTTAACCCATTTTTATAAAAGCAAAAGGTGTCAGGGGGTACTTCTCCACAAAGGTTTTGGTAAATTAGCGTTTAAAAGCAATAATTTAAACATCATTTTACTCATTTTGAGGCACATTAGAGTATGAAGTTCATTTAGTGCTCATATCATTTGAATGTCTCCATAACAATCACGCTATTTATGTTATGGATGGCTTTTTACGTTTCATTTCAATTATATACTCAGTTTGAAAACAAGTTGTCACGTTTTTTCAATGTTTCGGAAGTTTTACTGATGTCTGGCATTTCCACTATGAACTCTAAAAGCTTAACTTCTTTTTTGTTCTGGATAAAAGTGATGTCAGAGACTAAACATTCCAGTTGAACCTTTTTTAATGTGTAGACCTTTTGGCATTGAATAATCAATAATGAAACTACTGAAGTATCTTTAATTTCAAGCATCTATTCGTTTCAACATATGAAAACTTCATCCAATGAAAACAGAGGCAGGAAACCTCTTGAAACAATAAACAAGAATTAGGCCTACATCGTCATAATACAAAAATTGAAATTTCAGTCTTTGTTCCTTCCCTGCCGATTTTCTGTTGTAAACGGTAGCTCAACTCTTTAGTAAATTAACTCATATCTAACACTGAGATGCGATGAGACACTGAAAGCAAACTGAGATGCGATAATGTTGCACTGCGAAATCGAAAAGATAAATGAATAAGTAACCGTTATTCTAATTTAGCAAAGAAAAATATATTTTTTTAATTAAAATTTTAATTATATTTCTATAATCTAAGTTAATTTGCACGTGTGATTTTCGAGTTCACTCGAAATCATGTTCCGGGCTAGCTCGCGGGCCGTAGTTTGCTCTAAACTGTACTTGGAAAATGACGATTTTTCATTATAAATAATTTATAACTCGTAAAATACTTGAGAACAAATTGCAAAATTGATCTCAAATTGTAGGTAACATCTTTTTCTGTCATATCCTTAGTAAGAGAACCGCTGAAAACACGTTTTAAATCAAACTAAACAATTCTATATGTAGCAAAAACTTTACGGGGTCTAGTAATTTTCCAGGTTTTCCCGATAGTACAGCCATACAATGTGTTGGACAAAAAATGTATAGGACACAGTTATTTCAAACAATACAATTTCCTGAAACATACCAGTGGCATCGTTGTATTATGCATGAATTTTGGGTTGTGATTCTAAATGTTGAAAAATTATGGAAAAAATGATTATAACTTAGAATCTATTCATGCTGCAAGTCTGCCCTTGGTACCCAGTTTTGGGTAGTTGTATTGTACAGAAGAAAGGTATCCTGTTTATTTCTTGTTCGACACATGGTGTGGCTGTAATATCGGAAAACCTGGAAAATTACCAAAACTTGCAAAAATTTTGCTATATATAAAATTGTTTAGCTTGATTTAAAATGTGTTTTCAGCAGCTCTCTTACGGAGGTTATGAAAGAAAAATATGGTAACTACAATTTGAGACAAATTTTGCGATTTATTCTTCAGTAGTTTACAAGTTATAACTATTTATAATGATAAATCATAATTTTACAAAAAAATGTAGTATGGGGGAAGCCTACACTACCCTTTCAAGTAGAATTCCAAATTATCGGTCAAATATGGCATTTTACATATGAATTCATATAGCCTCAAGGAGCTGAGAACATGAAAGTATGGAGTGCAACAGATGATAGCGAGGTGTATCCCCCTCACTGCTACACCACTCATCAACCAAATCATCATCTCTAATCGTCAGCATGCTGTTATACACATCGTTGGATTCATAAAAATAAGTTCTATAACTTCTATTTGAAGCCATTTTCTGAAAAATGGCATACAAAAATGTCCCCCTAAATAATGAAAAATCTAGTTGATAGAATTCTCTTTTGGAGATATTTCAATTTTTATTAGAAAAACTATCAGTTTAACCGGCAAAGTGAACAGCACATTTATTGCAGAACATTATATGACTGATATTATGGAAGAAGAATCAACTCTGTTCGATGGTTAGTTACAGAGATATCGAATTTCCAATAATTAGAAAAAAATTTAACTTTGAGGGGGATTGGGGGAAAAGCCAAGGGGGATTTTTGGGGACTTTTCGGAAAATGTACTTTTAAACGTGTACTATTAATTGGCATATATATTCTGGCTTGTCTCTTATTTGTTCTGACAATGATTCTTTATTGGATTGGGCTGGATAGCCAAGCGCCATGCAATACACAGTGCTGTAGGGTTCGGCGACGCGGTGTCCGCTACTATTTCATCATTCACTATGACGCCATAACTTGAACGATAATAATCAATAGAAACATCATTTTAAAGCTTATTAAATTATCTATAAGTTTTGTAAGGAACAAAACAACCAATAACTCAATACTAAAAAAGATATGATCAGTTGAAGTTGATTTTTGTGGTTCGTGGTGACATTTTTTTCTATAAACTGAATTTTTACTGAAAAACTAGGCTATCTACATTGAAAATGTATATAACATATTTTGTAGAGAATAGTTTCAAGTATTAAATGAGATGAGAATCACAACGATACCTTGATTAGTTTCCGAGTTATGAGCTTTTAACTGAAGTACTGATCTTGCAATGTTGAGAGGGGGGTGGAGGGGGAAGCAAGCGGGTTGGGGGTCGGGACTTTGGTTTTTTCGAGTAAGTACTATGTATACTAACATCCTGCAAAAATTCAGCTTTCCCCTAATTTGTTACGACAATGGCCATTTTTTTGCATTCATTGCCTGGGCTACAAATAAAGTCATCTGAATCAGGTAGTTTGAGTATTGAGTTTAGTACATGAGATTGGGTGATTCTTTCGTGACGTTGGAGAGAGAAAACAAATCGAAGACAATAGTTCTGACTGAGTAACAGTCGATCATTCAGAGTGACTGGCATGCCATTCATTACAGAATTACAGTAACTTACATGAAATTTGAAGAGATGAGAGATTCTAACAGTAATAATCTGATACTTTGAGGAAGGATAACTAGCACTCTCTTTAAAAAATGCATATCTGAAATAGTTATTTATGTATTAAGAGCGTGAAGCGCGACTTTATCGCTCGAGCCAAAACATTTACTGCGCGACGCGTAGCGGAGCGCAGTAATTTTGCGAGAGCGATAAAGAAGCTTCACGCGCGAATTGCATACAATATTTTTCCTAAAACTGCAGTTCTGGATTCCAACACAATAAAAGCTTGTAGTTTGTAACATCACAGACCATGAGCGGATTTGGTTAGCGTACGCCATTTTTGAGGTTATGTGAATTTCACGGATTCTGTGATCCACCAATGAGAAGGCATCAAAATCAAAACAGAAGCGTAAAGAAAACAGCTGGCGAGCGTAAAGTACTTTACCGCTTGCTGAGCAGTAAAGAGGTATTTTACAATTAGTTTTCAGTACGTAAAGAACTACTTTACGAGCAGTTGTAGGAAAAAACCTTTTTCCTACATTGACCCGAAAAGTGCCTATTTTTGCACTAACTGTAGCACGCAAAATAGTCTATTCCTGCAGCAGTGCGGGAATAGTTATTTATGTATTAAGAGCGTGAAGCGCGGCTTTATCGCTCGAGCCAAAACATTTACTGCGCGACGCGTAGCGGAAAGAGCGATAAAGAAGCTTCACGCGCGAATTGCATATAATATTTTTCCTAAAACTGCAGTTCTGGATTCCAACACAATAAAAGCTTGTAGTTTGTAACATCACAGACCATGCGCGGATTTGGTTAGCGTTCGCCTTTTTTGAGGTTATGTGAATTTCACGGATTCAGTGATCCACCAATGAGAAGACATCAAAATCAAAACAGAAGCGTAAAGAAAACAGCTGGCGAGCGTAAAGTACTTTACCGCTTGCGGAGCAGTAAAGAGGTATTTTACAATTAGTTTTCAGTACGTAAAGAACTACTTTACGAGCAGTTGTAGGAAAAGTACTTTTCCGCACTCCAGATTTGCAACCTAACAACACAAAATAGTGAGCATGTAATACGCAGATTCCCTATTCTGCATTCAAAAATAGGTTGGCTACTCTGCTTCAGCGGCGAAATAGTCGTAGTTGTTGTTGAAATCGATTTGATTCGAAGATAGGCTATGTGAGGAATTGCCAGGTTATGTATGTCCTGTTTTGTTCTGTTTAAATTTCTTTATACATTACTGTAGAAAAAACTGAATGTGTAATTCGAGCGCAAAGTATTGTTTCTGCACTCGAGAAAAAACTGTTTCTCTCGATGCAGAAAAACGTTACTTTGCACTCTAGTTACACAAATAGCTATTTACATGTTTCAATAACTTGCCCTGTCTATAGTCAAGTGTTGAGTTCATAGTTATACCTAAGTTTTTAACTGAACTACAGTATGGTATACCATTGCCATCGACAGTGATCTTGTTCAAAGTGTAAGGTTCAAATCAATACTATCTATCAAGCGTGAATAACCGATGATTATAGGTTGCGTTTTTACAGGACTAAACTTAAGACCATCTTTCCCAGTCGTTTCACTTTGAACAGATGCATTGAAAATTGAAATGATGATAGGTAAAACTGCAATACCTATTTGTGTAACTAGAGTGCAAAGTGAGGTTTTTCTGCACCGAGAGAAACAGTTTTTTTCACGAGCCGAACGAGAGTGACAAAAGTTTCTTGAGTGCAGAAACAATACTTTGCGCTCGAATTATAAATTCAGTTTTTCCTACAGTAATGTATAAAGTAATTTAACAGAACAAAACAGGACAATTCCTCACATAACCTATCTTCGAATCAAATCGATTTCAACAAAAACTACAGCTTACTGTATTTTGTAGCTGAAGCAGAGTAACCAACCTATTTTTGAATGCAAAATAGGGAACCTGTGTATTACATGCTCACTATTTTGTGTTGTTAGGTTGCAAATATAGAGTGCGGAAAAGTACTTTCGCGTATTGAAATTTACTTTCCCGCACTGGTGAAGGAATAGACTATTTAGCGTGCTACAGTTAATGCAAAAATAGGCACTTTTTCGGGTCACTGTAGAAAAATAATATTTTCTTTATGAATTTAATAGGAATTTTATTTGCCCCAGTTGTATTACTCCATGCTCTGAGATTGGATGAAAATGGAATTGAGAAGCTAGTTGAATGTTTGAGTTAATAAACTGAATGTTTAGGTCATTGATGTGATTTTTGATGACTGTTTTGTCTAGTTGAGCTGAATGCGAAACAAAACGTTCATTTATGTTATCCAGTGGTAAGTCGATAGGAGTATTTGATTTCTGCTTACCAAAACCGATTTCTTTAATTCCACGCCATAGTGATGTCGAGTTTTGTCTATTGTCTCTCAGGAATACGTTCAAGTGCTTAATTTTTGAGTTACGTATCTCTTGTTAAACCTTATTTCTTAGATGTCAATATTCATTTAAAGTGCCCAAGTCGCCTGTACTCTTAGCTTTCCTGTGAGCTGAATCCGTTTTTGTCATAAACTGTAATAATTATATAGTATCAGTATATCAGTATATAGTATCAGTAGTATCAGTATCAGTAATAATTATATAGTACAATATATCAGTCATCCAAGCTACACGTAGTTTACTATTTATTCCTATTAATGTGACAGATAAGATTGTATGGTGAGTTGGTTCAAGTGGCAAAATAGTCAGGTTGAGGCATTGAAAGATTGTTGTAAGTTGGTGATAGTCAAAGTTACGGTTAGTCATGTTTAGGTCGGTATTCATGTCTTCCATTACTAAAATGCGGCTAGAAGAGAGAATCGGGAAAGCCGAGAAGCGAATAAAAACAGCCAAAGAAGAAAGAAGAGAAGTTGCAGTGCGGATCGGCGACAAGAAATGTTGTCAAGTGCAAGTCACGGTCCAAGTAGTCTCAGTCTGAACGCTCTGCTGGGTTGGCCCGGGCGAATGAGCACCGTGCGCGGGGCGGCCTCAGCGCTCAGGGCTCAGGGCAGACGGCTACTGCATCGAACATCTCATGCACCTTTTTACAACGATCAGAATGGCAGATAACATTGACTTAGTTCACCAAAACCCAAATCCAAAATCGATTAGACTCAAATACTTTTATTCACTCAAATAAAAATATAAAAAACATAGAATACAATAGAATTTCAAGTGCATTCCTCATTAGGCTATAGCCTAACAATGTCTCTCCAACATCAGAAATTAATCATATAACTAAGAAAAGACTCGATGTTGAGGTCACAACAACATTTATTATGAAAACAGATAAAGTAAGTTTCGGCAGATACGCCAATTGCAATCTCAATCAAAGTAAACCTAAAATGCAGAGCAGCTTAATATACTCTACGGACGAATGCTAATGATTTATCAAATGGGAGCCTCCAATAGGACGAATTGCTGCTCTACGTTGGAGGCCTGTCATTAGCTAATTAGACGCACCAATAATTAATAACTGCTAAAACAAGTAGGTAGAACAAGCAAATAACCGACAAATACGCAATAACAAAAATGAACAACTAGAATAGATGGGGGAATACTAGTAGAGAAGTGATTAGCCACGAGGCATGCCACATATTATGTTCAGTCGGATAAGACACGAGCGCTTGGGCTATTCTCGAAAGTGACCAATTTGTTTTGTTCAGCAGAAAAGACTGTTCTTTTATGTAAAATCACTTTCTGGTGGTTTGGAACCCACCTAAAACTGTAGGTACAACTCATCAATCAGCATCATCTAACTTATTACCCACGCATAGGTCTGGGATCCATCCTCCGAAAAAAAGGCAACCAAACACTAAACAATACTATCAAAACGGAAAAAATATATAGAGTATATTCAAAACAATATGGCATTACCAATACAAAGACCATAACTCAAGCATATCCAAGCTTGATTAACCTAGTACCCGATCACATAATTTCAAGTAGGCCTAACATTACCAAATCATCCATTATAAAAATAGTTGATGGATAAAATCAATAAATGTCTTTCACCTCATGCACAATTAATTAATCTGCTTATCAAATATCATCATCAAATAGCTATAGACATACTTTATACTTTGGTTTAATTTTAAGATACTTTCTACTGCCAGCATATTCTATAATGACAGTAAAACATCTTTCTTGCCTTAAATTTTTTACTACTAATTTTTCGATTGATTGCATGTAAATCTTAAGTTACACTAGTTGTAGATTGATGCTCGTTGCCAGCACACAAACCTTTGGTTTTGCGGGCAACGCCGTTACGGTTATTTAAGAAGAAGATATTTTATTTCATGTATTATTTAACATTAAGTATATTTTTTCTACTGTTTTTGTTTGAAAATTATTATGTATTACGGCAAAAAATTTGATTTGATTTGAAGCTAAAAATTATACCTAGTACCTACAAGTGCTATTAGAACATAAGTTAATGACTCGAATCCTCAAAATACATGCCTTTTCTATAAATAATAGAAGAATGGTCCAAGGGTCCTCATCCAGGGAAAAAATAGAAAATAATCTTCTCATTTCCGCTTTCTAAGCGTTTCTATAGACACAAACGCATTCACAGAGACCCATAGTTTTTGGTAAAAAATTAATTGATTCTTTAGTGCTTGAGAATTGTGGCTCAATTTGAGTAATCGCAAACTCTGGGAGCGTCCCACCCTCTTGACTTTACACTCAGTGTAAACGGTACAGTCCAATAGGAAAAAGTACTTAGAAGACATACCACTGATATTCATTAAGAAACTTGTTATTTGAGGATTTTTTTACCAAAATAATTTACTAATTAGGGGGGGGGGGCGTGATCTGCATAAAAAAATCAGTGATTCACTGAGGGTGAATGACATTCATATAGAGGCAGGTATAATAGAACAAAAAGAATTCCCTCAAATAATGAAAATATATTTAGCTGGTGAACCATAAGTAACCCGTGTGTCACACATTTCGACACTGCTCCTGCACCATCACCCCTGTGAGTAAATATTTCTCTTCTAAATCGCACAATGTAGTTGTCGCTAGTCGCCTGTCGCATCACAACAAACCATAATAATTTATTTTATTTGTTAAAAAAGTAACTATACAACACCTTCAAGACTTATTAAATCTGATTTTACATAATTTCAAGAACAATTGATATGACTCACCTGAATGACAAAGTAGCAACTCCATTGCAGCAAAAAATTGCATGCCCTGTCTGATGCGGACACCCGAAAGACCCGCGATCAGCTGAAGCTGGCTTTCACCCTTTCACGCACGAGAACCAACACAGAGTGACCAGACTAATGTGACTAATGGACTCGGACACGCGGTACTCCGCAAACAAAACGTCCGCCTTAAAGGACACCTGTAAAGTCAATATCCCAAAACCGTTATACGGAAATCTCCAAGGACCAGGGCACTCAAACAACGTCTATGCCAGTACTATTTGAAAAGAGAAAAATACTCTCCCAGCTTAGGGAGGAAACAAAAACATCATTAGTCACTCAACCCATTTTCACTATTCTTACTTCCTTGGGAATTTTCGATAGATAGTTGTTCGTCCTTCCGACTGCTTTCTCCTTGTACCAAAATCTTTCAAATCGGAATCTTTCAAGAAGAAAGCTAACCAGCTAAAGTCTTTCAGAGTTAGGTGGTAACAAGAAAGTTTCTACAAAATGAGAAAGTTCTAGTCTATTTTGATTTATTGTTCCAAACTTTTTAAGCAGTCCTGAATTTCATGAGAATCGCCACAGATTTTGGGATGAAGATGAGACTTAGAGATAAGAATCCATTGACCAGTAATATCAAATCTTCTAATTGGAAAAAATGTTACAACATTTCGAAAACTTGTTTTATAAATTGATTATCTTGATTTAGGCAATTAATCTATTGTAATATTTCACTCACTACGCACTTTTGAATTTCTGTTATAAAAATTAGGAACATTCTTATCTTGTTATATCAAGTTGCCAATGCTTTCAACTCAAACTGGCTTCGTTCTGTACCAAGAAATTTTAATAATCATTTTGAATGTTTATTATTAATTGAGATACAATAGAAATAGATATAAAGTTAATAGAAATCATGATTATAGTATAGAAATTCTCTTGCTAATGGAAATCTTATTTTACATTTTTAATTCACAATCCAGGGACTGTTGCAATACTGTCCTACTGCTTATAACATAGACAGCAGTTTCTAATGGTTTTCAGAATAAAACATCCACATTGAATATTTTCCCCCCAAAATTACAGGTACTTTAAATGACATCTTTAGATTTTTTACCTTTTTTCTTTCAATTTCATACTAGAGGATAACAAAGCTGTTTCTTGTTAAGAATTTGTTTCATTGAAGAAAACTAAAAAGGTGTAGATGAACTGGATATAAAGAGAGGCAGAGGTCATTGTGAATAAGGCCACCGGATATTCAGTAGAATGCAACTCAATTGAAATGCTAAGCTACTGAGATCATAAGCTGAATAGCTAACAGTTATAACAGAATAGCTAACATAGCTGAATAGCATAACAGTTGATTGAATTTTATATTCATAATTGAAGATACAAAAATCTCTAAAAATACCTTACTTGGACTGACAGAAAGCTATATACAGTACCAAGTTTCAAGAGTCTAGAATCTTTCTTGACTCTTTAAAATGGTAGCTTCCTAACATTTCAAGTTAGATCTCTATTGCTTTTGGAGTTTTGGGATCGAATTAAAAAATAATAATTATGTAAAAACATATTTTGATGATTGAAACAAATAACGCCAGAACAAACTCTAGAGGATACAACAAAACATTTAGCAGACAACTACATAAATATGATCCTCCAACATTAATATTGAAAGATAGAAACAATAATTTTATGCACAGCAATAGAGACAATGTAGAAATTTTCGCAGAAACATTTGAAAAGATATAAAATTGTGAAGACCCTCCAGAACTTCTTCAAATAAACACCGAAGCCCCTATTAAAACTCCGGCAGCAAATATAAACCCACCCAAAATCAACAAAGTCTATCAAGCATTGAAAGAGCTCAAAAACGACAAAGCTAGTGGAGAAGATCAAACATTTGCAGAACTCTGGAAATATGCAACAGAAAAAGTTAATATTTCATTGCATCAATGATGCATCGTGAAAATTTGGAACACAGAAAAAATACCAGAGCATTGGACTACAGCTATTATAAACCCGTTACACAAGAAAGGAGTGAAATCAAATCCAGACAACTATAGAGGAAAAGTCCTGTCAAGAATTCTGTACAACCGTTGCAAGGAACAACTTGAACAGGAGATTGGGGAATACCAAGGAGGATTCAGACCATGGAGAAGTTGCCCGGAACATATTATCAACTTAAAATTGGTAATGGATTACTACAAAAGAAGGCAGAAGCAATAAGTTATCACTTTTGTAGACTTTGAGAAAGCTTATAACCTGAACCCATAGATCTTCAATGTTAAAAATACTGAGGAACTTTGGACTCCAACCTAAATTGATAAAAATTATTGAACTGACTTTGATGAATACCAAATCTAAAGTTAAACTTAGAGGAGAAATATCTGAGCCGTTTGTAGTTAAAACAGAGTTAAGACAAGGAGATGGTTTATCACCACTACTGTTAACTGCGCTCTTGAATACCGGATGAGGGAATGGTACAAGAAAAATCCTAAAAATCAGAACTAAGAAAGATTATATAAACTTGAATTGCTTGGGGTTCGCAGATGACCTAGCGTTGTTAGCCAATGATGTAAAAGAAGCAAGAAATCAAATAACCAGTCTACAAAATATAGCAGAAAAATTAGGACTTCATAATTCGTTCCAGAA
The DNA here is from genome assembly GCA_948455865.1 of Conomelus anceps. Lineage (NCBI taxonomy): Eukaryota > Metazoa > Arthropoda > Insecta > Hemiptera > Delphacidae > Conomelus > Conomelus anceps. Next base: position 34,836,540 of record OX418219.1, on the reverse strand, counting down.
GACTGAAATTATGGTAACAGATCCACTGACAATCAATTAAATAAACGACAATAAAATTAAAATAGTTGAGCAATTTAAATACCTCGGAGAAATTATAACACATAACTTAGATACAAAACCGGCATGGCAAAAAACATGCTAATAAAATGATAAGATCTCAGAAAATAACCTGGGCTACATACAACAAAAAATGTCTATCTATCAAAACTAAATTGAAGCATTACAAAACAGTAGTTCAACCGGAGGTAACATAGTTTGACAAAATCCTCAAAGTAGAAAGACGAATAGCCAGAACATGTATCAATAAAAATAAATATGGTCACTGGTGGATAGTTCCAAATGAGTAGTATACAGAGAACTTGAGCCCATCACGGACACCATGAGAAGAAAAAGAATATATATTTTTTGTCATAAAATAGGGACACAATACTCTAGGGTCTAGGCTATCAAACAAAATCATTGAGAAATCATGCAATATGAAGCAGCAAGTGGGATGGATTAAGGCAATTGGAGAGGATACAAATGAACGAGGAATAACACTGGACGATTTGAAAAATAAAACACGAAATATTGAAAAACTAAAATACCTAAAAATAAGATTCAAACCGAAAGTAGACAAACGACAGACAATACAAAGGATTTTCACTCACGAGGAATGACAGAGATCAGAACGAATGCTAAACTAATGGGCGGCTCGGAAAGAAAACTTACGGAGAAAGACAAGAAATTATTGACTGAAGTGGTCCAATGCGGCCGTAAAGGCAAAATAAATAGAAACAGATTTCTATTTCGAAAATCGAAACATTGGCAGCATTGACGATTTCAATTATTACCCTGTCGGGTCCTTAGTTCTGGGATTTAATTTATTGAATGTTCATTTCGAAAATAAGAACCTTTTTCAATTATCTTGGTAAAGAATTACTTCAGCAAAGTTTAGTGGTTCCAAATGTTGAAAAATAATAACATTGTTAAATTCAGTTTTTTAGACATTGCATGAAAGACAAAGCAACATTTTTTTTTGAATGTTTGTTGTAACCATTGAATTACAAGAATTATTAAGTATCCAAAATCCAATTTTCTAATCAAACTGTTCTAGTTTGTTGAGTCAAAATGGTTTCTTTATAATTGTAATTCCTTTCCATTCAAAACCAGGCCACAATAACGCTCGACACCACACTGCATTCTTTCGCTATCTAGCGGATGTTGCACGAACGAAACTTCTGGACAACTGTATGGTGCAGCGCTCTTGCGGTGTTTCGTTGCGCTATTAACAGCAGATTGTTACAATTTTGTGATGTCACAGACCAGCTGACAAGTTTTCAATTATAACGCAAGTATAAGGGTCAAGGTCGTACAAACAGGCACACACCTCCAAACCGAAAATAGCTAGGAAATTATTAATAATACCGACTGAGAAACGCCTGATAAATTTTCGGATGTGGTGAGAAATCATCGGCTTGCCTACCATGTACAAAAGCATTAGGCAAGCATGAACAGTCCGTGGCATTTACTTCCGTAGAGCACTACGAATCTTATCCACAATATTGCGCAACAATAACTGATATAAAATACACATTATTGGTGGTCTCAATCTCAATGATTATGGACTTCGACACTTGAAAAGACAACGAACTCAACAAATTTATCTAACGAAAGAAAATGGGAATGAACAAATAAATACATTCTGTGGGTATATTTTCGCAAATATGCCCCAATTTTTTTTTTTTTTTAATAAGTCCATTTAATTTGATATTTAAGTTAGAGAATTTGAATTTTGACTTGGTTGTAAAAATTCATATTTTGCATTATGTAGTACTTGAATTTTTCAATTACAAAACAAAGTAATTCAAAGAAATAGCTCTTTATTTTTATTTCTAGTTCCCAGTAGAACAATAGATTTGCCTGTGAAAGTCTACTTAACAATTTTTTTTTCTTCAAGAGGAAGGTTGATTTATAGATTAGATAGATACGACTTGTAGTCCAGATTAATCTCTTTTTACCCAACTTGTTGAGATGGGCAGCTGAGATGTGGTGTTCGCATCTAAGACGGAATTGTTTTGTTTTCCCCTACCTTCTCTGTCCATTGGAGAGGGAGCAGGCCTTTAGATGAAGAAGTAGTAGCCCAGGCAATGAATGTTTTGAGTCGTAATAAATTAGGTTAGTTTTGGAAGTACTGGAAAAAGCCAAAACCCAACCCGCTTGCTTACCCCTCGACCGATTACTCAACATGGCAACAGGAGCACTTCAGTTAAAGGCTTACAACTGGGAAACTAATCAAGGTATTGTTGTGATTATCATCCAATTTGATACTTGAGAGTCAGTCATATAATGGTCTGCAATTCATTTTGCCGGTAAACCTGATAGTTTCTCTTATCCCAAGATTAGAGATTCCAATTCAGTTAGCCTAATTCAAAATTCTCCAATTATCATCATACAGGCAGGCTGACCAATTTAAGTGTTCTACTCACCTTCCTCAGAGATTATTCTTTATAGTGTTTGTTAATCGTATATTCTGGTATGAATTCTCTAATTTCTAGATTTTACCCAACTAATTTTTGTGTTCTTCTTAACTAATTAATGTTATTATTTTGAATGAAATTTTTGGTTTTAGTAATAGATGAAGGGTTTCTTGTTTCAGTAGAATACAAATTTTCATCTAGTTTTTGCATCATTGTCCGTGGGAGATCCGAACTCTCGTGCTAAACATGTATTGTTCAAGTAGCCAAACATTAAAGCAGGCCTACTTAAAACTATTTTCACTCTGCTATTTTTGATCCTCCACCTCACCTGATTGGGGTACAGTGCGTGTATAGTATTGTACTTGAAAAGGTTTTTTTAAAAGGGGAAGGAGGGGTTTTCTAACAGTAATTCAAGGCCTTATGTAGCTTGTTCATTCCAAAGGGGGGTCCGGGGTACTCCCCCGGAAATTTTTGAAAATAATCCCTCTAAAGTCTAAACTCACATTTTCAGCGATTCATGACGCCTTTTTTGACTGTCAAAAATTATTATCTCTCAGGGCTTGTTAAAATTCAGAAATATCATTTATTTCTGGGTCTCTGGGGGGGGGGGGTCTATCCCCCTGATCTCCCCTCATAGCTACACCTTGTTTGCAATAGAAAATTTTAATTTTTGGTTTGACAAAGCTGTTTCACTTTTCTTGCTTTTCTACAACTTTCATTTTTTCTTTTACTTTCCATTTTCACTGTTTTTATCATTTCTCTTCCTTCCCCTTTTTTCTACTCTTAATAATAATAATAATAATTTATTTTCTCTGCAGAAAAAGTACAATTGTTCAATTACGTTTTCTCCTTCTTTTTTATTTTCCCCTTTTTCCCCCGTTTAACCACCACTGGTCCTTGGAATATATGTAAATATAATAAACCTTAAATAGATTATAGGCCTAATTACCTTCACTATACTGTTCTGAAGCTTGGATGTTGATGATTGTCTGCTTGTATATAGAACGAATGAATAATGAAAATCTAAATGAATAATCTATTGCTTCTTTTGTCAAAAAAATAACAGTGAGTTTTATATTAAAGCAATTTCATGTATCCCTCATAAACTACACTAAACTATCCGATACAGAGAAGTTTTTAAATCTATTTTTTCAAATTTGTAAAATTATAGGCCTACCTACAGTTTATTGTTGATAACATACGCCAATATTAAATATTATGCTGCAATATTGTGACATTAGCATATCGCTTCATCATTGATCAAATAATTTTCAAAAGTGTTTTATCAAAACCAATGTCTCACAGCAAGACAGTACCGTATTCACTTTGACAAATCGCTGTTGCGGGTTCCTATATGCTTGCAGTTAAACTACAATTGGCTTAGACCGAAGATATTATATTTTTGGGATTAAAAGTTCTATGGTGAATATTCCCGGCTAACAAAACAAAAAATCAATTGACAATATTTATTTTACATTCAACAGGATAAACAAAGAGCATCCGAAATCCAAATAGTGTTGCGTCACAAACGTCTTGCGGGATGAATTATTTGTTTACGGACATTTGACAAACGTTGCTTGAATTTGCTTAGCAACGCTTTAAAGAGACAATGTTGAATGGTCAATTACCAAAGTGCATCAAATTTAAAATTAGAATTTAATGTTGGTGTGAAAGTCCGAATTCATAACTAACAAACTGGATGAGCGATAAATTCGTGGCCGACGTTTATTATGTCAGGACAACTCGAAATCTGCTCGAGGGTACGTTCAACTGCTAGTTTATGGCTTCTATATACTATTTTAATCGTATGAGTACTAAAAGCTTAAAAGTATCTTTGTCGAGACATTTCTAACTTACAGAGAATCAAGAGAATTGAGAACTCCATGAATTAAATAGAGAAGACTTCATGAAACCTGAATTAGTAAATGAAGTAAATTAAGCTTTTGTTATGGCTTACAGATGTTGTCAATTCTATTTTAAAAAGTAATGTATTACGAAATTATACAATAATTAAAGTTTTTAAATTCCAAATTATGCAAGCGGATATGTTTTTTAGGATGATAGCCATTGTGTAATAATTAGCCTACTGTCACATTTTTAACCACCTATAATTACTATTTTAAGCACATATGATTTATTATAAGCACATATTTAAGCATTATACAGAACTCACACGATTTTGACGCAAGATCAGTGAGAGAAGTGATCGGCGGAATCTACTGTATTTCAATTTTCTTCTGTAGTTTCTGTTGAGTCCCGGTCCCTGCTTCACAAAAATTAACAAAATACAATCACAATGTAAAAGTATAAACTTCTTAAAGATTTTGCAGTACTGTAACTCCGTACAAATACAAGTACGTTAGCCTACTAGTTAGAGGAGTTGTAAATTGTTATACAACAGGCAAGTCTGGGATACAATATAATTCGATGGAATTTCTACATTCTACAAGAACACTTTCTTACACCAAAACCGACACAAAAAGAAGCGCTGAAAGAGACGTCAGAGATTGCTCCAAATTCCAGAACGGAAAAAGGCAGTGACAAAAATCAGTTGAATGCACAATACGATTTGAAACAAATCAGTTGGATTCCATAGAATGCAAATCCTGAATAAAGAAAGATGCATTGGGCACTGACCGAGATCAAAGTATTCAAAACATGTGTCACAAAAGCAGATAAATCCAAGAGCAATTCAAAGCCAACCAACAAAACACAAGAAGTGAGGTCGCATGGGGCGAAATGATAAACGCCGGGTCAGCTACTTATATTCTGCAGATAAATTTAAAAGCTAATAAATAGCCGCAAAGTGCACTTCTCAACGAAAACATAACGAGTGCACCATGCTTCCCTACTTGATTTAGTGAAATTGTCGTGCAATAAGCTAATGACATTTTCCATTGGCCGCCAAGTGCTACTTTTCAACTATTTGGTGGCATCCTCATTGAAATTAATTGCTCGTTATTCAAATCCCCTTTGCGCTGCATCCACTTTGACATGTCCTGATTCGCTGTTTTCCTAGCAAAACATTGACGCCTATATTTCTATTCGCAATAATAATTGCAGTATTGTAAATCCTATTGGAAGCAATCCAGAACATAAACTTTATCACTTAAGAATTTTATTATTGAATATTATAGTACTTGATGCTCGCTTTACAGTATATATTAAAATTCTATTGAATAGTCAACATTAATTTTCCATCAGTTTTGAATTAGCGTTACAAACTTTTCAATTCTACTCATAAGTCTAGGATTATCTTTAAACTTCCATTTTTTCATCAGTATTCAATTTTTTATAATTATAATACTTTAAAATATTTACACTTCTCTATTAACTCTCAATATTTAATTGCTGCTGGTAGTCATTAATAGTGTTTGTTAGAGATATGTAACAGCATCACTGAATCAAAGTGAAAAAAGAGAAACTGGTTAAGGCTTGAAATTAAAATTCTTTAGTAGTATGAATTAGTTTGAATCTAAACTATTAATTAGTCGTAGTACTAGATAGTAGTCACATTATTTTTGTTACAGCTGAAAAAATATCAGTTTTATGCTGTACTATGAAAATATACAGTGAAAACGAGCAACTAAAAAAATATCTTTGTGAAACTATTTTTCATCAATAATAAATCAATCAATCTTTCTTGCAGTCTCCACTCAAAGTTACTAGAGCATTATTTATTGAAATGTAGAACAGCCATCACTTTGCCGAACTAAGATTACAATCATTTCAAAACCGCATTGGGAAGTGATAGCCGTGAGCCATAGCAGGTATCTCTTCAATCAAATGTAGATGAGTTACGAACTCCTGGGCCCTCTTAGTAAGGGTGACCGATTGGATTGGCCAGCAAAGAAGACTGTTCTCTGCTGTAACAACAATTCCCGGTGGTTCGGAAAATTATAGTTCCAAACTCATCAATCACCATCATCCAACTCATTACCCACGCACAGGTCTCAGACATATGAGGGCTTCAACCTTCATCCTCGTGTTATATATTAAGAGCGAGAAAAATACTGCAAAATTTTACGACTTACAACCTTTTAGCTTGTTTGTACCAGCTACTAGAGCAATTTAGAAAATTTCAAATTTCGATTTTCGGCGATTTTTTTAAATTTTGAATGGCTGGAGTAGAATAAAAATCTAATATTCTGTATATTTGTTAGTCTGATTTGACGTGGAATGACCCAATACCCAATGGCTTTTGTTTTGTCATTTTAATTCGGTCCCTTTCAGAGTCTACCTACACTAAAAGTTAATTAGTAACTTTGGAAATTAAAAAAAATTTACATTAATCATTTCAAAAACATTTTTTATGGCAATGGTTTGAAACTTGCTAAGTATTGGGCCTATTTGGACGAAATTTAAATGAAGTCGGTTAGAAAGAAAAGACAATTTTGTAGTCGAAGAGCCTGAAGTGGAAGGAAATGGGTACGAAGATGATGATAACATTGGACAAGGATTGAACGAGAGTTACTGAAAAAAAGCTACAAGGAGTAAGGAAGCGTGAAAATATGCTGAATTTCATTCAGTAATAAATAATGTATTGTTTGAAATAAATATTATTTTTCAATTTATTAGTCTAGTAATCATTTCAATGTTTACTCTATTCTATTTTTAGTATTTTCAATTGTACGAAATAAATTATTGAAGTATCGTTTATGTATAGGAGGAAAAATAAAATAAAGAGAAAAAAAATATAGAGTGGGAAAAGGAACATTATACAGACGCACATGCATTCAACTATATAGCAACGATTGCTAAGGCAACATATGCTTGAAGTGGGGAGCGCGAAAACAAGTTGTAACTACAGAATTTCAAATTCTGTCGAGCTGCTAGACAGTAGAGCTATAACAGTAGAGCAGTATAACAGCTATAACAGTGTAACAGTAGAGCTGCTAGACAGTAGAGCAATAGAGCTATATTATAGTAGGTAGTTTATTCACTTCAATTTTAGGTCACGCTTAGTAGCAGAGTAGTAGTAGTCGTCTACTCGGTAGTCACTACGGTTTATTTACACTGTCTTTGATATAACCAAAGACAATATGATGTAATTATAATATAATATAATATAATATAATTACACTGTCTTTGGATTTATATTTGCCTTACATTATATTGTCTTTGGTTTTATTCACTTCCCCCACTGGGTGATGTGAATAAAGTTGAGTCTGTTGAGTTCGAGTAATTCGACTCGGTGCTTATAGGATTCCTGTTAGTTGTGAATGAGTCGAGTCCATCAGAACTGTTTCTCATTCCTTCCGATCGGACTCCTGTCGACTCAGTACTCAGTAGACTCCAGTCAATCAACAGAGTCCACTTACCCAACTTTATTCACACCACCAAAATAGTTGAAATGTTGCATTATGTTAAAATTGAGTAGTTCGAAAATATAAATTCCCTACTTCCTACTGGAACTAGCAGTATTATTTTATATTTTCAAAGTTCACAAGATGTTTAATTTCAATTCAATTTAGGCCAGTTGTTACTAGATTCATACATTTTGGATGCTAGATATGAATGTAGCATGACCTCATAAACCAAACAGCATCAAATAACACAGCAAACTCATTTCTCATTGAATAAAAAATAATTCCCCGAAAAAAACAGTCATCAAATATTCGTTTACTCACCTTTTGTTTTTTTCATTTTCACCAATTTCATTCATCCATCTCACCTGAAACAAACATTGTAATTAATATTGCACAACAATAATTGCAAACACCTTAAAATAAATATTAAAAAAAACTATCGGAAAAACTATCATTAAAGCGCTATAAAATATTCAATCCTTTAGCTACAGAATTGGGGTTTGTTCCAAGTAAATAGGAGAGAAACTGTCAACATTCTTACTTAGTCTGAATTATAAAATGAGCAGTTTTTATTAATGTTAGCTCCGTGTTAATTTGAACACGTGTTACTAGTACTAGTGAAAGTGCAGGTTACATTGGACACATTATGAATGCATTCACTGGTACAGTTTTTATATTCAGTAGCACTATACGGAGTGTTTCGGAACTCTCTACCAATACTTCTAGGCATTATTTCTGGACAACTAACAAAAGTAACGTAATAAAAAATTTCTGCAGTCCCCAGTTACTCACACAGCCGCCATTTTGTTTGTTTCACACATTATTTTTGTATTCAAACACCATTGAACGTATAATTTTGAAATTTTGCATACAATAACACTTAAAACAATCTAAAAAAATTAATCAAAATTCTCCGACATTAAAAAACAGAATGGCGACCATTTAAAATCTTTGAACAGGATTAAATTAATAATGGCTAATGGTATCAAAATTTGACTGGAATAACTTTTTTTATAAATTTTTATTGTATATCTAACGATACCTCATTTTTCAAGATTGGCCAACAATTAACAGAGATATGCTACTTTTTAGGGTGTGCGGTGATTGGAAGCGGGTTGCAGTTCTTTAAACTTTCATTGCAAGGCTTTCATTCTCACGGTTATTTATTCTTTGTAATTATCTACGGTAAATAAACTTTCATTTTATTCTTCGTTTGTAAGTTATTCCTTGTTTGTTCGTAAAACTGAAACCCGCTTCCAACCACTGCACACCCTAAAAAGTAGCATCTCTGTTAATTGTTGGCCAATCTTTAAAAATGAGGTATCGTTAGATTTGCAATAAAAATATCTAGTTGAAATAAAAGCCTATATAAAGCAATCACTTGAGTAAACGTTGAGTTCAGTCTTCTTTGAAATTTGTCGAGATAACGTGTGTCAGTAGTGATAATTCTTTTTCCTATTAAATTCATACCAGTGGACTCTACCTCATAGCTTTATTGTATTACAGACTTGTGCTATGAAAGTTGATTGTTCTTTTTCGACGTTCTTCTTGAATTATTGGACAGTTTATTGAACAGTTATTATTTAATATTAGATCGGCCTTATGACATTTAGTGATTGATGTCTGTACAGTAATATTGAAAATTCTTTATCAGTTGAACAATATCGACTTATCTGTTTATGATTGTTTATTTGAGTAAGAAATAATTGAACAGTGTGAGTTGTGGATAATTTGTGTTAATAAAGTGCGAGTGATAAATTTAAGTGTTGCCAGACATAGAACCCGTAACATTAATATTGATATGATTTCCAACTACTTGAAACTTGATATCTTCTCAAGTATCACAGTAACAGTCCAGTAAGTCCAGTCAATAGTTCATTGAATACTCTGATGGAACACAGTGAATACTAACTTTTCATGTGAAATTTAACGACTTGCAGTCAAATATTTGTTAAGAATAAGTATAATAACTCACTTAATCTGGCCGAGCGCTTTCGAATCTATGAGATCCATCTATAGATTCGAAAGCGCTCGGCCAGATTAAGTGAGTTATTATTTATTTATTTATTTAACTAGCATACAATAAATGTGAATACAACAGGCTACTGCCCAAAACTGCTTTTCACAAAATTTTAAAGTAGGATCAAAATCTTAGGTTAGGTCGCTGTTTGACTTGAAATTTCACTTTGAAGCACAATAATTATTCACAATCACAAGTCCTTTGCAGATAAAGAATATGAATTTTTTATTTCAAACAAACACTAACGCAGTCTGAAAAAAAGATAATTTGGAATTTTGACATTAATTTATAAGCCAAAAATCTTCACTAGCTGCACTTATTATCATAGTTACATCATTGGCCAATCTGGTTTGCTGGTTTCATTTTCAATTGTAAGATATTGACAGCGTTCTTTAAGATAACTAGTAAATAACTTTAAAGGAACACCTCTAATTCCTAGATTCTCCATTTGCTTCAGTAATATTGAATGTGGGATAGCATTATACTTATTCTTAACAAATATTTGACTGCAAGTCGTTAAATTTCACATGAAAAGTTAATATTAACAACGCAGTTCGTCATGGAACAAAAAATCCAGGAACAGTGAATACTTCCCTAAAAAATAAATTCTGGTCTGTGGAAACTAAACTATACTAGAGCCCACTAATGGATATGAAAAATTCTGAGCTAGGTTCTATTGATTATAGAAAATGATATTGTAAATTGTCCGCTGGCTTAATCGTAAGCCAATTCAATTTATTTCACGCTACTGTGGCACTGAACCCCAGGAATGTGCCATAGGTACAGTCAAAAAGATAAAGCATTTGTGAATGACCCTAGGCCGCTGATTGTGAGGGAATACAACCAATTCATGGGGGGAGTAAATCTTGCTTATATGCTCTTGGAGAATTTTTTAGATTTGACATCTAAAAAATGGTACATGAGGATTGTGCATTGGTGTCTGAATACAGCAATAGTGAATAATAGATGGCTTCTGTATCATAGACACCAAATACTTAAAAAAGCAAAGAAGGAGCATAGTTTACTCCAATTTCAACACTGACAAGTGCCAACAAATTAATTGGGACAAAAAAAGAGGGCGGCCAAGCTCAGAATTGTTGCCTCCACCAAGCAGAAGTGTGGTTACAACTGTACCAACTGCAGTCCGGATTCTCTTTAAAGACAAGATGTGCATCAGTACGGTGCAATTAGACGTAAACCTCAACATCCAAAGTAAAAGGGTGGAGGGGGGGGGAGTGGAAAGGTACAATTTTTTAGTTTTTTTGCTTATAAATCAGTAGAGAAATTCAAAATGATTTTTTGGTTACTCTCAAAGTTAAAGCGGACAGAATTCTTTACAATAATGATCCTATGCATTTATTTTGTAGAACCCACCACAACCGCGCTACGGGCTTCCCTACGGGGTTGCATAGTACATCACATTCTGGCACATGAATGCTATTTTAGAGCTATTCCACATTGATTGTTATTTATTTTAGTCGAATTCAAAGTGTAGGAAGTTAAACAATCATACTACAGCGTTTTTTTTTAAATGAAATCTCAAATAGTGGGTAAGGTGGGGCTGGCGCGTTACCCAGTATAAGCTTGTTGAAGTCTATGTCTAATAGAAGATTTATCTGAATAAATGGACTAAATTCACATTTCGACACTCCCTTTTCCATACAGAACCCCTCCTTGTCAACCAAATTATTTATTTGTCAATATTAGTAGAAGGGGCGGTTATTTTATTTATTTTTTTAAAGAAATAATGGCTAAAACAGGCTGAGCTTTGGCTTTCCAGTCACATGTTTCCTACATTACTACATCACGCTACGCGCCTGTCTGCGTTCCAAACAGCGTAAATAACGCCGCTGAGGGACCTACCATATGATTAAAAATTGTTTTATTCTATCAGCTGTTCCTTCAAGGATGGATTTCCCCTTTTTATGTGCTTTAGCGAGTTTTTACAGGGATAAGACCTAGCGCAATCGCATTTTGCCACCAAAAAGCCCCATTAGGCTCGCTTCACATTACAACGACATGTCGTGTGTCGTTCATACGACCAAAGGGCAAAGAGGGATATCAGCTTCTTCACACTAGGCCGACAAATGTCGTGGATACGCACGACTGTCGTGCTAGCGCCGAGGGAGCCACGACATCCCTCGAGTCGTGCCGACTGTCGGTGTCGTACGAACGACTAGAGGGCGCGGCGAGCTACTGGAACTGTGCACACATCTCCGACACGACAGCCTACTGTATTGAGCAAGATAGCTACTCTGTGTACGCGTTGAATTTTTGTTTGTTGGTAATTACGGAAGCGCGTTGTACATTGTCGAAACGAAAGTGTCGTGGTCGGATGAATGTACATTATGTGAACGGTTAACATTTTTATGTCGTCAATGTCGTTGTCGTTTAAACGACTGGTCGTGCAAGTGTGAAAGTAGCCTTACTCGTAATTCCATAAAAATCGCTTGAGCCGTTTTTGAGATCCGTTGGACATAAATACACACATACATACAGAAATTGCTCGTTTAATATAATAAATATCAGGGGACCGAGCTTCGCTCGGGGGTAGCCTATGGCTTATGGGTTTAATCTATGATTTTTTTAAATAAAATCTATCACTGTTTTGAAAATAGACTAATAGAAAACATTTCCAGCCGATTTTTGGTTAAAATTAAATTGGTTTAATAGAATAATATATAAATGTTACAGACACGCTACTTTCTGCAAACAGGAGGCAGTATGAAACATACACCGTATGAATGTGTGTTTATTTCACTGAATTTCAACCATAAATTGGCTGGAACTGTTTTATACGGACAAGGAACATGCAGGCCTTTTTAGTAACAATGATAGATTGTATTGAAAAAGAATTTTAAAATTATAAAACTATCAGGCACATGAAACAGTAACCCCTGAGCGGAGCTCGGGACCCTGAGTGTCTTTTCACATGATGGACCAAAGTAATTAGAAAGGTTTAGTTTTGTAATCAAATCACCAAAGAAATGGAAAAATCATTTTCTGAGCTTTGATTCTCCAGTCATGTGTTTCAAATCAAATCAATTTATTGCCACAAAAATTCACAATAAGAACAAGATATATTGCATTGATATATAATACAAAAAAAATACATCTGTATGCTGTGATCAAACAAAGAAATTGTATACAAGTATTTTCTTACGCACACAATTTAAAACAAAAGTAAAGTAAAACTTGGCACCACCCAGCAAAGGAAATTCCTGTCCGCTGGGTGAGAGTATCAGTTCAGAACTAATTAGTTCCTGCTATCCTGCAATCGATTCTGCAAATAAATCAAAAAAGAGAAAGAGAACAAAATTATAATATACTATTGAGGTTAAAGGAGAAATTTCCAATTATCCATTCATTTATCCTATTCCACATCCTTAGTCTATTCTCAGCGAAAAAATCATCCAAACTACTGGAGATCAAGTTTATTAGCTTTGTGCTGAGATAAGTCAGCTGCCTCCGTACTATTGTTAAATTAGTGTTGTTTATGTTATATATGTTATGAACATTCGATCTAAAGTTATACAAAGTATATATATTTCTCATTGAAAACTCATCCCTATTCACCCATATATAGCAGATAAGTTTCTTTATATATAGCTGGCGTACTGTCATCACCCTGAATTGGTCAAAAGAGTCCCTACTAGAAAAAGTTCTTGGTTTATTCAGGATTGTCTTTATAATCATTTTTTGCATAACAAAAATCCTCTCCATGAAAATATCGAAAGATCCTCCCCATACCACTAGACCATATTGTAGTACAGATTGAACATAAGCAAAGTATAGGACCCTTAGCTCGCTCATATTCAATACTTTTCGTACCTTATAGAACATATAAGATATAAACCTAAGTCGTTTACAAACAAATTCTATATGAGGCTCCCACCTAAGGTTACAGTCGACCACAATACCCAGATACTTAACCAATTTCTCCTTTTTAATTTGTGGGCAAAATTTAATTTAATTTGTTTCCTACATAACTACATAACAGGCTCCGATTGCATGGTACGCGCGTAAGTTTCGCGTTCCAGGTAGCGTAAATAACGCCGATAAGGTGCCTACCATATGATTGAAATTAATTTTTTCATCAGCTGTTCCTGTAAGGATAGATTTCTCCTTTTTGTGTCCTTCAACGAGTTTTTATAGGAATGAGACCTAGCGCAGTCGTATTTTTGCACCAAGAAGCCCCTAAATATTAATTTTCATCAAAATCGTTAGTCGTTTTTGAGATAGTGACTGGAAATAGGTACATATATATGTGCATACAATTCCTTGCTCGTTTAATAGAATAAGATAAAGATGTAAAACAGATTTCCATTATAGGCTCGGTGTTTATTTGAAGAAGTTCTGGTGGGTCTTCATAATTTAATAACTTTTCAAACGTTTCTGCGAAAATTTCTACATTGTCTCTAACGCTGTGCATAAAATTATTATTTATATCTTTCAATATTAATGTTGGAGGATCATATTTATGTAGTTGTCTGCTAAATGTTTTGTTGTAACCTCTGGAGTTTGTTCTGGCGTTATTCGTTTCAATCATCAAAATCTGTTTTTACATAATAATTATTTTTTAATTCGACCCCGAAACTCCAATAGCAATAGAGATTTTACTTGGAATGTGAGGAAGCTATATACCATTTTAAAGAGCCAGGAAAGATTATCGACTATTGAAGCTTTCTTTCAGTTCAAGTAAGATCGCTAGGGTCGAAATTAAAAATAATTATTATGTAAAACAGATTTCAATTTCTTATATATTCTCATCAGGTATAATATAAAAAAACTCTGAAGGTTTCCATTCGATTTTTTCAAAATAATTCCCTTTGAAGGAAGGTGCGAAAATTTAAATTTTACTGGAAAATGAGGGGAGTATGAAAATTTTTTGAAAATTTTTGTTTATGGATGATTTTTGCTTTTTATGATTGGAGCTTAACATTAAGTGCTGCTAAAAATGCATAGTAACCCTTTATAAAGGGGTAGTTTCTAGGGAGGGCTAAAAATGTTGGACTTTTCAAATATTGATTTTGCTGTTTCTATCATCAATGAAAGATTAAGCAATGAAAATTGAGTCGAAAGTGCTCTTGAGCTTTTTCGAAAAATATCATTGCCTTTTGAGTGAGTAAAGTTGGGCGAGAGAGGTCTACTGTTCTCAGAACTATTACTGTTGTTAATGAGCAACAAAATAATTACGCCTAATCGACCTACCACAATATTGAATATGCACGTTAGATAATCAGCCACCACACACCACAGTCCAAAGCTTATCACAATCATACGCGTCATGCCAAACCGCGTTGCTTCATCATGCGTAAGTAAATCAATAGCTGTTGTGTTAGTGACTGCTTGAATAAAGTAGTTTTATTATTGTTATAAATCTACTAGCAAGTTTTCAATTAAATTGTTGACATAAATTATTCAAATTGAAAGTGCAGTAAATTAATGGACGTTTTGTAAACAGAAAAAAGAACATAAATCACTCACTTTTCAATAATCAACGAAATTTTTCTAAATTTTGAATGAGGTTGATAGTTTATCACTAGGTTCATTTTTCTAGCATTTTTTCCTTTTTTCAACACTATATTCACTTTTTGTTTGACATGCGAATTTTCAAACGCCATTTCTTTTGTTTCAAATCACCTTTTAACCAATTCTTTTGTAGATTACGTCTTGGAGACTCCAGTATAAGACAAGCCAGACCAACAGTTATACAATCTTATACACTAGTTACCATAATTATTACTATATCAATTAGTTGAGGTGAGGCTTAATTTCAATGTGAAAGGAACTCTTGTAGACTATAAAAAGCTTCATCAACTAAATATTTTTTCAGTTGTTTTTTAGATATTTCTATATTTTCAGGACTCTTTAAAAACTGCGGTAGCTTGTTTTAGAGTTTCCTACCACGCAGACTGCGTCATTGAAATTCTTGGGGGGGGGGGGGGGGGGGTTCCCCCAAAAACCGTTTTGGGGGGGGGGGGGGCGTAAAGTTGATTGAAAACGTGTTTAACGTGACAAACATTCAATAATATACTACGAAGTCACCAGATAGAGTGTCAATTAATGAAAATATATTTATAATTATTATTATACAATTGAATATGAATTAGCTAAAATAGTTATGTTTAGGATTTGTGCAGGAAGTTATTATTCAAACTTAGCAAGACGCTAAGCGAGTGCTCTGCTCCAATACTGTCCAAGAAATGACTTGGTATTTTGAATTTTTGTGTTTTACAAATGAAGTTATTAACTCATTGTTTTCACTTCCTTTAAAGGGACAACTTTGTAGAATTATTTAACCTCAATGTAATTAATTGGTACACCGAACATAAACTTATAGATATTTCATTTTTATTGAACGTATTTGTAATAATATTTCAAGAATCAAGAATGTTTTATTGTCATACACATTTCAGCATTGACAAAAGTCACTATAACGAATTCATTACATACAACAAAGTATAAGTCAACATTTGAAAAAACAAAACAAGTTGTTATACTAACATGTTCCAAAAGGTTATGGGCATGATACACAACAAAATTTACAGGCTAACATTAACATTGCAGGACAAATCAAAAACAGAATTGATAGAGTGAACACCTTATCATACTAGCATAATCCCATAGTTAAGGGCGTGGTACAGAATAGCATTTCATTGACTGAGTAGAATGCATTTTCTTTCAGCCACTTTGAGACAATACTTTTAAATTGTTTGCAGTCTTTATCTCTCACATTCACTGGCAGTTTATTAAATAATTTTGCTCCTGTATAGAGATACATTCCCTGTGTTTTGGAAAGCCTAACTTGTTTCAAATCAATCTGATTGCGGGATCTAGTGCCATACTCATGAATATTGCCTCTTAAGCTGAACAAACTCAGATTCTCCTTAACAAACACTAAACATTGCATGATAAAAATACAAGGCAGAGTCAAAATACCATTTGCCATGAAATATGGCTTACAGGAATCTCTCAGACCTAAATCAAAAGCAATGCGCAATGCCCTTTTCTGACAAAGGAAAACTGTCCCTGTGCGACCTGAATTACCCCATAGCAGAGTGCCATACTGCAGGTGTGAATGGAAAAGAGAAAAATATGCCGTTAAAACTAAACTAGAGCTAGTACAAGATTAAGCTTCTTCAGCAGAAATATCACTCTAGAAAGGCGACTACAAAGTAGTGTTAAATGTTATATAATGTAATATTTTATTGTTTAAAAACCATTGAGGAACAAATTCTTATTTAGCTATTTTGCAATTAAGTTTATTGAGCAGAAGTTCATACATTCATTTCATTGATATTTCTTTTTTACCTTTACAAAAAAATGTTACCTATGTAAAGAATCTCAAGAAATATACATTCATTTTGTATATTATTGACTGGGTTTGAATTTTTTCAATAGTTATAAAAATCTTCTTTTAGTTTTAGAAAGAATACGGGGGGCTTTTTTCGCATTTTTGGGGGGCGGGGGCCTAATTTATGTGGGGGGGGTGTTAAATTTAGGGGGGGGGGTGCGTCATGAGGCGTAGGGGTGGTGGGCACCCCTGCCTACCAATATAACTAGGTTTTTTGTTTGAATAAGCTTCTATTGTGACTCACCAAGTGATAATCTCCTCGGTTTCTTGTATTATAATCGTGTCAAAATTTTGGTTAATATCACTCTTTTTTTACATATAAGCAGGGTACAGTATAGTTAGGAGACCAGGTCTCTTAAACAACGGCCTACATGAATCTTATCTATTTACTCTTTCTATACACCTAACAGCTTACATTTGGATCTCAAACACCCTATCAAGGTTTTGTTTTTATGAAGATAGCATCCTAATATGTGACAGTAAGAGCCATCGAACACATAAGACCATTTGGTCTTATGTGTTCGCTGGTAGGCTAAGAGCCCATGGTAAGCTGTAAAAAGTTACTTTTTGTCATTTAATCTTATACAGTAGCAAGCTGCTAAGAGTTAATTATTACTTAAGAGTGATTCTTTTTATTTGTTATTTATGCACCATGGCTAAAATCAACGCAAGGATACAACAGGCTAATCGCTAATGCCCACAACTGCTTTCTTTCGCAGAATTTTGACTGAAGAATCCATATTTTAAGTACGGTCCAAGTTTTATTAGAAATTCCAATCCGAAGTACAATTCCCGATTCTTTCAATTCAAGAATATTGATTTAATTGAATATCATTTTGACTTATTACTCAAATTTATTTTCAGATCCATTGTTTTAGCGCCAGCAATCATAATGGCACTATTGGTACTTTTATTTCACTGTTGTGTGAGCTCTGCATACTTCAAGTTATGTTAAATATCAAAATCACCTGCAGCAGGCCAGTAGCAGTACGTAGGCATCCGCAACTTGCCATGTTCCTTGAACTTGAACTAAATACATGTTCTCATTATTTATTCACAACCAGTGACGGTCCCAGAGGGGGGGGGGGATGGGAGGGATATATCCCCCCCGAAATATCAAGATGGATCCCCCCTTAAAAAAGAATTTATTCATAATTATGTATGTATAGTTTTTGCGAGAAATAAATTTAATCTGTGTCATTGTTACTTGTTAGCTAGAAGAATAAACAAGAAGGATGTGTACATCCTTACATCCATTACATTGTTGTGTAACAATCTGAGTAATTTTTGGCTATTCCTTCGGAACTTACATGTTAAAAATAGGGCCTAACCATAAAGAAAAAATTCGCAGTGAAACTTGATTTATTTTTGATTTCATTATACGTTTATTTAACTGAACTTTGTCATCATGTTCATTAGCTCATTAAATAATCACATTGACTTTTAATCAATTTTCTTTGTGTAGCTAAAGGAAATCAAAGGAAAAACACATACTATGGTTGGGTCCTATTTCACCCAGGTACAATAAACTTTAAATGAAAAACTATTTTATTAGCTAACATAAATAAGCTTGAGCATATTTTAGAGCTCAAATACGTATAAAAATACATTTTAGCTTTAAATTCCACATTTTTTCCTGGGGGGGTCTGGGAAACCCCGGTGGTCATCCCCCCCCCCCGAAATGAAATCCTGGGACCGCCACTGTTCACAACAGTAATGTTTGATTTAAAATACAAGTAACAAATTAATGTAATAGTTTATGGATATAACATAGAAACACAATCAATTTATTAAATACCAAATTTCTGTTACCATAATGTTCTGTATAATGCTAATGTATAATCTATAAGAATTTATAGCCTGTTATACATAATCCTGTTCTGTTCTTCAATGTTCATGGTTCTGTACAAAAATTATATTCAAGTTTTTCTTAATTGTATGCGTTTGCGCATTCATTAAACTTCACGTGAAATTAGGCGACTCAAATAAATTGCGGTGTATCAATTGACTGAAGTGACAACCCATATGACAGCTTGCTAGCGTCCGACTTGTAGACTAGGCAACACGGTACGAGTAATGTTGTCAATTCGTGCATTGAGGTTGGTGATTTATTATCAGCTGCCATATCTGACAACAACGCAGCTTTTCAGAGCCGCCTAATTTCGTGTCGTGAACTGTAGTTGCCAGTGCAGAATAGCCTACTAATAAAATTGGGTTAATAACAGTGCACAGGTAAACTTACTGGAAACGATGTTCACTTTTTTGACAAGTGGTGGATTGTCAGGATAGGATTTCCTACAGAGAAAGCATTTATACAAACTTTATTTTTAATGCATGTGTGTGCTTAGTTTTTCACTTGTACAAATGTAAAACACATAAAAGCTTCTGAAGAATTCATCAAGCACAAGACGCCGACTAGTCAGCTCCGTACTAGGCCCGACCGTTGAAAGTGAAAGTAAACTTGCGCGCTGGTACTATACAACATTCGAAACGATGCCAAGTAAGGAAGTCGGCAGACAATGTGCTCATATCCATGTAAGGCCCGTTCACATGATTAGATGGCATTAGCCGTTGCTTTAATGCGGGGTGAAAAATTTGTCGGATTCTTGAATTGAGCATTCATTGATATTTTGTCTGTCTCGCTCTAAAACGATTGCTGAAGTTTTTCTAAGGCCACTGGCCCTCGGCCTAGTGATGCTTCAACAGTACTTTGGGGCGAAAATATAATTTTTTGTAAGATTGTGCCACGGTCACAGTTTTTAGTTGGAAACAGAAGAAAGCAATAGTAGGACTAAAAGCATCCAAAATAAATGAAAAGTCAAAGTTCTTGTGGCTGCATCAATAAAGCATGGAAAATACTGACCTTAGTTTTTTTTGTTTCTTTACATTATTGATAAATAATTCCTCCTATTATATAATTTGTATATATACCGTATTGTACATATACAAAGCGATCCAAAAGTTACGCAACCCAGTTATAATTATTCAAAGGAATTAAATAAAAAATCGGGGAATTAAATTATTGAAAAAATATTTTAAAAAATTGTTTCGACTTTCTAGGTGAATGTAACAAGGATACATGGATATTTTCCAGTGAGTCATCATTTAACACTGAAGTTACAGTTACAATTAACAGTGAATGTCAGTTGGCCAGAACGTTCACATTCATTCACACTACCAGTTTTTTCTATGCGTGATATATGACTGATTTATTAGGCACACTTGCTTCAGGAAAAGCTACCCTAGAATCTTCCTGAAATTTTAAAAATGATATCAATTTAAAATAACTTTTAAGAATAAATGCACGTTTATGCTGTGAATACATGCTTGTCCACACACATCTAACCCACCACTGACATTAAAAAGAAGGGGAACTGCTAGCATTATTATATGCCAGCGATCTCAGACAAAATCATCCATTGCCAACACAAACATTTTCGCCGGCAATAAACTAAATTTTCCGCCACAATATATTTTTAAATTTAGGGTTGCATAACTTTTGGATCACTCTGTATTTATGAGACCAGACAGGTATATAGTTAGTAAAATATACTACCAGAAAGTTCTGGTTAGAAGAATCTTAGTCTGAATGTTTGTACTAAATGAATGGGTTCTAGAACAACGTTTTTAAAACAGAAATTTGACGATTTATGACATGGGTAACTCATATATAATCAGTAATAAACTCTATAATAACTCTCCAAGTAAACTTCACTATAATAATATAATAACGTATAATAGAGATTCAGTTCGTCAGATTGATCTACTTGATGGTAACAGAAGCCTTATTTCAGGAATTAGTCGATACTCAAGCTAAATTAATACAAATTGGATGAAATTGAATGTTTTCTTCCTTATTACTGTAAATGATTGCAGTAAATTCTAGTGAACTTGAAAAAGTGTTGCTAAATTCCTGAATTTTTCATTTATTTTCATTATAGTCAATGTAGAAAATTGTTGCAAGGTACCTAAATTTTGGGAGAGACTTTTTATTTTGTATACTGTAATCAAGTTTTGATTGCCCCTCATAATTTTTAAACTTTTTTAATATACAGTACTAGATAACAAAGAGCATTTGAATTGACTCAATAGTGTGCCAAAACTTAGTAAAACACTCGTCCTACCAATCCCTTCATGGTCATATAACATAGGTCGTATTTGGCCTTGCAGCGAGATGACATGAATGCTTGCAAGTCCATTAACATCTCATTTTTGCAACGCTTTTTCCGGCTTTTCAATTCAAAAAACTCCGATCATTCTAGTGATGAGCTAACGAAACTTCTGCTCAGGATTAACTTTGGTGTAAACCTGGTAGTTGGTGATGAAGGTTCAGTTTCAATTCCTGTTATGGACTAAAATGGATATTTACAGGGTTGACATATCAATTATATGGACATATGCACAATCCTGGAATATGTTTTTACAGTCTATTCCAATAAATTCAATGTACTATTACATTTCAAATGAGCACAGTTAAAATGAGGTTGTAAAAGAAACCTACAACATAGTCGACTCAAAATAGAAAATGTGTTGTGTCAACGCCTCTTCCCTGTAACTGGAGAGTCTTCAGCTGACAAATAAAGGTGTCTGCACTTAAAACCGGTTGCTGGACTCAGTCCATAAATGACAATGCAAGACAATCCAAAGTTTCAAAGAAGAACATACATCGAGGTCAGGAATACCTTTACTTTTGCACTTTTTAGTACAATTTTAACACAATAAGTACTGCCTAGGTCAACAAAGTGCAAAGTTGCAGACAATAGGATATCCAAAATCACTCAATAGATGCCTAAACAGAATACTTATATACTAAACAGTAATTTATTGTAAATGCAATACACAGCATTCACTTCAACAAATATCATATAAATGTCATTGCCCTTATCGAGGACCAGCTGCTATACAAAATTCTACAGCTTTTTGTATTTGAAACTCATTTCACCATAAATTAATGCGAGTTACTCCTTGACCGGTGATTGGTGTCAGAAAAATCAAAATGTTCTACGAAGCATGAAGAAAGATAATTATGACGTTGAAGATCCATCTTTATTCCACTAATATGTATTATAAACTTAAAAAACACTTTTAAATGGAAATTGACTCACGTTATGACGTGACGGCCGTTTCGCTCTGTTGTCTAGAGCATCATCAGATGACCCACAGTACACTGATTCAAGGCATGAGTTTGGATACTCATCCCCCCACCCCTTCACCATTCCAACATACATAACCCTCAAACTCATGCCTTGAATCAGTGTACTGTGGGTCGTCTGATGATGCTCTAGACAACAGAGCCAAACGGCCGTCACGCCATAACGTGAGTCAATTTCCATTTAAAAGTGTTTTTTAAGTTTATAATAAAGATAATTATGTAAAGTTATTTCTGTACTGATGATGCATGAATATTCTTTAAATCTTTACACAACACTGCACTCATTATCTTATGCCAGAAATGATTTTTTTTTTTTTTTTTTTGAGGATGAAGCCCACATAGGTCTGATACCTGTGCGTGGGTAATGAGTTGGATGATGGTGATTTATGAGTTGGACCTACAGTTTTAGGTGGGTTCCGAACCACCGGGAAGTGATTTTCAGCAGAGAACAGTGTCTTTTTTGCTGGCCAATCTAATCGGTCACCGTTACAGCAGGACCTACGAGAACGCAGCTTATCTATCTGATTGAACAGATACCTGCTACGGCTCGCGGCTATCACTTCCCTGATTGACCGCAGAAATACTATACTTTAGTACAAAATAAATAAATGATATAATTGAAATATTAAATGAAATAATTATACTAAACGTGATTCAAATGAAATTTGGACATAGGTCTGAGACCACCGCATGGGTGATGTGTTGTATAATAATAATAATAATTGATGAGTTGGACCTACAGTTTTAGATGGGTTCCGAACCACCAGGAAGTGATTTTAAAGCAGAGAAAGATTGATAATGCTATTTTCTAAATATCGAAAAGATGAGCCACTAACTGAACAAACAAGTGTGTAAGATAATAAATTTAAAAAAAAACTAGGGAAAGAATGAGAGATAGAGTGCTTTAACAATAAAATAGACTAGACGTCTGTTCAGGCACAACTATAAACTAGAAAGAATAAAAAAAATCTGTTCTATATTTTCGAAGAGCAGATATAAATTTTTCTTCAACAAATAAAAAGAAAATCGCCTGACACACTGCCAAACCCATTTATTGGCGCAGTAAGAAACTATAAGTCACCCTTATTGGTTCAATAAATTTAACAATGTCAGAATTTGATAATGAGTATGATGTCACAAAGTTATATATTTTTTGCATTTCTGTGCGTGCTATATAATGTCCTTAAAAACGCTATAGTCGTACAAAATTCAATCACAGTAATTAAACATTCAGTAACGTAAGGTTGTAAACCATCAGGTAATGAATTAGCGAATTTTGTAGCGCTTTTTTCAATATTTTGCTGTTTTTCCAAAATATTTAAGACTTTTAAAATTGGCGTTTTTACGCAACTCTCATCTGTAGGCAAAAATGTCTATCATTTTGCTGGTGGTGCCTAATTTTTATATTAATTTGCTTTTTTGATATAGAGCAATTTTGTTATAGGCATATTGGATGAGTAATATCAAATTTTAGTAACTTACTGAATTAATAGGAATTTCAAATAGTCAATAACCTTCATGAATGGAAAAAACTTTTTCAACTACAAAAATATCCATGAAATGCCAATTGATGGTATTTATTGGTGATAGTTGCCATAACAATTGAAAAATATCGGATCTCAGGTTTTCAACAAAATTCAGTATTTTCATCTTTCATAGAACTGTATGTTTAGCCATTAGCGCATTATTTTCATTGTCTGTACACCAATATTATAAAATAGAAGTATATGTGGGATTGGCACTGTGAAGTGCGATTGACTTGTGTAGAATATGTATTCAAAGATTTCGATGAAGGTTGATTTTAATTGAGGTTGATATAATTCAGTTGAAATTTCAACAGTTTTGGGCTAAAAACATATTGTTCCCTTCCAATTTGTATGTAAATGAATTCATGAGTAAATAAAATGGAATATAATTTAAATGGGGCATATTAATTCATTTTATTTTAATTTGTCAAGTCAAATTTAATTTACAATGAAAATGTTTTTTAACTTGTACCTTTTTTCTCGAAAATCGAGCAAGGCAAAATAGCCGCGACTCTTCGGATGGCGAGGAGCATTGCATTTGGCTGGAGGTGATCGACCAAGCGTGTGTGCGTGCGAGCACGCTCTCTACTGAGATTCAATTGACCCGAAGGTCGCTTCCAACGAACCCATAAGTCCAATCGGTCTTATGTGTTCGCTGGTCGCTTCCCACTGGTTCTATTTGCACTGTGCTTTAGTGCAACAGACGTATGTTTGCAAATAAGCAGTAGCTATTGGTATTGAGTTGGCCACTGACCGAATAATATTAGCTGTCGCCTGTCGATTAGCCTGAAAAGAGGGTGTCGCTAGACCTGCTCCAACTCCTCACCCTCAGAGAGAATAGAATAGTATACTATTATATTCTCTCTTCGCACACTTCCAGCTCCCAGGTAATTCGCTTCCGACAATCCAAACTAAAACCCTTCTCGGGCACAATTTCCACCAGGCGCCCCCCACATTTACACCCTTTTTACACCTGCACCTCCTCTACGACGCAATACTGTCGCACTGCCGTTACACTGCTGCAGTTTCTACAAAGCCTCTACTTTCCTCGCCGACCAACAGTTCACTATTGATTTGGATTTCGAATAATGCTCACTAATACCACTGTAATAAAAAGGCGGACATAGTAACACCATAATAATACTAAATTCCAACATAATAACAAACAAAGTAGCGCAGTCGCTACGTCGTTTGGAACGCTTGTCTCTGATTAGAAAAGACTCTGGTTAGCTGCTACTCCTGCTGTCACGTTTCAAATCTTGTTCAGCCTTGAATATTTTGTATAATTTATTCACCTCTGCCCACGCACAAATCTCAAAACTCATGTGAGCGTAATCAGAAAATGTTTTTGTCAATTCTATCAGTTTAACTTGAATGACATTAACCTAGCCTGTCACATCCTCAGCTCGACTAAAACATTTTTGTAAAATTAAAAAACTGACGATTTTTAGTCAAGCTGAGGATGTGACAGGTTATGCCATTAAAATATAATCATTGAATTAAAATCAAACTGATAGAATTGACATTTGCTATTTTATTTCAATTATCGAACGGTTCTACAACAGCAATAAGGACTCAACAAAACTTCCATGGAGGACAAAAACGTGAGATGATTAGTATCAGTATTTGTGTATATCTTCTCTGGCTAGTTTCTCAGTTATGTCAATTCATACAGATACTGCCAGACTTATAGACGTTAGTAGTGGTAGTATTAGTTAGTAGTGGTAGTATTAGTAGTTTAGTAGTGGTGAATTGGTTAGATAAGATTAATTTTATTCGTGTGAAATGAAATTCTTTCCACATGATAACTTGATTACATATCATGCAGCCAGTAACCAGCAGCACCAGAAAGAATAGAATAGTAACTTTACTATTATATTCTCTCTGAGCAGCACAAGACAGAGGAGGATCTCTCAGTTAACCGGGGCTTGCTTGTGGAAATTAGGAAGGCAGCTCCTTAATCATTTAACTACATTTCATGGGGGGAATCACTTAACTACATTTCATAATTAATTATGGGGTACATCATACAGATTCAACTTTTAATGAAGAATCCTAGTTACAGAATCTCGAATAGATTTTATAAAAAAAATCATTATAAAATACTTTATTATAAATACAACAAACAACATCGATATTTTGTGTGTAGAATTCAAAATTCAACTGATTTGCTACCAAGACTCTAATATCCAATCCCTATTCTTGTCAAACAGTTAGCCAACATGAATATTGCTGGCAAATCTGTTTCTATCATTTTTCGGTTTAAAGCTTCTGTTATTGAATCGCCCTTATAAGAAACAAGAAAGAGGCTTGTTGACAACGGCCCCAATTCCCGGGATGTTATGTGGCATAATCACCAGCAGCCTGCAACCTGCCGTCCTTGTGTCCCTTTTCCTTAAGCATTCACACAAACTTGTGCGTGTAAATATGAGACTGATAACACGTTTAATTACCAAACGTTTCCAAAAGTTGAAAAAACTAGTCCATAACTAGAATACAAACCTCAGTATTTCAGGATTTCAAATAGTTATAGAGTAGTCCAATAAAATGATAAATTCACAAATCTAAGAATAAATATAAAACTGATTAGATGTCGATATATACTTACGTGTTGTATATTTCGACTACCAGGTAATTTATTATGGCAAACAGAAACTTATAATTTACATAATAAGAGAGAGGAGGTGTGTGTGTGTGTCAGTCGTGCGGATTTAACAAAATCGGCAATGATTTGGAACACTAAATTTGGCACATGGCTTCTTCTAAACTCTTTTCAGTGCACCTCAAAGCCCGATTTTTTATTATTTTCTTATTACATTTTTCACAATTACTGTTTAAAATTCACTTATGAATAGTATTGATGCTTTAAAATGTGTTTAGATGCAGGAAGCTCCTAGAACAGCTGATAAATGATACGACACTATGATGCAAATAAGCTTTAAAAGGCACAAGCCAAAGCAACACATTTTTGTTCTCTATCAATTTTGCAGCTCCTAATTTCTTTGTTTGGATTGTATTGACATTGGCGGTTACCATCCATACATCACGTGATAAAAAAATCTAACTTTAATCCCATCACAAAGCATGGGCAAACCACTAGTAACTAATGAATGTGAAAACATATTTTGCTTCTCTCAAATAGAAGGTGGGTTAAAGAAATCAACTTTTCCTCAATTTAAAAATGCTGCGATATTTGAAAAATTGAGAATTTTATAAACCCCCTGAAAATTAGGCTAATATAATATATTTGAGTTTCTTCCAGTGTTATGAAAGGAATTTATACTAATGATATGGAAGGTGAAGCTGTTACCTACAATTAAAGATCAATTCAACACTTTCACTCCAAATACTTCTCGATTTACAGCTATTCTAAAATAAAGTCTCAATTTTCTAAGCATAGGGGAAGCATGAATTTATTCTTTCCTTTCAATTCAAATTATGGTCTAAATTCAACATGTAACATATAAATTAAGAGCACCTAGATGAGCTGAGTTGTATTATGTATTACACGATAGTGAGCGACGAATCGTTCACGATTAGGGGGTGGAAATTGGGGCGCAAGTGCAACCCCCCCCCCCCCCCCTCTAACACATTTAAACTGAGCACATTTTTGGACAGCAAAGAGATTATTGGGTCTTGGGAGCGATAATACGAAGAAAAATACTGCAATTTATTATTTTGAGGGATTTTTGTTGAGAACCTTTACTCAAATTTCATGGGGTTTTCGAATCTATCAACACATTTTAACGGCTCCAAATCGAAAACTGTTGTAGATAAAAGGTCGAATTAGTTTAAAATTGTACCTTACACCGTATTCTGAAACGCAATATATAAGTTATCAATGTGCGTTCCATCAATCATTAAATACATGTGCTAAAACAAATAAAAAAATTTCATTTTTAGAGAAAAATGCTATTTTTTAAATACTATATCTGCCAGAATATATCATTTTTAACCTGTTGTTGTGTCAAATTATAGGTATTTTTGACGAGTTTAAATTAGTATACGACATGCTAATTCCTCCAATGTACAGTTTTGAAAAAATTTAGCAAAAACCAAAAAAGTGCCAAAATTTCGATGTTTTTCGGAAATTTGGGGTAGCACGGGGTTTTAGACGGTGCAAAATCAGTTTCAGACTACTCATACGTGTCCCAAACAACATACCAAAAAATCAAAAATACAATAAGTTTTGCAAGCGGACCTCCTGTTTCATGTATAAAATGATTAGACTAACACGCTCAAGTGCTTGTGTAATCCAATGTTTGATCAAATTGGTTTTTATTAAAATTGCGTTTTAGAATCTTATTTTTGAGTCCATACAATGCATAAAATAGGGAAAGAGGAATGCAGCAAATATAAATTTTTATTGCACAACAGTAGTGAAGCAAACAACAGTCGCGATAATCAATCTCTTGTTTTATCCGATGCGCATTTGGACGGTTGTTGACAAAGTGAAGGAAATATAGTTGTTTAGGCAGGCAGCAGTTGAGTTAAAGTTGAGGTGGAAGTAGAAAAGGTAACTGACCTTCGAAAAGGTAGCTGACCCAGCCAAGGAAGACGCCTCAATCACAGCTCCCACTCTACTTCAAAATGACGAGTTTCTCTCAATTATTCCATTCCATTATTATACAGCACAACTGACAGGTACCAGTAATCAATCAATTAGGGACGAATTAGTAAACTTTTTAACACAGTAAACAGTAGAGAGGAGAGTTAACTTACTGTTAACTCTACAACAAAAATTAAACATTTCAACAATTTACTAGCTACATAACAAACAGTCTTTCTGGAAAAGCATATTTCTGATTCCCTCAAATTCAATTCTGCTCTTATTACAAGAATATCTGTTGTTTTTATTGATTACACTATGTGTTTTTTACTCTCTTCATAATTACCAAAACATTTTCAAAAACTGATACAAGCTACTGCATTTCAAGACAATCAGACTCATTACCAACAATTCGTACAGTGGCCCAAGATGGATAAGCCAGTAAGAGTATCCCAGAGGTGACAGGATAAATGTTAGGTTATAACCAGCAAGGACCTCCCTCACCCCAAGATTAACAAAAAGTCAAAAAGCCCTCCTCAGAAAATTGAATGTTCTTTTGCAATACTTGTTCTGAAGCGCTTAATAATATGCCTGAACAATTTTCACAATTAATTACAATTGAGCGAAAGAGGGTAGAATTATCATTCACCTCTTTATGAGCTATGCCTCATAATTAGATTGAGAAAACTCGAGATTCAGATTTTCTTTAACAAAGAAAATTGAAGATTTTCTGGGTGAGATCTACTGCTGCACTTTTGTACTTATAAATGAGAGGAGAATGAAATTGCATTAACCAATTTAATAATAATGAATAAATCAGGAATCAATTCACAATTTATCCTTCATTAAGGAAGCTATTATAATTGAAAACTAGGTCATTTTGGAACTGACCTATATTATGTTACTTCCGTCTAGATTAAATTTCTTAAATTTGTTTAAACTAGATTAATGTTCTTAAATTTCTTATGATTGAATATATTTACGTTGATAATAACTCAATGTCACGTACAAGTTTCCAGCCCATATGCCAACAAATCCAATTTCCAATTGAAAAAATATATTATTTTTGTAATTTAAAAATAATATTTATTTTTTAATTTTCTATCCAAGAGTTATAAATGGCTGGATAATGTAAGTGCGAGATATATTGATCGATTTTCATGAAAAATCTTTCTTGATTTGGTCCGAATATTCTGAAAGGTTCAGCCGTAAATAAAAAGGTTAATCAATGCATTTATTCATCTCCCAATTACCCTCTCAGCAAGCACAGAGCTTGCCAATCAATAGTTCTCGTGTCACGAGTCAACAACCTCTTTTAATGCCAATACACTCAAATTATTCCGTCTATTTTCCTTGATTTCCTTTTATAAAAGAATCACACCCATTTTCAGCAAGTTATACTATTTGCGTGCAAACAACTTTTCTAATGTCAGTATAAAATGAAGTGACACTCGAACAACTAGATTTCAGTCTAGAATTACTGGGTTGTGCAACCACTGATTTCCAAATAAGGTGCATGTCTTCCCAACACAAGCTAGACTGGACATCGTTCCAAGGTGCTGTACCAAATTAAAGCTTGTCTACGAGTTCAAATAAGAAATATGAGTTTCTAACCAAATTGCTCAGCAGAAAGAATTTTCTCTCATAGAATTTCATGTGGTTGATCTGATCTATGAGTAGATAAATGTCTTTTCAAGCTTGGATTGACTTTCAAGAAAATTACTTTAATAAGAAGCAAAGAATGTGTTTTACAAGCATATTAAAGAAAAATTTCATTAAAGATCCACTATTTAAAAATTTCGTCTGCTTTAATACGCCTATCCATTTCATGACATAACTTGATCTTTTTAATGACGATATAGGGCAAGTTATTGAACACATTTCTCGTGTCCAAGAATTTTTATGTATTTCTGTACGGTTGCCATTTTTGTTTGCCATTTTTTAATGGCAAATAGAACGTATCCAATCTAGTTTATCTTTTATGTGAAATGAGAAAAAATATTTTGCTATTCTGACTAGATTGCAAATAACAAAAACAAATCAGGTTTTTGAAGCACAATATATTTATAGTATAGCAATATAACTGCTGTTTAGATGAAAAAGTCTGGGTGGGTAAAGAAAACAAGGGGAAACGAAGCTAAAGTTTGAAATTATAAAAATCGAACATAATATTCTAATAGAAACAATTTATGCCATAGTACACACATTTAGAATGAAAAATATTGCTACTGAAGAACTGGGCATAAAATCCTATTAATATAAATTTATTTATTTTATCAAAAGACCTATATATATTTATATCTTTTTTTTTAACAATAGTGTTAGTTATCATTGACATTTTTGTCAGCATGCCAACGGATGAAATGAAGGGAGTAATGGACCAGAGTCTGTTTTTAAACACGTTCGAACTTTTTTAAGAATTTCGAATTTCATGTTGCTTTAGCGTTAATTTAGAATTTGGAGGTTTTGATGTGGGGTCAAATGACAGACTATTGTTGAAATACTTGGAATTATTTTTATTGAATTTCCTAAAGGCAAGATGAGAAAATATTTAATGGAGGAAGTAGGATATACATTCTAAACCAATCCATATCGATCCTTGGCAACTTGAAAAATAAAAATTTGAATCACTGAAATCCTGATGTATTCTCCACCAGGAATACCATCTTCAACAAACACTATACCTATCGTGGATTGCTCCTTATGACATGCAGTATTTAATACTCAGCATATACTAAGAAGATAGTCAAGTATAGCTATAAGCAAGCAGTCTTTCCTTCTTTGATAACCAAGCATAGCTTTCAATCTCTCTTCCCTCTCTCTCAATCTCACACTCGATCTGTTAATTTGATATTTTTATCCTTACAATTATCCTTTTTTGAATATAAATTTGTCTACTATTTTTTTAAACTCCAAAACCTTTTTGCTAGCGTATAAGAGATACGTACGTAAAACTTGTCTTCAGCAACGCTTTGAAATCCAATATGTTTTCCTTTCCCTATTATAACAAGTCAACCACGAGGAAGTCCGTTTAAGCTTACACCATAAGTTTAGAGTGTTTTAAAGCCAGTTCTTTTTTACTCTAGCTGTATAAGTTACTCCTTTCCATCCAAAGGAAACCTCACCGCTTGACATTGCATCCTACTGTCCTACATGGTTGATTTATTTTATTCGACAGTTTTCAATAGTTTATAATGTGTGTAGGCTACTCAAGTCATGTACGGTACTGTCTTCGTACGGTAAGTAACATTTAACTGCAATTGTAAGCACCAAGGATCACACTACCCACTACATAAATATTCCGCAATTCACTCTGTCTTACAATAAAATTACAATTCCAACATAACAGTGACACTAATATCTTGATATAAATTTCATATACTCAGTTAGAGCAGTTACAAATAATAGCTACTGAAATAAATTATAGCAATATATTCGTTTGAGTAATATATAATAATTTACTTGGCATTGAAAATAAGCACTTGAAGTAAATTGAAACACTCGCCTCACTTGAAACAGACATTGAAATGAGTACTTTCTGCAAGATCGGGACAGTATTGTGATCTAATCCGTCTGTGCCTATAAAACTTCAATTAATATTATCTATATAATAAGAGTGAGTAGATGTTTGTGTGTGTGTTTTCGTCTTACGAATTTCACAAAAACGGCTACGATTTTGAACAATAAATTTGTCACATAGCTTCCTCTAAACTCCATTCAGAGCTCGAAGCACGATTTTTGATTTTGCTTTCAGCCTTTCAAAATTAATGTTCAAATTTCACTTATGGGCACTACTGTTTTAAAATGTGTTTAGATGCAGGAGCTCATAGAACAGCTGAGACATAATACATCACTAGGATGCAAAAAAGTTCAAGTCACAAGCCAAAGCACACATTATTATGTTCTGTATCAATATTGCAGCTCCTAATTCCCTTTTTCGAATTCTATTGGCGTTGGTGGTTGAAATCCATAAATATCCCGTCTAAAGGCATGGGATGTTTAGTCTAAACCGATTTCTCATTTCTATTTACCTTTTTCAAAATTAATGTCGAATTTCAGAATTTTTGTAAAATGGGTTAGATGCAGGAAATCATAGAGCAGCTGATGCATGATAAGTCACCATGATGCTGATATAGATGAGACGCTGACAAGTCACAAGCCAAAGCAACAGATTAGTTCTGTATCAATATTGCAGCGTCGAAAGACACAGCTTACTCGTATTTGTGCATTTGCTGTGCTATGCTATGAAGTGCAAGAGCTGAACTATATGGCTAGCAACACTGCAATTATTCCACTCGCCACTCCCAATTCCGTAATTTTCGTAACCGTGAATGTGAAGGGTCTTAACTGATCAGTATTAGTAGAGCTGGACCAAAGTTATTCGAATTTAAATTAGCAAAAATTGACTGACAGACAGCTAGGAGCATAACACGCTGTGGTTTGTCAACACATTTGGATTGCACTGGTGAGTGGAGAGGTGGAAAACCTTGCAAAGTCGTCAGAGGACGGTCCTTGCCCCCTTACTAACACAACAGCACTAGCCGGTCTAAAAATAACAGATGCTTACCTTTGAGTACAAAGTGCATTTAAGAGTCAAGAGGGAATGAAAACTGCATCTAGATTACACGCTGAAAGCGTCAAGCCATAATAATAATATGTCTTCACTTTTCAGGGTGTTAATTGTTTGTTAAATTGCTGCTATTGTCTGTGCTGCTATTTTAAATCTATTTGTCGCACAGAAAGATACCAGACGAAATTCAACACAGAAACGAAGCCAACTACCAAAATCTCAACAAAGAACAAATTTTACTTCAGACAGATTGAAAAAGAGAGATTATGGAATGAATTTTAACACTGTAGATATCGGTAATAATTATAAAATACTAGCTGGCCCTACGCGCGTTGCTGCGTTCTCATAAAAATTCTCCTTGATTTTATTATTCGCCACCTCCTGTTGAGGTTACATTCAAATTAGGAAAGAAGATAATCCTAGCGCTCTTCCAGCTGATCATAGAGGCTTCGTTGTTTTTTTGATCACCACCTCTGAATGAAGAAACATTTCAAATTTAAACCTCCTACGACTATAAGGGTAGAAGCTAGGTTTTTTATTTTATTATTCGCCACCTCCCACTGAGGCTGCATTTCAAATTTATAGCTGCATTGGTTAACAGATGTCATCAACCTGGCACAGTTACATTTCATCATACCCAGTCGTATATTTCCTACATATTGCAAGGCCCCGACTGTACGGTAGCCTACATGCAAAGTGCAAAGTCTTTTGCTGTTCAAAGACAGCGTAAATAACGCCGCTAAGGGGTCTGCCATGTGATTAAAAACTGTTGACTTCTATCAGCTGTTCCTTTAAACTGTTTGGCCGGCAAGTTCAGTAGGTTAGGTCTATAAAATGGATTGATTAATAATAATTATTAGCTCCCCTATTAAAATGTATGGTCAGAAACCATCCCCAATATTCACACAACATATTCCCAAAGTTTCATGCCGATCTACCAAGTAGTTTTGAAGTCTATAGGGAACATACATACCAACGAACCCATAAGACCATTGGTCTTATGTGTTCGCTGATACATTCATACATACATACATACATACAGACAGACATTCATTTTTATATATATAGATAGATGAACACTCATTAGAAGATTTTCAATCAGTACTGAATTACAAAAAAAAAAATTATATCATAATGCAATGACCATGAAGTGAAATTACAGTGCTCCGGCAAAAAACAATTTCAAGTACCGACAAATTAAGTAGGTGAGTCGACTGAAGGTTGAGCCAGTCTGATCTTAAAACCGGTTTAGTATTTATAAACGCAAGATTCATAACTGCAACCAACTGGTCTATAATTATCAAAACTTCGTGCAAACAATAAAAAAATTCAATTCAAACAGAACAAAATTCACACACGACGTCGAAAAGTTATGACAGAAGTTTCAATTTCATTCAACAACAATGTAATTAAATGTTAGAAGGGGCGTTACAAAATACAAATGGAAGACAATAAAAGTGAGAGAGCTTCAAATTATGGGTAGTCCAAAGAAATCGTTCAAAAGGAAGGAGGTAGAGTTGATGAGGGTAAATGCAAGTAGAAAATTTGTTAGACGAAGTAAGTGTAAAACCATAGATGATTATTTGATTGTGATAGCAATGACCACCCTTTACAAGACTGGGATTTCCTTTGGGTGTTGTAATCTCGATTTTTTATCACACTTAGTGTTGAACGAGAAATAGCCATTGAAACTGATAAGAAAAAACTACAACAAAACTTTGATAAAATCCTATTCAAGTACCGGTAATAATCAGTTCACTGTTTAAGAGCTTGTATTCAAAGTCAATTTGTGAGTTTTTAAAAAAATAGAGTACAACTCAGAGGAGGCTATACTCTATGGATATGGTTGCACGGTTGCATAGCCTCCAATAAATTAAGAAATAATATTTTGAGTTTAAATAATTATAAATTTTAATTCTTGGGATTTATACTTTCGAGATAAATTTCTTATTGATTTAATTCAAGCATAAACAACCACTGAAACGATCGAACGTTTGTGAGTATGAGATAAAATGGGCATGAAATAAGTAGAGACTGTGGAGCCATTGATATAAACAACACATAAAAATTTAAACAGAATTTATTAATTTCGAATTCCTTTAATTGCTATCAGTTTATACTGAAGACTTCCGCAATGGCGGACATTTTCAACAGTATTTAATAGCTGATGGAAATCAGTTTCATTTAAATTTGTCAGTTTGTTCAATTGTCAGTAACTTCGAACTAACTTGTGAGATACGAGCCGATATGGCCAAGTTAAAAATGAATGCTGCTATGCAGAAAGGTCTCCATGGCCTAGTGGTTAAGGCGCCCGACCGGCAATTGGGAGGTCCGTGGTTCGATTCCCGGTGGTGACTGATATTTTTGTACAGTAGCATTCATCGATTTCCATCAGCTATTAAATACTGTTGTCAATGTCCGCCATTGCGGAAGTCTTCAGTATAAACTGATAGCAATTAAAGTAATTCGAAATTAATAAATTCTGTTTAAGTAAATTTGTCAGTTTGTTCAATTGTCAGTAACTTCGAACTAACATAAAAATTTATGAGGAATGAATGAATTGGATTCAAATTCTGTAGCAGTGATTTGAAGATGCAAATATTTTTTATGCAAACAGCATAAGCTTATGGTCATTAAAAATAAAGAAAAAAAAATATATTTGAATATTAGGCTAGTGCTTTCTCTTGTTCTGATTTACCAGGTCTGAAATATATTTTTTCCATTCCACACACTCATTCACAGATAAACAACTATATTCACAAGTTGTAGTGTTATTAATTTTGAATGCATATAAAACTCAAGTTTTAGGAAAAATGTTTTGTAAACATTTTATTGTTAGCCTACAGGCTAATATCAGCCTATAATATCTAATACGAGAAATAAATGGGGATTGGGTGGAAACTTGAAACACAAAATATAAATGTTTTTCTCCACGTTACAATGAATCAGTATCAAAATTGAGTTTGATAATAATAGATGAAGGAACAATCAAACTTAATATCAATTGCAAATGTGTCAAAGTGGAAGGACACAAAAGATTATTCATTCACTACCACGCTAATAGCATGTGAAAAAACTGGAATAGCAAATAGGCACTTACCTCTAATAATTGAAGACATTAAGAAAACATAACAGATCAATAGACCACACAGATACTAATTGTACATAATGGCACCTTATTATAATTCTGTCTGAAGCCCTCTGCCAGAGACATTTTTTAGATACGCCATCAAAGTACTATGATGCTAAGTTTTTGACCAGATAGTAGTAAGTTTTAGATACACTAGTACCATATACTACTACTTCCAGATAGTGTAATATACTGCTACTATTACCAGATGGTGTAATATACTACTACTACCATATAACATTACTACTGGTTAAGTTTATTCAAGAATGGACGAATCTTTGTACAAGCTTCGCCATTTCATGTAACTGCAATACTGCATTAATAATTATTACAGTAATAAATATAGTTTCCAGTACTATAAAAATAGCATCATATAACATCAGCACAGTATCTCTGTGTTGCTAATAATTTTGTTTTATTTGCTCATACGCAGAATTTGTAAATTTACACTAATAAACAAAGTTAATCTAATCTAGTCTATTAGTAGAAAGATAGATACTAAAGTCTAAACTAGTATTAGATAGTAGAAAGAACAGACAGTAGGTGGAACGGCCAGTAAGAGAAGTCCTACAGAATTGGTAAAAAACCTTGCACGAATACCAAATCAACGAATGATTTGTTGTTATAAAAATGCCTCTTTGAAAAGCTTTTAGAATGTGGCATTTAGTACTCTTACAATAGGACATACATATATATCACTAATAGCTCGTTTTAGTTCAGATCCAAGTCTTAAAACACAGATTCTGTACGTTATGCAATATTGTGGATGTGGAGACCACAAACGACTCGATAAATACAGAGTTGGAAGAATATTAATTTGAACGTAAAAGACGACAGAACCCGAGCGGATTCCTCATAAATAAAACTAAATAAGCCTACATCAAACGAAGATTTTGATTGGAACGCTTATTAAACTGGAAATAACGAATGAACATAGCTCGTGCCGTTGAGATTGGACAGACCGCTGTAAATCATGAAGAGTGGAGGACCATTCGAAAACAACACAATTCAAGAGCTGTCTGTCATTTTCCCGCGCTAAATTTGCGTTGGAATTATTTGTGGATGTTGCACAAACCAGATTGCGATGTCGGTGACTCTGGGAGGATCATCGTCGTTCAACAGAATGCTTCTGTCACTGAAATTTAGCGTTCTGGGTCAATTGAAACCGAATTGACCGACAAACTATATAGTCGTAGAAAATGTAAACAGATTACGATCCTAGATGCTGCTGGCTAATTCCGACCCACTACTGACCCGGTTAACACAAAACTTTGACAGATTTCTAGAAATCTAACAAAATACACAAAGAAATGCCATCAAAGATATGTAGAACGTGCTGTGAATATAGGAGTGATTGCCATTGAAATAGCACTGATAGCACATGCCTGCTATGAAGATAACAAATGCTCCAGAACCTAATGGAATAAGAATAGTACCTAAGAATAGGTAATTTACAAGAATACTATTCACGACTATACAGTCGTGACCATTTGAAATATTTACTCACTGATCAGATGACAATTTTGAATCAGTCGTTATGGTCACTAAATTCCAAAGAATATGAAACCATATTTCATAGCTCTCTCAATTTTTCATCACTTTCCGTACAGTTCACGAAAACTGCCCTTTTTGAGAATAACCTTTATTGTATGTTTATGAGAAACATACTCCACTTGAGGAATTATGAAAAAAACAAAATAAATAAAAATAATCCCACCTACAGGAATTAAGAGTAGCAAAAACAAATGTTTTGGGAGGTTTCCGCAATCAAATCAGTCTACACAACAAAGATACAATCTGAAAATTCCCATTTCCATTAAAAAAGAACTTATATTTTTTTTACATCTTGCATCAAAATTAAAAGCATAGATGAAACTACTGCGATTTTTCTTTTCCTGCTAAAGAATCTGATACTTGTTCGTTGATAATGAGGTGAGAGAGGTGCCTGCATACTGTGAACAATTACAAGATTTTAATCATAAATTGTCAAGTAAGATACTCTCCTACTACTTGTATTGTTTAGCCATTAGACGTGGAGTACTGATTTCTGAGTAACATTCATTGATAGTGGATTCCTATCATGAAGATTCAAAATTCTTCAGAACCTAATAAAGAACAACTTCGATAATTCGAAGTTCACGCGGGACCAAGGATTAATTACGAATTATGGAAGGTAACGAATTATCGAAGCTATGAATTATGGAAGGTTGTGAAGAAAAGAATACGAATTATAAAAAGTGATATTCTATTGATTTCACATACATTAAGTGCAGTTTATATTAAGTGTAGTTACTTATTGTATAGGTATTTTTATATGAAATCATTCAGGTACAGGTCCATATCATCAAGAGTACACTGACTGGAAAAAATGCAGTTTATCTATTTTTAGATTATGACTATACGAATTATAAAAAGTGATATTCTATTGATTTCACATACATTAAGTGCAGTTTATATTAAGTGTAGTTACTTATTGTATAGGTATTTTTATATGAAATCATTCAGGTACAGGTCCATATCATCAAGAGTACACTGACTGGAAAAAATGCAGTTTATCTATTTTTAGATTATGAATACAGCACTGGAGAGTCAGGCAGAATTGCCACATCATTCGAGGCCAAGGTTAAACTTAATAATGAACTGATATAAAAAATCGTAGCTCATACGAATTATAGCATGTTTTCACCAACTTAAGGGTCGGCTGTAGCGCGGCCATGTTGGATTTGTATCTCCATAAGAGCAATGCTAATTTCGAAACCATATAACTCACCTATTTATAATCAGAAAATTACTGTCAATGTCTTATTTTGAAGGTCTGATTATGCTCAAGCGACTTTGCTTTCTGAAAAATTCATACTTCTTCCACTGTTTGTTCTAAATAAGCATTTATGAGTCATGAATTTATGATTTTTTTCTGACGTTTGTGATATAGATATCAAAAAATGACAAAACTAGTCCTCTCCGTTATAATGTTTTTCATGACAAGGAATTTTTTCTCAAGTATTGCTTCATTTGTCAAGTTTTTAAATGGTTTTTTGTGGAGGTATGTTCAACAAAATAGCTGCTGTTCGGTCCACTCAAAATAGACTTGCCTATAAGCAGTACCGTTGACAGGGAGCGCCAGTACGCACAAACACACACAATAGTAACTGAACCGGCAGTGAGTGGCCTTGAAGCTTGTTCGCAAATAGCTGTCTCCCTTCCAGTACAGAGAATCTACGTTATCTTATCTTATTGTTATCTTATTGATCTCTTCTTCTTATTTGTTCTCTTTTCTTCCATCAGTCAGTTTTAGATCGTTGTAGCGTCAAGGGACATGTATCCGGTCGTGCTGAATTGATTTTAGAAGTTTTAGGAGCAAAACTTTTCTAGTTATGGGGAATAAAAAACGTTTGAAGGTCCATAAACTAAAAAATCGGCCATATTTTTGCAGCAATTTCAAAAAAATAAAACAATAGACATATATCAATAATTTTATCAAATTATTGTTCATTCTTTGAAGTATTCAATTTTACAGTAGTGGACAGTATTAAAATACACACTACTTTGTTTTTTTGGAATTAATTCTTTTTAAATATTCTATGTGCAGTTACCCTCGCAATCGTATGTGATAATCATAAATAGCTTATTAGTCTAGTAAATAGGTTTATTTAGTATATGCTTTGGATAATCATAAATAGTTTATTAGTCTAGTAAATAGGTTTATTTAATGCTTTGGATAATAGCTTTGCTCATATTCTTCATAAAATTGCTTCATATTTTTGAAGCAATAAAAAAATAATAGCCATGTATATTATTTTTTCTATTTATTAGGACAATTTTTTGCACATAGAATAAATTGTACAATATGTTTTGGTTGATCAATACTTTTGTCAAATTATTGTTCATTATTCACTTCTGCAGTAGTATACAGTAGTAAAATATACAATACTTAGTAGGCCTATGTTTCTGAATTCATTATTTTTAAATGTTCGATGCAGTCGAATTCAAATATTGCTACAAAAAGTGTGCAGTACCCTTGCACTCATGTGTTATAATCATGAATAGGTTCGAAGTCTAGTAAATAGTTTCATTTAGTCTATGCTTTGGAATAGCTTTGCCCATTTTCGCTGCTCAACGTAACTAATTATTCGATCGTAATTAGCAATAATAATATGTTTATGAAGTTTATTACTGTATTTTTAGATGAAAAATTTCATTTTCAAATATTAGAGTTAGTCTATGTTATTCATTGATATGTTCATATATTTTGTAGGCCTACTATTTTTTTTCTCACAGAATTAACTGTTGGATATTTTGATAGATATTTGAATTCTGGTATAGTTATTTGTTATTTTTAATGGCTGATTGATCTGCATTTATATTTTTGCCATCTTCTTGCTGTTGGAATATTAAATTTATGTTGCGATATTTATTCATAGCCTAGTGTATATTATTATTTTGTGATTGATGCATTTTTTAAAACAAAGTTCAGTATGCTGTTCGGACCTTTGATGTTTCATATTATTGACGTTGTACCGTATCTGTTATAAAGTATATCCTAATGCTTAGATGATTTTTGTGCAATATTATAAATTTTGAAGAAATTAATGTTCTTGCAAATAAAAGTTTCTATGGATTGAAAGGTCTCAAACAATATCTATTCGTAAAGCAATAAAATGATGAATAGAGGAAGCAAGAATGTCAACAGTGGCAAGATGCAACAGATAAGAGTGCAGTAACCTTGTCTTCCTAGGGTGGTGGATGGCTCTTCGCTCTTTGTCTCTTCTCTCTTAGCGCTCTCACTTCTCACACGCACACAAAGACAAACCTTACTCACACAAATGCCAGTGATACTGTACTCTTTTTAGTTTGATACTAGTTCGTTCATAACTTGACAGATTCGCTACTGTCGATTTTGAAAAACATTCTAGCTACTGCCGACCCTTAACTACGAATTATAGAGTGTGACGATAAACCAGCGCCCGTTTGGGCTGCAAAATTAATACGAATTATCTAGGAGACCGAAATACATTGTTTTTCTACGAATTATAGAGGTTATTTCAAGGGACTGAGCTTTTACTACGAATTACAGAGAATTATGAACGATCCAGGTCCGAATTATCGAAGTTCTACTGTGATAGAATATGAATGTTATTTAAGTAACCAAAACTAAATTGCTTCTCATAGCTTCTCAATTTTTTCAACATTCTCAGGTCAAAACAATACAAAAAATGAATAGCCTGGAAATGTTATTGTTCAAATATTAAGGTAACCTGGAAAACAGAAGATAGAATTTGAAACCAGAATGATTTCAGCAGCAACCTGAATACCGCTAACTTTCTCTGACGTGAATACATTACGCTGATCCTCCTCATCGCCAAAAATACCAGTTCTATTCAGTTGTGTAACCCTTTAGTCAACTGAGCTCAACTAGATTCAGGTTCAACTTGTTACCTAGTCACAATTTTACATCTAGAATGAAAAAATTGAGGAAATATTCTGGCGAAATCCGACGGTTAACGATTTGTCGATTGTACAATCAAATTTACTTTGTGATGCGTATTTCGTTAATTATCGATTCAAGTATTTTAGACATTAAACTATTGAACAATATAATAAAATTATTTTTTCAGTACAGTTATCGTTATTTTACAAAGTAACTACTATCTGCTCTAAGGTCATGAACCCATTTAAATTATTCTACTATTTCTTGATCATCATGGGTATCATTCATTGATAGATAATTTACATAAGAACTAATTCAGAAAAATGTACACAAGAAACTTGAGCAAAACATTTGACATGTGCAATTTTAATTGCACAGCCTTAGCGGACTCAATTAGATCCAGAACCAAGAGAAATGAAATTGCCCAAACATAAAAAATAAATAAATATAATAGAAATAGCATAAATCAGTGCAATATAGAGAACACTGAACGAAGGAACAGTGGCGAATCCAGAATACATTAGTTTGTTGGCTATAGCTATTAGTATACATACGAGAATTCTTGTTCATAGCAGTATTTTTTTTAAATATAGAAGTATTAGTTACATTAAAAATACATAATGGAACGGACAAAAGTAATATTTTTACTGAAGCCCACATAGGTCTGAGACCTGTGCGTGGATAATGAGTTGGATGATGGTGATTCATAAGCTGGACCTACAGTTTTAGGTGGGTTCCGAAACACCGGGAGGTGATTTTACAGCAGAGAACAGTGTCGTTTTTGCTGGCCAATCTAATCGGTCACCCTTACAAAGATTGCCCAGGAGAACGCAGCTTATCTCATTATCTCTTATCTTATTATTTCCTTTTATTGTTATGAAAAATCAATCAGGTTCTGACAGACCCGTGTACATTATTGTTGGAACTTTAAACATGAATAGTAATTGAATTTTGTTACTCTGGAATTTTCTGGATGGTGCCCACATTCCCATATTTGGTTGAATTTTGAATTAAATGATAATACATGGACAAAGCTAATGGGAAAAAATAATCAATTTAGTCTAATCAACATTAGACACAGGATGACTAATAAATGTACGATCCTGATAATGCAGAACATATTTCATTTCACTCGTGCAAACGCGTTGTCCTTTATTTTGCGCTTGTTTAACCAGTTTGCAGGACTTGCACCTGTTTCATCCGTTAACGCAGGTGTGCCCACTCCAACCGAAATGTATATATAAAATTATATATAAAAGATGATATGCGCCCTTATAATGATGTAATAGTGAGAGGGGGGGGGGGGAATAAAACCGCGAAGGAAAGAAACCACGTGCGTCACTGAGAGTTCAATTTGGATGTTATTCCCCCTAATTTTCCAATCTGACCGGTTATATAATGTTCCTAGTCGATTTACTTCAATAGTGAACTATCTTGCTAATGTAATTTAATAAATGCTTTAATGTAATAAATGTTCCTGGTCGTAAACTTCAAAAGACCTATTTAATTCTGGTAAGGATTACTTCAAGTTGTCAAGTTTCAAGCTCCAACTATCAAATAATAAATTGTGTAGTTTATTTACCTAGCCCAATTCTATATTTTCTTTATAAAGTTTTGTTATTCGTTATAAGTAGAGCCGGATGTTGAGCAGTAAAAACACACGAAAATAGGCAGGTAAAAAGGCATTGAAAAACACGGAAATAGGCAGTCAAAAATTAAAAATAGGCAGTCAAAAATTAAAAATAGGCATTTTATAAACATTATGAAAATACAAATATAATAATTGGATAATTTACATTTTACTGGTTGCACATAATTACAATATATTTTTAAACTTTGTCTTCTGTCCGAGAGGATATTTTTCAAAATTGAAAACGATCTTTCCACATCGACTGATGTGATTGGGGCGTATTTGGGCGCATTGGGCGTTTGCCGCGGGTTGGGTCGTATTTGTAGCATGCTACTGAATTAGGGCTCATTTCAAGTTCAATAGATGTGTCACCTTCAATTATTTTACAAATTTGTTTCATTTTGTACAAACCTGAGTTTGAAGATACCACACATTTCCACTTTTCTTTAATTGCACATCACACCTCAACAGGAGCAGCTTCAATGTTATTTACCATTTCATTCACAAGATTTACTGAAGCAATAAGAGTCTATACCCTCTTTTCAAATTTTGTTATTATTTTTCAGGCTACGTAGAATAATTCATTTGAATAAGGGAACTCTATTTAACAAGTTCTTGACTTCTCAAATCGAAGCAGCATCATCTTCGAAAAGTGCAGCGATTACGTCACATATCTTTTCATAATTTCAGAATAGAATAAAGCAGCTGAAATCCATGTTCCCCATCTTGTCAAAATCGTTTGCGGGCAAAGAAAGGTCAGGAGCAATGATTTTGAAAATCACAGTTCGAGAGGGAACTTTAAGGAAAACTCTCTTCATATTTGAAATCAACTTATCTGCATCAGGAAACATATTGCGTTTGTCTTTATCGTATTGAGAATATTCTCGATTACATTCGATTGCTGTCGTAATTGAATGCTGTGCATTTATGTATCTATATATGTCTATATGCATCATGGTAGCTAGATTAATGTGCCTACTCTATGCTGTAAAATATCGTTGAAAACCTTCAATCTTCCTATTATATTATCATTTTTATTCCGAGAATTCGTTGAAAATAATTAATTTTTATGCACACGTTCTTTCATGCTGTTTAGTTTTCCTTTTAAGCCAGCGTTTTAGGCAAAAATAGGCAACTTATAGTAAAATAGGCAAAAACATATGAAAACTATCAAAATAGGCATTATGCCCAAAAACAAGGCATTTTGTCTAACATCCGTGTTCTGGTTATAAGTTTGAATTCTTTAAAAACAGTTTCATCTAGTTTATATTCATTATAAATCCATCAAGGTGCCATCCCATCCCACAAATCCATCCCATTTACACTACTAATCTAAAAAATAATCTACATAAAATAATAAATTGTGTAAATTATGAATAAAAAAATATGACTAGTCCATATACCCCTTTGAGAGGTGGTCAGTGGCCGCTTGATAAATCTAATCTAATCTAAGCGCCTGCTTCAAGTTTTAAACATCTAATTCACACTAGATAATGCAATGGTTTTTTGTCTTTCAAATAACACATGAAGTTTGAAAAAAGAAGAGAAATAACGGATTTAGTAGGCTGTGATCTCCTGGCGTTTCCCCGAAATTTTTCCGGTTTTTTACGAAGATTCTGTTTTTGGTGCGATTGCCCGTTATTAGCACATTGGGGGGCGATATCAGGAAATTCATTAAGAGCATGAGTTGAAGAAATAAGTAAAAATATAAATTTCTTGAGGTTTTCTTTGTAGCAAATCATGAGAATAAGTTAAGAAAACGATGACATTTACTTTAATAACCTTAGATAATGTTTTAGGTGTATCTTATATACAATTA
This sequence comes from Conomelus anceps, assembly GCA_948455865.1. Lineage (NCBI taxonomy): Eukaryota > Metazoa > Arthropoda > Insecta > Hemiptera > Delphacidae > Conomelus > Conomelus anceps. The sequence continues at coordinate 34,791,591 of OX418219.1, read as the reverse complement.
ATATTGGAGCATAAAGTCAAATTTGTCCTTGACCAGACGATAATTAATTGGTATGTTTACCTTACTGGTATAAACTCATTCAACTGCTTATCAGAATGGTGAAAATTATTTGAAATAGATAAAATAAAACAGAAAGTGTAAATAAAATGGAGAAAGATAAATGCATTCTCTCACTACATTATGAGCGGTACACATAATCTACAGCAGAAGGTTTATACAGCACTATCTAAAATAAAATAAAACAATGATGAACTGGGGTTCCAATTATGTAATAGACAATAACCAAATTATTAATGAGTTGTACCCTATTTAATCAAAGTACGCAGTTGGCTTCTTAAAGAAAGCTATCAATTACTGACTTATGACAAATTTATGTTGAAATTATTGGTATTTGGAGAAAACAACGTACAAGTATTTAACTCAACAGAACATCTCTCTCAAATCGATAACATGCATGAAAGAAGACAAGTAATTTGAAAAAATTGAGATGCGTTGCATCTTTGTGAGAAAAGTAGAGCATGGCTTCACTGAGTTATAAAATCAAAATACTGTACATCAAATTGTGATCTGACAGATGAGGAGATGAAATGTCATCATAGCCATCAATCTTAAATAGTCATTAAAAATGGAACCTATGAACAAATTAAGCTCACACAAACATAACTTCTATGGATGCAATTAGAAATTAGAAAAATCATTATTCATCTTATTCTTAATAGAGTTTTCCCAATTCTTTCTATTTTTAACAATTCAGAAATAAAATAAAAATAAATTATTTTATCTTTAGCCGGCCAACTTTATCCTTGGTTGTAATCCATTACTTGCATTTACTTGTCCAATTCAATTCACAGGCTGTGGTGTAGTTCACATAGATTTGAAAGTGTGATTGTGACATATCATGTTCTCAGGGAATAAAATAAATTCCATTCTGGAATTAAAAACTGTGGGACATCGGGCAATGTATGTACTACATTGCACTACAGTTGAAAGAGAGAACATAAGACAATGAAAACCAAATAACAATGATACAATGATGGTTGGTTCCCTCACAAATAATGTGCGTGTCCCAGCAAAATGCGACTGAGACAGGTTCGCCAAGTTGGTAATCGTGGATTAAATTCAATAAAATAATGATTATTTCATTGTGCCTAGCACAGCATTCAAAGCGTGGATCAGACTCTCAAATTCCTTTTTTTCAAGTACCCAATTGTTTTTTTAGAAGGCGGAAGGTCAAAGCTATGGCTATGATCATATCGAACATATCAATAGGTAATAGAATCAAATGAGAATTCGAAAATTATCAACTTCTGTGACTGAGGTAATCAGTTCTGCGACAGAAAACAGACAGTTAAATATTTAAAGTTCTTTTAAAAAAATGATATTAATTTATCAAATCATTATTCATTAGAACTATTAGATCTATTGTAGTGCTGCCAGCAAACAAACCCTAAATATTCCTAAACCTTCCTTCCAAAGAAATATAAATATTGTTACAGAACTCAAACAAAGAGAACATCCCTCAAGCGCTTGCATTGTGTCAACAGTCGCCTTCGCAATTCTGCGAAGCAGATCACTAGATACAGATAGCAGGAAGAGTCGTGCCTATGTAAATAGTGTGGCGCTAGTTGTTTTTTCTCCTTATCTTGACGCTCTCTTTTACTCTTATTTGTCAAACGTGCTTCTAGTATTTTTGAGGGTATCCTAGATGACAGCTTATCTGATTTGACAATAATGTGTCAATAAAATAATCTGGAACAGAACTCTCTGGAACAATACAAACCTATAAAAAGGGCTGTGTTTGTCAGCAGTCAGTCAGTCTTTATTCAAATATCTAGATATCAAGTTCATTTATGACAGCTCAACATTCTTCTTTCATGGCAGTACAACACAGTTCTATACACAGTACAATAATTATTGTAATTCAGTGTTTTTGTGTGACAATAATCAATTGTGCTAAGTTTGTTAGTGAGCTATGAGTTTACTGGACACTCACTTTTGAATTATTGATCGGCCTATTGAGTTATTAAATAGTTTTGGAAAGTAATTAATTTTGTTTTAGAAATACTAATTTTCAGAAAGAATTCTTTAGCCTCCGGACACCAGTAGATATAAATAGAGGTTTCAATACCTGTGTAATTAATAATTGGATACTAAAACGCAGGTATTCATCAGTATAATTTATCTTAAGTTGAATAAATGAGTACAAAATAGTGCTTTTAAAGAGCTCTCGTTTCACGTTCAAATAAACTGAATAACAATAATTAAGAAATAATTCTGTTTACAAAGTAACAGGTGTTTCAAGTCACACAAGATACTATAGGCCTACTAAAACTAAACAATAAAAAGCTAGCGGCTTTGGAACTGTGCAAGAAGCTCAAGAGAACAGCTTTTCTGTAACAATAAATAATATTTATTTCACTTCATTACAATTTGTATATTCTGTATTATCATTGTGTTAAGAGGGCAAGCATGGGAGTCATCCTTGTGCCCTCATCTATGTATTTTTGAATAAATAAATAAAAGTTGAGTTTAATCATAGAAGTACGGTTCGAATAATACTTATTATTGCTATTCGGAGAATCAGTTATGAAAAGTTATGGAATGTTCACATGAATGTGGCAAAATTAAATATATTATTCATAAATTGAATGAAACCAAAATTATTAGAATCCTACTTATGATACTTGGCTACTGGATTGATAATGATACGCTTACTTCGCCCATGCTGTAAAATTTTCTACCTGCATTCACCCTGCATTCATCAGCTTTCCTTTTGTACAGTTTCTTCCTTCGGTGTACGATTTCATTTGGGAAACCCACAGTTATTAAATTACAATGGCAGTAATTGACCTCAGCTGAAATATATGGACTGCATACACAAGTAATACATAATTAAGACGTTATTTTTCTATAATCCTGATATATAGCTTCCTAGATAAGCCGGTGACAAGTAGAACCCTGAATTTCCATTTTACCATGTTATATTTTGGTGACAACCTGTATTCTAGTAGTATTATTATAAAAGTAGAAATATCATTCATTAGGAATTGATTACTAGACAGCAAAGGCATTTTTGGTGCAAAAGACAATAATACAAATTTGATGAAATATCGCTTCTTTGATTATGTAGTGCAGTGACATTTTTCACTAACTCATTTTATTCACTTTTATTGTATTCATTGCAACTTATTGCATTCAGCAACTTATTGTCTAATTTCGACGTCTATCGGTAAAAAAACAACAATAACTGACTAGTGACTCGCTGAGGAAGATCGTTTGTTTTCCGTATTATTCGTTACCAAATTGCATCAATATTCTATTGATTACAAACAAGAGTGCACACTACCCGAAGGTCAATGATCCTCAAAATTGATTACAATGAACTTTTTCAAGGCACAGTGTAATTCAATTCGTAAGGAAATACATCTATTGGTTCAATTGAATATGGACTCCCAAAACTAGGCGCTACGTTGCATTGAGTAGGACTAAAAATTGCTTTTCATTTGCCAAACAAGGACATGCAGTATATTTACAGAGAGATGTTTAATTCAAGACTGTTTTCAAGACAAGTATGAAAATAAATGAGCTAATCATACTTTATTCACATTCTAATTGGGGAAAGCCTAATCCTACTTATATAATTCAATATATTTTAATATGCAATATTTTATGCATTATTGTAATCTATTGTATAATTAGATGTATTGTAATTTAATATCAAATTGAAGTGGAAAATACTGGAAACAAGCTAATTCATAGAAATTGAAAATTAATTGGAAAAACAACATTTTTAGAAAATTGAAATTACTATCAATAATTGTTATCAATCCAATTATCAAAAGATAACATGTACCAAAATAAAATCATTTAACTTCTTGTGAAATCAAGTTCACTAGCCACAAACCACAGCTCCATGGTTAATGAGCTGAAAATTAAATTACTGATACTTGCTCTATAATTTTTTTAATAAATACCGTACTAATAATATTTTTTGTATGTTCTACAGGTAGAAGATTTATTCTATTAATAAATGTACCCCTATTGCCATTGCCTCGAGAAACCAAGACTAAACTGGTTAATAATTTTTAGAAAATATTAATAAAATTAATAAATTAATATTAATAAAATATTAATAAAAAATAATAAAATATTAATAAATGTACCCCTATTGCCATTGCCTCGAGAAACCAAGACTAAACTGGTTAATAATTTTTAGAAAATATTGAAAAATACATATGAAAATACTGCACAACAATGATGAGATTATTTAATTTAAAAAGAATCTAGTGCATCTTATTACATGATTAGTAGATAGCAGTACACTTTTACAAAACGTGATGAAGAATAAGCCGGAAAATTTATCAGAATGAGAAATTTAATGTACATTATACATAATGTAATGTATACTAATTTATTTTTTATTTGAATGAATAATAAATGTTTGTTTATTTCTCATGGACTGACTAGCTAATAAAAACTGCATCAACCTTTGTGAGCATTACCTTCTAGTCTGGCTTGCCTACAGTAGCATTACTAAATACTGTACTAAAAATATCATTACCATCTGCAAACAATGAGACTTAGCCAGTACTCAATTAATTTTTGGAGCTTCATTAGCACACAATAGCAAGCTCACTATGGATCCATTACTGCCTTGTGACTCGCCACATTATGGAATTTTTAGTAATAATTGCTATTTCAGACATATTCATGCTGTGAAGAAAATTCATACCTTCCTTTTCAATAATGTTAATAAAAGTGACACTTCTAGGTTTTTATGAATATGGTAATGGTTGTGTGGTGAATTGGTGAACATTCGCATTATTAAATGAGAATCATGATCAAATCGGAGTTTTGAAGTTTAAATGGATTCAACTTGCTTCAATATCCAATTTTAAAATATTATATATGAACAAACTAAAATTACACGTAAATCCCAAATTACTTGAAATTTGTTCTTGGATGATTGACTAAAATGTATTTTCAATTGTTATCTGATTCAACGTCATGAAAGTTCAATTTTATGTAGAAATAGAAAATGCTGTAGATTTTATCTACACTACTACATTAACAACCTCTACAGTCTAGGTCTAGACTGCAGCACTGTAGAGTTTTCAATAAATTTTACTGCACACTCTATAAGTACTATTATGTATACTGTTTACTGTACTGTGTACAGTTTTTTGCTCTTGAGCCAGTTTATCACATCTGGCACCTCCCTCAGGGCATCCGGGTATATCATGCGCTAAAACGGTACCGAAATTAACTTCTGTCCTTCTTGATCCCATCCATCACCCATTGTGAATATTTTTCTTTCACCTAACCTAACCAGACTCACATTAATCTGTATAATATTATAGAATAATCACAAAATATACCGTTGCGAGTAATAAATAATACTGTTTTGTAGATAACATACATAGCCCTTGAACCATAAAATACAACTATAAAATTTCCATAGCAGTAATAACAACGACGAATAATTAGTATCATAATAAATAATAACATGCCCTAACAGTAATAACAAAGATATACATCAGCAATATAGAAACAAATAATTGCTTTAACAGTAACAGAAATGAGTACTGACAAGCAAACGCAATAATCAATTATGAAACTTTGTTAATAGCAATAATCTAAATCCCTAAATCTCCTAATAAATATGCAATAACAATTATAATAAATAATAAAGAGCATGATAATAACAATAATTAGATTTCGGGGGGGGGGGGGGCTCACCAAGGGGGGGGTGTGGGCAGTGGCTAGCCAGGATCAAATTTCGGGGGGGGGGGGGGGGGGGGGCTCACCAAGTATCGGTCTGGGGTATAGGAGGGTCCGGATTTTTTAAAAACTTTAGTGGTGTGAAAAGCTAATCTAGACAACTTGTTAGGCTCGAAAGTTCAAAAGAAAGTTTTGAAAAATTACTACCCAAGAACCTAGGTGGCCAGGTTTGAAATGATAAAGTTTGATATACCGATATCTGTGACTATTTTGAGTCAAACCCCTTGAATTGGAACTAATCATACTTAACTTATGTACTGAATCTCAAAATTAATACTAATTATTATAAGTTTTATATAATTTATGTCATTAGCCTAAAACGCACCCAACCCAAAGTTCATGAGATCGGAATTTTTTTTTATCATAGCACACTGATTTTACACGCTTGCATAGAACTTGCATTTATTTGTGTGTCTTCATTTATAAAATTCCGATTTTATGAACTTTGGGTGCGTTCAGGCTAGTGGGTTATACTGAATTTTAACTTCAAAACTAAATTTTCTACAAGATGAGTTTATTCAAAAATGTGATTTATCAATAACTAACAAAGTTAATCCACTTCAAACTTGAAAATTGCATTTTATTTAATGTAATAAATAAATAATTATGGTAGTCACAGTTTTCTAACATGTCTTATTCGATTTCGTAGCTCATTTTAAATCAACATTTGAGCACCTAACAAGTTTCTATATGAGTAACTATTGAGGAAAAATTTGAAAAATGCATTAATCTGACTATAACTGTAGCTATATTCCATTAAACAAACAGTGTTTCTGTAATCTGTTCGTTATAATACAACAAAACAGATAGAACCCTTCCGCTTTAATAAGTCCTTATCTATTAGTTATTTGAAAAAAATTTATTTCTGAAATTTCGGGGGGGGGGGGGGGCCGGGCCCCATGGGGTACTCTTGTACACTGGTGTACAAGAGTTCGTTTCAGATCAAAATTTAGTCTCACCTTAGCTAACTGAAATTGTTACTGTGAATAAGAAGGGTGATATTGTAGACAATTATTAATCAGAATTGACTTGTCTTATAGGCCTAATACGTAACCGGAGTCTTCAAGATGTTCTTTTGAAAGAGCTAAAGAAATGGCGACGAAAATTTTATTAGCATCGGAAACAACAGATCATTTCAACTGCAATCAAGGGAACTTCAAAGCCAAATAAAGATTCAGAGAGAAATTGCACAACTATTGCTAGTTAGTGTATTGCGTACACTACACCATTTTAGGCTCGAGTAGAAATAATGGTGATTAGTGTTTCTAATTGGGATTCGGAAGGCGGTCATTAGATTTCCAGTAGGACAAGAACAACAATGATGACGTCAGAGTCAAAAGCAAAAACTACTCTGCTAAATGATTGGCGTGATACATCAGCAAACTGATAGTTTAACCTTCATTGCACGAGTTGACATACGCACGGCAGCTCGCTTTTTTTCAAGAAAAAGAAGATGAAACAAAGCCGGCAGAGGAGAAAAGGAGGGATAGATGGAAGAGCAAGAGAGACAGAAAGGAGAAAGGAAAGCGGGAGAGACAGTGAGAATAAAAAGAAAGCAAATAAAAGTACAAAAGAGGCAGAGACAGTCAATTAGCCACCAAGCTTCCTTTCCGTACAAGGACGTTCCTGCTGAATGCAGGTTATGTGTATAAATTGACGAAGAAATGCCGGATGAGTTTAGAAATCTTATGATAGTAATTCAATGTAGAAGACGACTCTGACTTAAATCAAGTATATAGAGAAGCAGCTCGGATGATTGAAGGGTTTTATGCACCGCGTTTCCAGTCACGCGACAATAAACGGGGTGATTTAATTACTATTGAGTCAAATGTGTGTGGTTTTATGCATGTCGCGCGGTCCAGACTCGTTTTCTGTCGATGAGCGTTTTACATATCATGCGGCAAGAAATAACAACGCGCGAACTAAGAACTGCCGCAGAACGGCTCAAGTGCATTGAAACAAATGGATAGTTGTTTGTCCGGTTTTATGCAAGCGCGCGTTTTGTGTCGCTCGAGTCTGGCCTGGTATGAGATCAAAGGAATATGATCTAGGCTGCCTCAGACCGTCTTAACCAGAAATAAAATTTGTTGAAATCTCGGGTATTCATATTTACCTGAGTATAACCTTTTTGGAATTTTCTTCTATGAGAAAAATTATGCTTTTTATTAGTTTCTGGATTTCAACATCTCTGACCCATGTTTTTTGTTGTGTGACCAAACTGTCACCGCGTTGTTTGTCGCGTTGGAAACGCGCGATAGAATTGTTACGCATTTATTATACTGTACTGTTAATTTCAAGTGTTGCCAGCATTTTTTTCGTGATATAACCCATAACAATACTCAGCTAATTTATTATGCTTGGCGAATGCTCCTTACTACAGTCGACCATAGGGTGCTTGCACAGTGAAACACCCAATCATAGATAAGTAGAAACTCCATTTGTATTTTTGTCTGTGATCCATCGCAAAATTAAACACATGCTGCAGATGTGTGTAGAGCCTTGTTTCGACTCAAACTAAGTTTGCAACATTGTTGCCAACAAGCTGCCTGAGAAAAACCGACCGTTTCCACTCCACAACATTTCCAAAGCAAAATTCCAACAAACCAAGATTCATGTGAATTTATTTACAATATGTTATTTGTCTAATGTTTTTGTACGCTACAAAACTAAAAAAAACCCATGTAATTTAGGATACTCGAATATTTTAAAATGCTATTGTATTTTACTTCCCTCGAATACTTAACAACCTTTTTCTTAGCATGAAATTAGAGCACTTCATCAAAGCTTTTGCTTTCATCAATTTTTGCGGCTTTAAAATTAGAATCGTTTATAGAAACGTTAAATTTCATGGTATGAGGAAAAATTTAGTAGTATTAAATTAGCGCTATGGGATATGATAGCATTTTAAAAGCATCAAATATCTCAAAGTTCATGTTTTTTCACTTTTGTACTTGTTCAAAGAGCTCAGCAATGTAGATAAAGTCGACTCCCCCAACAGTCTGCCATGAAACTTATCTAGAACATCATTGTGCTGTCAGTGCACAAGTTGGCAGTAAAGTTGCACCAGGAATCGGGTTTCAACATATTTTGCTGCCAACCTGTTGCAAAATACTGTGTGTTTCCACTCCCAGCAGGATTGTTGGCAACAAATTTTTTTTGAGTGGAAATGGGGCAGCATGAATTCCATGGTTGAACCATTCCACAGTTAGTGTTTGATTTTTCTATGATGATTAACCGTGATAAGAAGTACTGGATGCTTCTCTGTGCAAGCAACCTCAAAGCTACAGATTCAAGTGGTCGTGGGTTCGAATCCCGCTCCACCGTCAGGCATTTATGTGTAATCATTCACACCATTACCCACGCACAAGTCTCGGACTTATGTAGGCATCATCAGCAATAAAAAAAAAGTAAATGATAGATCATAAAAGTTAATTAACTAAAACTACAAATTTTATTACAAGGCTGCTAAATTTATAAAATTTTGAAATCTAATAAATAAATCAATAGAAAAGATTGTTACAGTCCAAAGTAGCAAATGAATTTAGTTTCTGGTGGTTGGATCTTCGAGTTCAATACTAACCCAAATTGCACCAACATCATAGGTTCATTATCTGTTCCACTTTTATACCAAGCTACTATCATAACATGCTCCTTTTATACCATCACATCATTCATTATAATAGTTCTGTTAAGCTGGGCATTCACGTTCCGATTTGCAGTACGACTAAGTAGGACTGCTAGTTGGATAGTCGACTCCACTCACGGTCTGACTTGCTATCAAACTAGCGATCCAACTTTAGTCCTAGTCTGTTTTCACAGCTGTGAACTTCGCTCTCGAGCCGAAAAATGTAACCGAAGTTGGCCGAATGTCTAGATGTCTAGATGCTCCGACTCATCCATCTAAACTTTTTTTTTGGAGCCCACATAGGCCTGAGACCTGTGCGTGGGTAATGAGTTGGACCTACAGTGGGTTCCGAACCACCGGGAAGTGATTTTACAGCAAAGAACGTGTCCTTTTTGCTGGCCAATCTAATCGGTCACCGTTACAAACAGGACCAACGAGAACGCAGCTTATTTCTATCTGATTGAACAGATACCTGCTACGGCTCGCGGCTATCACTTCCCTAACTATCCAACAAGCCCATTCACGTTCCGATATCGGATCCAACCTTTGAGGTTGGACCACAAGTCGTACTGCAAATCGGAACGTGAATGCCCAGCTTTATTAGGGCAATGATAGCACGATTACAATGCTGCCAACAGAGCCAGCTAAAAATTTCAAATTCTAAGATCAGATGAGCTTGAAACATAGTATATAAATTAGTCAAATAATTCGTTATAAATTGAATACATCATATTATTATATGGATTAGATAGTAAATTAGCTTTTAGAATTATAAATTACATTTATTAGTGACTAGTACCATAGATCAGGTTATTAGGTTAGATCTTGATGGTTCGTCTATGCTAGTACTGACCATTAATATTATACTTGTTTTAGGTTATGGCAAATTAGTTATAACAAGATGACGCATGTGCATGAATGGAGAAACCTTTTTTATACATTTGATATGCTGGTTTCAGTTCCACCACTCAAGATATATAGATCATACGAATGCTAGCATGTATATAGGTATAATCATATGCTTTCACATAGTAGCTTGTTATAACAGTGGAATAGATAATGAACCATCATTATGATATGACGTTTGTGCAACCGGGGGGTAAATGTAGTGCTCTTCCTCTTGGATGCTTGAATTCTTAAATATCATGAGCAGTTGTTGAAAGCAAAGTTTCTGCTAGAATTGAGGGAAAAACGAACAGGTCAAACAGCTTTCCGGATTGAGTAAGATTCAATCCAAATCAGTACCAGCAAATACAAACAGCAAGCAGAAAACAAAGAGAGCATGCCTTCTTTTATATATTGATTAAGATTCAATCTAAATCAGTACCAGTAAATACAAACAGCAGGCAGAAAAGAAGGAGAACATGCCTTCTTTTATGTATCGAGTTGTTATCAGATAAGAGAATGAGAAAACATGTCGACTAGAATAGTGAAAAAGATGGTATCAAGGAGGCAAGTTGAAAGTCTCAACTTCGAGTTAAGCTGCATTCACATGCTCAAACATTCTCTTCAAACATCAGCTCAAATATGGCCATAGCACACAAATGCATAGCCTACATGCTGTTGGGCACATAAATAAATGTTTATCATGTATAATAATAAAATAAACATAACATCCATGGAAAGTAAACTACAAGATAATATGACACCCATGAAGGACGAATTACAGGTGAATATTCAGCAAAATATGACATTGAGATGCAAAATATGCATGAAAGATGCATTACAAGAAGCCATGGGAGAAGAGGTAGGCTACTAAGGTAGTAAGGGGACTTGCTGACTCTGTTAATCAAGAGGTCAATAAGGTGAAAGAGGATTTGAAAACCATGGAAGATCGACTACAAGGAGACTTCCATATCTCTAATTAACTATGACTCTAATTAGCCATATATAAAAATGAATGTCTGTCTGTATGTATGTATGTATGTATGTATGTATGTTCCCTATAGACTTCAAAACCACTTGACAAATTAGCATGAAACTTTGGGAATATGTTGTGTGAATATTGAGGATGGTTTCTGACCATAAATTTTAATAGAAGAGCTAATAATTAATCCATTTTATAGACCTAACCTACTGAACTTGCCGGCCAAACAGCTTAAAGGAACAGCTGATAGAAGTCAACCGTTTTTAATCATATGGCAGGCCCCTTAGCGGCGTTATTTATGCTGTCTTTGAACAGCAAAAGACTTTGCACTTTGCATGTACGCTACCGTACAGTCGGAGCCTTGCAATATGTAGGAAACATACGACTGGGTATGACGAAATGTAATATCATGCCAGGTTGATGACATCTGTTAACCAATGAAGTGCTAGCTAGAAATTTGAAATGCAGCCTCAGCGGGAGGTGGCGAATAATAAAATAAAAAACTAGCTTCTACCCTTATAGTCGTAGGAGGTTTAAATTTGAAATGTTTCTTCATTCAGAGGTGGTGATTAAGAAAACAACGAAGCCTCTATGATCAGATGGAACTTCTTTCCTAATTTGAAATGTAACCTCAGCGGGAGGTGGCGAATAATAAAATCAAGGAGAATTTTTATGAGAACGCAGCAACGCGCGTCGAGCCAGCTAGTGTTTTATAAATTCATTCATGAGACATGTGGAATCTGATAAAAAATACACGTAAAATCTTACTTGAGCAATCAGTTGTCTGGGACAACAGAAGTACAAACTGGATGACAATAAAAACGCAGCCTTGGTGAAGTGATACAGACTGATTTTTTGTGGGAAACAGACATGAAATTGACTTTGCAAATTAAATCAATTGTTGGGTCTGATGATTATGTTTTATTTTGCAATGGTGAACATCATTGGTTGAGTTCCTGGGACCAGTAATTGGGTTGCTTTACCAGTAACTGGTAAATGTTACAGGTGGCATCTGATTGATCTATTCAAATTTTCAAAGTCTATTATATTGAGTATACTAATCAGACGCCATCCAGTTACTGGTAAAGCAACTCAATTACTGGTCCCAGGAACATGACCATTGAGTACATCGAGTAGGCTACTCTTGTATGTTCCTCTGAGCTAGCACCTGTTTCTTGGTCCAATGTTCACAGAACTACTAGTATATTCATAAATAAAAAATATTTATAGATGTATTAAATATAATTGAAAAAGACATCATTATATATGATTGTTTCGGTGAGCTTGGCATACTGATATAAAACTGTAAGCTCAGTGAGGAATCACAAACTACCTCACTCCTCGTTTGAGTAGTACGTTCTTTGGATTACAACACAACGCAGAGGTCTGCTACCTACCTGAGTCACCTACTAGTACAGTCGTAATCGTACTATAATTATACAGACATACATGATAAACATTTAATTAGTACTACTGTATTGATGACCAGCTGAGTGTCCAAAAAACGTGTAGAATATTATGTTTGTGTGCTACAGCCTTGTAAGAGCGTGTGATTTCACGATTGGATGGATGCATCTGCATAAGTTCTCTGTCGACATAACATAAGAGAACTTTAAATGTTTAATGGCTCGTTTAAATGTGTAAAAGATGGAGAGGGCTTTTTCCAATATTTTTAGCAGAACAGTTTAGAACTGGTGAAACCAGTATACACATGCAGTATTGTAACATGTTTCCTCAGTAACTGGGACTACAGTCCAACTGAAGTTTAATTTTTCACGATTTATTGCACTACATTTTGTATTACAGAATACTGATTATTCAAAAAGTTTTGAGGAACACTCCTATAATTGTTAAAAATTCTACTAGTCTTATTAAAATTATTAATACTGCTGAAATAATAAAAATAGCTGATAACTAGATATGGTAACCATATCTATGACTAGCAATGTGTAGATTTTTATAAATTAAAGATAACTCGTCTGTAATTTTCAGTATAGCCTATACTTCCATTTAATGGTGATTTCACAGATATTATGGCAACATGGAAGGTGAAAGTTTTAGTGATGAAAGGCTTAAGTTAATTTTTTCATTTCATTTATAACAATATTCTATTTTAAAAAATATTTATATTTTATAAAATGAGGAATTGATTTGCAATCTCGCCAAATAAAAACAATAGAAATTTGAAAATCGTATTGAATCTACGCGTAAATACTGTATTATCATCATATTGATAACTGACAAATACCAATTAGATGAGACGAATTCTATAGTAGCCTACATAGTAGTAGGCTGGCTCAACCACCTGGTTAGGATGAAAATAGGTTAATAAGATTACAGGCTTCAATCAATCAATGGATCGTCAATGCGAGGAATGCCGATCAGATTGGCATGAGGAAAAGAGAGGAGACAAACATTAAACAGGATAGAAGAAGAGGAGAAAAGAAGAATGAGAGAGGAAGAGGAGATGATATCTATCAGGTTCCATTCGACCGGAGAACCATGGCACACTTCAACGTCTGAGCCGGTGCCTCAACATATTGTCATCATCAAGTATCACAGCAGAATGTAGATGTACTGCCATGACCCCATCCGAAATAATTCTACCCATTGCCTTGGACAAATGTAAAAGCCGGCCGGCACCTACATATTAATTTCAGAAAATAGATTATATTCAATTACATTTCATCTACAAGTTTAGATTATATTGGGCAGTTGGCTAAATCAAGTTGAACTAGTCAACAGATATTAATTAAAATATAATTGTAAAAAGCATTTAATTTCATTTCGAATTTTCAAGAACAGGTTGAGGTTGAAGTTGAAATAAAATGCATAGTAATTCTCTGTTAAGTACAAGGAAAGATTTGTACCAAAGTTTTGAGTTTTTAAATTTTTGAATATTGATTTATTGCCAATTTTATTAATTGAAATAGATTAAACCATAAAAATTGAGTTGGAAGTGCTCTTGAACATATTTCGAAAACATCAACCCCTTTTGAGTAAGGTGTTCAGGAAGAAGTACGGTATGTTAAAAAAATTGGAGTTTGAAAATTTTGGACTTTATTGCTTATGAAAAATTAGGACAATTATCACTAAATCAATAATAAACAGGATTTGGAAACTGGAAAACGTCCGAGGGCGATGATGATAATTAAACCGATAACTTCGTTTATAGGGCGATTTTTTAAGTAAGCAGAAAGATCATTATTACTTATGATTACTTCCTCAATTTACAGAGCAAAACCTGGCTATTTCTAGTATTGATATAAAAAGGTTGCCTCGCATTCCAAATATGGGTTTTACAATACACTTGTTTTGAATACAAATGAATTTCTACACAACTCATATTTTTTGGTTTGAGACTTGTGCGTGGGTAATGAGTTGGACTTTTAGTTTTAAGTGGGTCCCAAACCATCTGGAAGTGATTTTACAGAAGAGAGTAGAGTATTTTTTGCTGGCCATTCCAATCGGTCACCCGTACAAAGAAGCCCCAGGAGTTCGTGGCGGTATCACTTCCGCTATAATTGATGCGACACGAACAAACTCAGGACTAAGACTGAAATTGAAAAAGAATAAATAGTTTTTAGACACTAATATTATATTGAGCTTCACAAATATTCAGGCCAACCTTTTCTTGAACTAAGTAGGACAAGCTTTCCTGTACTGAAACATCTGTGAGGTCAGAGGTTGGAAATTCAATGTACCACATATCATTAAAAAGCCAAAAAATCGTCAGGACTAAAATCATTTACCATCAAACAACAGAAAGTTTAAATTCTAATGCTGAAAATGAGTAAATAAAAAGGTGGCACAAGAAAGCATTTATAGGCTTGGAGCTACATACCATCTGTTAGCTAAGCTTTCAAAGAGTTCGCCTTAAAAGGAGTCGTCTTGTTTTCACCGTTCTCAATTACTTACAGCACTTTGTGCTTTCCAATATATACACACAATGCATTTATTTGAATACGTGCAAGATTAATAAGCAAATTAAATTATCGAAATATTAAGTATTAATATTATGGGAGAAAATGTGATATTATGGGAGGAAAATACTATAAAAATAGAGACAGGATACGTTTCCGTAAAAATTACACGAATATTCAACTTGCAGATAAAATATCAAATGTTCAACGTAGATTCAATCACGGTGTATATAAAATAAATTGATCTGCATAACAAAAGGGGAGGGGGTATTAAAAGCTAAAATGAACACAACATTATAACACAAAAATGAACTTTTACTGAGATAAAAACGACATTTTTATTTAATATTTTTCATAATTCATCTTGAATCCGATTATTGATTCTTTTTGTAAATTATGATTAATATTTGTACCTTTACTGGAATTTGAAATAGATAAACATGAATATGATACCCAAATCCAAAGTCTGAGACTTGTGCGTGGGTGAATTGCTATACAAAAGTCCAAGCTGGGGCGGAAATCGAACCCGTTACTGTTGGAGTGGCAGTGAACTATTTGATGAAATCACAGTAAGAACTAACAGTAAATTATTATTAACAAACATTAAATATATTACGGCATGTGAAGTTGCATAAAAGAATTTGTAGAGAGAAAATTTACCAGCTGTGGTTAACGATGCCAATTTCTTCTACAAACATTTTCACAAATTAGCATTATATAGGTTTAGGAAGGTCAATAAACAAAATATGTATGGATAAGAACCACATTTTCTAAATAAAAATCAATTTAACTTCTGTCTTTACCATCAGAGACTTTATATTTCTATTTAAAATAAAACAAATTAAATAATACTGGAGACTAATTCAAATTCAGTCATGACTCATGATCATGAACATCAAACACAAGAAATATAAATTGAAACCCAGCAACTATACATAAACTAGAAGAAATCTCAATAGGATTGACGTTAATTTTTGTAACTTGACTAGTTTCGTGTAGACCCATCTTTTTAAGACTAAAGCTTCTTACTGTTTCGGCGCTTTATTTTCTGGGAATTGGTTCTTTAGTTTTTCGAAACCGACAAAAATTCATGGAAGACAATATATCTCACGAACACAACACGAGACATAAAAAACGACCATTCAGTACCCTACACATAGACTCACATTGTTAGAGAAAGGGCCACAGGTTTTCAATCAACTGCCAAATGAATTAAAAAATATGACTAGCGATAATTGTTTTGTTAAGGCTTTAAAAGAAACCTTGACTAATGCCTGTCCTTACTCTGTATGAGAATGTTTCAACTTGTTTCCTAGTTAAAATTACGTAAATAAGAAGACATAAAACTAAAATTAATTTTAAAACTCATTACAATCTCAATGCTTGTAAATTAATTTTTCTGTGTAACCCTTTCAAACCTCAACTTAATTGAAAAAAAGAAAAATTGTTATTGTTATAAATCGATGATTGCAGCAGGTATTAAAATGTAACTATCTTAGTTCAGTTTTACATAAGTATGAAGACGCAGTGCTCATATTTGATTGGAGCGTTTTGCTGGATATGAATGTTGAACTTTGTAAAATATATTATTGTGAATCCGGCAACACGCTTTGGCTCCTTGGCTTTGTCGCGCTTGTCTCGGGCCAGGACGAGATACGTGCGATGAGTGATGGAATGATGTGACACTAATGTTAAAAGTGGAGGTAAAATAGGGGAGAAGCACTTGGAAGAAAACAAATGTGTATTTCAGAGGGTTATGAGGGTTAGAATTTAGTCAGCTACTGCAGGGTTAGTCCAATCTACAAACTGCTAGGGCTTCTCAAGAAGTGAGCCAAATTACTTAGCTATTATGACAATGGCACCAGACCTAGTAGTGTAGTACTCAGAAACGAGCTGAGTACAAAAATACAATAAATTATTGATTGGGTGAAAAATTTCCGTGCTCAACTCTTAATTGGTTTTATCATCGGTTTTTCTACTCAAATTGAGATTATTCAACGTTAGCAGTATTCATCACAAATACAAATGAATTGGTACTATAGGAGTGATGAAAGAGTATTAGAAAACAATATGAATAAAAAAATATATCATGTACAGCTTGTGTTCCACGAAAAGGGCGAAATGAGATGATTGGTATCAATCCAGCCTGCAACTTGTGATGGTTCCCTCTTGTGACGGTCATCATTCTTTGTTGTCACTCAATGAAAAGCGAAGGAAATAGACACGCAATTCTCCTTTTCCCTTCCATACAGTATTTTTAAATTCTAAAAAGCACAGCTACTGGCAGTTTCAAAATTTAGTTCGGATACGAAGTGAAAAGAAAAATGAATTGATAAATTATTTCTTCATGAAATATGGAAATGCTTGAAGCTTGCAGCAGAAGCCTAATAATAAGCTCATTTGTGATCATATTTCTGTATTTATATTGATATTAGAAATATCGAATATACTCATTCAAATCTTCTTTAAAACCGGTCCGATTCCTTTACTTATTTGTTATCCATCAAATTATTATTATTATTGCTCCATCAATTTTATTAATTTATGCGAATAAATATTGAAAAAATATTATCTATTAATATTTCAACTATTATTTAAAATTTACTATTTCGAATTATTCTTTCTAGAGTTATAAGTTTATAACAAATCTAAGACTGAATAGACTTGTGCACATTTATTATTACAGCACAATTTCATTTCATGATGTGATTTTTATGAGAACAATGGGCTGATGAGCAGGTGTACCAAGCACAGTTCATATAAAATTTCAATTTATCATTTCCAATTGAATTCAGTGTATGACAATCTAACCTTCCAAAGCTGTTCAGAAAAATATTCAGGAGGAATATGCCTTCGACACCAACTCATTTCTCTCATCAAAATAGGGGAACAATTTCATAATAAACATAGGTTTAAAAACGCTTCGTTATATAAATAAAGGTGGCTAAAGTTGATAACTATCCCTGCCAATTTACTCCATCACAAATCTCTAGGGTCTTCATTTATGTGATAAATTCGGTAGATTTGATGTAAAAGAAGCTGAAAATCTAATAAAACAAGTAAAAAGTCGCAGACTAGTGTAATTTTCAAGAAAGCTCAACAAAATATGCAAAAATAGCCGAAAACACGCGCTTTTCAAGTTTGAAGTTAACTTTTTTATTTGTCAATAAATCAATACTTTTCACCAAAAAAAGTTGTTGAGAATTCAATTCAAAAAATAAAATGTTGAATCAGCCTATGTAAAATTTCAATTTATCATTTCCAATTGAATTCAGTGTATGACAATCTAACTATAATTTTATAAATGTACCTAAAGCACATGAAATGCAGTTTTATTGCATCAAACACACAACAATAACAAGCTGGAAGCAGCCCTAATAAATCAGTGTGCTTCGACCAATAAACCAGATTTTATTACTTAGGGTGTGTTTTTGGCTATTGGATGATTAAACAGTTAATTTTCAAAAATTGAATTCTCTACAGTCTAAGTTGGAAAAACATATTGGTTTATTGTCAAATAACGAAGTTAATCTACAACAAACTTGAAAAAGGTGTTTTCATAGCCATTTCAATGTATTTGTAAAATATCTCAATAATCACGGTAGTTACAGACTTGCAACATGTTTTATTCAATTTTCAGCTTCTTTTACTTCAAATCTGTTGAATTTAACCTCTAAATGGAAGCCATAGAGATTTCTAAACGAGTCAATTGTCAGGGTTAGTAGCCAACTTCAACCATCTTTATTTCTGTAACAAAGTGTTTCTGGACATCTATGTTTATTTGAATTTTTATTTTATTTTGATGAGCTGAAGCAGTATTGCAGATTCCTACTGAAACGTTCTGTATATCAATGAACTTCACAGATAGCAATCCACGAACTATAAAATTAAGTAAGAATTGAACAAAAGCAAAAAAAAAAAAAAAATAATTCTATGCTCAGAGTAGCACAAGTGCACAAGCCAACTCTATTCCGGCACATCCCTGACAATATTTAAAGAGAAAACTTGGCAGGAACCTTGAAAGCTATTGCATACCGATGTTTGTCATTTTTCGGTAACCAATAAAATATCGAAGTAGTTGGCTAACATTCCCACAATTCGGCTGCTATCTGATATTATGTGAGGGAAATCAGCAATCCAAGGCCGCATCTAATGAAGAACCAATTTGATAATTATACGACCATGGGCAATAAGGATGTAGGCATACAAGGATAAAATCTGTATCAATGTGGGTTTCACTCGCAGTCCAGTTATTTTCAAAATACAAGAAACATGGATAATTTCGTCAATTTATACACACACAGGTGTTTTCCAAAATCATTTATGTTTGCCAAAACTGGTGTTTAAGTACCGTAAGGTGGGGCTACTTTGCTCAGGTTTTTTGCACAATCACACTAAAACCATTCTGTACACTACATTGTTTGAAATAAACACAATGTTTTTGCATGGATATCTTTAGAACATTGTAAAATACATCTCACAATCAAATTCATGATATATATTCTTGTGTATGAAATAAATTAATTTTGAATTGAATTTGAATTGAATTTTTTTTGGGGGGTTATTTTTTATATAAAAGGTTGGTGCAAAGTATCCCATATGAGGAGGATACTTTGCACCACATCAAAATCAACATTTTTTCAAATGCTAGAAATGGTACTGGAGCAAAGTGAATGCACTTGAATGTTTTTTTGCACCAAATGTTTTTTTACTTTGCTCAAAAATTGATTAATTAACTATATACCGGTATTTGAAGGTCCAGCTTCTACTTCTGTGTCTGAAAAATTTACCTCATGACAGATACTTTTCCCAGCTGGGACATTGATCTTTCTCTTCTTTGTTCTTCCACTACCAGCAACTGTACTGCTTCTCTGATAGAAACTCCTTAAAACTGCCCTCTAGACTCTCTCTATCGCAAGTATCAGGAAGACAAGCCAATAATTCAATCACATTACAAGGCTGAATCCTACATTTTCGAAACCCATTTTTTAAATTCACAGCTGAAGTTTCAGATATTGCAGTCATAAGTTCCTTCAAAAGTGCAGGAAAATGTTGTTTTTGCATTACTGCACAATTAATGCCAGCCTCACTTTTCTTGTAATGGCCTAAAATTTTTCGCTAATTTGAGGGGACCAAAAAAAGCCACATCTAGAGGCTGGGTCAAATGAGTACTGTTAGGAGTACAGTAGGAACAATTAGTCTGGGCGCACGGCCGTTTGGTAGTCAGCCATGACGAGGGGAGTGTTTATCGCTCATTTCTAAAAACATGTGGCCCGTGCGACGCTGCAGATGTCTTCAAGGTCAACTAGTCAACTTTTAACAGGACGGCTAGTAGTGAAACCAGAGCCACGCGCCCAGACTAATTGTTCCTACTGTACATAATATGGTACAACATCTTTGAAACGGATTTATTTATTACATGTCTGTTTGGACTTATGTTTTCATACATAAAAACAAACTAGTTGAACTAAAACTTACCTCAAAAAGTTGTACATGTAAAAGTTTGAAGACAATTTTTTTCAAGAAAAACAAACGAAACTTTCAAACCACTGCCCACTGGATCATTTGAGCGAATGACCACTCCAGTATACACTGCTCTAATCAGCTGTTCAAGAGGTTTCAGATGGCGGTAAAAACAAACCTCTAACATATCTGGTTATCATTCTATCTGTTTTCAAATGCATTCATGATTGTGGTGCAAAGTGACCCCTTAAGGCGCAAAGTAGCCCCACCTTACCGGTATTCAAAGTGCCTATTTCAAATTTGACTCATTTTCATGTTGGGTTATTGTTTATTGTAAATTTTAGAAGTAAAAATTATTGTTGAGGGTTATATGAATAAAGAATAGTTGTTATATCAATTCAACAAATGGGATTCGTGCATAATATTCATAGCATAAATAATATAATACCGTAACAAGTTTAGTATAAGTTTTATTTTGTCTCATGTGCATCATTTTACAGTCAAGATTTAGCATCAAATTCAATAATTGTTGTAATAAGCGATACCAATATTTGAGCCTGAAAATGTATTCTCAAATTCCTAATCAATAAGAACGATAACGTAATTTCAAACCGTCGAGCGTAAAATTATTTGCCCAGAGTTGGTGAGTATCAATTAATTCATTTCAAATAGATAGAGCAGATTGAAAATAAAGAAGAATAGAATTACAAGTAAATTGCCTAATTATACACGCCTATTCTATAATTAGCATTATTCAATTTATAGAACAAAATTCTGGTGATCATGAAGGGATCGAAGCTCTCTTTTCCAAGAGTCTAGTATAGCCTATTATAAATTATTCAAGAACTGCCTTCTGTATTGATCTCTCTGTGTCACGACAACAATTGGGTACACATGGAAAAGCTGTTACTTACAAACGGTTACTCGAACCATTATTACTTGATCCCAAACGGCGGAGCCCCCATCCACCCTTCAACGATCAATCACACTACATCGATCGAGTGCTAGCTAATTTTTCTCAGCTCATTGAGGTGATCTAAATTCATATGTAAAATGTGAAATAATGACCATTATTATTAAGGATTTCTTTTGAAAATAACAATTGAAAATAAAAATGCTAGGTCGGTCTCAAATTGTAGATGATTATTGTAAAGATTTGCAATAAAAGATTTTGAAAAATTATTAATGGGCCACTAAGTTGTGTTGTCATTATTTGCTAGCACTTCCTCTCATTAAAAACAATCGTACTTTAACAAATTTATCAAATTTGCCAACAATTCCTGTAAATTCATTATTTAAGTGATAAGAAGTAGAATTCTCTTGATTTCTATAGTTATTTAGTTGAGTTACTTATGTGATGTAAACAGACACAGAAAGATTACGCATTGGGAAATCCGTTCATAAGTCCCCGTGAGACTGTTTTTGCTTACATAACGATGAGATGAATAAGCACCGTCGGCAATACAGTCTAGAAAGCTATCAGTCTGTTTTTTGGCAAAGGTTCGCAGTTCTACAGTGGAAAAAACACCTGGCCTTGGCATTGGCACTGTCTGGCTACCCTACAAAGTAAATCTTGCACAGGTGGTAGGTAGTCTAAAACAAAGATAAAAGTAGTTTGAATAATTAAAATAGCCAAAAATTAGCCATGACTCGAAATCATTTATTATTAAATGCAAATGCAAATCAAGACATGCTAAGCAGAACGCAAAACAGCAAAAAACTCTTGCCATGATCAAAGCCAGAAAATTAGAATATTTGGGACACATTATGAGGAATGAGGGCAGATGAGGATAGACTGCTTCATGTCATACTCCTCGGAAAAGTATTGGAAGGAGAAGGAGAGGAGTCGGGAGAAGGCGACATCGTGGTGGTTGAGTTGAAGAATCCAAGTGTTTGGCATGGCATAACGACAACGGGATTATTCAGAGCAGCGGTAGACAGGATTAGGATTGCCAGGATGTTTGCTAACGTCTGGAATCAGAAGAAGCTTGATGAAATTAAATGCAATGGTATTACAGTATTAACTTTTTAAGTGAATTCAATGACTTTCAGTCAAATGTTTATTAAGAATAAGTAGAATTTACTTACTCTGTAGGCCGAACGTTTTCGAATCTTGGAGATCCATTTTCAGAGGCGTCCTTCTTGATCATCGATGTCAGTTTTTTGGTTAGAAGAATTGTGAAAGAATCATCGATGATCAAGAAGGACGCCTCTGAAAATGGATCTCCAAGATTCGAAAATGTTCGGCCTACAGAGTAAGTAAATTCTACTAATTCTTAATAAAAATTTGACTAAAAGTCGTTGAATTCACTTAAAAAGTTAATATTAAGAACGCAGTTCGTCATGGAACAAGAAATCCAGCAATGGTATTACTTGTCAGTTCATGTATTATTTATTTTATGAAATTTGAATAATTTATTAGTGTATTAGCCACTTCGCTGATCACAGAATTATTCTGAAATAATTCTGGAAGTTTCTACACTTTCTATTCAAATTGAATAAATAGTTTTTTTTTACTGACGATTCCCACATGAGGCAGAGACTACTGCGTGGGTAATGAGGTGAATGATTACACATAAATGCCTGACGGTGGAGCGGGATTCGAACCCACGACCGCCTAAACGACAACAAGTTGAAGTTGCGACGCCCCTACCAACTGCGCTAAGCGGTTCGCCAATATTTTGTAATATTTCACTAAAATCATAAAAAAAAAATATTTTATGTGAAAATAAAGGCAAGGCCCAAAAAGCAAGTCCTGGCATTGAGTATAAAACTATTTGATTGAAATAGACATTGACAAATGTATTACTAGAAAAGAGTTCGTCTCTTACTAACTAGAATCCTAGATCGATAAAGGCAATATGAAAATCTCTAGAAAATGCTCGATATTTTTGAAAAAAAAAACTATGAGTCAAGTAGAAAACATTTGGAAAGAAAAATATAAACCTAGCAGATCTACCCACAGAAAATGCAAAATTCAAATTTTCTAACAATAGACTGGTTTGTAGGCGATAGAGTTGGAAGGGGGGTGGGAGGGAATTGATTTAAAATTGGAAAGAAACGAGATCAAGAGTTATTCGTGTGTCAGAAGGATTGGGAAGAAGTTGTAATGGAGTGAGCGGTTGACAGGAATATTAAGAATATTAAGAGAGCGAAGTATAGAGGACATCACATAGGACGATGGAATGGGGCGCGCAGTGGATAGGGCTGGGTGGTCGTAGATCAACATCGTTTTGGAAGTGAATCTGGGTTCGAGTCTCGTTAAGTTACAACGATTATTATTATCAGCATCATCGAAAAAGTTGTGCAACACGCGAGGATTACAAATTTTCGAAATTAATTCAAAATGTTTAGTGCCGGAGGACAATAAACGATAGAAATAATCTTTTGGCGAGTTGCCCTTCGAACGTAGATCAGTGGCAGCGGCAGATAAGTGCAGCTTATAAAAAGGCATTCAACCCAAACAACTATCTAGTGGTAGTGGTATTCTATTACAGTTGCCGGAATTTAGCTGTGCACTCGTAACCTTGAAACAGAATGACGACGAAGTAAGGATTTTTGGGGTAATATCGATGCCTTTCTGGGAACATTTGACTGGGCAGCAAGTTTGTTCTTGCAACGAAAAAGGGTCAATGTTTTCAGTACAGGTAGTGTCGAACTCTCGTGGTCCTTCGCTGGAGTGCTCAACTAGCTGCCGGCTACTGTTCAGGCCAATGTCTACAATAAATTATTTTTATCAATCCTAGAACCACAATTAAATATGTACCTGTAGTGATCCAAGTCCGAAATTTTCGATTTTTGGGCTTTTAGAGATTATAAACAATATTTTCTTAATCGAACGATACCATCAAAACTTTCCTGCGACTTTTCTTTCCAGTTTTATTCCAAGTTGAACTGCTATGTTTCCATGAATTGCACATCTCCCAGCCAGATTGGTCCAAGTTCACATAAATGCTATATGTTACCTAGTTAAAAAATAATATACGTTTGGATAGAAAATCAAGGAATTTGTTCTTCCTCAATATTGATTTTAATGTATTTTCAGGCACTGAATACGATATTTTGACATTAATTATTTAAAAAAATTAATGCATCACAAGACATTTACAATATTACGTCCAACGCATTCACGTCCTATACTGCCAAGCAACCCGAAACTCGAAACTTTAACTAATGAGTGGAAAGTGGAAAAAAGAATAATAATTAATATAAACTTAATAAAACAACTTTTGAATGGAAATTAACTCACGTTATGGCGTGACGGCCGTTTCGCTCTGTTGTCTAGAGCATCGTCAGACGACCCACAGTACACAATAATTAATGTAGCAAAAATTTCAAGTACAACCCATACTTATTTAATGTTTGAATCTCACATAAAAATGTTTATTGAAATGTTCATAATATGAACTTAACTACAAAAAATATGTTATTGGTTAAGACAGCAGCTATGAATTGAATTAAAAGATATTTTTTAAATAGATAATATGAATCCTGGGAGCTGAATAGATTTTACAAAGAATTATTTCTAAAAAGAATCCCCTAATCCTCTTTTTAAACTTATCTTTGGACAGAGTTCTTGTTTCCAGGGACAACCATTGTTCCCCTTTAGCCCTGCTTTACATTCACCCAGATATCACCCTAAATCCTTAGTCCAAAAATGTTGGACTCTTGACTGTCAACTGTCTGCTATAAAACTATTGTTCAATAAACAATAGAGATTTATTAGAAAAATAATTTCATTATGGGTTACTTGTTATTTAAACGTTTTTTAAATAAAATTCCTACAAAACCACATTTTTAACGAGTCTTCTTTTAATCTTGCCAAAAATTGTCTCACAATGGCTTGCTAAAATTCCAAATTTTCCTGGATTTCTTGTTCCATGACGAACTGCGTTGTTAATATTAACTTTTCATGTGAAATTTAACGACTTGCATAGATTCGAAAGTACTCGGCCAGATTAAGTGAGTTATTATACTTATTCTTAACAAATATTTGACTGCAAGTCGTTAAATTTCACATGAAAAGTTAATCCAAATTTTCTTTGTCTAGGGGGGGATATCCCCCTGATTCTTCACCATAGTTACGCCACTGGCACAAACTGTTAATGAAAAATGAAATTTATGAGAAAAATTACATACATTATTTGCAATTGAAAAACTATTCATTCAGCCAAAATATACCAACAATTTTTTGAAGTTTCAGGGTTTAGGCTCTAGTGTGATTATATGGGTGAATGTAAAGCAGTGCTAGTAAAACAAGTCAGCTTTTTCTGCCATAGTAGTTCTCAGCCAGAAAAACAGAAACTAGTAATCCAGAAAAACCTATCAAAACTGGCATCATTTTCAGACCAAGTACTGAAGTACACAATATTTTCAATAGAAAATTAATTGTTGGTCAGGCATTGCTGTCTCAATTTTCTCCCTTGTCAGCAACTTTGAAAACTCATTTTCTTCTACTTTTTATTTTATCCTTATTTTCCCCCTCTTTTTGACCCTTTTTCATCTTTTTTCATTTTCATCTTTCTCCTACCAATTCCTATCCTTTTACTTCTTGTCCACTTTTACACTGTTTTCTATCATTTCCATTTGTTCCTCTTTTCTTCTTTTTTCCTTTCTTCTTCTTTTTCTTCTCTCTCTTTTCCTTCCTCTTCTTTTTCTTCTATTGCGTTTGGGGGGGGGGAGGAGGAAATTCCCCCCCCCGTGGATCCGCCACTGGTTTTTGGTAAATACAGGAATTTATTTTTCTCAACTGATATTCAAGTATTTTGAGACGTGAATCCGTATATGACATTGGTGATCTGATCCCAAAAAATCAATGCTTCACAAGATATGTTCAATATGGCGTTCAAAATAATTCAAATTTTCTCAGTTTTTGGAGAAAGACATTACTGTACAAGATTCAGCAATTATTATAATTTTTATTTTTGTGGGAGCCATTGAAGCATTTAGTAACTCTCTTATCCTAGTGTTCCCATAGTGATGTTCAAGAGAGGCCAATTTACCTTCTAACTTCGCCTTTTTATGTAGATGTATGATGCATCACTTAGATTCCCATTACTTAATCTCAGTACTGTAGTTCATAATTTTAATTGATTAATTCTACCTTCAATGGAAACCATCTACAATTAATGCAAATTTTACATTTGATGCAATCATATTTTGTAGAATTGATATGATTACCATTCAGAAGTACACATTTTTAAACTTCTACAATCTACATAAACAATTGAACTAATTTGACTTGATTTGTTTCATAGGCAATTAATGAATTTCAATTCACTGACTGAGATTAGTAGGCTAAAGTGATTGAATTGTTCATCTGATATAGTTTTTAAAATACTCCATTCAATTAAAATTTGTACATAAATAAATGTACCTATTATACTTTTTTATAACATAATTAGGCCTAGGCTATAGTTTTTCTCTAATTGTACCAGTTTCAATACTTTAAGCTAAAGCTATGGTTTGCAAAAAAATGAAACCGTATTATTGGGAGAGTGGTTTCCAAGAGCTAAGAGCACACTAATAATAATAATAAGCGTATGGCTTTTAATGGTGGGGAGACCCTTACGGGTAGTTCCACCTCGCCGTTTGAGCCATGTTACGGGGAACATGGTGGACCTACTATTTTAGGTGGGTTCCGAACCACCGGGTAAGTGATAATAAAGCTTGTAACATCAAGTCATTGAAGCACGGTCACCCATCCAAGTGCAGTATTGAGCGGTCGTGACTGAACATCGCGATCACACTGATACACCATGAGTTGCCGAACTATTATTATCAATGCAAAAACTCAAAAAATGGTGTCTCATACAACAAAATACTCAAGTATCAATTCCTATTGTCGAAGAACTCATATATCTACGAAATACTTGTCAATAATTATCAACGCAATAACTAAAAAATTGGTGTCTCATACAAAGAAAATCTTGACGGACACTAGTAGGAAGAGTGGAAGATGAAGAGATCCAACTTCAGAGTGTACCCACTTTTTTAGTGTTGTAGGTTATCAGCCCAATGTCTCACCTATTCGCAGGGTCAAATCAGGATGGCTTACTGTTGGAAACCATAGTTTTACTTCTAATCTACTATTGAAAACAAATTATATATAATAGAAGATATATATAATATTTTTTTTTATAAGCCCTCATTGGAGCAAATCTAGTCGAAATTGGTAAGATCATTTTCGGAAACGTTTCTTCTGTGCCCAATATGTCTTCATTCTCTCGGATCTCTGAAGTCTCTGCTTATCTGTGATGTTGTAATTTCTCTGTTTTGGAGTTTTGATTTTTAATTGAGTTGTCTCATTTTTAAGAATCATTTTTTCTTCCCTATTCAAAATCTTATCCTCCGTAAGTTCAAGTTCCTCAAGATCTTCTTCTATTTCTTTCAGCCAGTTATTTTTAATTTTATTTTTCTGTTGGTATGTTAGTAGTTTCTTCGTTAGTCTTTCCTCTGGGAGTCTTACTAGGTGACTGTAAAAGGCTAATCTTCTTTTTCTCATGATGTTTAGTAGTGGTTCGTTTTCTTGATAAATAATTTCGTTGGGAAGAAGTCGATGTTGTCCATTTACTATGTGCTTTTTGTTGATAATAGAAGATATATTAATATAATGGCATTTTATAAAATAAATCGAGGTTTATATTGTCGAGTATTCCGGCCGTTTTGTCCGAATCTGCAAAATTGGAAACCAAGCCTTAACGAGCAAACTATTAGGTAATAAGGCTACTCACCTCTTGAGTTAGATCCTCTTCGCCAATCTCATGTTTGGGCAGAATGGGCGAGCAGGAGGGCCGCGGATCGTGTGGCAGGGTGCATGGAGGCAGTTGGACAGACTCTGGAGGCGGAGGCGGCGCGGGTGTGGTGGTGTCATTGGAGGCGGCAACTGGCATATCCTGATCGGAGGAGGCATCCTCGCCGTCCACGTTGAGCAGATAGGCGGTGACATCCTGGTGCAGGGCGTTTATCCTATTGTAGCGGCCGAGCGAGTTCAGTTCGTCAAAGACGCGTTGCTCGTGGTTGATCAGAATCGAGTCGAGGTTTTTTGGGTGGACGCGGATTTCGCCAACGCCGACGCCTCGTGGCGATTCGTGCACGACGTCAAAATCGTCGATGCCGACGCCGATTGCCGGCACGTCGTAGCCGTCGTACAGATGCGCGTTTCGGTCCACGCGCAACAGACTCAGCAGAATAGCGATCTGCAGTAGTTCGTCCCTATACACTTTCTTCAAACACAACATTGTTGAAGCCGCAATACGATTATAAATATCAATTATCGACGGCAATAACTATTATTATCAATGCAAAAACTCAAAAAATGGTGTCTCATACAAAGAAAAACTTAAGTATCAATTCCAATTGTCGAAGTAAGAACTCAAATATCTAAGAAAAACTTGTCAATAATTATCAACGCAATAACTCAAAAATTGGTGGCTTATACAACGAAAATATTTTAATTACCGGCAAGAAAACTAAAATATCAACGAAAAATTTGGTCAAAAATTATCAACGGAGAACTAAAAATTTTATGTCTTATTATCAACAAGAAACTCCAAAAATTGTAGCCTAATTTCAACGAACTAACGCACTGCTTAAGAGAGATCAATCGACGTTTTCCAACTACAGTCACACTGCACAATTTGTCTCGAATTATTCGTTCGATCGATGTTTAGTCTAAAATAAACTAAAATAAAATTAATTCCAGCATTTATTTGAGAACACTGCGATACGTGAGTGAGAGAGATCAATAGAGTTATTCAACACAGTGCAAAAAATTGCCTGTTGTGTTAATTTTAGCACTTAATGTAGAGGTTATTGAGAAGTTAATGTTGAGGTAAATATTCGGTAACTTAACGGAAAATTGTGTAAACCTGTGTTACGATTCCATTGGGTAACTTGGTAAACCAGAGTATGTTAGAAAAATTTGATGTTTTAAATTGATTGTTATTCACTGTCCTGTTCCAATTGGTTCAATTATGTTGATAGTCAAACTATCTAAAATTCACACACTAAACTTTCGTCTGATTAGAGATTTCACTTGTAGGATAGATCCTGATCCTGATGATGTCAAAAGTCGTCGAAATACTTCTTCCAGTAAAGTATCAATCAACCTTCTCACTTTCCGAACTCTTCTCAACAAGTTTTCAGCTTCCTTCTTCGTCTTTTCCCTGATTTTTCCGACGGTGACATCACCATCGTTTCATGTCACTTCAGAGATGTATTGCCATCCTGCAAAAAAAATAAAATATTTTCAATTTCATATTTCATGCTATGCTAATTTGTTTCCAATTACTTTTTTTAAAACCTTGCACATGTCATCTTATACAACTAGGCACCGTCAAAAGTCAAGTTGCCTGTAAATGCGTGTTTACCATCCAGTGAAGGAAATCTAATACTAAGGGCACACTATGAGTAGAACTGAGTACTAAAAAATCATACATGGAGAAAGAATTAAAGGTTAAATTCATTTTTTTCCAATCAACAATTAGGTTGGAGTATTGTTGAATTGGTATATTAGTAAAAGAACTGAATCACTTGTTGGTAAGCATAACCATTCAAAACTCCAGATAAACCTGCATCTAAGGTAGGGTTAAATCAATCTAGTCATGCTTAAGAAGCATAAACCACCTCCAATCATCCTCAGCAATGTGAATGATTATAATGGGATAAAGGAGACAATACAGTTGGCCAATATAAAATATAAATCTATACTCTGTTCACGGAAAGAGGAGATTATGTATGAAGCGCTTGCGAGAGTGTATCTTCTAACAACAAGATCGATTCACAGTAGCCGATTCACAATAAACTACAGGAATACAATTAATGCGCAGTATATAAGTGAACTGAAACTGCGACAGGAAATGTGATACTGAACTCAGTGTAAACTGGTAGAAATTAATCGATCGGTCTACAGCTGACATAAGTCATCAATTTTTCACTCATACAAACGCAATCGTTTGTTTTGGTTTGCCTCCCGTTTGCGTAAACAGACTATAGTTGTATGAATAACAAACAACTCAAAATAAATGTAGATAATGATGAAGAATATAGGGAATTAACAAAAGTAATGAATACAAAAAAGCTTGATTGACACACGTGTGAGAACAAGCAAGCCAGACCTATAAGGGTAATGGCAAGAGATCTCCATCCATCATGTGACCCAATAGAAATTAAAACTGACCTTTTGAATAAGGGGTTTAAAATAATAGAGGTTGTCAATAAAATTAGAAAAAAATAAAATAGATGGTTAAGAGAGAATAATTCGTCTTCCCCCTTTATGCTCACGTTTGAGAATACAGACGACATCAAAAATTTGTATAATAGAAAATTCATTTATGCTACATGAAAGTTAAAATAGAGGCACCAATATTATCCCACAGTGTAAAAGATGTCAGCAATATGGGCACACACAAAAGTATTGCCATCAAGAAGCCATCTGTGTTAAATGTGCTGGTAAAGTATTTGACCATTTCATGCAATAAGCCAAAGAGTTCTCCATCAAAGTGTTTGATATAAACCTAATACCAACACACCAATTTGGCTTCAGAAGAAAATACTCTACAATTGAACAAATTAACAGAATAGAATATTTGTTCTGCTATTTTCCTAGACGTTGCTCAAGCCTTTGACAAAAATTTGGCACAAAGGCCTTCTCCAAAAACTAAACTAGTTTTTGCCAAAAATAAAATTTGGAGTTGATCACTTCTTATTTATATCAGACAGGACATTTAGAGTAAAGCTGAATGATGACTATTCTAGCCTGATAGGAATTCAAGCAGGTGTTCCTCAAGGAAGTGTTCTAGGACTCTAGGATTCTGTATCTTTTGTACACATGTGATATTCCACAATCTGATGGCATCACAGTTCCAATATTTGCCAATGACAGTGTTCTGTTGACTACAGAGGCCAGTATTCAAGAAACATCCAACTCCAAGAAGCTGGTAATCAATTTTGCCAATGGACAAAAAAACGGAAGATAAAACTGAATGATCTAAATCTAATCTGATCTAATTTCACAAATAGAAAGATTATGGAACAAATTAATATTAATCTGAATGGGCATGGGCATGAAACTCCTTGTAAAAATACCACAAAATATATTGGGATGACTTCGGATGTTAAATTGAAATGGAAGAAACACATCAAAATCACTTCCTGGTGACTCAGAATCCACCTAAAACTGTAGGTCCAACTCATCAATCACCATCATCCAACTCATTACCCACGCACAGGTCTCAGACCTATGTGGGCTTCATCCTCAAAAAGAAAAAAAGAATCAAAATAAAACAACTTGACATCAAATAAAGACAATTGTAGTGGTTGCTAGGTCACCAATAAAACTCTCCTTGACAAATAAGATGTTCTTTTACAACCACATTTTAAAACCAATTTGGATGTAGGGGGTCCAGCTCTGGGGATGTGCCTGTAAAAGTAATATACATGTGATACAGAAATTCCTAAATAAAGTATTAAGGAACATGGTTAATGCACCTTGGTACATCAGAAACAGTGACCTGCATCACTGAACATTTACCTCTGCTAAATTCAGTAGAGTGATGAGAAATAGTAGACCTATGAAGTACAGTAGCTAGTAAATAATGAATTGCGTTTTAGCTGGTGGACCCAAACTCACTTACACTTGAAGCTTTTAAGCAATTAAAAAACACAGTTAACTGCTTATAGTGAAAGTGACCATGTGTACTATAGGATATTTTATTTTAAAGTTATAATCTATAAAGCACAAGTGCTCTCAGCTAGGGTTGGTTCAATTGCTAATTGAAATATCCAAGTAGATGGGGTAAATTAGTAAATAAATTATGGAGGATGAAAAGACGAAAACGGGGAAATGGAATTAACCACAAGCAATAATTGAACTGGCTGGAGGAAACCTGTTTCCTGGTATCAAGGTCGAGCGGTTCCGAAGCTACGTGGTTATAATTATTATTATTCGCGTCATATACAGTAATACTTGCATTCATCCTTCCTCTGCTCAAGTAGAAAGAGGTTTTGCTTTTGACGTAATAATATTCCACCAGTTTTCTGTTCCTTGAGAGCAACTCAAGAACTTTTATAAGTTTTTTTTAAGTTTACTGAAAATATGAAGCGTTGGTAAGTTATGTAAATATGGAACTTCCATTCAGATGATCTAAGATGAAAGAAAATAGTAAAGCAAACGTTTCATAATAGCAAAGCATATGCAGAGAAATTAAAATTTTTCCGAGTGGTTCAAGATTGGTTTATCGAATTCAAGGAAGTCAAGATGGCCTAGTATTTCACTTTATATTTTAATTAGTTGCATTCGATCGGTAGCTCAAGGAAATTCTTATGAAGTGTGTATATTATTAGTACTGTTTACTTCAACAATTATATTTTCAATTTTAATTTATAGAAAATTTCGAGCTAGTTTACAATAAAATTTATATTTTTTCTTACTCAGGTTCGATGTCAAAGTTTAGAGGCGTTTCTGAATAATTTCAGGATCTCTGGCGTGACTAATCTATGCAATAATACACTATGCGTAAATGTCTGACACACAACTTCAATAAATATACAACAAAATTGTAGACCTTGAAATATTTATAAATTTTTTTTGTAGATTGCTAATATAGAAGTCTACGTAGACAACTGGCAATAAAATCACTGTATACGGTACTGTAATTACAATTAATAAATTATTGTTAAATCTTGCATTCCTCTCTCACACAAACACACACACACACACACACACACACACACACACACACACACACACACACACTCTCTCTCTCTCATCTCTTCTCTCTTGTAATACAAATTATTGTATTACTGTTATTACTATTCACACACGGCATAGAACTTAGACGCAGCAAGGCTGAGAAAAAATAACTTTTAATATCTATTATTGAATGCTCGCAACACGGTTTTATGATCAGATAAAAGCTAAATTAGCCTCATGTTCAATGAAAATTCAACTGCAAAGACTGCGTATGGTGCCAACTCAATAAATTCACAATCATAAAGCCTGGTTTACACGGGTCGAGTAGAGTAGGCGAGTCAGTATGCGAGTTGACACTCGCCCTCCTACTCGCTTGATGTAGACAGATCGGCGAGTCGAGTAGCGGGCGAGTCGGCAAAACCGGTCAGTTGCAGGGCGAGTCGAGTGGTTTAGTTGGGAAGCGAGTTACTCGGCCCAGTAGCTACCCCCTCCACCACAATTTGCCCCAGCGAAACGTCTGTTCAGTTTTGAGGTTAGGTGAAGAGTTTGTCTGGTGGTTCACTTTTTTAACTGGAAACTAGAAATGAAGTGGACTGAAGAGGAGACAGTGATGTTTGCAGGTTTATACCAAGACAATGAATGCTTATGGAATATGCGAATTCCACAATATAAAAATAAATTAAATAAATAAAATAAAAAAGAAGGGTTTGGATTAGCTGAAGCCAAACAAAAAATCATAAACCTAAGATTAACTTACAACCAAGAACTGTTGAAAACTGTGGTTCGGAACCCACTAAAACTGTAGGTCCAACTCATCAATCACCATCATCCAACTCATTACCCACGCACAGGTCTCAGACCTATGTGGGCTTCATCCTAAAAAAAAATAAAACTAAAACTTGCCTGTGGCCAAAAAGTTGAGGGTAACTTCTAACTTGATTTGGGAGGGGATAGCATCTCTCATAACAGAATCTTGTTTTGATATTCTAGGAGTTACCATATCTAAAAGTGACTCAAACATTTCAGGAGTCATCCTCAACACAGATATGTACTCTTTCACATCTTCTACGGCAAGTTCGCGTAGCAAAAGAGAGGACGCCCCAAGAGTGTCTCTTCTTTTTAACCAATCTTTAATCCATACCCTAGGTTCTTTGTTAATTTCCTCTTCCAAAACGTCATCTATTTCTTCTAATATAACCTCATAGGCTCTTTTAAAACACTTTCTAACGTAGGCCTTAAACTCTAGACGAGCCATTATATAAACTCACAACGTTAAAAATGTTAAAAAACGTCAACAGCCACGCTCTGAAATGTGATGCGTTTGGACATCTGGTCGAGTACTGAGGCGAGTTCAAACAAAACAACAACTGGGCCTAGTAACTGGGCCGAGTAGCTCGCCCACTGTACTCGACCCGTGTAAACCAGGCTTAACTCTCATACATACAATGAAATTATAAATAGCATCTATTGATAACTGAGAGAAATTTGGAACTTTATATGATAATAATTTACTCATATGGTTCCACTTCTACTATTAAAAAATGATTGACTTTAGCAACGTTCATTATTTTATAAGAGAATCTAATTATACTTTAGTTCCAACTAGCATTTTACCCGGTCTTGCCTGAGAATCCAGTTTGAGGGTTTTTTCTGGTAGATAACTTATGGTAGAGGTCACAAAATTTAGAAATACCACACAGTTTGAAAAGAGAAGTTCACAAATAAACTGTTTTCTGATGTGAATTTTTAGTGCTTTTGTACGTAAACTATCTTTTTAGCAACTTTGCAGCTCTACCCAACTGCATAGTTCGTGTGTTCAGTTCTTTAGAATAATGTATTACAGGAAAAGCTCAATCCACACAATAAGTGAGCTCGCATGACGCTGGGTAATTAGCAGCTATAATATTGATACAGAGCTAATCTGTTGCTTTGGCTTGAGAGACATCAGCGTCGGCATCGGCTGAAATGAAAATAAAAATCGGACTTATAGGTGCACTGAATAGTGTTCCAAATCGATGCCATTTTTGTGAAATACGCAAGACAAAAAACTCACACACACTCACCTACTCTATCTTATTATTTTGAAGATTACCAGTAAATAATAATAATAATAATAATAATAATAATAATTAGTGATGTGGGACCAGTGGGTAGATATTTATAATTTTTATTGATTTTAGAGAAGATTGAGTTGTCTTTTTGCAATCACTAGGATCCTGTAAGAATAGTAAAATGATGATAAGATGTGTTTAACAATTTTTCATATGTTCCCCCCTAGCATTTTACTTCTGAACATGATCGACATAAATAACCAGGTCCTGGGTATTTATGATTTTCTTTGGTTGTTGTGGTGATTTTATTGAAAATGACAAAAAGAGTTTATAAAAGTAATAATTATTATCTAGAGAGAGGAAAATGTGATCTAGTAGCCTAATATTTTTTTTTTAATGCTGATGATGCCCACATGAGTCCGAGACTTGTGCGTGGGTAATCAGGTGAATGATTACACATAAATGCCTGACGGTGGAGCGGGATTCGAACCCACGACCACTTAAACGACAGCAAGCTGAAGTTGCGACGCTCCAACCAACTGCGCTAAGCGGCCCGCCTAATATGTGTTATCTAACCCAAGGAAATAATAAAAACTCAGTCTGTAGGATAGTAAGATTCAATAATAATTTTAAATGGATTTTTGTTCAAGATCTTTTGTTTATAAAACATACATTTATTAACTCTATGACACAATGCTTTAAAATTAAAATTAGACCAAAAGACAGAAGGAATTTTTCAAAATAGGTTTATCCAGATTGGAGCTAAGAAGCAACACTGAATACCTGCATATTTATCTACGAAGTTTCATTACTTTTAATATTATCCCTACTTGTCAGTTAGATCATGCTATAGATCAGTGGTTCCCAAACTTTTTTGCCTCATGGACCCCTTGCCATGATTTTTGGTATTAGTTGGACCCCCTGCATAAATGTCACTAATTTTTTTTACTATAAGTTGAAATGTGTTTTTAAAGCTGATGAAGTAGGTCTACTACTGCTCACAGTAACCAATTCAAATTGTGGTAACATATGAAAACATTAAAAAGCACATAAACTTAGTACATTTTTGTAATATAGTTAATTTGAATTGAAATAATCAAATAGTATGACATATTGTTTTTGGTTATAGTGAAATAGTATTAATGGAACCCAAGAAGTATAACGGCCGGTATTTTATTATCAACATTGTGTCCTTTGTAGTAATTGAAACATTCGCATCTATTAAAATCAGCAAGCCTACTCATACTCAATGTGGGCAAACACAACACTCATTGTTAATGGAATGTGATAGAGAGAGAATTGAGGAGAGGAGGTGGAAAATAACAATGAATATAATTTCACCTTTTTTAGAATATTGCATCAAATTTGTGACAAAAGGGCGATACAGATACAGTAATCAGTAACATAGCGAAAATCTTTCAATGTTATTGGAGATTTGGGGGCCCCCAGGGAGTCTTAGGGGTATGGAATACCCCCTAGGGTAAGGGGGGCTCGGGGATCCTCCCCCGGAAAAATTTTAAGGAGTAGTCCCTCTAACGTCGTATCCCAAGAGATTCTACTCATGTCTAGAAAAGCATTAATCCAATTATTTTAGTCCACATTATGGGAATTTTTTTTAATTTTCGATGCTGAGAACTTGATTTGAGACTCGAAATCAGTACGTAATTTTATACGAGTATTTATTAAAATGAAGTTTATAAATCCGGTAAAGTGAAAGCTTAAATTCGATAAATCACTGCTTTTATGAATCGTTTGAATATGTTTATGCCTAAGAACTTGAACCCACTTTTCGTTTATTGTTAGTTAATTGATTAGTTATGAACAAATTTTAATGTATAAAATCTAAAAAATACTACTTTTATAAAGCCAATTCATCAAGTTATAGTGGTTTCAAATTATTATTATTACAATCAGGGTCACCCAGAGACATTTTAGTGGCCCAGGACAGAGTTGAGGCTGGAGGCACCCTTACACCTTCACCCTAAACACCAATTTTCAATTAATGACTTGATTTCCCAACTAGCATTGCTTAAGTCTTTAAGCTATGCCTAGTTATCTTCTGTACTCAAAAACATCTGTGTAACTAATTTGAATTTTTCCTTCAATTTAAAGATAAAATTCTAATGTAAGCCAACTGATAACCATTCGTCGAAAAAGCTGTGGAAGCTAGGGTAAAGGGTACTGAGTGGCACCAGAGAGAGCAATAAACTTCTCTTCTATTTTTGTGTAATCTTTTGAACTATTCACTAATATTGGAATACCGGTAGGCTATGTAAAATGTGTAAAATTATAAAAATTATTATGATTTTGAATGGACTTGTTCAACTTGCAAAGAGCGAATGAATCAATAACACATCCAATTGCAAACTTTAACTTATAGTAATTTTTAAATACATAAATAGATGGTGACAAAGCCTCAAAACATTGAGGATTCTAAAAAAAATTGTTCTAAGTTCTTGAAAGTGCAACTTTTAGCTTTTTTTTTATGGCTATCAACCCTCATATTATTTGTTGATTGATTCATGGCTTGACAAATTTCACGATCACAATAAAACTCTTTGGGGTATCAGATTTGAACAGTAACAGAAATAAGCATTTGAAGCCTGTCTGCAAAAATATTAAGAGACCTTTTCTCCTTTCAAGCCTACTGTGTCAACTTCATTCAAGTGGTCTGGGGAAATTCAAACCCATGTTTGGGGGCTCCAAAAATACTGGGACCCACCAGTATCGTGGGGTCTTTGAAGGCCCAAAGCTGAGGCAATTAGGGGACTCTTATGTATAAACGTTGAAATTTGAAAATTTTCTAGATGCAGCCTACTTGAATTTCTACTTCGCATGACTATACTGGCAATAAAAACGGGCCCGTAGGGCCCCCGGCCTCTGGAGTGTTAGGCTTCCTAGCGGCCTCTAGAGGTCGAAACTGGAAAAAAGAGGCCCTGGAGGCCCCTAGCTGTACAATTTGGGGCACCTTATTTTCTTTTTCTTTTATCACTTACTTACATTTGTAAAATGATGTGGCCCAAGGAAACTTGCCTTGTTCGCCTCATCCCCTCTATAGCTTTAATTAGAGTATTTTTTAAGTTAATTGAAGTATTAAAATTATAGTTTTTTTTCTAGCTGAAACATTATTTAAGCTACTCTTCACATATGAAAACTTTTTTTCACCTCCAGAAACCGATATCATCCTATTTTTATTGATGCCTCCCTACTCATTTTTGGGGCCTCTTTCACAGGCTAAAGGGGGGGGGGTGTTGTAACCTGGAACCCACCCTCGCGACGTCAGTGACAGTAATGGAGTGTTTCATCAAGAATTTTTGTTAAAAATTTACTCCAAAAAAGTTAATCAAAAGATAAGAACAAATTTATTAGAATTGAATAGACTACTAAGATTCCTATTCGATTTAAAATTATCAAGTACGTAGAGTAATAAAAGGAAGCTTATTAGACCTTATTATAAGTTCTTGTAAACGTGGAAAATAAAAACTAAACACTAATACTATAGCTAGAATTTATTTTCGAAATAAATGTAATCTATTGTGCACAGATTTGTTTTCCATCAGAATAATTTTGAGCAATTAATTGAATAAGCAAGAACTTGCTAGAATGTTAAAGAAAGTCGTTATGGTTTGATAATTTAAAGACATTAGGCTCCTTTTCCTCATAATAATAAACCTGAAATAACTTGAATAGTTTGGTACCTACCTAAGTTGTTGAGTGACCTACCAATAAACGATCCTTTTTGAAATATGATAGAATATCATTCAAATATAAATACGAGGCTCCTTTTGTTTATAACTTTAAAATATATGAGGCGATTTGCTTACAACAATATTGCTGAAAATAGCTTGAAATATTAAGTACAGTACCTGACTTGTTTAGTGACCTACCAGTAAATGTTAATAGAAGATAATTGAAGGATATGGGGCTAGTTTTCCTCATAACAATACAACTAGAAACGGAGATTTATATCTGGTAAACCTGAGCTGTTCAGTGATCTACCAGTGAAGGCTTATAATTTTCAAATATAAGAAAATTAAGTATGAATTCTCTGATTTAAAAATGTTTTCATAGAAAGCGCTATTATTTCAAATAGATATAATGCTTGCTTGCATGTACGTATAACAGTAGCCTATTATACAAGTACATAAGTAGCCTACTGGTACTCTGTGATGTTTTCCATTAGGAAAAACTTGATGAACATTAGATTGTTTATGAAAAATGACACTGTATTTCTAAGTAAATTATGATTTTTACTCATGTATATAGTACTGGAGATATTAGGGGGACGTATTTCACTTCTAGGCTGATGAAGATTCTGTTTAGAAGTGAAATGCATACCTCCAGTTTAAGTGAGTAAAAATTATAATTTACTTGGAAATACAGTGTCAGTTTTGATATTAGTTTGTACACAGCATATACCAAGCCCCGATCCAAAGACATTCGCTATTGTGGACCCCCATTAACATATCATGGACCCCCAATTTTATTTTTCACTGACATGGACCCCCTGGCAGGTCCCCGTAGACCCCAGGGGGTCCACATGGACCACTTTGGGAACCACTGCTATAGATAGACTATCCCAATGTATCATACAATGATGATAATAAATACATAATCAGGGGTAAACATCAATTAATCATGCTCGATTTCATAAATACCCAAAATTATTTAAGAACTTTGGGTATTTACCCAGGATATTTACCCCGAGTTTTAAATACCCAGGTA
The DNA here is from genome assembly GCA_948455865.1 of Conomelus anceps. NCBI lineage: Eukaryota > Metazoa > Arthropoda > Insecta > Hemiptera > Delphacidae > Conomelus > Conomelus anceps. Next base: position 34,751,462 of record OX418219.1, on the reverse strand, counting down.
TTTTACATCACTAATTAATAATAATAATAATAATAATAATAATATCGTGTGACCTGGCTGGCTCAGGTCTGGTGTCAGAGTTATCAGGTCGCACCTGTCATTATTATAAACCTGTGTGGTAAGCATTTTTTATGCAAGATATTATTGGATAGATGACAAGTAATCACTAGATTGCATAGATCACTATTCCAAATAAAATAAAAAAACATATGAAGTGCATCCATCACGATTGAATGTTGTTTTACAGGCTATAAAGCTATTTTAACTGCTGAATGTTAGTTATTGCTGTGTAATTGCATTTTATGATTCATTTTTTGAGTATTTCGAAAGATAACATAGTCTAAATAGGATGATGATGATAATTGTTACTCAATAGTTGGATTCGCACAGTAACTTACATTGTGACTTACTGATTACAGGCTCTAACTATTGTTCATCAATCAATAAATATATCTAATCAAGTACATCTTAAATATATAAAATTTTGATGTTGAGGATCCATCTTGTTTCCACTAATATGTAATAAAAACTTAGAAAACACTTTTAAGTGGAAATTAACTCACGTTATGGCGTGCCGGCCGTTTCACTCTGTTGTCAAGAGCATCGTCAGACGACCCACAGTACACTCAGTGTACACTCTTGACAACAGAGTGAAACGGCCATCACGCCATAACGTGAGTTAATTTCCACTTAAAAGTGTTTTTTAAAGTTTCTATTATATCTAATTTTTTAATAAAACAAACAGCTTAGACATTTATTTTATTTATTTATTTTCACATTTCTTTTTAGTAGTAGGTTCATGCAGAATGGAGAATTTCCCTCTCAGCTTAAATTCTCTAAAATAATTCCAGTTTTCAAGAAGGGTTCTAGATTGTTGCCCAATAATTTCAGGCCAATAGTAGTAAATGCTACTATTTTCTCCAAGATATTTAAGTATGCTGTCTTGGACAGATTGACGAGGGCCCTTAATAAACCTAATATCTTGTCAGAGGCTCAATTTCGTTTTAGAGCTGGGAATTCTACTGGTGATGCTCTTTTTGCTTTCATGGATGAAGCACTAACCAGTCTAGATAGAGGCGATAGGGTATGTGGGATTTTTGCTGACCTTTCCAAAGCATTTGACCTTGTAAATATAGATATTTTGATCTCCAATTTGAGATTCCATGGTTTTGGAGGTTCAGTGCTCGACTGGTTTGAATCCTATTTTGAAGACAGATACCAGCAAGTAAAAATAAAAACTGCATGTATTTAATTTAAAATAGTTGAAAGTAAGGTTGGGAGTGCCTCAGGGATCTGTCCTGGGTCCAATCCTCTTTCTGCTATACATAAATGATCTGCCTTCTTATTTGAGTCCAAAACATAGTGTTATGTATGCAGATGATGTGAGTCTTCTATTAAAAAGCTGTAGGCTACCCAATCTAGTTTGGAGCTAAAGTGCACTGAATCTCTTGAGAAATCAGAAAAATGGCTGCAGGCAAATATGTTGATACTAAACACAAATAAAACAAAGAATCTACCTTTTAGAGCAATGGATGGCTTTGTTGTCAAAATGCAACACCACTTGATTGAATGTGTACATAAGATTTAAGTGCTTGATATCAATTTAGATGAAAGCCTCACCTTCAGTGTTTAAAAAAGGGTGGTGTTTGTTCTGAGGTCATTGAAATGTTTTCTTGATTTAAGGTCTCTAAGGGATTTTTATTTTGGCTTTTTCCACTCCCAGTTGTCTTACAGAATAGTTCTTGGGGCAAGTTTTCTTGTGACTCTCTTCAAGTCTTTAGAGTTCAAAAATGGGCAATTGGAGTGATGATGGGAGAGTCTGTCAGGAACAGTTGCCAACCTCACATTTTAAGAGTTTGAAAATTTTGCCTCTCCCAAGTTTATATGTGTTGGACACACTCTTTTTTGTAAACAAAAAATGAGTCAATTTTTAAGCGTGGTGATGACATGCACTTGTATAATACCAGGATTAGACATTTACTAGCCAAGTTGAATAAGGATTTAACAAGTATGGCATTTTATTCCATAGAAGAGTACAGAGATTACTATTGAACGTTAATTTAAAAATACCCTGGTTTTGAGCAAACAATTTTAGCTTAAAGAGAATGTTTGGTATGCTATGTCTTGCTCTTGAGCATTCTATTGCTTTTGTCTATTTGCTGTGCATTTAAAAAATTGTTGATAAGCTCCAGATCCCCCTGTGTAGGAGGGCAGTGGACGCTATTAAATTGATCTGCTTTTATTGATTTTGTATAATAGATTTGTCTACTTTGAGTTATTATTATATGCATTTGATTGCATCAAGTTACATCAACTCTATGTAGAACTGGGTTTACACCATATAGCAGAGCTATCTTCTACAGAGCCAGCTATATAGCTCTGATAGAAGTTAAAAGTCTTTGAAAATCTGATAGCAAATAGAACTTGTAGCCGAGATACAAACAGCTGTGCTATTTATAGCTGTTGAAGCTATATTCATGACTGATTGGTTAATTAGCTCCAGCTATAGGATACAGTTCTCCAGCTATATACTGTGAATTAGCACTAGCTATAGCACACAGTTCTCCAGCTATTTACTGTAAACGCAGCTTGACTCTAAATAACTCACTTATCAATCTTGAACTCCCTAATTCTGTCTTTACCATCATCAGGAACTTTTGGATTCGTCTATTTGAAAGAAAACATTGTTTTGAATAGAAAACAACGTTTTCTATTCTTCATTATTTAATTTACAAGAGGGAATTCTCTAATTCAATTTACTGTTATAAATAATAATCACTAAGCACTTGAGAACAATGATCACAGCCTTAAGTGAATAATTCAACAAACTTGAAACCAGTAACTTGAAGATGCATGAAAGTAAATTTTTTATAAGTTCTATTGGCTGATAACGTAGAACATCAGAGCATATATTGAAGAAATTGAAAAACCATAATAATAATTATTATTATGACTACTATATAAAACAGTAGAAGACCATAAGACCAGTCTTAATGAATAAATAAATAAAAAAGAATTGAAGAAAGATTAACACAACAAATTATTCATTATCTTTCAAGTAATAAGACTACCACGTCTGAAAAATTACAAAACTTTTGATAAAGGTAACTTACATATTTATAACTGAGTGCTTGATTCACACCAAGGCAGTTGAAAGCTATACAGTCGATTTTTTTAGGGAGTTTCTAGTCATTTTAAGTTTGAAGAAATTTTATCAATTTCGTAGAGTTTTAATGCCATTTTAGAGCAACATTGATGGCATTGGCAAGCTACCTGGAAAGTGAATAGTTTAGCCTGAATAATTGCTTTTGAACAAAAGACAATAGTCGCGCATATGCATGACACATATGACCTTCGAGTACAAGTTCCCAAGCTTTTGAAAGAACTGGAGAAAAATAGACGTTAACAGGTAACAAAGAACTCAATAAACCTATAAACTGTTGTACTACAAAAACAAACTTACTTGTTCGTTATTTTATGTCAGAAATTTTGTTACTGGAGAAAGGGCATTGTACATCAAAGAATACAGAAATTGTATTGGACATGGGTGTATTGTATAATAATTATGATAGAAATTATAGTTACATGAAGCAGTATTCATGGCTGTAAAGTAGCATCATTATGAGCAATCAAGTTTCATCCCCAAAAAGCTTATTATTTTGCAATTTAAAATGAAAATCACCAAGTTCTTTAAAAAATCTCTGTTACGATTGTATCAATAGGAAGACAAATAAATGAAAGGAGAAAGTAAAATTAAAAAATAAGTAGAAATACAAATAAAAAACAAATTAGAAACAATGCAAAAAAATAGGTAAATCATAGAAATACAAATAAAAAACAAATTAGAAAAAATACAAAAAAAAAGGTAAATCATCGTCACTGAAAAGGTGGAAGGTACTGGCATGATTGAGTATGTTCAAAAAGAAATCTAAATGTATACCCTTTAGTAGAAAGCATGATTCCAACTACAACAGTCGAAAATTATTACTGCTGTTTTATTGCTTTTATGGTTCAATAGATTACATTTTATTAAAAACGAACTATTGAATAAGAGAAAGAGAGGTCACTAGCACTGTAATACTATAAGGCCACTGGATAAGTGAAATGAGAAATAAGGCGATATTTATGTAGGAAATTTTTCAAAATGAAACCTATCATTTCCTAGCCGGTAAATGTTAAAATTACAAGAACAGAGTGATACTCCCTAAAAATCAAAGTAGGCTACCGTAAATGAAAGGCAACAAAAAAGGCGCTGCAAAAATTATTGTTATAAACTTCAAAAATTGTAACAAATAATTCATGTTATTGGAAAAGTAATGCATGAAGCGATATACTGTGTTATGTGAATTGAAGGTTATTTATTCTGGCATTTGAGCGGATTCTGAGGTAATCTCTACTTGAACCTCACCTCTGCTGAACGGACGGGCACATTATGTCTACCGGTCAAATTAACCAAACTAGCCCAAAGTGAATGAAGGAAAGGCTTCCAATTATCCTGAATTAGAAATTTAATAAGATATTTGAATGTAATGGTCAATAAAGCATACGAATAAATACATGCATTGGAAACATCATGATGTTTGAAATGCCATGAAACGTCATGATGTCATGAACACGAAGATATTTGTCAAATTCATGTTTAGCTCTGGAAATAAAGCCTGCATGGAATAATCTAGATCTAGACTACCTTTCTTATTGAGTAAAAGAGTAATAATGTATACGCATTCAATGCTCTACAAGTGAATTGCATTAAGTAAATTGATGTCAAAAGTCAATTCATTTTCCTAGTGCCTTGAACCATTTCCTGTCATAGTTTGAAAATGGGTGTACTGCTAATCATTAATTTATATATGAAACTATGAAAGAGCCATTGCTTCACTAATATTTAAAAAAAATAGAGTTCAGTCGTGCTTAATACGTTCTTGTTCAATCAACATTCTTGAACAATACAACATGTTATAATACGATTAATATAAAAATCGCAATAATACTCTGCTCAGCTTCTGATTATTGATTAAACAAAATCAAAAGAGGAGAAAAATGAAAGATGATAGGATAAGTGAAGGGATATGAAAGAAAAAATGTTCAGAGCTGAAATCACATCTCACCATGGATTAAAACCACAGTACAAACATTATTAGTCGGCTATATAGCTTGTACAGTACCCTATTTGAATTTAAAACTTCTCTATTCTGCTACATGTATTTAGCTGTAACTCAACATATTTTTTGCAGCATCGAGTAGAATGCTTCCTTGTTGTCATTCATTTGATTTATCGATTGTAATTTGGATTTGTTGATTGCTTGATTTTGGTCATTATGAATCCTTCCTTTCCAAAATAGTCAAAATTTATTCTTTCTTTGATCGATGTGTTATTTCAGCTATCACAATAAATATTGTGCTTGCATCTCTTCAAAAATATGTGAATTGATCTGCCAGCAAAGTGGATTTTCTTAAAACAACAGATCAAGTTCTAATTTGTAGTAATTATTTCTATGTGAGTTCCAATCTCAAGTGATTTGCAAGTAATGTAGCCTATTAAAATAGAACAGCCGTTTTCCCATTTCTCAAACTGTGGGCACCATTCACCACTATGACATTGCCTTACTATCCAAAAAGTCACATAATCTAATCAAATGTACACATAATTTTTCAATAACCCAGATATTATGAACACGAGTATTGTTTTAGTTATAATATCAATTATAACGGTATTTTTAAGACGAAAATTTTTATCATTAGGCCTACTGCGTTAAGATTTCAATCAATATTTAGTAAACATTTTTAGACTACACAGAGATAATTTATTGATCTTTGCAACTTTGCGATTTCATATTCGTAATAATTGCATTCGAAGACCTGAGACCTGTCAAGAGAAAAATAAAAAAGACGGATCAAAAGGAAGAAAGGAATTGAAGAGAGAAAACAATTTCAATATGACAATTGGATGGAAGCGATTTGTAATCCGGATACATATCAAGTGGTACAGCAACCAGCAACAAATGAATCAAGTCCAAACACCCCAAGTTGTACTAAACATCCATTTCCTCACTAGACCAATTATTTATATGTAGTTGCAATGTGGCAAGTGCAGCTTTGCTAATAAAAAATATAAACTACCACCAATTTACTATGTATTAAGAATGCAATAAATTGAGCTGATATTTTATATAATGTTTATGGCTTAATCATATTTGACTGCAATGTAACATTAAATTAGATACAAAAATCCAATTCCTTTGATATGTTCTGAGATAAACCATTGAATTACAAATTGTATTGAATTACACAATGCTTGCAGATTGCATCAAACTTAGGAGTTATAGACAAGTTTACTATTATCCTGTGAATAACTTGTAACTTTTCACTCATGTTGCTTATAATCAAAATTATAGTCAATAATTACAGTAATGCATTATTGTTCTCTAAAAATGTTTTTTCTTTGGCTGATATTGCAAAAATGAGTCTAAGATTTGTGAGTTGGTGATAGGTACAAAATATGCAAGCTGAACGGGAATAGAATCCATCACCGCAGGATTAGCAGCTAGTCATAGTCTCTTATCAGAGATGAGAGCCCTAACTGATTTTAACCCACCATATATGGGGAGCCACTGCGACTGCCAAACGTACTTGAAAATTATTTGGTTTTTGAGTAAATATTGTCAAACAGATAATTATACAAGATAACAGCATCAAAACAGATCAAAACTGATAACAGCATTCAACTACAAAGTGGTAACAATGATAAATTATATTTCTCCATTGAAGAAAGGCAATCAAGATGACCACTATTTGGTCAGTGGCATACCCAAACATAGAGATTTACGTTCAATTATAAATAAGCCGGTAATAGTTGAAAACAACTTTAAAAATAACTGTGAGCTGAATTTGATGGCAAAATTTTGTTTGAGTCAAATACAAAATGTAAATGTACACACTTATTATCTGAAACATCCCTTTAAAGAACAAAAGTTCCATTTTTAAACATGAAAATACTTTTCCGACTTGAGAGATGCATAATTGATAATTGATCATGATTAAGGTGTACTTATTACCGTACTCAAGGGGATGAAAAGTTGAAATAACGCCATGTGTCATGGAAACTTCATTTTTTACTGTTGAATATGTCCATGTCCAATAATTTTGTAATAGATTTTCATTTATTACCAGTTATATGATAAAAACTATTATTATTGTTATATGATAATTGTTATTGTTTTAAAACGAACAGAATAAAAACAATAAAAAGCCTTCCTATAGTGGTAGTTATTTCCAGTGAAAATGTGTTGTAAAATAAAAAAAATCTCCCAGATGAACAATTAATTATTCATCCAATATCTATGTTTTTCTAGTAGGATTGGCCTATCATTGTTAATTACAGATTTGAGACGTATTTATTTATTTTGGTATCAATATTGATGAAAACGAAGTGGAGAATACTTGGAAATTTCTAGCTATTTGACGGTATGTCAAAAGATATATAAAATATTGATCAATTACTTTTCAACGTTTATTCTTGTTCAGCTCGAAACAGGATACTGGAGGTCGATAGTAATTTATATGTTTGACATCTTTTTAATATGTGATCAAGTTGTAGTACCGTAATCCATTTGTAATTTCCAGGTAAAAAATTATTATTATTACTGTGAAAAAATATTATTTAAAAAGAAGAAAAACTTTCCACCAGTAATACACTACAAGTTTAGAGCTAGAAGAATAGTGTAAAATATGTGATTTTTAGGGGACTATCTTTTCAAAATTTTCTCGGGGGAGTAGCCCCGGACCTTCCAGACCATCCCCTCTCCACCAAAAGTGTCGTTAATCCGCTAATGCTTCTTATCAATATTATTGAGTAAGGAACGATAAATAAACTAGACACAAAGAAACAAAATGAATTTTAGGTTATACTCACTCATGACAGGTCAGATATCCGTAATTTGTTCCAAGAAGCAAGCAAACATATTTTTAGAGACATCGTATCTCTAAAACACATCAGTTATTGATATCACTTTGAAAATAATGAATGAAATAATAAATAGTTACTCAAATTTTCAATAATGCTGAAATGTCAAAACACCGGTATTTTGATCAGGACGGCTGAATTACTGCACTTCATGGATCACCTTTTTATTTCTAGAGCATAGTTTAATGTTGTGAAAGAAATATCAAAGATAAATACATTTAGGCTAAGTTTATTTGAACGAAAACAATACGAAATATCTGAATTAACCTCTACACCACTCACGACTAAAAATGTGACTCAGCCATTATCAACTGGCACGTTGTGTGGAGGAACTGATGAGCAACAAAATCGCATATTACAGACTACCAGTTAAATCAAGGAAGCTCCTTCATGACGCAATATGAGCACACAATTTAGAAATTTTCTGGCGAAACTAACAATCTTTATTGAAAATCATTTCTGATTTTTCATTACAGTAGAGTCACATTAGCGAGAATTTCGGATGAGAAAGGAAATAATTTCAACACGGCTGAAAATCGAGATAGAAAAATATGCTGAACATACAAGTCTCCAAGAATCCTAGCTGTTCTTCGGCCGCCATCTTGGAAAAACTAAAATTTTCTTACTCATCATTACTGTATCGTTTTCTTCAAATTTGAGACTCGGACAGAGGCACCAAAGTTATTCTTGCCTTTTTTCAAGAAATCAAAATTTGCAAGAATTTGATACAGCTAGGTTACTAGTTGCAGCTCAAGTCAACATTTTTCAAAATTTTGGTCAATTGACAATTTTGAATCATGTATAATTAAAACGGCTGTATCTCACTAATAGAAGGACCTAAAATTGTACTTTAAAATTCCTCTGAGGACAGTAAAGTTTTCTACAATTTGAAATCAATTTCACCTTTTTATCTTCAGTAATTTAGTTTTTGAGCTGCATCTATTAGAAAAATTTAATGTACATGTATGGCACCCCAAAAACCACTGAAACTATTTGAGAGCTCAAACAAATCTTGCAACAAATGTGGATCAATTTTTATCTCTGAGATTTTGTACCTAAGACTCCACACTATCAGAAACGCCATTTCTGATGAAATGACACCCAGAAAAACATAGAATTTCTTAGGGGGGCCAGAAGAGGCTCCCAAATTTGGGTCCTATATAGATTACTTTTGCATACTGCTTTTGCTATCATAGCTTATAGCCACATAAAAGAGTAGAAACTTACTTTTACTTTCTCTTACTTTTCTGTTTTGTAGCCTATTGTACTTAAATATTATTTTGTTGCTGGTATAAAACACCATGAGCCAGGGCAGAATACAGAATACAGCACAACTCACAATATACGAGGGCGAATCAAATATAAACAGTAATTTTGCTATTGTTGTTCACATGCAGTTCTGTTCTGGATGTAGTAGTGGGCGATTTTTGCTTGGTTTTTAAGGAGTGGGGGAAGCAGCTAGGCTTGTGGCTATATGCTCAAAGCAAGAGGTACATTCGTCGGTTGCACAATGCATTGCAATAAAGTTTTTAACCAATGAAGGCATTAAACCAGAAATGTTTACTCGTTTGAAGGCTCAGTTTAGGAACACTACACTGTCTCAGAACCGAGTGTATATGTGGGCCAGAGAATTTAAAGGTGGCCAAGAATGTGACGAAAATGAAAATCACTGTTGATGCCTTACAAATGGCAACATAAGTGCCATTTGAGAGCTTACTGAAGGTGATTGCCAGTTAACTATTGAAGAAATCTTGTCAGAAATTGGTATCAGCTATGGGAGTGTTCAATCCACTATCACTGACCATTTTGGCTTTAGAAAAATTACCGTCTACCAAGACAAGGTGACACCCATTAGAGTTGTCATCCTTCTTCATGACAATGCCAGGCCTCACACCACATTGTTGACAAGGGATGAATTGGAAGAAATGCAATGGGAAACCCTCAATCCCTCAAACACCCTCCTTATAGTCCAGACTTATGACTATTTTTTGTTTGCGTCCTTGAAAGAATAACTTGCAGGAAAACGATTTGAAAGCAATGAAGAAGTTGAGGAGCATGTGTGCAATTGGTTGACAACTCGCCCTCAAACTTTCTATGAACAAGGAATATTCAAGCTTCCAAATCGGTGGCAGAAGTGTGTAGATAACGCAGGAGACTACATTGAGAAATGTTAATGATATAGTTTGTCTATAATATAATTCAATAAATATATTTCTAAAATTACTATTTATATTTGATTTACCCTCATAACAATGAATTGATAGGCCTAATCATACACAATTATACAGTTGGGGTAAATAATGTGATGCAGGATGAATTTTTGTAAAACACAGAGATAAATTAGACCTAAACCTTGATTCAATTTTCATAGTATACTAGTGGTTCACCTGTGCATTGCAATGGGATTTTAGTTATAATAACGGTACCTGGCGAATTCCCATCAAGAGCCTAGCACAAACCGCATCTTCCTAGCTTTCCTAAAATGTTATTTTTTGTTTGGTTAAATTGCAATTAGAAAATTTAGTTTTTTCACCAAAGAAATAATAATGAATGAAACATATGCTGTGTTTTGATTCTCCAGTCATATATGTTTCCTACATGACTGCAATGCTCCGACTACATGGTATGCCCATAAGTCTGCAGACAACACAAATAACGCCGCTAAGAGCCCACCATATGATTAAAAACTGTTGACTTCTATCAGCTGTTCCTTTAAGGATAGATTTCTCCTTTTTGTGTCCTTCAGCAACGACTTTTGAACTCTCAAAGTCCACAGGAACCATATTGGGACTATTCTACATGTGCCTGAAAATTTCATGAAAATCTGTTCATACTCACATCGCCTTTTATATATAAAAATGTAAGAGATTTCATGCATTCCACAAAAAGTCATTCTGGCTGCAGTTGTTCTATTCTCAACCAGTCAATTATCTGTATTATGTTGTTCCAGACAGCTGATTGAAATTAAATCAGATTTCACAAGTATGATGAATGAATTTATATATAGAATAATGTTGTATAATTTTACATAATTATCATTTACTTGTTCACTTGTTATTATGCTAAATTGGAATATTAAAAATGATTTTTGACCAAACAAAGTGAGGTATCTGTTTGAAGTCCGTTTTTGCATTTGTCTGTCTGTTTGTAATGCATTTATGGCTAAACCTGTAGACCAAATTTTATGTCATTTTGCATGGATTATTAAAACATTGAGTATTGAACAAGATCAAATATAGTCCATATTGATGTGTCAGAATCCTTTATCATCGTAAGAAATGTGATAAATATCAAACAATTATTAAATTATAAATAAAAAATAAATTTGAATTATTTGAAAATAAAGTTATTTGAAGTGGTACTAATATTTTATATGATGGATATCTATTTATTCTTTTTGACAGGTAATTATTTTCTGTGCAGTAATTATTAATAAGCTAACCAAAGCCAACCTAACTTAAAGCATTGATGACAATGGGTCAGTATAGTAGCTAAGCAAGTACTGAGTACAAACATTACAGGCCAACCATGCTTCAGCAGCTCAATATGCCAAGCTGAATTAGAGAATAAATGGAACTCCCAGAATGACCCCCATACTATGAAATTTTAAAGACAATAAAATTGCAGCGAAAAATTAGAATATCAAGTTCACCAACAATAAATTATTCAATAAACTTTTATCAAAACAGTTGGTGTAATTGCAGAAAATTCAATATGCCTCATCTGACGTGTTATGTTAGCACTTAGCAGCCTCTGTGGTTAAATCTTTCATGCATGTCAGCTTTGGCCACAATAACTTTGTATTTTGTTGTAGGCTACGCTGCTCTCAACTTTTTTTGTAGCCAGTCGATAGTGGACTAGTTGGCTAGTGGAGATGTTGATATAGGGTGAGTTGACACCCACATAATTTGCCGGTGATGATTTATGATTTGCAAAACCCTGCAGATACTAAACCAAAAATACATTAAACAATGAAAGCATTGATTTGATTTTAAAAGTTTTTGGATTATAAAAGTCTGATCTCACTAGAAGTCAAATCTGCACAATGAAATTATATTCCTGGATTTCTTGTTCCATGACGAACTGCGTTGTTAATATTAACTTTTCAAGTGAATTCAACGACTTTCAGTCAAATTTTTATTAAAAAAAAAGCGGATCCATTTTTTTTTAATAAAAATTTGACTGTAAGTCGTTGAATTTACTTGAAAAGTTAATGAAATTATATATTTCTATCATTCAGGGCCGTAAGCACAATAAGCGTCTGTATGCTCAGAGAAATGAAAGGAAAGTTTAGTTTAAACGGCCTTTCAGAAGCACGGCTATGAGTTGGCTAACCTGACTTCCCATAAGTGCATGCAAAATATTGAATTTACAGATGTTTGTTATTTACTATAATCGCTTATTAAACCACCAAATCTGTGCGTTTACGCTAAACTCAGTTTAAACTATGTTAACGAGTTAAGATCGTATTGAGCATACAAATCTACAGTTTAAACTATCTACATGCTAAACTCAGTTTAAACGCTTATTGTGCATACGGGCCAAATGAAACAAAAATGTTCAATACAGTGGTTCAGTTCATTGGAACCCTCTCATTTACTGGTAGCGTTTGATTAGTCTATTCAAATTTTTCAATGTCTATGAATTTGAATAGACCAATCAGATGACACCAGTAACATTCACCGGTAAAGCTCCCACGAACTCAACCATAAACACTGATCTGTCAGACTTTCAAAAGTTTGTTTAACAGAAGTTAATCTGTTTAAACCAGAAATAATAGAATACTAATTACTATTCTATTCTCTCTGGTTCAAACAGAAGTTTGTTCTCTGATTCATTCTCTGTACTACGGTATTCAACTTTATCCTGGGTTTTTCAAGTGGCAAATAACTTTCACTATTTTCTTTGGATTCCTCAAAATGTTTCATGTATCTGAACAATTTGTCTGAAGAATATTGGAGAGAACGTCTGTGTCTGTGATATTTCAGAAAATACCATTGATTTTTTCTTTGATACTAGATGAGTAATTCCGGGATCCGCTGTGAAGCCACAGCGCTAGTGTCGCCCGCTTCTAAATCGGGCAACATGCAATATCGAAATTAAAATTATAGCAGTTAAACTGGCGGCGATTTAGTCAGGAGCAGGCAAATTGACTGTTTGATAGAAGTGTCGTGGAAAGACAAAATCAAATGAACTAGTAAATGACAAATTTAAATGTTTTTTGTTTATTTGAAACTGATGGGGCCTCCTCATCTTCCTCCGCACTCCTCCCAACTGTCGCCACAGAAGTAGGATGCAATTGGATGCCTGTGTAGGGAACAGGAACAGTTAGTACTCAAAAGCTTTCCTACTAAAAGAACCGAAAATATTCATATTGCCTAGTTTTTACTCCTAGATACATAACTTGACGCTACTACTCAAATTTTCCACACCTTTAAAAAAACTGTGCTAGTCCAATTTAGAAAATTCAAAGTTAAACTGAATCAGCCAGGCAAGCCCACCCCCTGCCAACCCTTGTCTATGCTTCGAAGTGCTTGTACAGTGGAGCATCATGATAATCATCGGAACATCAAACACAAAATTATGCTGTAGAATAGTGTTATTCACGCTGCTACAATCTGTCATTCCACAACATGAGCTTGATTTTGTAATGATGTTATCTGCGAGTATTGGATAACATAATACAAATGATACTGATGCAGTTTATTTGTACAGATTGCACCTTTATGTTTGTAAAATTATATAGACCATTCTGGAATGGATAATCTATATGAGCAGATTCAGTTACTTTTCCAGTTTTTTTTATGAAGCCCACATACGAGTAAGTCTGAGACCTGTGCGTGGGTAATGAGCTGGATAACGACGATTGATTAGTTATAGGTACCTACAGTAATAGGTCGGTTCCGAACCACCGGGTAGTGATTTTAAGCTGAGTACAGAGTCTTTTTGCTGACCAAACCAATCGGTCATCCTTACAGAAAGGTCCCAAGCGCTCGTGACTTATCTGAACTGATAACTGGCAAGGCTCTCAGCTACCACTTCCCTTCTTGTAAACTGAAAGTTGGCAATTTTTCAGTTCCTTCTAATACAAGTGCAATGAAACAAATACAGTACATTTTCATACAATTTTTATTGTATACATTTATAATAGGCTTTTTTTAAAAATATTATTGAATCCATTCCATATATATAAAACAATGATCAATCAGTAATCAATACTCTGGTCAATAATCAATTCATGAATCTAACCATAGTTTTCTTTCTTCAATAATATTCCAATCTAAGATCTAAACAACAGACAAAACACTACTAATGCAATTTGAACAAATACAAAGTTTATAGTTAAGCTTTAATAAGTATTTTTCAATAATTCATGAAGTTTTATCAAATGATAATCTTGTAGAAAATCTATTCTCATATAAAACAGATTGCCACAGCTACTGTTCTACGTATTCATTAATACTGTTGGATTTATTGATTATACATTTAGTTTGAGATTTATTATGAATTGAATACAAAAGAGTACAACTGAAAAATAACATAGCTGAGAAATAAAAAAATATAATACAATATAAAGTTGTAACTAAGCAATAAAATAGATAAAAATATAAATAAAGAGTTACATTCATACTAGTGGAATAATATAATAAATGCTTTAATTTTCTAACTAGTTTATAGTGCACGTGAGTGACTCCATAACATCACCATAACTAATTACTGTATAGACAACGAAAAAATCGATTAAAATCCCTTAGCTTAAGCTTTAAAAGAAATTTTAGGAGAAGTGATGCAATAATATAGAACTAAAAATAATCATAGGACAGCAGGAATTTTCTAAAAATATAAAAACTCTGTTATAGCTAATACAAACTTTTTCGATGCAACAAACTTTAGCAATATTTTTACGTTATATAGGAGTATCTGGAGAGAATACAAATATGTAAAAAGGGTTGATAATCGAGAATCACAGAGACATACATTTCAGTGACGTTGGCAGTGGTTGGGTAGATTTTACAATTTTCAAGGAATATCCATCCATCTGTGAATTGGTACTTGAGTTGCTATTACGGAATTGGGGTTACAGTATTATTAGGGTCACATATTGTATTAAGGTTACACATATTGTAATATTTGTACAAAAACTTTCAATCTCATTCATTCATAACAATATAAATAAGAATTAAAATAGTAAATTTTCTGATAAATATATATATTCTATTTTATCACAATAAATGTATTCAAGGTCATTGGAAAGATTATATCTAACGATTAGAAGTGAAATAAAAAGTTATTTCAAATACAATTTTTTTAAAAGAGGATAACTTCTGTCAATAAGAAGCATGCTTTGAAATCATTAAAATGCCGTTTAAAACTAACATGTACTCTAACATAATGAGATGACATTGATTGTGATTCAATTAGGCCATGAAGTAGACAAATATAAAAGCTGATAACATTCATTCATCCATTACTTGTCATAAATACACTGGATTATATTGCACATTGGGTCTACTGTTAACAATCACGAACAATATTATAATACAGCGAGAGGAATTCAATACCACTTTAAAAGTATTGTTAGAGTTCATATTTTTTTAAGCTGAAAAGTGTAATATATCATGTTATGCATGATAATGTAATTACTTGGAACAGATTGAATAGAAATTGATAGTAAACTGAGACATAGTACAAAGTAGCCCTTTTGAAATACGGCTTAAAATAAATTTTAAAATACAGTTTAGTAAGCCAATTTATTTTTTACAGAAATGGATAATTTCACGAAGAAATATTCTATTTGAGAAGTTAGAAGTTACTTGTGGCCGTCAAAATACCTGATTTAGACACTTCTCAAGTAGATTCTAATTATAGGGATGAGCTCAAGATGTAACATGAACTGTAGTTAAAAATTGAGCTGTTTATAAAGTTGAGAATGCGTGCATTAACGTCAACTTGCAGAAAATATAACTCAACATTAATAGAACATAATCTGATTATCAGAGTAGGTAAAAATGCAGTACAAAAAATATTACGGTCTTTATCATGGACTCGGATCGATCTATGTTATATACATTTCATTTGTAAACTCTTCTCACCATGCAAATAAAATTTCAATTGACAACAATCATGTCACCCTGTTTCCATTTCTGGTTTATTAAAAACATGTTATGTTTATTTTCAACTTATACATACTTACCAACCTCTTTGGTGAAAATATTTGTCAATTATTGCTTTCGAAAAGCCATTTAAGAATAATGATGAAAACGAAGATCATTAATTTAATCAATCTACTAACTTTATCAATGACCTTCAACACTTCTTCATTTATCTATTCTAGACGGATTCGGTGGGACTTTGGAATTCACTGAGAGCTTTGATGGGGTTCTGCACTTTCTTTTGAGAGCCTTTTCTGACCTTGGCGCGTACCTCTTCTGGCTTTTCTGGCCTCACCAAAGGTTTCTTCTCGGGAGCTTTCATCTTCCACACAACAATCGGCGACTGCAATGACAAAGCAAAAATGAGATGAAGCACATGCTTAAATAAATTTATTTTCCTATATCAATTGAGACATTTTAAACAACTTACAACCGGACAGACCAGAGTTCTGGGACCTGTTTCACACAATTACACTTTTGTAACTAACAAGTATTTGTAGGTAACTCACAAGTGCAGCGGACATGACTTGTAATGTACACTTGCTAGTAACTAATTATTCTCTACCTAATGAAAAAGGTAAGTGTTTCGTTTTAGTGATGTAATGAATTTTTTATGTTTTCTATTGTGGATGACAACATTGCCACTCCAACTCTTGCAGCTTGCAACTAACAAGTATTTCACTTGTTGTCCAAGCTTGTTTGTGAAGTTTTAAATGAAAAAGTTTATCTAACGGTACAAGTTCACTTGCACTACAATTGCCTGAGAGCAAAATTTGAATGCAG